>CAMGYJ010000008.1:21881651-22481651 GCA_946122785.1 Linum tenue
GGAGTTTGTATGGAATCTGGAGGAGGAGTCTTTCTCCTCGAGAAGTATCTGGAAGCAAAGGAACAAGGGAAATGGAATTAGAACTATAATTGAAGGAAATGAAATCTCGATGCAAAGTGGAAAGAAACAAAAGAAAACTCAACCCCATACTCTTCCTCGGAGGCTCCGACCTTGCAGAAACTCATCCGGTCACTAACTCACCAAGACTGCGATCCTAATTTACCGTCGGTAATAGATCCACCATTAACCGATAGCATTGAGTCGAACAGAGAGCTGCTGCTCAACCGAGCCCATCGATGCTGAAGAGCCTGAAACATCTGCCGATGACGTATTTGAGGCGATCGAGAGCCACCATATCTGAGAACACGAAGCTAGAAGAAAAAGTAGGTCAGAGATGGCTTCTGCAATGAAATCCTCCTATCCAACCTGCCGACGACAATGATGGGAGGGGGTTTCGCGAAACGATGAACGCGAATGAGCCTGAAGCAAATTATTTATTTGTTTTTATTTAATTTTTTCAAAATGGTTTGGATCAAAATTATAAATAATGAGATTATTTGAATTTTCAGAATTTTTTAAGGTATACCCATACCCATCTATTTTTTATGAGAGGTACTAATTAACGCCCTAGATTTTTAAAATTTGTCTCCCTAATTTTCCATTTTGACATTTTTGCCATGCGTTTTTATTTCCAATCTCTAACAAATCTTTGCCCTAGGATTCTGCACCGTCGTCGTAATTCACCTGGGAGTCGCCATCGCCGCCCTAGAGATTACTCGCATCGGCACCGCCGCCCTAAACCCATCCGGCCCCAATCCCCACCGGTGGAATTCTATCTCCAGTTCACGAAGTCCTCTTCTCCACCTTCACTGTTGTGCCGCTCAAAGACGAAGAAGATAAGAAAGATCCATTGCTCTGGTTCGGCGGTTGCGCGCCTTCTCTGTTGCTCTGTCTGCCCCGTCGTCACCGCCATGCCTGCTCCTTGTGCCGATCGGGCTCCATCGTCTCTGCTGCTGCTGTCTAGAGATGTTGAGGAGGAAGAAGTAACCGCAACGCCTCTGTTTCTTCTTCATCCTTGAGCAGCACAGCAGCGGAGGAGAATTCCGCCGGCGACGAGCAGAGGGATTTGGGGGCGTGGATTGGGGGCGACGAGCAAAGGGAGGAAGGGAGGAGTCTTCTGCCGCCGACGAGCAGAGGGCATGGGAGTGGCGACTGGCAGAGGGGCGCTAGGGATTAGGGCGATGGATTGGGCGGCGACCGTTTTAGAAATTGGGGTAGGATCGTCTATTTGAGTATATTAGGGTTATTTGGGGTATACCCATACCCATCTATTTTTAATTAGGGTACGGTTATGGGTACCCAAATATCCGTAATTTATTTTACGGGATTGAATTTGGGAACAAAAAATTTTACAATTACCCACAGGTTACTTGTTAATACTCATTTGAGTATTATGGGTACGGGTAACCATACTATACATCTAAGAGGAGAGAAGAGGAGCTACGGGGGAGAAACATAAACGTGAGCCACGATAAACTGAACAAACATTTCTCATGCTTACATGATATAAGCAAAAGCCCGCTCCCTATCGTTTTGCGTATCAGAAAAATAGATTTTTTTAATGTTGACCCAGAAGTGAAAATAATCTTATTTCATTCTTAATCATTCTTTTCATAGGTTTGTTATTTACAATAGCATATGGTCGATGAACTTTCATAAGGTAGAAAGGTTGTCGAATAGATTATTTATGTTTAAACTTCTTTAATGACGCTATTGTTTCAATTTGTATGGTTAGTAGTAGATATTGTTGTACCTTTTGCAGAATTAAGCAGCTTCTTTTCAAGAAGTATTTAAAAAATAGTTTTGTGTTTAGCTAAAAAATATGAGAATTACTTACTAATATAAGAGATAATGTAAAATGACTAAAAAATTTTCTAACATAAAATATGAATACAAATTCTAAAAATTAAAAATTATTTAAATGAATCACGTTAGATTTATTTCATCTTAAATAATACAATTTTTCAAATTTTTTTTTATAATGATATAAATGAAAGAAAATTTTATTTTTTAGAAAAATAATAATATATGGTACAATTTTGTATTTTCAAATTGGAGCTTCTACTTTTAAGTTACGAAACATAAAACTTCTAAAATTCTGGCTAAACATAGACGTACTCCTTTGACTTTTTTTTGGGTTTGAGGTAATCGTGATTCTTCTTTATGAATTTTTTGGACTGATTGGAAGTTTGAGTAGGTTCAGCATTGATCAGGTCAAATTAGGTTTGATACCATGGATTTGGGTGCAATTGTCTTTCTCAAACAAAAGGAAAAAGCAAAATGAAACACACTAAAGCTAAAACTCGCTACCGACTCAAAACTCGTCAACACCAGCTTCAACTCGCTTTGACCTGACTGAACCATGTTTTGGGAAAATTCACACCTGACACAACCCGCCAATTACAATAACAGATAAAACTCGCTCCCGCCAAAACCTGTAAAACAAGATTCAAGTCGCTTTGAGTCGAATTAGGTTGGATACTCATGCGTTTGTACTCAATTGTCATTCTCAACCAAAAGGAATAAGATAAAAAAATGCTTAAGTGGATAAAAACTCGCTCACGACCCCAAACGCTCAACATTGCGCTTCAACTCGCTTTGACTGGGTCGACCCAAATTTAAAAAATTCACAATCTACCCAACTTGTCAATTACAAAAGCGGATATAACTCGCTCTCAATAAGAAATACGTCAACAATGGGTCAGAGTTCAATTTTCATTCTCAACAAAAAGAAAATGAGAAATAAAGAAACATTAAGCTCTCTCACAATACAAAACTCGTCAATACCTTAGATTTGGGTACAATTGTCTTCCCAACCAAAAGAAAAATTTATAAATACTAAAGTCGGTTTCAAGTCGCTTTGACCGGATCAAATTAGGTAGGATACCCATGGATTTGGGTTCAATTGTGATCATGCTCAACAAAAAGGAAAAAGTGAAACAGATAAACACTAAAGCGGACGAAACTCGATCTCGATACAAAACTCGCCAACATTGAGTAGATCTAGTATGGATTTTTGATAGCGGCAGTGGAAATTGGTAAGCGATGTCGAGAATTGTACACAGTATATCTAGTATGGATCTTTGGTCGCGGCCCTGGTAACAGTGGAAGAGGACAACTCAGGATTCCACCGACAGTGTTTCGAGTTGGGTTGCAAAATGGTGCGAAAAGGCGATGATTTGGGTTCAAGTTAGGATACCCATGTGTTTGGGTTCAATTGTGATCATGCTAAAAAAACACTAAAGAGGATGAAACTTGGTCCCAATACAAAACACGTGGTAGCGGCCTTGGGAAACGGTGGTGTGGAACAACTTAGGATTCCGCCGACAGTATTGGCTGCGAAATGATGTGCAAACCTAGTAGGCAATAATTGTTATGGGAAACACAATTGACAATAGATATAAACCTAGAGAACAATAGCTAAACACAATGGTTGTAGAATGGAGAGTGGGATAAAAGGAGGAGTGTGAGAGCTACTATAATTGTTGCAATAGGTAACGCAATGAGCAATAGATGAAACCTAATGGACAATAGATGTAGACCCAACGGACAATAAATGAACACAAAGGTTGTAGAATGGGAGAGTGGGGTAAAAGATGAAACTTAAAACTTGCCCACTTGCAAGGAGGAGTGCGAGAGCCACCAATGAATAGTAACACCAAACCTAGGCTTTTATATATTAATTAATTAATGACCAATAGATGTAGACCCAATGGACAATTAATGAACACAAAGGTTGTAGAATGAGAGAGTGGGGTAAAAGATGAAACTTGCCCACTTGCAAGGAGGAGTGTGAGAGCCACTAATGAATAGTAACATCAAATCTAGGCTTTTATATATCAATAAACTTCACATTACGTAGACTACTTAAACATGTGAAAATAAGATCTTACTCACAACTATTTATTTTGCCCTGCATTGCACGTCAATGAAATATTACATGGGAGTAGGCTGTTAATGCATTGCACGTGAATGAAATATAACAATGTAATATTACATGGGAGTAGGGTTGTTAATGAGCCGAGTCGAGCCGAGTTTTGGCTTGTTCATATTCGGTTCGTTTATAAACAAGCCGAGTCAAGTCGAACACGAGCCAACTCATTTATTAAATCTTGACAGATCATTAAGATCGAAAGTTCAGTTCGAGCTCAACTCTAAGATAATTTATTATATAATACTCTAATATTTATATGACATATGTGATACATGTAATTACCTAATGTTATGTCATATATGATAGATATTTGCTTACATATACTCAATGTATTAAACACCATATGAGGTGATATATACAATTTAATAATTATATGCATCATTACAAACCAACTCATAAAATATAGATTGATTTTCTCATAATCTGTAGTCAAGTTGGCTCTCTAGTCACAATGTTGGGACATCTCATAAGTTCAAAACGAGACAGTTCATGCATTGTATTCAACGAGCCATCTAATCGAGCTAGTTCACGTAGAAGCATTCATCAAGAAAGCCCATAACATTACTTAGAGATAATTGAACATACAAGGAAGATCTACGCAAAATGAAAAGCACAAGGCACAACCTTACAAACAAATCTCCGAGAAAAGACAAGAAACAACATCATTAACGTCTACATCATCACAAGGTTTTGAAAGGTCTTCATTGTCGATTCTGGTAAAGCTATATAAACAATCATATCTCCATAGTGCTCTTTCCCATTGCCGGGAAAAAATATCACCATCTCATCAATAGGCAACGCTACTGGTGCCATAAAAATAGCGTCTCCCCACCCAAAATCAGTGGTGCCAAAGGGAATCCTGGACCAGGTTGTCGCAAGAATAGTATGTCCAAAAGAATGCACACTTCTATGCAGATCATGATAATCAATCGAAGATCTAACACTAGCATCTGTAACCATCTTGATTGCATCTTGAACCAACCCCACTGTTGTTGAAAATGACTCATTGTTCAAGTCCTTAGCTTTGCTGATGGTGCAAGCCACTGCAATTCCATTCCCCAAGTGCCCTTTAGGCAATGGCGGATCCATTTTCTCCCTCACATTCACAGGTACCATGAGTTTGGTTTCCTGATCGGCAACCATGTTCAACGCCTTGCTTCGAGCTATCCAAATGAAAGCTGTAAGGCATTCGAAAGTGGAGCACTTGGAGATAACTGCATCTTCCATAGCCTTTGATTTTAGTTTCTTTATCGATTCACAGTTAAAATGAAAAACCCTACACACCATGTTCTCTTTGGAGAAGTCATTTGAGTTAGATGATGATGACTTGTTCTCTATATTTGTAAACTCCGGATGAGGGAACTCAACCTTCGGAGGATTACGTGGTAGAAGAGAGCTCTTATCTAAACTAGGAAGCACTGAAATTGGCAGTCCTCTAGCAATCTCGGCCCATGAGTTCACAACCTCCGTCGCTGTAAAACCATCGGTCAGGCAATGAGAGATACACATTCCGAAAATGAATCCTCCACATTTGAGTTTTGTCACCTGCAACCAACTTTGATTCGTCAATGAATGCAGGATTGAGATCAAATAAATATTGACATCAAATTAACGTCATATTAATTATTAATATATAAAAGCCTAGGTTGTGAGTTGCTATTTATTAGTGGCTCTCACACTCCTCCAAGTGCAAGTGGGGAAGTTCCAAGTCCTTCTTTTATCGGGACCGAGTTTCATCTTCTTTAGTGTTTTTTTTCTTTTTTTCTTCCTTTTTGTTGAGTAACCCAAACACATGGGTATCTACCTTGAACATAAATCCTCGGCTTTGCCCATCATTTTGGAGCCCATCTTGAAATACTGTTGGTGGAATACTAAGTTGTTCCCCACCACCATTTTCCAAGGCCGCTACCACGAGTTTCGTATCTGGACCGAGTTTCATCCTCGTTAGTGTTTTTTTCTTTCTTTTTTCCCTTTTTGTTGAGCATGATCACAATTGAACCCAAATACATGAGTATCCTAACTTGAACACAAATCATCGCCTTTGCCCACCATTTTGCAGCCAATCTCGAAATATTGTTGGCGGAATCCTAAATTGTTCCCCACCACCATCATTTTCCAAGGCCGTGATATCCTAAAAAAAAAAAAAATGAAGCTAAAAGCTCTCCCCTCTCTCCTCAAATTTCTTTGGTCGGAGGCGTTTCTCTTCCTTGTCGGCATCGGAGCAACCCTCGCCAGGATCGCAATCAGAGCTCTGGCGGTGGTGCTTGCTAATCAAGGCTTGCAATTTGGGCCAGGGAATGAGCGAAACTTTGAGAATCAATTCGCTGGATATCCTCAGCAGCTCAGAGCGGCGACACCGGAGACGCAGCAACGACAGAGGAAGTCTAAGAGGATCCCTGCATCCTGGTATAATCAGGGGGATGAGAAATCCAGGCGAAAAAAAAACGCACGATGGATTTCCCCTCGACGGAGGATAGTTTCAAACGCTTCAGGGGCTGTAGGAAACCGGGATGGTGTTTCCGGATCCCTGCTCAGGAAGAGCTTGATGGACCGGTGGGGGGGATCCTACAGTGAATCTGAAAAGTCAATTGAACGGTACAAAGAAGGATAGATTTGGTTTAGATCAGGAAGTACTCAGAGCCCGGAATGGGACAAGGACTTTTGGTACGCAGATCTGGCGTTTCACGATCCCCTCGCCATTTGTGCAGAATGAAGATGAAGGGGGTCTAGTAAAAATCGTTTCAGGCCAGGTATGGCCGTTCCGCCGATCGTCACTAGTGAACCGATGGCGGCAGGATTCAGACCCCGAAATGGGGCGAAGCCTGGGTCGATGGTGGGGGACTTTTGTACGTTCGGCTCGGCCGGTGACCGTCCGATGGATTCAGTATGCCGGCGAGCTAACTCACTCTGGCAAACGTGTTGGGATAGGATTCCCAACGTTCCTAACCAGAATCCCAATCCCGGTCGACAACGTCACAAACCCAATCGCCAAAATCTCGGTAAAGGAGGAGAGATATCTACCAGATTGATTTTTAAAAATCAAACTTGTAGACTCCTACCCAAATTCTACTTTGCCCGACGCCGTCCCATAGTTCCTCAGTGGGCTTATTTAACTCTCCTGCCTACCCCAAAGTTTCCTACTTGCTATACAGCAAAAAAGCAAACGTTTGATCGGGAGGGCTGGCAGCGAAGGAAAGTGAAGGCTGAGGATCGGCGGATATCTGGTGAGTGGTTTCTGAACCCGGCGGACATTTTGTTCCGTGTTTTGGGAAATAACGCCCCATTGGCGATTATTGGATATTTGTTTTGGTGCTTCCCTGTCTCGGAAGGAGTGGGTCTTGAATCTATTCTTGATATACCTGCTGATTTGCTTCCTTTTCAGGAGGAAATCATGGCACGGATCACCAATGACCAAGTGGTGGAATTCTCCCTTGAGGAGATCCAAGCAACTCGTGTGCACAAATCACGTATGCTGATTGGTAGACTTTTTTCTGATAATCGGTTCTCCACTGCTGAGCTGCGGGATGCGGTGAACCGGCCTTGGCAAGGTCAAGGGCGCATCATTGTGCGGGAACTAGCACACGATCTTTACGAATTCACTCTCCCGTCGGAAGCTTCCAAAGCGTGGGTCTTGCAGCGAACCCCCTGGATCGTTGCGGATAGGATTCTACATCTGAAGCCATGGAGTCCCTCAATTTCTTCCCGCACGTTTGAGGAGCTGGCCAGTGTCCCTTTCCGCATCCAAATCTGGGATATACAAGAGGATTGCTGTACTCACCAATTTGGGCGGAAGATAGTGAATTCCACAATAGGACGCGTTTTGGAAGCTGGCGTCTTTTCTAGTGATGATAATGCCCGGAAGTTTGTGAAAGTGAAAGCCCTAGTGGATTTTTCTGAACCTCTCCGTTCCCAAGTCATGGAAACTAATGATGAGACGGGGAGGTTTTGGATCCGATTTAAGTATGAGTACCTCCCCATTTTCTGTTTCAAATGCGGTCGTG
This sequence comes from Linum tenue, assembly GCA_946122785.1. Classification (NCBI taxonomy): domain Eukaryota; kingdom Viridiplantae; phylum Streptophyta; class Magnoliopsida; order Malpighiales; family Linaceae; genus Linum; species Linum tenue. The sequence goes on from CAMGYJ010000008.1 coordinate 21,889,647, forward strand.
TGGGGCATGCCCGTCAAGCATGCCATTTTGATCCGCCAGCAAGGAAAGAAAAATTTGGGCCTCACATGACCACCAAGGAAATGGGGAAAAGACTCTTTGATGGGGAGGAAGCTCATTTCCAAGCTCCTAGGAATCCACGGACAGTGTGGATAAATCCTGAGGTCCAGGGCCCCCACCAAACAACTGCAGGCCGGGGATTGGGAGCCCAGAGGGTTGGGCCGAATCTAACAGGTGGTGTGGAGGCAGGTTCGTGCTCCAGGAGGAATGGGCCGCGGAGGTCTCTTGCTAGTGGATCAGAGGAAGGGCCTGAGGACCCTGTGAAGATGGGCCCATCAAAAGGCCCGGTGGCAGCCGCTGAAGCCCGCTATATGGGGCGGAACCAGAAACACTTCTTGGTTGCCAGGGGGCCCAAATTGGCCATAGGTAATTTGGCCCGCCGGGGTAAGTCAAAGACTGGGTCAGCGCTGAGTCCAATGGAGGTTGATGGCCCAAGGGCTAGTAGCAAGGTAACCGAAGAGATGAAGCGGGCTTCGACAGTAGCAAATGGCGGGTCGGGAGATCGGGGAAGGAAGAAGGGGGATGCGACGCGTCGCCGAAGAAATGCAGCACCTGAACCGATCTCTTTGGGGGATCCTAAATCAAAGAAGCCAGAGGGAAAAGCAAGGCCTCGGCGACTGATTCTTGAAGAAGAATCGGAAGAGGAATTCTTCCTCAGTGAGGTCGTGGCCCAATCTCAGTCGAAATCTCAAACTGTGGATCGTCACCCTTCCACGGTGCCGGTGCCGGTGGATGGTGTGATACAAGCGGTGCCGCTGCGGCAAATCCCCCCTACACAGGAGTTTATGGGCGAGAATAATCATACTCCCCCTGAACTGAGGCCCCGTGGGAGAAAGGCCCGTGCCATTTTGCTGGAGAAAGAAACGGAACAGCTGTTGCAGGGTGAGGAGGGGAGGAGGCGAGCTGTGAGTCCAGCGGAAGAGGAGCAGCAAGATGAAAGTTCCAAGCCAAGCCCGGAATCCTGGGTGTCGGCTGATTCTTTGTCAGGAGATGAGATGCAGAATTTTGAAGTGCGGCGTAGATCGCCCCAAGTCAAGGCCACTTTTAAAAGAATGGGCCGGTCAAACCGTGTTCACCAGGTGATTGAGGCCTTTGAAAAAGGGATGACCATGGCTGATATGGGACATTCTGTGGCTGAGAATCAAGTTCGTATGGGGGAAAATGTGCTAATTAATACTCTTGACGAATATGGTTCGAACTTACCTGCTAAGATGCCGAGCACGAAGAAACGACATCTGGAAGAGATAACAGGGAAGGAGGCAGAAAGCCCGGTTCCCAAAAAGCAATTCGTGGAAGATTTGGATGATACTGATAAGGTGGAGGAAGCCAGCCTGGAGTGGCCCCAAGCGGATAAATGAGGCTGCTAGCCTGGAATGTGAGAGGAATTGGACCATCCCTCACATTCCAAACAGCGTTTGGTTTGGTTCATTCTAATAAGCCGGATCTCGTGTTCTTTTCGGAAACGCGATCGAGACGGAGAGTAGTTGCCCGGCGTATGCGGGGTCTAGGTTTTCTTAATTCTTGTTGTTTTTTTGTCGATGCGGTTGATGCGTCTGGTGGTCTGGTTGTAGCGTGGTCCCCCGAAGTTGATGCTTCGGTTTTATTTCATTCGAATTTTTGTATTTTTGTTCAAGTTAATGAAAGGAACGTTTCTTATGTGGTGATTTTTGTCTACATTAGCTGTCATGCTGCTATAAGAGCCTCCCAGCTTGAGCATTTGCGTGGGCTTTGTGACGGTTTATCTAGACCCTATGTTATCATAGGGGACTTCAATTCTACGTTGCAAGAATGTGAAAAAGATGGGGGGAATCCTTGGAATGCCCTTCAATCGGTTAGCTTACGTGAGTTCATCCGTGATATGGGTCTCATCGATCCAGGGTATTAGGGGGATCCTTTTACTTGGACAAATAAACGTATGGGCACTGCTTGTGTGCGTGAACGTTTAGACAGAGCTCTTTGCTCCCAAACCTGGCAAGAGTGCTTCCCGGATACCCTAGTGAAACACTTTACGGACCAAGGTTCTGATCATCGAGCGCTTCTGCTTTCTGACAAACCGTATGTCCGTAATAGTAGACCTCTGTTCCGATTTGATGCCAGGTGGGCAGAGAACCCTGAAGTAAGGGCCATGGTGGCGTATGTCTGGCATGAGGATGTCCAAGGAACCCCCATGTTTAGATTATGGGAGCGGCTCAAGAAGCTACGGCATCTGTTGTATGACTGGAGCCGAGCAGGGACGACTAATTCATTGAGAAATATAAAGACTTTGCAATCTGAAATTGAGCATATCAAGCAGAACCATCCCATCAATTGGGATGAGATCCGCATCCTTGAGGCGGAGTTAAGTAGACAGTGGGAGGCGGAGGAAGAGTACTGGCAACAAAAATCCAGAGTCCGTTGGCTAAAGAAGGGTGATCAGAACTCTTCGTATTTTCATACGGTGACGAGGACTCGGCGGAAAAGGAATTTTGTGAGTGGGCTTCGTGCTGATGATGGGGCTTGGGTTACAGATGAAAAGGGCAAAGCGGATATTGCTACTAATTTGTATAGTACCTTATTCACGTCTGAAAATCAGGTTCAGGACATGCGGACCCGGATTCAAAATTTGCCCATTGCCCAAAGTGTAACTCCAAGCATGAATGAAGCCTTAACGGCGGTTGTGCTTCCAGAGGAAGTTCGTAAGACTGTTTTTGCTATGGGTTCGAAACAAGCTCCTGGGTCTGATGGTTTTACTGGGAAATTTTTTAAAGCCTTCTGGGGTATTGTGGGCCCATCGGTTATTGATGCCGTCTGTTCTTTCTTTACTTCTGGGAGACTACTCCGAAGCTTTAATCACACGTGGCTCACATTAATTCCTAAAGTGGATAATGTGGAGACAATGAAGCAACTGCGCCCTATAAGCTTGTGCCAATTTGTTTATAAGATCATAACAAAGATTTTGGCGGAGCGGTTGTCCACTATCCTCCCTCAAGTGGTCTCAGAAGGTCAGAATGGTTTCATTAAGGAGCGTCAGATAGTGGATAACATTTTACTAGGGCATGAGCTTATGCACTATTTAAAAACTAAAACTAAGGGGAAGAAGGGGTTCATGGCCCTAAAGGTTGACATGGAAAAGGCCTATGATAGAGTCGAATGGCCCTTTCTCCTTGAGGTTTTGGTAAAAATGGGATTTAGCTCTACCTGGGTAGGTTGGATCAAGGAATGTCTCAGCTCTGCGTCTTTTTCAGTTATGATGAATGGCACGCCGTCTGGGTTCTTTTCCTCTTCTAGAGGCCTGCGCCAAGGGGACCCGTTATCACCTCTTCTTTTTGTGCTTTGCACTGAGGGGTTTGCGGCGCTTCTCCGGAAGGCCACAGCTGAAAAAAAGGGTTAGACGCGGGATTAGATGGCGCCGCGGGCTCCTAGACTGACGCACTTATTTTTTGCCGATGACTCGTATTTATTCTTCGGGGCTCCCTTCAGGAATGGAAAATCTGATTGAGGTCCCAATGAGTATGAGGAGTGAGTGGCCAAAGGGTGAATCTTGCCAAATCGGCGGCTGTCAGTAGAAATATAGGCAACAGGATCAAGACTTTTTGGCGGGGTCCTTGGTGTAGGCGCAGTTGCAGTTGGAGTTCATGATAAATATATGGGGCTCCCGTCTTTAATTTCAAGATCGAAGATGGAGACCTTTCGTTTTTTGGAAGCAAAATTACTCGAACGGCTTCAGGGTTGGAAGCAGAGGACACTGTCTTGGGCAGCAAAAGAAACGCTAATCAAATCTATTGCTTTGGCATTGCCTCTGCATGTGATGTCCTGCTTCAAACTTCCATTGACTTTGTTGCCGTATTCTGGACAGGCATGTTGCCCGGTTTTGGTGGGGTGAGAATGAGGGGCATCGAAGGTGAGGTGGAAATCTTGGCGAGAGATGTGGTCGAAGTAAGCATGATGGAGGGATGGGGTTCCGCAGTTTTGAGCAGTTAATCAGGCGTTATTGGCCAAGCTCGGCTGGCGTATTCTCATGGACCCCCACTTCTTGCTAGCTCAGGTTTATAAAGGAAAATATTTCCCAAATGGCCATTTTTTTGTCAGCTAAAGCGCGTTCTCGCCCATCATGGGGATGGCAGAGTATACTGTTTGGCCGCCAACTCTTGGAAATGGGACTGCGCTGGCAGGTGGGGAATGGACGCTCGGTGTCTATGTGCGCTCCACCTGGGTCCCTGACTTGCAGTTTGAGCCTATTCGGTACAATCCTCAGGTTTTGCCGATTGGAGGTGATCCGGCAGTAGCGGAGCTAATTTGTCAAGGGGAAGGGAGGTGGTGTGACCAAAAGCTTCGGCAGTGGTTCGATCCTGACACATGCCGTCTCATTAAAGCTATCCCCCTCCCGCGTGAGAATGTGGATGATAAGCTCATCTGGTTTGATACGGCGGACGGGGAGTTCACAGTCAAATCGGCATATCACCTGGCTGTGACTCTGGATCGAAGGAGGGGGCGAGTGAAGTCGACGGTGGACTGGATGGATAGGATAAGCTGGATTAAGATATGGGAGGCTAAGATTCCGCCAAAATTGAAGGTTTTACCTGGCAGATCTTCAATCGGATATTACCGACAACTGAAGCTCTCATTAGCCGTCATATCCCAGTCCTGGCTCGGTGCCCCGGTCTGTTGGGAAGGACCTGAAACTTTGGAGCATCTGTTTTTGGATTGCCCTGTGGCGCGAGCTGTGTGGGGAGCGGCGGGGATGGAGCATCTAGGGGAAGGTTTACCCCGGAAAACTTCCCCTGTTTCTTAAGAAGTTGATGGGGTTAGTTCCTCAGCCTTCGCAGTGGATGGCTATTATTGCAGTCCTTTGGCGGATCTGGAAATCCCGGAACTGGGTAGTTTTCGAGGGTAAGCAGTTTGGGCTGTCGGTTCTGATGCGCCAGTTTGTGCAGCAGGTTGAGGAATGGGCACGGCTTCCAATGGAGGAGCATCACCGCAATCTGGTGGTTGACGATCTTGGGCCTCGGCTGGTGGAACCTGGTGGGTTGGTTTGCAGATGGGATGGTGCTACGAGGAGGGGGTCACATGCGGCTGGAGGTATGGTTCTTTTGACCCCTAATGGGGACACCTATAGGGCGTCTGGAATTTCCTTCCCTGTCATTGATGACCCTGCGACTGTGGAGCTTTTGGCTTTGCGAGAGGCTATTCTGTGGTGTTTGGGGCAGGGCCTCGTCACTGTTCGGTTGAAGGGGATGCTAAAGTGCTCATTGACAAAATCAAGCTGGGGGATTCTCGAGATCGCCGGATGGGGGCTATTTTGGAGGAAGTGTTGAATCTTTTCGCTAGTAATCCGGGGTTTAGTGTTCGGTTTATAGGTCGGCGTAACAATAGGGTAGCCCATTTGGTGGCTAGAAAAGCCCTCTCCTTGTACCCGACTATGAGTCGTGTTTTTAATTATCAGGCCTGGCTGTGTTCCAGGATGTAACTATCTTTTTTGGTATCAATATATGATTATCTTTTGTCAAAAAAAAAATCATTTTCCAAGGCCGCTACCACGAGTTTTGTATCGGGACCGAGATTAATCCTTTTTAGTGTCTTTTTCTTTCTCTTTTTCCTTTTTTTTAGCATGATCACAATTGAACCCAATGTCGCTATAAAAAATCCATACCTGATCTACTCAATTTTGGCGAGTTTTGTATCTGGATCGAGTTTCATTTGCTTTAGTGTTTTTTTCTTTCACTTTTTCCTTTTTGTGAGCATGATAACAATTGAACTCAAATCCATGGATATCCAATCTTATTCGATCCGGTCAAAGCGACTTGAAACAAACTTTAGCATTTATAAATTTTTCTTTTTTCTTCTTCTTTTGGTTGGGAAGATAATTGTACCCGAATCTAAGGTTTTGAAGAGTGCTATATTGTGAGCGAGCTTTATCCGCTTTTATAGTTGACAGGTTGGACCAAGTGTTAATTTGTTAAAAAATTGTTCTAAGTGAATTGAACACATTGTTGACCAGTTTTAGATCGAAAACAAGTTCTGTACACTTTAATGTTTTTTTTATTTCTCATTTTTCTTTTCGTTGAGGATGACAATTGAACTTTGACCCATTGTGGATGCGTTTCATATCGAGAGCGAGTTTTATCTGCTTTTGTAATTGACAGGTTGGGTAAATTGTGATTGTTAAAACTGGCTTGACTTGGTCAAAGCGAGTTGAACGCAGTGTTGAGAGTTTGGGGTCATGAGCGAGTTTTATCCGCTTTAGTGTTTTTTTATCTTTATCCTTTTGGTTGAGAATGACAATTGAGTCCAAACGCATGGGTATACAACCTAATTCGACCCGACCAAAGCGACTTGAACCCGATTTTACAGGTTTTCGGTGGGAGCGAGTTTTATCTATTTTTGTAATTAGCGTGTTGTGTCAGATGTGAATTTGACCAAACTCAGTCCAACCCGGTCAAAGCGAGTTGAACTTGGTGTTGACGAGTTTTGAGTCGGTAGCTAGTTTTAGCTTTAGTGTTTTTCATTTCGCTTTTTCCTTTCATTTGAGAAAGACAATTGAACCCAAATCCATGAGTTTACAACCTAATTTGACCCAATCAATGCGAGTTGAACCTACTCAAACCTGCAATCAGCCCAAAAATTTCATAAAGGAGAACCACGATTATCTCAAACCCAAAAAAATCCAAAAGAGTATCACTATGTTTTGCCCGAATTTTAGAAGTTTTGTGGTTCAAAAGTTGTAGCCAAGCCAAACACCTCTAAATTTTCGCTTTTTAAAATAGTGTAAGTTTTTTCTAACTTAAAAGCAGAAACTCCAATTTGAAAATACATAATTGTACTTACCATATATTGTTATTTTTCTAGAAAACAACATTTTCTTTCATTTATATCATTATAAAAAAATTGAAAAATAGTATTATTTAATATGAAATAAATCTAACGTGATTCATTTTAAATACTTTTTATTTTTAGATTTTGTATTCATATTTTATGTTATAAATCATTTTTAATCACCTCTTATATTAGAAAGTAATTCAGATAGTTTTTGAACTAAACACTTAACAAATTTTTAAAATACTTCTTGAAAAGATCCAGAGAAGCTGCTTTATTCTGCTAAAGTTACAGCAGGATCAATTACTAGCCATACATATTGAAGCGTCATGAAGAAGTTTAAACATAAATAATCTATTCGACGACCCTTCTACCTTATGCAAGTTCATCCATAGGCGGAGCCAGCCACCTTTGTCCTTGTCCAAGGACAGGGGTAAAATTCGGGGCTAAAAAAAAATACCATTCTTACACGTAACATAAGAATATTTTGCCACTATACCACAACTCATTTTTTTTTTTCCAAGGCAAGCCCAAAGGGCATGGGACAAAGACGCGAGATACAATAAGGACTCCAAAATAAAAATGCGGTAATCCGTAAGCAAGCGGATTCCCGATGAAAGAGCCTGTTATAGCCACTACATGGGCAGCTCTGTTAAAGCTTCGAGGAGCAAATGACACGACACTGACTCAAGAAAAGAGAAAAAAAGAGCACTTCCTCCAAGACAGCTCCTCCTCGAGAATGTGTAGCATTCTGATAACCAGTTGATAATTTCCTCAAAAGAAAAAACAAGAGATTATTAGTAAATCACCATTTAGTAGGCATCATTAATACCATGAAAATATACAAAAAGCAAAAGGCCTTAACTGATAGACTGATGAGGGGATTGCACTTCCTTCATGTTTTCCTTTAACCTGATCAATCCGAAAGGGATCCACTAAAGTGCTAGAAATCTCTATCCAAAGAGATTAAAGTCTATCATTGAGACAAAGTCGGAAATACCGAATATACCACATCGAAGATGCGATTCAACGATTCAGAGAAAATAAATTATAGGAAATAAATAATATAAATATACAAAATAAATAATAGTACCCTTAGATAAGAGAAATAAATGAATTTTTTAAATAAAGAAGGTAACTAAAAAGTTCTAATATTAAAAACCATGATTTGACACCTCGATAGATAAAGTAAAAGGTACTTCAACAGGAAAAAAAAGCCCCACATTTAATATCATATATTTAAAATTAAATAAAATAAGTGAAGATGGCTATACCACAACTCATTACTTGTTCATGAATTGACAAAAAGACTAATTGATTTATTGGTTCCATTCATGATATTATTATTCGTCAATTGTTTGTTCGTAATGAATTATCACGCGTAATGGTTGAGACATAAGTGTATGTCATTTTCTTAAGTTTATTTGCTTCTAAAGGTAGTTTTGATTCTACCAGTTGGCAGTTGCAACTACATGTTTAGAAAAAAAACATTTTTTAGCTTGAGTTATCTTAAAAACAAGTTTCAAAGTCGAATGGGCAATCAATTTGCTAATGATGGTTTAGTGGGATACATTGAACGAGACTTTTTTAAGAGTGTAGACGATGGATATATTTTGCATTTATTTTAGAATATGAAAACTCATTGTGATAGTTTATGCAAATAATAATTGTATAGTCGGTTATTTCTTTATTTATGAATGGATTATTTAGATATTATTAATTTTAATTATATTTATTAATTATTTATATGTTTATATTCTGAAAAGAGGACAAGGGTAGTTTCAAATCCTGCCTCCGCCACTGAGTTCATCGACCATATGCTATATTGTAAATAAAAAGCTTCTGGAAAAGAATGATTAGTAATGAAATAAGATTACTTTCACTTTTGGGTCAACAATAAAACTATTACTCTTTCAAATATTTATTTTTCTAATACGTGAATCGGTAACTAGTGGGTTTTTTCTAGTTGTTATTACTTCAAGAATAGTTTTTAGCCAAACGCTCAACTTTTTCTTACAAAATATTTCTCTAAAAGATCCACCCAAAAGCTGCTTCTATAAAAGTTAAAGGAGGGCTAACTAACCGTACAAACCGAAAATATTGCGTTATGAGAGAAGTTTAAACATAAATCATATACTCGATGACCCTTATGCAGGTTCATCGCTTCGCCGACCACAAGTTGTAACTAACAAACCCATGGAAAGAAAAATTAAGAATGAGTAAGATCACCTTTACTTTTGGAACAACATTAAAATATTTATACTCGATGACCCTTATGCAGGTTCATCGCTTCGCCGACCACAAGTTGTAACTAACAAACCCATGGAAAGAAAAATTAAGAATGAGTAAGATCACCTTTACTTTTGGAACAACATTAAAATATTTATACTCGATGACCCTTATGCAGGTTCATCGCTTCGCCGACCACAAGTTGTAACTAACAAACCCATGGTAAGAAAAACTAAGAATGAGTAAGATCACTTTTACTTTTGGAACAACATTAAAATTATTACTCTTTAAAATATTTATTTTTGCACACAAGCAAAGCGGCGGCGAGCGGATTTTTTTTCCTAGTTGTTAACTTGTTATTACTTCAAGTGATCTTGGCGTTGCCATGAATGCCATCATCATAAACCAAGTCGACGAGCTTACTCGGGTCAGTCCTCACCATCTCTTCAATATCTTGCATGGCAAAGTCAGCCTCAGCCTCCACGAAAACAGCACCTTTCTCGTAGCAACCAGAAGGGGGCATGAATGCCATCATCATAAACCAGAAGGGGGCATTCTGGCAAAGGCTTGGCGTTGCCATGAATGCCATCATCATAAACCAAGTCGACGAGCTTACTCGGGTCAGTCCTCACCATCTCTTCAATATCTTGCATGGCAAAGTCAGCCTCAGCCTCCACGAAAACAGCACCTTTCTCGTAGCAACTCACGGCCAACTTTTCTCGTGAGACGACTGTCAGTCGACCCGCCAAAGGATAGTAATGAACGAGGAGTTTGCTCAAGGCCGTTTTGAACACTTGGCCGGCCATTTCATTCCCTCTCTCGTTGGACTTGAACCCATAAATGGAACGTACCCAACATACAATGTGGTCAAGGAACGAGAGGGAAAAGACACCTTTCTCCTTGATTTCCTCTTGAGGTGGTGAAACCGTGACCGGCTCCCCACGCTTCACAATGATGTTATTGCGAAATGGCCTACCCATGGTGAACTTTCAGCAAAAGACTATAATAATCTGTGTTTGCTATGGAAGGAGTTTGGACGTTATAGTAGTGTTCTTTTCTTCTACTTTGAAGCCAAGTATATATACCGAGAAGCTTACTGTATATGGCTATGCATATATAGACAATAAACAAAGTCAATTTGGTTAACGTCAAGTTCCATGTTTGTTTATGGAGTAGGATTAGAAGTTGTTACATTTGTAGAAAGGCTTATGTCTTATGCGTAACATGGGGAAGAAGAACAAACGGGCGTTAACGTAAAGACACGACCCATAGGAACAAAAGCTGCCGGCCGGATTGACTATGGAGATGCGCCATTTGTCATTGGTGCATATACGGTCGCATCGCTCTTTAGACGTCTCCAACTCGTTCTTAATTTAAATGAGCAGTTTTGCCATAATCCAAAAGAGGTACAATAGTTGAGCCTCAAAGAGCGCAAGTCTCTTTGTTTATTGACATCAAATACATAAGGAGTTAATATTGAGCTGTCATGCAGGCATGATTTCTCTTTTGCAGATAGTAGTCAAGATTTATATAAGACTAAAATCAATACCTGCGGCGTTGCGTGCAGCCGAATGATTGTACGATGGTCAATTGAGGTTACGGTAAATTGCATGTGGTTACAGGCAACAACGTGTGTTTAATTGAGGTTACGGTAAATTGCATGTGGTTACCCCCCGACCCCCATCGACACCCGCGACCCTCCTCCACCCGAGTACCCGACGACCCCCCTCAAAACCCTCCGCCGCCGCACGACCCCCTCGACCCCAGCGACCCTCCACCCGACGACCCCGCGCGACTCCCCTCGACCCCAGCGACTCCCAGCAGCAACCGCCGAGAGCCCGAGACTCCCCTGCCGGCTCCAGGCCTCCAACAACCCCCCGCCGGCCTCCGAGACTCCCCTGCCAGCTCCAACAACCCCCATCGGTTGGTTACCTCAGCTAACCGACCAACTAACTGATAACCGAGGATTCTTGGTCGGTCGGTGGTCGGTAGGGCGAGACGGTGATTCGGTTAATCAATAACCGACCAATCGATATTTGGTTATAATCAAACCGACCGGTCTCCACCACTAACCTAACTACACCCATTTCTTCCTTCTAGCAAAATTAAGGACGGCGCAATCATCGCCGTAAACCACTTGCACTGTGTATACTTCTATTAAAATTTCTTCCTCCTCCGCCATACTTACCATCCTTCTATGCCGCCAAAAGGACAGATATAGAGATGCGTGAGGAAGTGGGTTAACACGAGACGGTAAATCAAGAACAATAAGGGCCGCAATGGGCGTCGACGCGAGCGATGGTAAATCTAGATCACAACCTCGGGCCTCCTCTGTTGGGCCACTGGCCCATGGTTGTCTCGAAATAAACTAAGGCACAAGCCCACACCTATGAGCCCAAGATGATTCTCAGCCAACTTCGAGACAGACAAAGCCGTCATCGCAATGGGCGTCGACGCGAGCGATGGTAAATCTAGATCACAACCTCGGGCCTCCTCTGTTGGGCCACTGGCCCATGGTTGTCTCGAAATAAATTAAGGCACAAGCCCACACCTATGAGCCCAAGATGATTCTCGGCCAACTTCGAGACAGACAAAGGCGTCATCGCTTTCATTCCATCTTCATCTATCATACACCAAAAGAAAAACCAAAGTCAAGAAAAACCACAGTCGAACAGCATCGGAATCCATTCCCTTCACTGGCAACGGTCATGACGATTAAAGAAGAGAGAGAGGAGGCAAGGATCGGAAGTCTACTTAAAGGCGACTCAAAGAAGGAATTCGTCGACGGTTTCCCTGATCTCAGTAAGAACAGGTTTGTTCTTTTGGAGATCTTGGATTGGGTTCGGTCTCGTTGTGTCTGGTGGAACTAGGGTTGGGGCTTTTAGCCAGGAACTCTAGTTCTACTAGGCGTGGCTCCTTCTTCTTGCTCTTCTTCTCTTTACTGTGTTGCTCGGTCATTAGGGCCTATTAGGTTCTGTTATAAAATTAGGGTTGAACTCCAATTTGTTTCAGCTTGAGAATCAACTGGAATCTTTTCTTCCTTCAGATTGTCCGAATAATAAACAAGAACTGTGGTAGATTAATTTGTGTGTGAATGAATCAAGACATAGTTAAATAACAATTGGTATCAGAGCCCCCTTCTCATGGAACCTCAGTTGCCGAGGGGGAGATCCTCTGTTTTGCCATGTCTACTAATTCGTTCCCCACTAGTTCAAACCCTCCTTGGTTTTCTGGGTCAAATTATTCTGTATGGAAGAAAAGAATGAGACTATACCTCCGAGGAATCGACTGTGAATTATGGGCAATTGTCCGAAATGGACCAATTGACATGAAAGAGGATGATGAGGAGGATTGGTCTGATGAACAAAAGAAGAGTGCTCAATTAGACTCTAGGGCTATGCATATTCTATTGTCTGCTATATCAGATGATGAAGGTGAACGTGTTAACAAATGTGAAACAGCCAAAGAGATATGGAGTATATTAGAAACCACTCATGAAGGAACTTCAGAAGTAAAGGAAACTAGAATTGATTTACTACTTAAACAATATGAAACATTTGATATGTTATCAGGAGAATCTATATCTGAAACGGATAAAAGATTCTCCACTCTTGTAAATCGACTCAAAGGGTTAGGAAAAACATTTTCTAGCAAGGAATTAGTTAGAAAAATTCTCAGATCTCTTCCTCTAGAGTGGATGGCCAAAAGAACAGCCATAGAGAAAGCTAAAGATCTGAACACCTTGTCATTAGAAAACTTAATAGGATCTCTGCTCAGTCATGAAGAAGTTCTGAAGCAAATGAACTCCCTTCATGACAGAAAGAACAAATCCATTGCTTTTGCTACTATATGTCCAAATGAAGGAGACAAACTGGATGAGGAGTTCGAAAATGAACTTGCTCTCACCAGCAAAAAACTCCAGAGAATGATGAAATATAAACAAAATCAAAATGCTAAAAGGGGAAGTCAAAAAAATGGTTACTCCCCCAGACCTTCTGGAAACATGTTTAATCATTCTCCTAGAGTTGGAGGACATCACTCTGGAAGTTCAAATGATAAGAACTCATTTGTAACTAACAGACTGGAAAATGGTCCTAAAGATGCCAAAAATTCCATTGATAGTAAGTCTGACTCTACAATCTGCTTCAAATGTGGAAAAATAGGTCACATCAGGGCAAACTGCCCTCTGAACAAGAAGAAAGAGAAGGCCATGACGGCAACATGGAGTGACTATAGCTCAGAAGAGGAATCTGAGGATATTGCTTACATGGGAATAAATTCCAGCAATGATGATATCGATGCAAGTGAACAGGTATGGTCTGATCTCTCTTCTGATTCTGTTTCATAAACTCAAAATGAAGACTTCTTTCTTCATGCCCTGTCAAATTTACAAGAAGAATGCAACAGACTAAAGAGTAAGTACCAGCTTACCATAGCACAGTTGCATGACAAAAACGTTGAAGTGCAAAAATTAAAAGAAATCATAGACATACAACAAGCTGCTCAGTTCACTCAGGATTCACAAGTTGCTAATCTCATTAATGAAAATAAAATTTTAAAAAGTCAACTTGAAAGATGCAACAGATTTATAAACAAATCACACTGGGATGCTTCTCGAACCTACCCTAATAGAAGAAGCCAATCTCACTCAAACAAGTATAGATATAACAGACCTGTTTTGTCCTGGACTGATCACAAATTCTGCTCATTCTGCTGTAGACCAGGACATTCCTATGTGCATTGCTATTCCAGGAAATATAAACTCAAACTTGTTTGGGTTGCTAAATCTTCTAACTAAATTCATTTTTTTCAGAATAATAAAGGTGGTAACATCTGGTACTTAGACTCTGGATGCTCTCACCACATGACTGGTAACAAAACTCTTTTCACTTATCCTAATCCTAAAAGAGGAGGTAAAGTCTTTTATGGTAATAACAACTGTGCTTCAGTGGTTGGAAAAGGCACTATTAGCAGTAATTCTTCACTGGTTATAGAAGATGTTCTTTATGTAGAAGGATTAAAACACAACCTGCTATCCATTAGTTAGATTTGTGGCTCTACATATCGTGTTACTTTTGATCCATTATGCTGCAAGATTGAAAGAATATCTGATAATGCTGTGATCTTTGAAGGGAAGAAAGTCAATAATGTGTACACAGTAGACCTTTCAACACTAGACCTCACAGAAAACATATGTCTAAGTTCTATGACTGAATCTGCAGTCACTTGGCATAGAAAACTAGGGCATATGAGCCTTTCTCGCATGACCAAACTTTCCAAACACAATCTGGTTAGAGGATTACCTAAGATAAAACTCTCAGAAAACTTCACTTGTGAAGCATGCATACTAGGAAAACACTATAAAAAGTCTTTTAAAAGCAAACAAGACATCACCTCCTCTGCAATATTTGATCTTCTGCATATGGACTTGTTTGGTCCAACTAATGTCCAAAGCTTAGGAGGAAAATCATATGTGCTAGTGATAGTTGATGATTTTTCCAGATTCACATGGGTTTATTTTCTATCTTCTAAAGATGAAGCATTCTCTAAATTCAAGTCCTTTGTGCTTCTAATGAAAAATCAATTTGACTGTTTTGTTAAAAGCATCAGAAGTGATAATGGTGGAGAATTCTTAAATGATAACTTTTACTACTTCTGTGATCACTATGGTATTCTTCACACTTTCTCTGCCCCTAGAACTCCACAACGAAATGGAGTTGTAGAGAGGAAGAACAGATCTCTCATTGAAACTGCCAGAACCATGCTTCTTAAATATGATTGTCCTAAATTCCTTTGGGCAGAAGCAGTAAGTACTGCATGTTATGTGTTAAATCGTACCACCATTAGAAAAACTATCAACAAAACTCCTTATGAAATACTGAAAGGAAAAGCTCCTAAATTGAAATACTTTCAGCCATTTGGCTCAAAATGCTATATCCTGAATACTAAAGATCAACTAGGAAAGTTTGATGCAAAATCTGATATAGCTATCTTTCTTGGATACTCTAGTAAAAGTCAGGCATACAGAGTTTTCAATAAGAAATCAAGAAAGGTTAAGGAGTCTGTCCATATTAAGTTTGACTCATCTGAGTCTCCACTTCCTTTAAAGTCTGATATAAATGACTATGATTTTCTTCCTATTGTCCCCTTTCTTGAGACAGGTAATTCATCAAACCCTCAGAATTCTGAGGAAACAAACCCCTCTCCTCAAGCATCTTCTGAAGAGGTAAGTATTTCTGAGGATCCAGAAGCTCCTGCTCATATCAAGAAGAGACACCCTCCATCTCTGATCATAGGTAACATATCTGATCCTATCCAAACCAGAGGTAAGTACACTCATGGCCAGTATGCCTTCGTTTCATTACTTGAACCTAAAAGCTATAAGGAAGCCATTCTTGATGAAGAATGGTTACTTGCCATGCAAGAGGAACTGTCCCATTTCATCAGATTAAAGGTCTGGGAATTGGTTCCTAGACCTGTAAACTCTTTAGTCATTGGCACAAAATGGATTTTTAGGAACAAGTCTGATGAACTAGGTTTCATTATTAAGAACAAAGCTAGACTCGTTGCCCAGGGATACAGTCAGGAAGAAGGGATTGACTATGATGAATCATTTGCTCCTGTAGCTAGACTAGAATCAATTAGACTTCTATGTGCCTATGCAAGTCTTATGAATTTTAAACTATATCAAATGGATGTGAAAACCGCCTTCTTAAATGGTGAAATTAAAGAAGATGTGTATGTTGTACAACCTCCAGGATTTGTTGACTTTGAGTTTCCTGACCATGTTTTTAAACTCTCCAAAGCCCTTTATGGTCTCAAACAAGCTCCCAGAGCTTGGTATGACAAATTAACCTCATTTCTCATCTCTCAAGGGTTCTGGCAAGGTGGAGTTGACAAAACTCTTTTCATAAAAAGAAAAAGCAATCATTCCTTGATAGTCCAAGTGTATGTAGATGACATTGTCTTTGGAAGTACTGATCCAAATATGTGTAATGAATTCTGTTCCTCTATGAAAAGCCAGTTTGAAATGAGCTTAATCGGTGAATTATCCTTCTTTCTTGGTTTGCAAATTAATCAAACTAAGTCTGGAATTTTTATTCATCAAACCAAGTACCTACAGTCTATGTTATCAAAATTTGACTTGTTAAATGTGAAACCAAGTAAAACACCTATTGCATCAAATACTCATCTAGATCATGATATAAATGGCCAATCAGTATGTGAGAAAAAATACAGAGGCATGATAGGCTCTCTATTGTATTTAACTGCTAGCAGACCTGACATACAGTTCAGTGTCTGCTTGTGTGCATTTCAGAGTCAACCTAAAGAAAGTCATCTAAGTGCTGTAAAAAGAATATTTAGGTATCTCAAAGGCTCACATGATCTAGGACTATGGTATCCAAAATCTGGAACTTTATCTCTGATAGGCTATTCAGACTCTGATTTTGCTGGAAGCATCACTGACAGAAAAAGTACTAGTGGATATTGTCAATTTTTTGGAGGGTCTTTAGTATCTTGGTCTAGTAAAAAGCAAGGGTCAGTTGCCTTATCAACAGCTGAAGCAGAGTACATGGCTGCTGGCAGCTGCTGTACACAAATCCTATGGTTGAAATCTCAACTGGCTGACTATGGATTCTGTCTTAATAAAATTCCTATTCTGTGTGACAATACAAGTGCAATCTGCATGTCCAAGAATCCTGTTCAACATAGTAGAACTAAACACATTGAAGTCAAACATCATTTCATTAGAGACATAATTCAGGCTGGTCATATTGAATTAAATTTCATACCTACAGATTTTCAAATTGCTGACATTTTTACAAAAGCTTTACCCTCTGAAAAATTCATTAAACTTTGTGATGAACTTGGACTACAGTCCCTGCACTCTATTCAAAATGGTCAATAATCCAGGTACTATCCTTCCTCATTCCAGCTTTAATTTTAATAAAGTCAGTATTTATGATTGCTTTCATGTTCTGAATGCCTGTGTGTACATGAACCTGCTGTTTAAGTTCCCTGTGCCTTGAAAAGCTGCTTGCTATTGACTGCTGATCTTAGTAGTTTTCCCATGCTATGTTGGCAACTCTTAGTATTCTTAAGTTTTAGTATTTATATCCTGCCCATTCTCTCCTCTCTTCCTACACCTTTTCGTTCCAAAATCTCACCATGACAAAGCTTTTCACATCCTCCAATATCCCTGGTGCCATTGTCACCTATGTTGGGAGAACTTTCAATGAACCCATTGAGTTTAATCTCCATAGATTCAAGGAATTCTTTGCCCACCGCAAGCTTTCAGACCCTATAGCTCTTGACCTCTATGAATTCAAAGCCTCTGGCATCGATATTTCACCCTTCATTAGGAATCTTGGATGGGAATTCCTTCTCCATTATCCTCCTCTTGCTGCTTGTCCTTTGCCAGTCAAAACATTCTATGCAAATCTTGATTGCCAAGGTATCATCACCAGAAAACTTACTACCCTGGTCAATGGATACTTCATCTCTCTCACTGCTGAGGCCATTGGTGTCCTGCTGAATCTTCCTATTGATGGACCTCTTCCTCTTGCTCATGAGGATGAATTCCTCTTCTATGACTTTGATTATGAAGTTGAATACTCTCGCATCACTCAGCGACGAGTTGCTGCCAATGAAGTAATCACTTTTGCAGATCTGAACCCCTCTCTTCGCACTCTTCACTATTTCATAACTCACCTCTTCCTTCCTCGTGCTCATGGGCTTAATATTGTCACCAAAATTGATCTCTGGGTTCTCTCAAATGCTCTGACCGGGAGGAAATTAGATTATTCACAACTTCTTTTTGGCTCCCTGGTTCGAAATGCTGATGCTCACCTTGATGGTCGTCTTCCTTATGGAGGATTCATCACCCTGTTGTTGTCCAACCTTGGTCTATCCCTCGATGGGTACTCCTCTGTTGACACCTCAGTCTTTGTTCCTGCCCTTACTGTCTTAAACTACCTAGGGGTTGACCCTCAGCCTTCGAAAGGGGGAGGATCATTCGACCCAGCTGCGGTCAAACTCACAAAACATAAATCTAAAACCCTGCAACTTGGTGAGTCATCTTCCATCCGCAAAAATCTGATCATTTCCTTTGAAGAAGAAGAAGCTGAACTTGAGCCTGAAACTATATCTGAAGAGGAAATCCGCCAGTTTGCTGAAGATCTTGAGAAGGAGATGATGGCTGTGTCTGGAACTCAGGGGGAGAATGCTATGGAAGAGGATGCTGATAACGTGATGGAAGGAGACGCTGGGACTCAGGGGGAGCCAAAAGAAAACTCTGTCCCAAAAGATTAAAAGAAATACCCATAAAACAAAAACTGTCTGAACTGTTTGCTTCATGTCACTTGTTTGAAAGACCATAATGGCCTATATTAGCTTTCTTGTTTGCTGCATATTGCTGGGTTGAAAGACCATAAAGGTCTATGCTTGTCCTTATTGTACCTTGTCGTTGCCGTTGAATAAAAGGGATCATAATGATCTATAAATAAATGTGGTGAATGTGACTGACAATGCTAAATACACTCTGCAGAATGAAGTATTATTATGATTCTTGCTAATGTGTGTATCATTGACTATAGATGCCTTCCTTGTTCGTCTTGACTGAGATAACTTGAGATAGCTGTCTGTCTAGTTTGTGTTAGAAGGTCCATCTGAAAAAGGTGAATGGGTGTTGATGATACAGGAATGAGAGCTTGATCGCAGGGGGAGATTGTTGGGCCACTGGCCCATGGTTGTCTCGAAATAAACTAAGGCACAAGCCCACACCTATGAGCCCAAGATGATTCTCGGCCAACTTCGAGACAGACAAAGGCGTCATCGCTTTCATTCCATCTTCATCTATCATACACCAAAAGAAAAACCAAAGTCAAGAAAAACCACAGGCGAACAGCATCGGAATCCATTCCCTTCACTGGCAACGGTCATGACGATTAAAGAAGAGAGAGAGGAGGAAAGGATCGGAAGTCTACTTAAAGGCGACTCAAAGAAGGAATTCGTTGACGGTTTCCCTGATCTCAGTAAGAACAGGTTTGTTCTTTGGGAGATCTTGGATTGGGTTCGGTCTCGTTGTGTCTGGTGGAACTAGGGTTGGGGCTTTTAGCCAGGAACTCTAGTTCTACTGGGCGTGGCTCCTTCTTCTTGCTCTTCTTCTCTTTACTGTGTTGCTCGGTCATTAGGGCCTATTAGGTTCTGTTATAAAATTAGGGTTGAACTCCAATTTGTTTCAGCTTGAGAATCAACTGGAATCTTTTCTTCCTTCAGATTGTCCGAATAATAAACAAGAACTGTGGTAGATTAATTTGTGTGTGAATGAATCAAGACATAGTTAAATAACATCTACATCGTCGATGCACTTCTCCTCCGTTGCCCCAACCAAGCGCTTCCATCTCTGCCCCGAATGTCGGGCGAGGAAATAGGCAACTGGTCGACCATCTTAAGGATTTTTTCGGTTATGACAGGGGAAGATGATATTGAAAATTAGGGTTCGATTCAAAGGCCCGACCCCGCCGCTTAATCTTTTGTCAAGTGAATTTGGGGATGAACTGTGAGGAGCAATCAAGGTCCCAATCCAATTCAAAGCCCAAACTTTGCCCATCCATAATCCTCGTTCTCAGGCGGCAGTGATTGTTTGGTTGTTTTGAGGTTCGCTACTCACGGTGGGAAGTGAGAGTTTTGTGAAGAGAAGAAATCCTCTAGGAATAGCGGCGGAGGAAGCCAACAGAAGGAAGAGAGAAACTTAGATGTTTTGTTTTTAATCATCATTTTGATTCTTTGAATTATTTTTATAATATTGTTGAATTTCAAAATCTATTTTTTTCAAAATTTTATCTTATTTTAAATTTTAATTAAATATATATTATATATGAATGACGTGACAAATATGTGTTTACCACTTTTTTGTCATGTCAACAAAAGTTAATATTATTTTGATCATCATTAAGTCAACAATTATCTCTAATGGTCAACAAAAGCGTCAGGAATCAAATGTCACAAAGTATATGATACGATGAGATAGGATTTGAATATTGAATAAAATAGAACAAAAATGACATTTTGTTTATAGTTCGGGGGTCGTAGTGGTATTAGCCCAAACATTTTCCTTTGAAACTCATCATCTCGTTGCAGCTCTAACTCATCTCCCCGACCTCTGTTTCTCGATTCTCAACCTTAGTTTCTCTTTCGTTTGTTCAAATTTAAACCCTAGCTCTATCTAGGCATCTCTAGTTCAACGAAGAAGAAGAAGAAGAAGAAGAAGAAGAAGAAGAAGAAGAAGAAGAAGAAGAAGAAGAAGAAGAAGAAGAAGAAGAAGAAGAAGAAGAAGAAGAAAGAAAAGTAGTCAATAAGAAGAAGAAGAAGAAGAAGAAGAAGAAGAAGAAGAAGAAGAAGAAGAAGAAGAAAGAAAAGTAGTCAATGTTCAATCATTCAGTTAAAGGTCAAACAATCATCGAAAATACATCCATATTGCTGCGGCTAAGCGATACTGATCAGTTCACGGGATGATTGCGGTTGCATCCGTCGAAGTAAGCATGATTGTCCTAGGAAGAATCATGCAAAGATAAATATAATGACGAGGAAGAATCTTGGAGATTTTGAACAACCCTAATCATTAGGCAGAATTACGCAATGATCATTAATCAGATTCCGAATCATAATTAAGATTACACGTACCCCATACAACTTTCTAGTTTCTACCACCAGGTCGCGCTTAATCTGGTTCCAAACTTCAGCTTTAAGATAGAAGAAATAGAAAGTTACAGCTCAATGGAAACAAAACACCCTATACTTTCTAGGGTGCATGCACATATCTATCAAATTAAACTTAGCTTGATGATGGTGAGGTTGGTGGTGATGATGATATCGGTAGAGAAGGTTACCCTTGAGTCCCTATAGGACTGTAAGCATTTAGAGTAACAATAGAAGAAAAAAAAATTATGAGAACAATAGAAATATCTATTGGTTAATTCGTAACGTATGACTATCAAATTGGAGCACTTGTTAATGTTACAGAGCATACCACTTGACATGTGCTACTTTTGCCCTTGCCAGTCACATTATATTTCTTGGTGATGCATTTTGTAACTTTTTTTCTTCATACGACCCTAGCATGATTGTGAAAGGGAATGTACTATATATTCCACGTGCAATAAAGGAATCTCTAAAGAACGTGGAGAAGCTAGGACAGGTTGTTTGGGAAAGGGTTGCGTACGAAGCAGATTTAACTTGCCACATAAAGCTCCCATGACAATGACGAGCAATCAAGTCCTGTTGTAGCATACCACACCCTTTCATGTTCCACATCGAGCTTTGAAGAGAGGAACACGAATGAGGATATGCAATATGATCTCATAAAAACCTTGCATGGTAACTTGCTCTCAAATTTGTGCTTCAAGAAGAGGATGAAATAGCGAGAGAAGAAGTTGTGGAGGATAAATCAGAGAGCAGAGAAGAGGGAGCTCTTGATTTATCCTAAGGGGGAGGAGCCTCATGTCGAAGAAGGATGGAAGTTGAAGAAGCAATGATGTCCTAAACAACAGATGAGGTCGAGGTGGTTGAGGCTTCTACAAGCCCAGATTCATATAAGATATCTCCACCTGACCTTGATGAGCTTCTAGAGAGAGAAGAACCCCTTTGTAACTTATCTTTGCCAGACCAAGGCCACAATATCATCGCTCCCTCTTGATGGATGTTATCAGTGGCGGATCCGGGAATTTTAAATAGGGGTCATGATAGTTGCAGAGAAACCGAAGACCACTTTTTCTTTTGATATTCTTTTTATGGAGAGGTAATAAAATGGCATCTTTAGCAAGATTGTTCAGGCATGGCCAGCTAACTGCCAAGATTTCTTGGAGCTGGACAGTGGGCATTTCGCAGCTCTATTGTTTTTCGAGGCTTGGTCGTCGTATTAATCAAGTTCGAGCTATAAAAGACACTCTAATTACCGAAAAAAATGAGGTCATCATTTACAAAATAAAAGTCATTGCCGTGCGGTCTGGACGGTAGGGCTTCCCCTTTACCATTTTTGAAGCACAATTTCGAAACTCGTTCTTAAATCTTCACAAGCATATGCCCGATATTTGGGGGAATGGATCAGGTCAGTAACCTTATGGTGAGTAACCATGAGTAACCCGTCCACATCAGCATGACATCAGCATCCTCTCTCTCATGGAAAGCCTTTAATTTTTCCCTCTTTAATCTTTGGCGGACGATTTCTCGCTCATTTTAGGTCGAAATTTAATTTTTTTTGCACAGTTAGATAAGATTAATTGTGCTCTTCAAAATGATATCCACTTTAATATATTTTTCGAACAAAAAAAATTGTGCCATTTTTTACCAGCCTATACCATATGGTATTGACTGGTATTGAAATAAAAGCATACCTATGTTTTGAAAAACGTACCATGGTGGTATGAACAAACCAATACTGTAGGATGGTTAAATACATGATAGTAGAAGTATATTAATTGTAATTTACGACTTTTAACATTGTATACCACACAATACCACCCTGGTACGGGGTGGTATTGTATGGTATTGTGTGGTATTTTTTGATCCTGTAATTGTTCACCCAGAAATTTGTAGATCCAATAGATCATGATGAACTCGTCCCTTCTGTGCAAACGTTTTCAAAAACGAATTAAAAACGAAGAAAATACCATACAATACCACCCCGCCGGGGTGGTATTGTATGGTATTGTGTGGTATTTTTTGGTCCTGTAATTTGTTCACCCAGAAATTTATAGATCTAGTAGATCATGATGAACTCATCCCTGCTGTGCAAACGTTTTCAAAAACGAATTAAAACGAAGAAGATACCATATGGTATGCAGTTGGTACCGAGAGGCCAGAATTTTTTTTCCTAAAAAAATATTGAAAATTGATCTCATTTTGTAGAGCACAGTGAACTCGTTCCATCTGTGCAAAAAAAATTAAAATCCGAGTTAAAACGAAAAAGATATGAGTCAATTAAGAAAGCTAGTGAAAATAAAAATAGCCTTTAATTCTCCATCCTTAGATCTGGATTTTCTAAATGAAGGGTCCAGATTTGGTTATTGATGGGTGCATAACCCATGGTTATGCACCCTATCTTGAGCCGATATTTGGCCGTAAGATTTTTCGTCATCATCCATATATTTGATATATTTAAAAAATTTCTCCAATTAGTTAGTTGTTTTAAATTTCTGAAGTTAGGGTTGTAACTTATATTTTATTTTTCTAGAACGAAATTTCAGAAATTTTGTCCTTATTCATATTTTAGATAGGTTAACATAATTCATCTACTATTTGGATGTTCTAAATTTCAAGTTATGGTTACTGTTGAGTTATGTAACTGGGCTTAAGCCCATACGATTAATGTACATAGTGTTGGCCTATAGTCAAGCCCTAGGCCGATCCCATCATCTCTCGGCTAGGGTTAGAGAACTCTATTTATTGTAACTTGTAACCTGAACATGAGGCTAGTGAATACGTTGACAGCTTCGGCCGTGGACTAGTCTTGATCACACTGATCAAGGAAACCACATAAATCTCCGTCTCAGTTTCGTTTCTGTTCCTAGAACTATCTGCTCCGATCATAGCTCTTAACATGGTATCAGAGCTCACCGTCATGGATTCCGATCATATCACCACTAGATTGAACTCCAAGAATTACTCGCTTTGGGAATTCCAGTTTCGGGTCTTCATCGAGGGAAAAGGGTTTGCGGGGCTGCTTGATGGTTCCTCCCCGAGACCGATTTCTCCTCCTGCTGATGAGCAGACCGTGGCCAGATGGGTGCAGAACGACGCCAAGGTCTGCTCGATGATCATGAACGCGGTCGATCCGGGTATTGTACTTGGGCTGCGCCTTCTTCCTACGGCAGCAGCGATGTGGAGGTCGTTGGCGGAAACCTACTCCTCAACTAGTGCCAACCGCCAATTTGAGCTAGAGGTTGAACTTGCTAACCTGTATCAAGGCGAGCTCGACGTCGCATCGTACTTCAACGCGGCGCGGCAGATCTGGACAGAGCAGGACCTGCTCTCAGCCTCGCTTCTCTCTCAACCCGTCCCTGCCGAGCTTCAGGCCGAGAAGAACAAGATTCGCCTGCTTCAGTTTTTGATGCGTCTCAAGCCGGAGTTTGAATCCCTCCGTGCCACCTTGCTGAACCGCGACTCCTTGAAGCTTGAAGGCGTCCTGGCCGATTTAGTCCGAGAAGAGACTCGCCTGCGGACACAGGCTGCTCTTGATATTCGCCCAGGACGTAGCGACGCGGCCGTTTTCAGCGCTGCGCCTGGTGGTCAGCGTTCGCCCAGCGCTGGTTCCTTTGCGCCGAGTGCTGCTGTTCCCTCCGATGTTGGCGGCGAGACTCTCTCAAGGGAAACCAGCGACCAGCTGGCTTTTGCAGCCTCACGTTCGCAGTCGTATCGACGTCCTCTTTCAGAAGTCGAATGCAACCATTGCCATGAAAAAGGGTACACCAAGAAGTTTTGCCGTAAACGCAATTTCTGTGTATATTGCAAGAAACGCGGCCATATTATTTCCGATTGTGGACTGTTGCAGGAACGAATGGCGGATGACAGCGGCTCCACCGGGTCTAATGGAGGTCGCGGCAGTGGCTATGGTGGGCATGAGGACGCGGCAGCAACCAGCATGGTTCGGGCTCTCGTCAAGTGTATGTTGCGACTTCGGCAGCGGGTTCGGAGGGCATCCTAGTCACTCCCGCTGCATTGGAGCAAATGGTTAATAAGGCCATTACCTCTGCCTTTGCTAGTCTTCAGGTTACATGTAAATTTTCTAGATGGATTCTTGATTCAGCATGTTTTAATCACATGACTAGTGATGGTTCTGCGATTACCGATGTTCGTCCAGTTCATAACATGTCATTACAAGTTGCTAATGGTGATAGGCTGCACATCTCTGGTGTTGGTTCAGTTCATGATTCTCAGATTGCTTTACCGGCTACATTTCATGTTCCTAAGCTAGTCCCTAACTTGGTTTCTGTGGGACAACTTACTGAGCAAGGTTGCCGTGTTACCTTTGCACCTTCTGGTTGTGTTGTGCAGGACATGAAGACGGGGAGGGAGCTCGGGAGGGGTAGCAAGCATGGTCGTATATTTTTTTTTTGGATGAGCTCTCTACTATTCCATCTCGTTCGGTGTCGGATTCTTTGTCGGTGTCTAGGGTATCTTCATTTCCTGTTTATTCGAGTCTCAGTGATCAAAAGTTTCATTTGTGACATGCTCGATTAGGTCATCCGAACTCAAATAGACTTGTAGCCATGTTTCGTCAGCAATTATTTGGTTAAAACAATAAATGTGATCGTGTATCGGATTTTTCATGTCAACATTGTGTCGAGGCCAAAACTACTCGCATTTCTTTTCCCTCTAGCACCACCGTTATAGATGAACCGTTTCATCTCATCCATACCGATCTATGGGGTCCTAGTCCCGTCACCTCACGTCATGGCTATAAGTATTTTGCTCTGTTTGTTGACCATGCTACTCGCTATACTTGTGTTTATTTTCTGCGCCTCAAGTCTGATCTTTTACCCATTGCCACTGAATTTTTACAAATGATCAAAACTCAATTTGGTAGAACTGTTCGTGTAGTCCGGTCTGATCCTGGTGGGGAATTTAGTTATACACCATTGCTTCATCTGTACTCCTCTCTTGGCATTCTTACCCATAAATCGTGTCCAGGTGTCTCCCAGCAGAATGGTTTAGTCGAGCGTAAAAACCGTCATGTCGTAGAAATTACTCGTGCTCTCCTCCTCTCATCTCATATCCCATCTTTTTTTTTTGGCCTGAGACAGTTTCCACTGCTGTTCGGTTGATTAATTACCAGATCACTCCCATTCTTGGTCAATCGAGTCCTTATTTTAAACTGTTTGGCAAACATCCTCCTTATTCGAGTCTCCGTGTTTTTGGCTGTCTTTGCTTTGTTTTACTTCCTCGATCCGAGCGTACAAAATTGTCTTCCAAAACTGCTCGCTGTGTCTTCCTTGGTTATAGTGATGTTTCTAAGGGTTATCTCTGCTATGATCCAGAACTTCGTCGCATTCGTACAGCCTGTAATGTTGTGTTTATGGAAAATCTCATGTTCTACTCCTCTTCGTCCACTACCACCCCTCTTTTTGACACCTCTTTGGGTCCTCCGTCCTTCTCTGACACCGACGATGATATGGATGATGCTCTCCTTCACTTCGACCAGCCCCCTGATGACACCCCGCCTCCCTCCCCACCACCGCCGCCTCCGCCATCGCCGCCGCCGCCAGTTCGTCGCTCTATGCGCTCTACTCAGGGTGTTCCTCCATCGCGGCTCCGTGACTATGTTACTTATGGGGTGGATTCGTACTTCATTCCCACTCGGTATTCCCAGGCGAAGGGTGATCCGAATTGGGATCGCGCGATGACGGAGGAGGTTACTGCTCTGCGGGCTAATGAGACCTGGGTTATAGTTCCTCGCCCTATTGATAGGCCATTCGTGGGTTCTCGTTGGGTTTATGCGCTCAAATTTCTTCCTGATGGCACCTTGGAGCGTCATAAAGCGCGGGTTGTTGCACAGGGTTCCAGTCAAGAGTTTGGGGTGGGTTTCGAGGAGACCTTCGCTCCTGTCACGAAGATGGTCTCTGTTCGTACTCTTCTTGTTGTGGCCTCTCATCGTGGATGGCCTCTCTTCCAGTTGGACGTCAAGAATGCATTCTTGCATGGCGATCTTAAGGAGACAGTTTATATGGAGCTTCCTCCTGGCTACACCCCCGATACTGATATTCCGGATCCGGTTTGTCTCCTTCAGCGCTCTCTCTATGGTCTCAAGCAGGCTCCGCGTGCATGGTTTGATAAATTCCAGTCCACTGTTCTCGGTTTGGGGTTCACGCAGAGTCAGAGTGATCACTCTCTTTTTACTCGCCAGTCTGCTCGTGATATTGTGATTCTGCTTTTATATGTTGATGACATGATTGTTAGTGGCGATGATGCAGCTGGTATTGAGGAGCTTACACAGGGGTTACATGCCTCCTTCACCCTGAAGGAGCTTGGTTCTCTTTCTTATTTTCTGAGCTTAGAAGTTACTCGTTCGCAGGCTGGTATTCTTCTCAGTCAGAAGAAATATATTGATGATCTTCTTGACTCGGCTCGTTTTGGTGATTGCATACCTATTTCTACTCCGATGGAACTTCATGTTAAGCTGGGGAAGGAGTCGGGTGACTTACTGCCGGATGGTGGTAAGCAGTATCGCAGCATTGTTGGTAGTCTTATCTATCTTACTTCGACCCGTCCTGATATTGCTTATGCGGTCCAGATAGTTAGTCAGTTCATGTCCGCTCCTCGCACTGCTCATCTAGCTGTTGTTCATCGCTTACTTCGGTATCTTCAGGGTACTCGAGGTGTTGGTTTATTTCTCCCTGCCACTGGTTCTTGTGTTCTCCAGGCATTTTCGGATTCGGACTATGCAGGTTGTATTGACACTCGTCGTTCCACGACGGGGTGGTGTATTCGTCTCGGTGGATCCTTCATTTCGTGGCGGTGCAAGAAGCAGGATAGGGTTTCCAAGTCATCCACTGAGGCTGAGTATCGTGCGATGTCTGATGTGGTTTCTGAGTTAGAGTGGCTTCGGCGATTACTAGCTGATTTTGATGTTAAGTGCGAGATTCCTATGGAGCTTCATCTTGATAACACTAGCGCTATTCGGATAGCGACTAATCCGGTCCTTCATGATCGTACGAAACACATTGAGGTTCATCTCCACTACATTCGTGACCTAGTGAGGGATGGAGTTATTCATCTCTTCTATGTCAAGTCCGAAGACCAGATTGCTGATCTCTTGACTAAGGCCTTCACCGCTAGTCGTCATTCTTATCTTGCTAGCAAATTGATGATGCGAGACCCTCATCAATTTGGGGGAGGATGTTGAGTTATGTAACTGGGCTTAAGCCCATACGATTAATGTACATAGTGTAGGCCTATAGTCAAGCCCTAGGCCGATCCCATCATCTCTCAGCTAGGGTTAGAGAACTCTATTTATTGTAACTTGTAACCTGAACATGAGGCTAGTGAATACGTTGACAGCTTCGACCGTGGACTAGTCTTGATCACACTGATCAAGGAAACCACGTAAATCTCCGTCTCAGTTTCGTTTCTGTTCCTAGAACTATCTGCTCCGATCATAGCTTTTAACAGTTACAACTCAATTTCAAGTATGGAATTTTGATTCAGTAGAAACTCTTAATCTAAAATTTATCGTACTAGACTATAGTAGGGCTGGGAAAATAGACCAGACCGTTAGAAAAACCGTGGTCCAAACCGTACCGCACAGTTTGGTCTAGACCGTAGACCGTGAAGTATGGTCTGGTCTGGTCCATGGTCTGTATTATTTTATGATTTGATCTCTTGGTCTGGTCTGGTCTAGACCGCGGTTTACCGGACCAAACCGTGGACCCAACTGACTTGTCAATACTTGTTAACAGCCCATTCGACCACTCTCCAAACTCCCACAACGACACCCAAGTCTCAACCTTAATTTTGTGAATCTCTTCCCTCCTTCATTCACAACCACATTTAACCAGAGAGTAGAGATAATAGTGTCTCCATATGACATTATGTTAATGTTTATGACGTTATGGTGCAAGCTGGGATGTTTTTACTTTGTATTTTTGTTATGTACTAAGATTTAGAGTATCAAAATTATTCATGCATGTTAGGATTAATGTTTTAAGGCAAATAACAATTATTTTTCTTGGTTATTGGTTCAATTTTTTGTGTGATTGACTAAACAAATTATTCATTTTTCGTTGAGTGTGGTCTATCTGGACCAGACCAGACCGAACCAGACCGCACAGGCGTGGTCTGGACCGGACCGTATAGTCTGTGGTTTGGTCTGTGGTCTATACTTTAGCCTCTCGGTCTGGACCATAGACCGTATATATGGTCTGGTCTGGACCAGACCGCACCGTTTCCCAGCCCTAGACTATAGATGTCGAGTGGATTTTTTTTATAATACAACCACAGTATAGGCAAAGGTTGAGTCTCAAATGAAATGTCTAATATATAGGATCAACTATTAATCAAGAACTTCTCATCGACAACAAATTAATGATTCCATGGATTTTCCTCATGATAAAACTAAATTTTATTTCTTCATATCTTAATATATGTCACCTATTAAAGTTTGTAATGTTATCAACCTAGGTTTGAAATGAAGGTTTATAAATTTACACACTTAACTTTTTATGTAAGCCGTTTTCTTTGGTTTTAGCATTTAGCCTATGTCACACGGTGAAATAAGTCCCCTTATGGCGTAAACACATGTTTATTTCTCATACAAAAAAGTTCAATATTGAAGTTAAGATTGTTTATATATGTCCAAGATACACCAAGAACAACACACTGTGATGACCAACATTTGGTGATTAGAATATGGTATAAATAGATGAGTGTTAGTGTTTGTTGCTCATTAGGAATTTGAGACAAATTTCGAAGACAAAATTTTTATAAGTGGGGAAGAATGTATTGACTGGCACTTTTAGAAGAGTATTGGTTTATGTTGGGCTTTAAAGTGAAGCAAATTTCTAATAAAGAGGGTTTGGGCTTCAAATGAGGTAAATTCATAACTAACAAGATTGGGCATCAATATTTTTTTGATTTAGAAAAGGCTCAATTTTAATTTGACCTCAAGTGGACTACTCTTCTAAGAGTGTCGGTCATTACACACCCCTAATTGAAATTGATAATTATATGCGATATGTGGGCTTTGGATTTAGGTTTGTTTTTTATAGAAATTATCTCAATTTATTGTTTGAGATTCTCAATTGAAATTTATTATTTAACGCATTTATTAATATTTATTTATTGTAATAAATAATGACTACCCTATAATACATTATCGTTTCTTGTAAACCTGGCCCTATTCACTTTTATTTTCGTTTTCTGTTTTCTGTTTTCATGTCATAAATTTGGCAACCGAAACGAGAAAACTTGTTTGCTTTTCATTCTCTTTTCTATTTGTTTCCAACTATGAAAACAGAAAGTGACAACTTCCTGGTGTTTTCGGAAACGACATAATGTTGTTTTCACCTGTTTTCTCAAAAACAGAAAACAGAAATGAAAGTAATAGGTAAATTTTACACCATGAATTTGTGATATACACCTTGAATTTGTACTACATATTGTACACAAGACCGCTTGAACACTAAACTGGGAATTGTTGTTCATATCTTTTATAAATTAAACTAATACAATCTTATAAACATATGTATATTTTATATACACTCAAAACTTAGGATATACCGAATGTAAGCTTTTATTAATATATTCATACATCACAAGAGAACTCGTTAAAAAATCTAAAAAATGGTATAATCAAGGACCAGTGGAGGACCCAAGCATCCCAGATAGAAGAATAAATGTAAAAAATGGTAAAAGAAACCTTAAGCCAGTTTTAAGTGAAATTGAAAAAGAAAAAAGACAACTAAAAAATTTCAAAGATGCAAAGAAGCATTCATCGAGAAAGCCCTTAACTTTATTTAGATATTAATTGAGCATACAAGGACAACGAACACCAAAAAAAGTACATAATGGAAAAACACTTGTAGGGGGAAAAATGCAAGGGCACGTACATCATTCACGTCTAAATCATCACAAGGTTTTGAAAGGTCTTCATAGCCAATTCAGGTAAAGTCACATAAACAGCCATATCTCCATAATGCTCTTTCCCATGATTCGGAAAAAATATCAGCATCTCATCAACGGGCAATGCTACGGGCGCCATAAAAATAGCGTCTCCCCACCCAAAATCAGTGGTGCAAAAGGGAATCCGTGACCAGGTTGTCGCAAGCATAGTATGTGCAAAAGAATGCACATTTCCATGCAGCTCATGACAATCAATCGAAGATCTAACACTAGCATTTGTAATCATCTTGATTGCATCTTGAACCAACCCCACTGTTGTTGAAAAGGGCTCGTTGTTCAAGTCCCTAGCTTTGCTGATGGTGCAAGCCACTGCAATTCCATTCCCCAAGTACCCTTTAGGCAATGGTGGATCCATTTTCTCCCTTACATTCACCGGTACCATGAGTTTGCTTTCCTGGTCGCCAACCATGTTCAACGCCTTGCTTCGAGCTATCCAGATGAAAGTTGTAAGGCATTCGAAAGTGGAGCACTTGGAGAGAACTCCATCTTCCATAGCCTTCGATTTTAGTTCCTTTATGAATTCACGGTTAAAATGAAAAACCCTATGCACCATGTTCTCTTTGGAAAAGTCATTGAAGGCAGATGATGACGACTTGTTCTCTATTTTCGTAAATTCCGGATGAATGAACTCAACCTTTGGTGGACTACGTGGTAGTAGAGAGCTTTTGTCCAAACTAGGAAGCACTGAAATCGACATTCCTCTTGCGATCTCCGCCCATGAGT
This sequence comes from Linum tenue, assembly GCA_946122785.1. Lineage (NCBI taxonomy): Eukaryota > Viridiplantae > Streptophyta > Magnoliopsida > Malpighiales > Linaceae > Linum > Linum tenue. The sequence continues at coordinate 21,921,123 of CAMGYJ010000008.1, forward strand.
TCACCACCTCCGTCGCTGTAAAACCATCGGTCAGGCAGTGAGAGATACACATCCCGAAAATGAATCCTCCACATTTGAGCTTTGTCACCTGAAACCAACTTTGATTCGTCATTGGATGCGCGATTGAGATCGCATAAATATCGATATATGAATATACCGTCATATTGTTATTACATCCTAGGGTTAGATTACCTGGGCAACCAAAAGGGCGCATTCTGGTAAAGGCTTGGCATTGCCATGAATGCCATCATCGTAAACCAAGTCGACGAGCTTACTCGGGTCACTCCTCACCATCTCTTCAACATCTTGCATGGCAAGGTCAGCCTCAGCCTCCACGAAAACAGCACCTTTCTCGTAGCAACTCACCGCCAACTTTTCTCGTGAGACGACTGTCAGTCGACCCGCCAAAGGATAGTAATGAACGAGGAGCTTTCGCAAGGCTGCTTTGAACACTTGGCCGGCCATTTCGTTCCCTTTCTTGTTCGACTTGAACCCATAAATGGAACGTACCCAACATACAATGTGGTCGAGGAACGAGAGGGAGAAGACACCTTTCTCCTTGATTTCCTCTTGAGGTGGTGAAACCATGACCGGCTGCCCACGCTTCACAATTATGTTATTGCAAAATGGTCTACACATGGTGGACTTTCCAGCAAAATACTACAATAATCTGTGTTTGTTATATGGAAGGAGTTTGGACGTTATAGTACAGTTATTTTCTTCTACTTTGAAGTCTGCTTATGATGTTAGTGAAGCCAGGTATATATACTGAGAAGCTGATAAATGTATGGATATGCACGGACAATAAAATAAACATAGTATGGATTATGGAATGTCGATTCAATCTTTAACGTCAAGTGCCATGTTTGTTTATGGAATAGATAAAAATCGTTACGTTTGCGGACTTGGTCCGGAGGAGTACTTCACCTTTGCTATGGATTTATCTTTTTGGACGAGCAGAAAGAGTTATGAATTATGTCGTAACATGGGAAAGAGAGAAGGAAAAGGGTGGCAACGTAAAGACACGAGCATGGGGAAGAAGGAATCCGTCAATGGAGACGCGCCATTTGTTATTGGTGCATACGCCCTCCTAGGACATCTCGAACTCGGTCTCAAGTGAGCTATGAAATTAAAATGCAGTTTTGCCATAATCCAAATTGGACTATAGCTAGCTAGCTAGAGATGCCAAAGCTACTAAGTTACATCGGGGCGCAAGTCTAGCTATTAATATTAATTCATATATATTAATTAATATATTAATATCAATGTTGTCCGGACACGGTGGAGCTAGTGGTTTATGAGTTAATTGGTCACCCATTTTACCCCGGAAATATAGAAAGAGTTATTATATTGTACTTATCCTGATAAATTATATAAAATCTCATCTAACATGAGTTATAACATATAATATTCCATCAAAATAACATGTCGTACTTAGATCCAACATATAGTGAAAATTCACACACACTTATATAACATACGGTGCCTTCTACGGTATCATGTCCGAAACATCAGTCAATTCAAGTTCTGGATAGCGTTTTCTTACTTAAGGTATGCGATACCCCGAATTTCACCCGGGGTACCGTAGAACTCCCCATAACATATATATATGTTCAAATGTTCAACTTAAGATTCCAAAGATGGAGTTAGGCGAAAAGAAAAATTGGAAAATAGGCGCATTTTGCAAACCAAAGAAAAAATGACACAATTTGACCTCCAACCCGGTACCTTATAGCGGTCGACCCGGCGGGTGCGTGCGGCCCGTTTTTCTCACCCGGCTAGGATCCAAGTGGGTCGACCTGAGGTTCGACCCGTGGGTTGACAACCTTAATAATAATATATAAAAGCCTAGATTTGAGTTACTGTTCATTAGTGGCTCTCACACTACTCCAAGTGCAAGTGGGTAAGTTCCAAGCCCCTCTTTTACCTCACTTTCCATTTTACAACCTTTGTATTTAGTTATTGTTCGCAAGGTTTTCGTCAATGGTTTTCTGCATAAATCATATTCTTTGTGTTTTATTATTGTTCGCTAGGTTTTCGTTTATGACTTTTTGCACAAATCATCACACTTGTGTTTAGTTATTAATATATTAATTAATTAATATATAAAAGACTAGGTTTGAGTTACTATTCATTTGTGGCTCTCACACTCCTCCAAGTGCAAGTGGGGAAGTTCCAAACCCTCTTTTACCTCACTCTCCATTTTACAACCTTTGTATTTAGTTATTGTTCGCTAGGTTTTCGTCTATGACTTTTTGCACATTAATTAATATATAAAAACCTAGGTTTGAGTTACTGTTCATTATTGGCTCTCACACTCCTCCAAGTGCAAGTGGGGAAGTTCCAAACCCCTCTTTGACCTCACTCTCCATTTTACAACCTTTGTATTTAGTTATTGTTCGCTAGGTTTTTGTCTATAGCTTTTTGCACAAATCATCGTCTTTGTGTTTTGTTATTGTTCGCTAGGTTTTTGTCTATGACTTTTTGCACAAATCATCACATTTGTGTTCAGTTATTAATATATAAAAGCCAATTTTTGAGTTACTATTCATTAGTGGCTCTCACACTTCTCCAAGTGCAAGTGGGGAAGTTCCAAGCCCCTCTTTTACCTCACTCTCCATTTTACAACCTTTGTGTTTAGTTATTGTTCGCTAGGTTTTCATCTATGGATTTTTGCACAAATCATCGTCTGTGTGTTTTATTATTGTTCGCTAGGTTTTCGTCTATGACAAATATCATCAATTGTACCACTAAGTGTCTACCACTAGAAACGTACTACCACTAGGTGACTATCACTAGATGACTATGATTAGGTGCCTACTACTAGTAATTTACAACCACTAGCTAGGTGACTACCACTAAGTGACTGCCACTAGCAATGTACTACCACTAGCTAACTTTAACCAGAACTACCAAATTTTCGTCGTCACATTAGTTGTACCACTGAAAAAACACTACCAATTCAACGGAAGTCGTGACGGAACTAGTTAACCCTACCGAGATTGTTGAAGTCGGCGATATTCTCGGTGTCGTCGTCATCAGCATCAACATCATCGCCTGAGTGTGGCGCGAAATGTTCGTTGTTCTCTACATCGTGGACGTTGTCCGTGTTTCTGTACTGTTCTGGATGATCTTCGTTCAACAGCTCCTCCCCGTCGATAACGTTGTCAACATCCACCATGCAAACATCATTGCCATTCTCCATGGGGTCCGTCTGCTGAGCTCCGACCTCATAGGCATCTTCGTCGTTGCTTGTGTATGGGACGTTCAGGTCAAACCCAAATAAACATGTAGGTTCAGCTCCCACCCATTCTCTAGCGTCATTGTTGCTTATGTAGCCGTCCATTGTATGGCGGCTACGTGGATTGTATTGTCGGAGATCTATAGCTAGTGTGGTTTGATTTGATAGGGAAGGATCTAGAAATGAAAGGGAAAGAGTCTCAAACGTATGTTCAGCTCCCACCAATCATCTCCAAATTATTCTCCATGCATTTATGTTTTAGTTCAAAATTTTCCATTTAGCTACTTCCTAAAACGCCCTTTGTGTACTACTGGTCGCAGGATGAAGAAGGGAAATGGACAGCTTTGAAGGGGGAAGCGAAATTGACAACCCCCTTAGGAGTTGTCATGCTATCCAATCGCACCATAATATCTTTGAACAACCAGGAGGGGTTATGGTGATTACTATAAATTAGTAATCACTATGGTTACTAAGGACAAATTGGTTATGAAAAATAATATTTTTTAATTTTATTTTTCAATAAATTATATTTTAGGAAGTTACATAAATATATCAACTACAATTTTCTCTCTCTTTTTCTCTCACTTCCACAATCTTCAGCCAGATCTCTCTTCCTTCCTTTTCTCAATCTTTTCTTGACGAACTAATACCGCTACAACAACAAAATAATAAATCAATACCAATCCATTAAAAACACTACCATTGCACAAAACATCAATATCATTCGAAAAATAAAAACACTACCATTTCACTAAACAACAATACCATTGTAGATTTAATCAATACCAATACATGCAAATCAACATCATTACACGATAATCAATACCAATACAAAAAAAAATACAATAACAATGCGAAAAAACACTACCACTACAAAAAAAAATCACTATAATTTCACAAAAATACGTACCAATCCTTTATCCTCCCTCCTTTGCCTATTTCTGGCCACCACACCGACCACAATCCAACGTTCTTGGAGAGATAGAGAGAGGATTTATGGTGGGCGGCTATCACCAGTGAGAGGGTGGGTGGTGGTTTTGGGCAGGGGGAGGAGGGAGGGAGGCGAGTTGGGAGGCGGTGAATGGTGATAGGGGAGGGGAGGGGAGGGAGGAGGGGAGGCGGCTGGCTGGTTGGAGCAGCGTGGGAGGATAAAGAGAGAGTGGAGGTAGGATCAGGGTAGGTAAGTTATAAATATAAGTAATAATCTGGTGTAATAATATTTTGATATCCAAACTACCCTTAATCTAATATTGACCGTCATTTAAAAAAACAGAGAGAAAAATAGAACTAATGAAGGGTTTAGATGTAGGTTGCCACCCACTAGTGATGGCAATTTGAACCCGTCCCGCGGGTATTACCCGACCTGACCCACAATAGGTCATGTATTACCCGCTCGCAGTAGCGTGGAGCAGGCATGGGTAACTACTTCCGACCCCCCCCCCCCCTCCCCCGCGTTCTTAACCCATTTTATCTCAATTTCTTACATTATCTATACATATATCTCTTATTTTGACATTTCTTCAACTAGTTAGAGTCCATCTTTCAACTTGTTAGACTCATTTACCTTATCTATTATCACTATTTTTCACTCATCAAGTGTTCTCACATTCATTTTATCATAAAAAAAAAAGTAAACTTTGTGTCCATTTTTTTCCAAATAACATGTAAGAGCAGGTCGACCCGCCCCGCCCCATACCCGCACGGGTTTTTTGTGCCCCGACCCATACCCGTAATAGCGTGGGCAGGGCATGGGAATTGAGGTACCCGCCCACCCCACCCTATTGTCATCACTAGTTGCCACAATGATTACTAAAAAACTAGTAACTGCCCTATCACATTCCTTGAACAACCATAAAAATCGTGAAATCTAATGACTGAAAATATCCACCTTAAATTAAAAAAAAAAATCCGCCTTAAATTTTGGATCTCGCCATCTCTTTTTTTTTTTACGATAATCTGCACTAGGCTTTATTAATCATGGGAAGCCGTTACATTGTCCAGCTCAAGCTGGTCGAGAAGGACCATAGGGGGCCGATCAATCCAAACCTCAGCCTCATCCCATCTCGTTTCCACATGTGCCATAATATGTGCCGTTGCATTTGCATTGCGGTAAACATGCTTAATCTCTCCACCTCCAATCTCCTCAAGCATGCGCTTGATACTCCTGCAGACCACTCCCAGTTCCGTCCAGTCTCGATCGGCATCTCTAATACCGTTTAGCACCGCTTCACAGTCCATTTCCAGATTTGTTCCTTCGAGCTGGTACTGCTGTGCTAGTTGTAGACCAAATTCCACCGTTAAGGCTTCTCCTATCTCTGGGTTTGATTCTCCTTTAATCCTCTTTGCCGCCGCGAAAAGGAAACGTCCCTCCGCATCTCGAGCGACCACCCCTAGACCACTCCCGTCCGCCCAAACTCCAGCATCAGTATTCAACTTCACACGCCCAGCTGTCGGCTTCTTCCAATGGTGAACTTCTTGCCTTAGCTGTGGCGGTTGGAAAAATTCTTGCTGCTGTCGGTATTCCTCGAGCAATGAAGCTGCTCTTGGGACTATTTCCTCCTCTGCCGATTTAACCCCATTAAACATATGCGAATTCCTTTCTTTCCAAAGCATCCACAATAACATACGACATTCTTCAAGCTCTGACTCCTGTGATCTCTCCACCACCTTCGTCACCCACTCCAAACTTAGCGCGTCTCCCCTCATCTCAAAACAATGCGCTACATGCGATTTCCGCCATAACCTGCTTGTCCAAGTACATTCCGCAAAAGCATGCACTTGAGTTTCCTTCATGTTACAAAATGGGCAGGAATCTCCTCGTCGCTGACTGCGAGTACTTACATGATCCCCAGTTGCAAGAGAATCCCGAGCGAATCGCCACATAAAGTGTTTCACCTTTGGCGGCACTTTCATTCCCCATAATTTCCTCCACAGCTTCGTATCCCCTGTCATCGGCACAGCACTCTCCGCTCGAGCTTCAATCAGCCATTTCCTATATCCTTCCCGAGCTGTATACTTCCCATCCTTGCTGCCGGCCCATATCAACTGATCTTTCTCTTGGATTCCTTGCAGTGGTATTCGGGTTATGGCGTTCGCCATCGTTGTAGTAAAACAACTTTCGATAAGACCCCTATCCCACTGCTCAGTTTCCTCGTTGATCAACTCATGAACGGTTGAGTCAACCGGGAGGCCCATCAGAGCAGACTCAATAATGTAGCCCTCCACCGATGGAACCCACCGATCAGATCCTCACCTGTGTACCATTTCCGATCCTCCATCTAAGTCCACTAACCAGGAACTCTTGGGCACTCATTAGACTTCTCCAAACGTAACTTGGCCTATACCCCACCTTAGCGTCCAGAATATCATCTTTCTTATGATACTTCGATTTTAAAATTCTTGCAATCAGGGAATCGGGTCGTAGATGAATACTCCAAAGCTGTCGTGCAAGGAGCGCTTTGCTGAAGCCCCGTAGATCCCGGAACCCAATTCCTCCATCATCCTTTGGTAAGATCAGTTCCTCTCGCGCTATCCATGGGATACGCTTCTCCTCCGCCTTCTGCCCCCACCAAAATCGGGTTATAAGACCATGGATGTCATCGATGATACCATCCCGAACACGAAAAACTGCCATGGTATAAGTGAGTTGAGCCTGCGCCACTGACTTGATGAGGACTTCCCTTGCTGCTACCGACATTACCCTCTCTTTCCAACCCGCCAGCTTTTTCCGGACCCGTTCTTTGAGATAAGAGAACAAAGCTTTCTTCGATCTCCCTACTTCCGTGACCAGTCCTAGGTATTTATTATGTTTCTCCACTCTTCGCATACCCAGGACCGCACTCACTTGTAGCTGTTGATGCGTCTTGACATTTCCACCAAAAGAGACCTCGGATTTTTCCAAGTTGAACAGCTGCCCAGACTCCGCTTCATAATCGCTCAGGCGATCTCGTAGAAGCAAAGAATCCATAAAAAAGGGAAAGACGCTAATTATATAAGTAATTGATATTTGCATAACCACCTCCAGCAACCTCTCGTCCGTTATTCTTTTGTTTTCTTTGTGTGTGGTGTAACTGTGAAATGATTGGAGGAAAAAGCAGCGAAGTTTTGTAAGAAGAACAAAATTATATGTGCATTGTGCTCACTGCTCAGTAATAAGTAATTCAATGAAGGGTGAATTCTAGAGAAGTCGTCATGATAGTGTACCATTTTTTTTGTTTTTACCGATGCTACATTTTATTGATTTTGAAGGGGGAAAAAGAATTGTTTAATTTATATTTGTTGCTGACATGGAAGCATAATAATAATTCAAAGCTGATGTGGCATAGGTAAACTATCAACAACTTCGATCTTCTCAAGTAAATCCTCCATCGCGACATAATAAGTAACATATATAAGCGTGTTCGGTCATCATATCGATATTTAAGTATTAACATGGAAAATGTTAGTAACAAGGTTGGAATGGCAAGGAGAGTACACAAGATGAATGAAGCTACATTACTCTCTGCTTGCTCTTTCTGCATAGGGATAAAAATTGAAAATTACTGCTAAGAATAAAAACCCTTTACAGCATGACGCTTTTCTTTTCTTTTTGGATTTATTGAGTGCTCTCTCTCCCTCTCTGGCTGCCACCATACTTGACAATGTTGTTAACTATACAACCCAGCCCCAAGCCATGAGAGAAGAAACATACATCATGCAGTACAAAGGATTAAAAAGAGGTTAAACAACTCAACTTTTTTTTTTTTACCATCTGGCTCCTAACCGCTAGAAGCCGTACTTATCTGAAGAAAACACTTCGCTTCTTCTTAAATCACGGTTCCACTGGGAATCAAAGCATCCTTGATTACGGTCACAATCCCGCTCTTAATGAAGTAGCCATCAGTTTCCCTTGCTGCTTCTTGTACATTGTCACTATTAAGGATCTGAAAGCAATTGAGAACAATAGAACTTATGTGAGATATATATAATATATGGGAAGAAATCAATACGGTTATTAAGCGAGACAAGTGGGATTATAACCTTGACATTGTCACCAATTCTAGCGTTCTTGTCGATGATTGCTCTCCTGATGTGGGAGTTTTTGCCTATGCCAATAGGAACGCTGCCCTTGGCAGCCAAGAACCTCCTGTCCGCGTCAGTCTACAATAACCAGATTTGAGGACATGATATTAATCAACATGATGAACACTTAGGCCTAGAATTATACAATGGTTAAATGGGGCAAAATGTGATTGATATGAGTGATTATGTTCCGGGGTCATGTGTACCTCATAGTAGTCCGCTCCCATCAGCAATGTATCCTCAATGATTGCACCTTCTGAGATGCAGGATCGGAGCCCAACAACGGAATGATGAATTTTGCAGTTCTGATCATAGATGAGAACAAGTCAACACAAATATCCAGTACAGTAGTAAGACAGGTTTCAGACCACATATTTTACCTTAATGACACATCCTTCCCCAATAACACTGTCTGTGACATCAGCATCGAGCATCTTGGATGGAGGTAAGTACCGAGGTTGTGTATAGATAGGAGAAGACCGATCATAGAAGCTGCAAACAAAATCAAAGTTTTAGAGAACATTTTTTATAAATTTTCTGAAGGGAGCTAGAATCAGGAGTAGTACCTGAAATCTGGAATTGGTTTCTTTGTTATTCCAAGATTCGCATTGTAGAAAGCCTCAATTGTACCAATATCTTCCCAGTATCCATCATAAAGGTAAGCTTGCACCTATTGAGTTTATGGTGAAATCATTAAGATGGTGGCAAAATGTGTAATGTGCAGAGAGCAAAAAACATTGGCAATACTTCTGTCGTATGTAGAAGGTGAAGTATACTCACTCTCATGTCAATGGATGTAGCTCCAGGAATTACTTCACTGCCAAAATCATTGGCACAAGGAAACTTATCCCTGAGTAGCTCTAGCATCACATGTTTGCTGACAACATATATACCCATGCTAGCAATGTAAGGCATTTCTTTTGCTCTTTGATCATCCAGACCCAAGATAGTTGTATCAACCTGGAAAAAAAGAGATATGCCAAGCCATTAGCTCGAATATTAGAAACCATAGATGTTATCAACTCCACATGATAAGAGATACTACCTTCATAGCTTTAAGCTGATCTCCTTTGGGTTTCTCGGCAAACTCTATAATCCGACCTTCTTCATTGATCTTCATCAGACCAAATGCAGTAGCACGCTTCTCATCCATCGGCAATGCAGCAACAGTAATGTCTGCATCAGTTTCCCTATGAGCCTGAATAAATTTCTCATAGTCCATTCGATAAAGATGATCCCCAGCAAGAACCAAATACTCCAGCACATTATGCTCCTCAAACAACCACAAGTACTGCCTTACAGCATCAGCTGTCCCCTGAGTCACACGACAACAACAATCTGAATGACATCAAACCTTCCAACGACAACAACAATACCAGTGCATACAAAGTAACTGCAGATTGTATTGTTTACCTGGAACCAGTTGGGATTCTCTGGGCTCTGCTGAGCTGCGAGAACTTCGACAAACCCTTCATTCTTGTAGCCACCCATGTTGCTCGCATAAGCCCGAGAGAGGTGACGATTCAGGGACGCGGAGTTAAACTGGGTAAGAACATAAATCTTGGAAATGTTGCTGTTCAAGCAATTGCTGACAGGGATATCGATCAGCCTGTAATTAGCTCCTAGAGGGACAGCAGGCTTTGCCCTCTTCTTGGTCAGTGGGTAAAGCCTGGTTCCAGCGCCACCTCCCAAGATAATTCCTAGAACACTCTGTCATTAACACACAATAACATGAAGAAAGATTCAGATCGCAGCCATCCAAAAGGCAATTCCTTCTCAAATGAATTCGACAAGATCAGCCATTCCAATCGAATATCTAATTGCCACAAAGTCGGATCATCTTTTGGCCTGAATCCAATAAGAAATTACAATATAACGGCACACAACCAATTCCAGCTCACAATGCAGGCAAAACATTCACAATTCTATGCTGATGACCCAAAATAGAAACGAAAACCCAGAGGAACCAATCAATCAAACTCACCCTACTGGCATCAGGATCAAGACAGGTCTGAGAGTTCCTGGAATCCGAAACAGCCTTCGGAGAAACGATCAGCGGAGTAGTCCTCGCATTCCGGCCGCTCTTCCCAGACCGTCTAGCGGACAATGCCCTGGAGGAAAACTTCTCCCCGGAGAGTTTCGACGACGAGAACCCCAAGCACCTTGCCTCCGATTTCCGGCCGGCATTGGTGGAGGAGGAAGGAGGAGAAGCTGACGAGGAAGGTGACACTTTGAGAGCTCCCATGGCCGCAGTAGCCATTTTTGTTCTGCTCAGATAATTTAGCGAGGCTCCCACTGAAATGAAGGGAGGAAGAGTGAACTGTGAGCTGTGGAGTGCTTTTTGTGGATCTCTGATATTTGATAGAACGTCGAGGTCCGATTTGCCCATGGCTTTCCAGTGAATTCGCTTCGGTTGACAGCAAAATTTGAGGATATGGTTAGGGGCAATTCGGGGAAAATGAAAAATGTAGTTTAAAATTAAATTAAATATCTTGGAGGAGGAAAACAAAATTGGTGGCTGGTAATTGGTATTGGGTGATAGATCGACGGTAACGTGATTCTCTCTGAATTTTGTGTGGAGAATTTTGGGGATATTTTATTTTAATAATAATAAATCCTGTCCCAAGGATTCGGAACCGCCCATTGCTTTTGGGTTCTAATTTGCCATTATTGTGGGGGAGTTGGTAATGCTTATGAATGTTGTCGTGACAAGATATCATTGGGAATTGATTTTCTTAATTTTTTTCTTTTCAGTAATTATTTTCTTAATTCTTTATATCAACAGCTAATTAGCTTTTTCAATTTTTTTTAGCACGTTCGCAATCCTCTATATTTGGCCCGGCTTGTAGAAGTGTTTTTCGGCTTTAAAAGCTGAAGCAGGGCCAAACACCTCTAAAAGTTCGGTTTTTGAAAAGCCAAAAAACGCTTTGGAGCTTCTACGAAAACCTGTTTTGAAAATACAAGATTATCCTTACCATATTTTAATTTTATTTCAGAAAACATAATTTTCTTTCATTTATATCATTTTAAAAAATAAAATAAATAATAAAAACATATTATTTAATATAAAAGAAGTCTAACAAGATTCATTTTGACTACATTATATTGTTTAGAATTATTATTCATAGTTTATATTATAAGTCCTTTATAGTCATTTTACACAACCTCTCATATTAAAAAGCAGTTTTAAACTTTTAATAGTTTTTCAGCCAAACAGTCAACTGCTTTTTTTGAAAAGTACTTCTCTAAAAGCTCAAGCCAGAAGCTGCTTCTGCAAAAACTACAGCATGGCCAAACTGAGCCCCTAGAGCACTAAAAGCGCTTATGAGGCATCAAGCAGTAATGTTCCTTCAAAAAAAAGTAGTTGAGTGTTTGGCTGAAAAACTATTAGAAGTGATTTTTTAATGTGAGAGGTTGTGTAAAATGACTATAAAGGATTTATAATAAAAATTATGAATAAAAATTCTAAACAATAAAAAGTAGTCAAAATAGATCTTGTTAGATTTATATTATATTAAAAATATGATTTTACAATTTATTTTATTTTAAAATGATATAAATGAAAGAAAATTATATTTTCTAAAATAAAATTAAAATATGGTAAGAATAATCTTGTATTTTCAAACTAGCTTTTCGCAGAAGTTGCAAATCGGAGCTTCTGCTTTTATGCTATACAAAAACATTTTTCGACTTTTCAAAAGTCGAGCTTTTATAGGTGCTTGACCCTGCTTTAACTTTTGAACCGAAACCCCTTAAAATACCACATGAGCTATTGTGAATGGTTGGGCCGCTTTATATAGCTAGGTTCATGCATAGCTGATTGTCTAGGATGGCGTACTTTGGTGGATAGCGGTTGGGTGCGAGATGACCATCGAATATTTTGTCAACATGTGTCCAGTCTCATGTATATCATCCAACACCAAAGTGATGGTACCATCCAACCTCTTAGTGGGTGGTATCATCTCATATCATAGACATCATCCAACTTCTAAGTGGATGGTGATCATCCCATATAATAAAGTATAATTTAACCTCTTCGTGGATGGTATCATCTCATACCATGGATATCATCCAACCTCTTAGTAGATGGTACCATCCTATTCAATGACATCATCCAACTCATTAGTGGATGGTGATCTCTCATATCATGGATGTCATCCAACATCTTATTTCATTGATACCATTCAAAGTACTAACTGGATGGTACCATCCATGTTGAAACATGATGACATGGGGAGGTGTCTAGAGACCTCCTACGATGACAACTGGCTTGCGTAGAGGCTAAGCTGGAGTTACTTTTCAGAGAGAGGCGATATAAAGCAATTGGACAACCTCTACAACAAAGCTTTAAGCAAGCTTCTGGAGGAAGGGAGACAATCACAATCCAACACAAAAGACAACTAGTCTCAATTGTCCCTTTTTTTTCATTTTTCTTTGCAGTATCTTCCATAGTCGTAGTCTTAGTTGTAGTAGTGGAGTTCTCTATAGAAGTAGTGTAATTTAACGTAACCCTATACGTCAAATACTCTCGTTCAAACAGTATTTAAAGAGGTGTGTACCATAGTAGCAAATCAATCAATCCAGTTGTTTCTCCACCGTTAACATTTTCAGCCAGTTTTTTTTTTTTATTAGAATGGATGAATCGTGGATATAACTAGCACACGCCAATCAATTTGGAATTATGAATCCTTTGAACTCAAAGAGTGCCTAAGTTCCTTAAAAGCGATTCCGTTATTTTGGACCTAAAAGTTTCAAATTTTTACCAAGGAGTGTGAGTTTTAGTTTTTACATTTGGTGAGCTGTTTGACTTAACTAGGCCATTCATTATTCAAGAGCAAAGCCGGACATGTATCAAGATGACAAGCAAATAGAGTAGTATTGTTTGGTTACTGACAAGTCTCCATCATGCCTAAATTTTGGTAGGCTGAGTTCCATGTATGCAAACTCAAAAAGGACGAACAAGAGATCATGGTAAGTTGGTAACTAGTAGCTCTTTTCTTCAAAACGGCAAATGCCATTTGGCCATTCGGTTCAATGCATATACCATGAGCGATTCATTTTAGTTTTATAGTTTATACACATTTGCTATTTACGGGATAAATTACATGTGTGGTCCTCAATTTAAAAAAAAAAAATGTCTTTCACCAAAAAAATTATTTTCTTAATAGTCATGTGTCATCAAAGGAAAAAAATTGTGTGACAAACGTGAAAAAATAGATATATTCAGTGATAAAGCGTGTACTTTACCCATTCACAGGGTACATATAGTTGGCATTCTTATGAATCTATGTCTATTTCATTCTTTTCATATCAACGTTGATGTGAATTTTTTTCTAAGTAGGTGTATGAATTGGTTTGCTTCAGTGTATTATGTATCCATCGTTAACACAAATGATAACCTGTTGGACTTTGATACCTGAATTGAGTGATGGGAAGGTCGAATAGAGAATAGAACAAAATTGGACACTTAGAAGAGAAGATCAAAGAATAGGGGGACACAATAAGAGGAAGGAAGAACCAATTGATAATGCAGAAAATAATAATGTTTTCGATATTCGATATGAACATGGTGAACTAAGAAAGTAGAATACAAAATACAAATGTAGACGACAACAACACTAAGGACTAAGAAAGTATTAATTCCACAACCATGCACCCACTCGTTGCTACTCCAACAACCCATGGATAATCATCGTTGTGGGTGCTCGGATTGAGTAAGCTTTGATAGGATGGACAAGAATTGAGTATGTAATCTTATGATTAAAAGACAAAATGATCAACCCTTTGTAGTCTATACACCCTTTGGTTATCATATAAATTATACAGCATGGTAAGAAAAGGCAAATAAACATTTTAGGCATAATTATCCTAACCTAAGAGATAATGCAATTTTGGGTATGGATTTGAAATACAATTCAAGTTACTTGTGTTCCTATCAGGAGTGTCCATCAAGTTGATTATATGCAAAGTTCCCCCCCCCCCCACCCCTTTCTGGGAATAAGTTGATTGGAAATCTGGTCAAGTTTTTATCAAACCTACATCCAACCCAACAAGTTAATTTCGAAAAGAATTTTACCCACACCATATTTAATTTTTACCAATTATGAGTTTTACCCAATTTGATAGGGTCAAACCGAATTAGACACCCATAAGTCCGTATTCAACCATCATCCCTTAACATCCCCTGTTATCGAACTTTCGAAACGAGAAGTCAGCTAAACTGAACCGAACCAAACCGATTGCCCACCCTCCTACCCTATGTCCATCCCTAATTTCCTTCGCAGGCTCAGATGGGCTTGGACGGGTTAACAGAACCAACACAGAACGGGCCAAAACTCATCCGCCTTAAAACCATTGAAATGGGCCCCTCTTTTACAGCAACGAAGCCCAATACTACCACGAACCCAAGTTCTAAGCTGCTCTACTCATAAACCCGCGCTCCGTTAATTGGTTTCATTCCCCCGCCTCTCCAAGACTCCAACCAGAGCGACGAGCTCAATCGACTGGCGGCGACGGCGATTTACCTCCGATCTCAACTCTAGTTTTCTCAGTACTCCGCCGCAAGATGAAGCTCGTTAGGTAAATTCCTCTCCTTCTCTTTTCTCATCTCTCAGTTTGGAGTACTCTTTCGAGCTGTAGCAAGCAAGCTTCTCGATTTAGGAATCTGACGAACGTTCGTTTTTGTGCTTGTTCTAGGTTTTTGATGAAGCTGAACAACGAGACGGTGTCAATCGAGCTCAAGAATGGAACTGTGGTTCATGGAACCATCATAGGTTTTCCCTCTACCATCTCTCTCGCTTCTTGTTCGCATTTCCGAACTTTTGCTAGTTCTAGGTCTTCTGAATAAACCCTATGTTTTTTTCTTCAAATTTTCAATCCGGGCTTCGTTTCAGATGGGGCTATGCGTTTTGCTTGTTTAGAATGGTCCTGGCTCTAGCTTTTGTCTCTGTTCAAATGTCAGCT
This sequence comes from Linum tenue, assembly GCA_946122785.1. NCBI lineage: Eukaryota > Viridiplantae > Streptophyta > Magnoliopsida > Malpighiales > Linaceae > Linum > Linum tenue. The sequence continues at coordinate 21,936,388 of CAMGYJ010000008.1, forward strand.
GGTCAATTTGGGAGGAAAACTGTAGATGGTAGAGAACAATGGATTTTTGCTAATTCTGTTGCTGGGATGGAATGTTATGTAGGGGTTGATATTAGTATGAACACGCATTTGAAGACGGTGAAAATGACGCTCAAGGGGAAGAATCCGGTGACCCTCGACCATCTAAGCTTGAGAGGCAACAACATTCGCTACTATATCTTGCCGGACAGCTTGAACTTGGAGACTTTGCTTGTGGAGGAGGCTCCGAAGATTAAGCCCAAGAAGGCTGTTGCTGGTACCATGCTAATTTCTAAGCAGTTCATTGGTTCCCTTTTTCTTTTGATTGTTTTGCGGTTGGATGTCTTGTTTTAGTAGCTCAACTGCGTGCTTATGTTGCAGGGAGGGCTGTCGGACGTGGCCGAGGGAGGGGTCGTGGAAGAGGCCGTGGCCGTGGTCGTTAAATCGTCTTTAATATGGCTGCGCATCAAGTTTCCAGGATCAGTTAGGGACTTGAGAGAAGTGAAAACTCGTTGTAAGTTTTGATTTGCGCTTGGAGAATTTGAATTTGGAGCTAGAACTGCCTTCAACTCTGATATGAGTTTATGTCATGAGGTGTGGGTTGTTTTATATACTGGTGTGTGTAGACGTGGTAGCTAATAGTGCAAGTTTGGAGGAAGTTGTTGAGATGGTGGAAACTGCAGCTTTGTAGGGCTTCGAATGTTTGATTCCATTGATGCTGCTTTTTCTTCTGAAAGACTACTGATCATGTACTATGCTGAGAGACTTATTTCCGATGAAATTTAACAAGCATTTATGCTGCCTATGTTCTATAGATCGAGTTGACCTTAAACCGTTGTTATTCCTTGGGTCCAGGTTTAGATTATGGAATCCAAAACAGGGTTTCCTTTGAAATGTAATGCTTGACTCGAGAAAACTTGCTTTGAACCTTAATTTAAGGCTGTGTCTTGAGCAGAAGTAGCCGATCTGATCAATGGCCAGTATGGGCAGATGGCATCTGTTAAACCTAATCGTTTGCAATCGCTCTCTGAAGAAGATAGTTTCTAATTCACAATGGTTTCATTTATTCATCTATTTGACTTGTATAAGGCTTTGAAATGCCCAATTCTAAGCTTACAGCAAGATCCATGTGGAATAACAAAACAACATTACTAGAGAGCCTACAAAGAGCGAAAAGGATCCAGAGATGCTTTAAGCTCCTATATTTAGCCGCAACAGGGTGCTCCTTGAGTAGCTGAGCCACTTCCAGTGGATGGTCCAGACTGTCCTCCATAGCCAAGCTTGATCCCATAGGACTGCCAAACATACACCAGAATAACAAGGTTATAACGAGGCCTTGCGAAAATGGCAAGCGAATCTAGTGTCAGAGGAGCAAGGTAGATAGAGCTTGTACCTCATTTGATATGTCAAGAACACCATCCTCAATCTTCTTGTAGATCTTACCGGCGGTGTTTATGAATGCCTGCAAGATAGAGATGAGATGATCAAGAACTGTGGGGGAGCTCAATATGCAAAGAGATGATGAGTAACAAAGCAAACATTACCTCCTCAACGTTCTGGGCGGTTTTGGCAGAAGCCTCCATGAACACCAGACCGTTCTCTCTGGCGAATTGTTCCCCTTCTTCAGCACTCACAGCTCTTCTATGCGCGAGGTCACACTTGTTGCCAATGAGCATGATTGTCATGTTAGAGTTTGCATGCTGTCGCGCGTCCTCCAACCAGCTGGCCAAGTGATTGAATGTTTCCCTCCTGCAAAAGCAACAAATAATGTCGAATGCGTAACTCTGGGATAAATGAATCCAAACGGAAAAGATTGCATCATTGTAAAATAATCTTTTGGCTGCTGCTAATCGAGATTTGTACTGTGTGATGCCTCTGCTAAAAGAATGCACAAGATGAGAATGGATGTAGAAAGAAACTATACCTGGTAATGTCATAAACTAGAAGTGCTCCAGCAGCTCCTCTGTAGTAAGACCTTGTAATGGATCTGAATGACTCTTGACCAGCCTAGTAAAAGAAAATCCGAATTGTTTGTCCAAACTTCTCATCCATGAAAATACAAGAAATAGAGGATCTACCATATATATTATGAAAAGCTAGACCACACATGTAAAGGAGCATTTCTGAATCCCACTAACTGCAGCCAAGTCATAACATCAAAGTCATAGTCACTTGGTTCTACATAACAAAGGACTTTGGATGATCCTTTGAATACAAAATTGCACGAAAATGGTTAAGATTGGCTTACTCAAGAGCTAACACCGTAATACGCAGAGCAATCCTTACTCCATCAGGATTCCAGTAAGATGAATAATGACGCAATCAGAAGCATGAAATAACATCAAATCCATTTTCAAAGGGTAAAAATGAGAAGAGGCCAGAAAGCAAACCGTGTCCCATATTTGCAGCTTGATCTGTTTGTTATCGATATTGATCATTCTAGCTCCGAATTCGACACCAATCGTCAAGTCGTGAACTGGCTGAAACCTCTTATCAGTGAATTGCAGTAGGAGACATGATTTCCCAACTCCTGCAGATATCAACAAAGAGCCGCACATCCAATCCTCAATACAACACAATCAAACAATCCAGTACTTCTAGTAGTACTATCTGCCAATAGCGAAAATGTCCCATCAAAACTGAATTCAACAAGCAAAACACCGCGATGCTCTTTAATCAAGAAAACAAGAACAACCCATTCCACGAAATCGAAGAAAACCCCGACCCATCAAAGCCAATTCGTAAAGAAAAACCGACACTCGAGCATTCAGTCTCTCGTCCATCTACTCTGTAACATCAGCGCACAAAGAAAGAAAGAAAGAAGAAAGAAAGAAGGGAAGGAAGAAAGCACGATTGGGCGCCATTCGTTTACCTGTGTCCCCAATGATAATGTACTTGAAGAGATAAGCGTACGACATCAGGTATCTCTTCCCGTTTCAGAGTTTCCGGCTGATAAATTTGACGCGGGGGTTACTGTCGGATCTTGCTCGGAATTTGAGATTCCGATTTGGTGAACTCCAAATAGTACGATTCCCGATTAGGGAACCAATGGAATGAAGAGAGACAGTGAATTTGTCCTCTTCTTCTTGGGTTCCTTAGGAGCGGGTTCGTGTAAATCGTTGGACGAAGAAGACGCTTCGACGATGATGCGGTTCCTTCCTTTTCCCCGAGTGATGATGATTCGCATAACATTCACGAGCCTCTCTGCTGTTTGCCTTCTCTTCTCGTCCGTTTCTTTTAATTTTTCTTCATCATTTTGTATTGGGCCTTTTCCCCAAAAAATAAAAGAGAGGACCATATCGGCCCAATATAAATAGTTGCTCTTTGGTCCCCGGTTTGGTTATACTTATATACACTATTGGATTGGGTCTTCAGCGAACCGAAAAAGTCAGCGTTAGGGTATTATATAGTAAAAAATTTGGTTTGTAACCCGTAGTTCAACTGTTAATATCGTTAAATACCATCTACCAGTTTAGTCTCTGATACTGGTATTTACTATGTTGTGACTGAACCGCCGGTGCGGTACAATTTCATGGACCATGATTGAAACTTGAGCACAAAGTTTTTTTTTTTATAATGGCGATTGAATTAATAATGAAAATAAAAAGAGTACGGATTCAGGGGAGCTGAACCACGAAAACAACAAACAACACGAGAACACAAAGAAGAAAAAAGAAGGAACATACTAAAAGGAAAATTAAGATAGAAAGAATAGGAGGAAGAAGAGAAGTACAAGAAACCGCCAAGCGGACGAGACCACTCCCGCAGCAAAAACTAGATTACATACGAGAAAGACCGTCAATCATCCAATCAACAGCAGTGTTCTTGTCAATTTTGCCGTGGGCAGAGACTCAAGAAATGACAATTTTGACGGCTTGCCGAGCGATGATGAAGGCTTCAGCCTTAGAGTCCCTGAAGATGTGCTGGTTTCGTTGAGCACAAAGTTGTAGAATGTTCGTGCTAAATTTTCTAAAGGAGCATGCATTAAATTTCAAATCTTAATCCCTAACTTATGATTATTTCAGTAATTCATGCATTTCTAGTTGGAAATTATCTTACTATAGTGGTCAACAAATAAATGCATGGAGGAAATATGGCATAAAATTTTTTAAAATGATTAAGATACAAGTAAATCATAATTTCTTATTGTTCGGATTAGTGTATTTTCTTATTTATTATAATATAATTGGAAACTATAATCATTTTGAGATGAATTAAATAATGCGAAAAGTGTACAACATGTAGGGAATGGATCAGGTCAGTAACCTTATGGTGAGTAACCATGAGTAACCCGTCCACATCAGCATGACATCAGCATCCTCTCTCTCATGGAAAGCCTTTGATTTTTCCCTTTTTAATCTTTGACGGACGATTTCTCGCTCATTTTAAGTCGAAATTTAATTTTTTTTGCACAGTTAGATCAGATTAATTGTGCTCTTCAAAATGATATCCACTTTAATATATTTTCGAACAAAAAAATTGAGCCATTTTTTACCAGCCTATACCATATGGTATTGACTGGTATTGAAATAAAAGCATACCTATGTTTTGAAAAACGTACCATGGTGGTATGAACAAACCAATACTGTAGGATGGTTGAATACATGATAGTAGAAGTATATTAATTGTAATTTACGACTTTTAACACTGTATACCACACAATACCACCTCATACCAGGGTGGTATTGTATGGTATTGTGTGGTATTTTTGGTCCTGTAATTTGTTCACCCAGAAATTTGTAGATCCAATAGATCATGATGAACTCGTCCCTTCTGTGCAAACGTTTTCAAAAACGAATTAAAAACGAAGAAGATACCATACAATACCTATGGTATTGTGTGGTATTTTTTGGTCCTGTAAATTGTCCACCCAGAAATTTGTAGATCCAGTAGATCATGATGAACTCAACCCTGCTGTGCAAACGTTTTCAAAAACGAATTAAAAACGAAGAAGATACCATATGGTATGCAGTTGGTACCGAGAGGCCAGAATTTTTTTTCCTAAAAAAATATTGAAAATTGATCTCATTTTGTAGAGCACGGTGAACTCGTTCCATCTGTGCAAAAAAAATTAAAATCTGAGTTAAAACGAAAAAGATATGAGTCAATTAAGAAAGCTAGTGAAAATAAAAATAGTCTTTAATTCTCCATCCTTAGATCTGGATTTTCTAAATGAAGGGTCCAGATTTGGTTATTGATGGGTGCATAACCCATGGTTATGCACCCTATCTTGAGCCTATAAAATAAGTGGCCGAAAACAAAACTTGTACTTTGATTGTGAAATAATAGGATTATTACAAAGACCGTGGGAAGGTTGTCATTACTCATTATTATGCATATATATATGAAGGATTAATGATTACCACTAGAGTGGCTATACGGTCCGGTTCGGTTAAATTGGACCAAATTGATCCGGTACCAGTCCGGTCTTTTCGGAAATATAAGGACAAAAATTTGGATTGAATACAGTCGAGTCTTGACCTGGTCCGATCCCAATTTTATCTTGATTTTAGGTGTTGGGGGTCTCTTATCCGGTTTTTTACCTCAAATCTAAGCCCGAATATGAAATTGCATTGTTTGCTATCCGGTCCTGGTCCGGGTTATACAGTCCGGTTTCCGATAAAATCAAACAGTCCGAGACCAATAGCCAGCCCTAATTACCACGAAATAATTGACGAAGCCGCATAATATTTTGGTTTTAAATTGCAGGAGAAAAAAAAGGCGATCAATAGAAAGAAAAGAAGTGGCTTCCAATGATTCACATTTGCACGTTGTGGCTCTCATCTAAATGATTGCGAACTATATATTTGGCCACCATAATTTTTTTTTTTTTACAAATGATCTTTTTGAGTATCAATATTTGGCCACCATAATTAACATCAAATATACGAACAAATGACGAGGATCGATTTATGATCTATGTATTTAGCCGTCTGTCACCTTTATCACAATTCATAGAGAATCATGCACACTTCCTAGTCTTTTTTTTTTTAATTGGCTACAAGTACATCACAATGATACTATGTCAAAGGGGGTTTTATTTTTATATTATTGTCTTACTTGTGCTCATCATTAGAATACAATAATACATTGATATACTAGCTATAACATACTAAAAATCATAGTGAAGAATAAGTTCTATATATCTTAGGGACCTCCTACAGTAACTTGGGTATAATTTCAAGTTAGGTAACTTGTATAGATCTAAACCGTTAAAATCGATCAAACTTAATGTAAACCATTGATTAAAGAAATAAAAAAATAAAAAAATAAGTAAATAAGCAACGGCAACAAGGGTTGCCGGTCACCACATCCTCAATTTACCTATTTTATTTTTTTCTTTCCTTTTTCACATTTGGTTGGTTTCCTTATTTTATCCTTTCCTTTTTTTAATTCTTATGGAATTAGAAGCGTTACGTAAGACTTCCGTAATAACTTAGCTCTTTACGTAACAGGACGTTAATACTCATTACGTAAAGGGAAAAAATCCCAAAGTACACTAGTTTTTAAAAAAAATTCCCAAAATACATAAGTTATAAAAAAATTTCCAAAAGTACACATGTTTGGGCATCACCGTGTTTGACAAAAGCGGTGAAGTTTATCACCGCGTTTGTCAAAGACGGTGAATACTTCACCGTTTAAGACCAAAACGGTGACGTATTCACCGCATTTATCTAAAACGGTGATGTATTCACCGCGTTTGTTGAGGACGGTGAATACATCACCGTTTATGTTGACAACGGTGATTACCTTCACCGTTTAGGTTAAAGCGGTGATATATTCCCACGTTTCCCACCCCTGGTAGGTCAAAATTAGGTCACACCTACCTATTATTCACCGTTTGAGACAAACGCGGTGATGTTGTTCACCGTTTTTGACAAACACGGTGAATAATAGGCAGATTTTCCTATAAATACCAACCCACCAGCAGAAGCAAAAACATAACCACTCCCCCATTCTTCAAATTTCAGCAACAAAAATCGAGCATAATACACAGAACAGACATTTTTCGGTATGTTGAGACTTTTCGTATTATTGTCTAATTATGTTTTTAGTAGTTATAGTATGATTTAATTTTCGTATTATGTTGTTGTTAGTTAGTTGAATTTATTTTCGTTAGTTATGAGATGGACAATATTAGTTGTACAATATGATTTTGGTTAATTTTACTGTCTTTAAGCTAATATATACTTATCCTCGATTTGTAGATATGGGTAAATTCAAGAAGTTTCATCTTACTATTCGGTGGAATGGAAGGGTGACAAACTCTAACATAGGCATTGATTATGAGGACGGCGAATCCATTATGCTGAACATTGGTTCCCGATTCAATTTTCAAGAACTCTGTGATCTTTGTGCAGAAAGGGTTTGTACGAGCAGACAGACGAGACTTGGCAGAATTACTTACCGGTATCCAGACATGAGTGCTGGCGGGGTCGTGTACCAAGAAGTTGTCATAAACGATGATGACGCGGTTACGATGATGTTACAGTTCCTAAGCGATAACCAAGTCCGGCTTGCAGAGGTGTATGTTGAGACCGAGGCGGTCGGTGAATCTCATTCTCACCAGTATTCTTATGATGATGGTTTTGCAGGAGGGTACGAATGGGGTGGTAGTTCGAGCAACTACCAAGGCGGTGGTTATACAGGAGGTTACGGGGAGGGTGGTGGTTCAATCAACTACGGTGGATCGAGTAGTGCAGGATGGGACAAATACTCGCAACCTCCTAAACCAGCCCCATTTGTTGAGGCCGATGGTGTTCAATGGCCTGCTTGGGGGCCAGAGTGGTATGGAATCGAGTGGAAGGTAAATTTCGAGTGGAAGGTAAACCAGCCCCATACTGTGCAGGATGCGTTTACAGAAGAGGCGTTGAGGCGCAATTTCGAGTGGAAGGTAAAATATTCTGACAGTAAACAACTACATGTCATATGCAAGCATGATGCAGAGGGTTGTACGTGGCAACTGCGGGCTGCAAATATGAAGAGAAAGGGTGCTTGGGTGATTCGCAAAGCTGAGACGATCCACACATGCTCCTCTTCTATACTTTCCCAAGATCACAGGCAACTAAAAGCAAAAAAGGTTGGGAGAACTATTAAGCACCTTATAGAAGCACAACCAGATATCAAGGTGAAAGCTATCATGGCAGAGGTGAAGGATCGACATTCTTACACGATAAGGTATAAAAAAGCATGGCATGGTAAGCAGAAAGCCATGGCTGAGGTGTATGGTGATTGGGAGGATTCGTATGCTTTACTCCCTAGACTTATGGGAGCAATGGAGGAGTCCAATCCTGGGACTGTTTTCGTCCCAGTATAAAACAATGTATACACTGAGGATCAAGTTCGAGTACAGGATAAGTTGATGTTCCATCGTCTTTTTTGGGCTTTTAAACCATGCATTGACGGATTTGGGTTCTGCATACCGGTTATTCAGGTATTTTACCAACTAGTTCCAGTTTTAAATGTTGTATTATTTGTTGTTTAGTATATTTCATACTAATTATAGTCTTAATTTTTATTCAGGTTGACGGAACTTTCCTTACTGGGAAGTACAAAGGATGTCTTCTAATTGCCACTGGCATAGATGGAAACAGGCGGATTTTCCCGCTTGCATTTGCATTAGTGGAGGGGGAGAACAGCTTAAGTTGGGCTTGGTTCTTTGACCAACTGCACGAGCACGTGACACAGCGGGAAGATATTACGATTATATCCGATCGACATGCGGGGATAAGGAATGCTGTTGGTGGTTTTCCCGACGAGTGGGGGTGGAGATGGAGATGGTGTATTCGACACTGGCTCACCAATTTCCAACACAAATTTGGGAAGAAGAAAGACATCAAGAATTTACTTTGGAATGCAGGTACTAATGTTTTACTTATGCGATTTAAGTTTGTGTTTATTAAGCTGATAATCAAAATTTTATTCATCATGTATTGACCAGTTAGTCTTTTGTTCACCTTTTAGCGGTTGCACATCAACCAAAAAAGTACGAGGAGAAGATGAAAACGATCCGTCATACCCACCGAGCTGGAGCAGTATGGGCTGAAGGTCAAGAGTTGCCCATGTGGACGTTCCATATGGACAACGGGGCCAGATGGGGCATTGCAACTACCAACCATGGAGAAAGTATAAATAATGTGTACAAGGGTCTTCGAGCGATGCCTATTTCTGTCATCGTGGAGATGTCTTACTGGAAGGTCAACGAGTGGCGAGTTGCTCGGCTACAGCTAGCAATAGGGAGGGAGTTGCAAGGTCATTCAATAGCACATGACGTATTCGCTCAAATGCAGAAGAACGATGAAAAATCAAGTAAGCATAAGGTTGTTCTTTTTGACCGCAGTGAAGGAATATTCGCTGTCGAAACAGGTATATGGGGTGGAGGGAGACGTGGTCACAATAGTCAAACGGTTAAATTGCACTACGAATTAGGGGAGTGTTCTTGTCAAAAGTATCAGAACGAAAGGATACCCTGTTCACATGCAATGGCGGTTGCTAAGTCAATAACCATGAACAGAAACAGCCTGGTGAGTCCTTACTACACTGAGCAAGCGATACGGAACTCATATAATGCAGCTTTGAGCCCCATGCCAGATGAAGCGTATTGGCCTATATACGCTGGAAAGTTGATTATCCCACCGTTGCACCTAAAACGCACCAAAGGTCGTCCTAGAGTTGAAAGGATACACAATGAGATGGATCAAGTTGAACGGACGAGAAGGGGTCCGAAGCGATGCTCTAAGTGCAGACAACCTGGTCACGACAAGAGGCGTTGCCCAGGACAACCATCAACTTAATTTGCATTTACTTGTATTCTGCTACTAAATTGATCGCTTGCTTAATTTTTCATTACCGTTTGCATCTGAATTCTAAGTATTTTGTTGTTTCTAAAATGTTGTCCTTGTCGATACGATCGCGCTACCGCAAACGGCTCGTTATTTCGACCACAAACGAATAAGATACGCGCGTTTTAGTTTTTAGTACGCAAAAGTTACTTTAACGTTACGATCGCGCTTTGACGTCACTTATCTCACTCGTTTGGAATCGGAATTGGGATCTGTAAAATTCTATGCGATCGTGGTTGATTTTCCCAACTTTTTCGTGTTGAGGGAAGATACTGATTCTTGATAAAATGATACAGAAAATTCATTCGATAACTTAAGTGCGTAGGATAGTTTTTAGACAATGCAAACTCAAAATTAAACACCTAAAAAACACAAAAACAACATGGATAGATCACTACAATGATAAAACGATAAATTCACTCATTTGCTTCATTTTGGCCCCCATCTTCACCTCTTCCTCCTCGTCCTCCACGACGTCCTCGACCCCGTCTTCCCCCCTCCGCCGCTGCTTCTTGGCGGGCTCGCTCAACGACTGGTCGCGGATTTCTCTTGACCCGAGCCCCAACTGGGGTTACATATGATGGTGGTGGTGGCTGAGATGGAGCGGTAGCTTGACGAATGATCGGAGGTTGCGGAGTTTGTTGTTGCGGGGTCTGATACATCGAACTCTGTTGCTGATGTTGGAATTGAGAGAACCCATGAGAGAAAGTGTCCCATTCCTGAGATGGTCCACGACTCGATGACCCTCCACCGGCATCCGCTGCAGGTGCCCACTGGTACTCGAACGCTTCTGGGAGCTCGGTTGCTTGAGTTGTACGCACCTCTTCGAACGTAGGCAGAGGCCTGCGTTTGCTCCTTCGTGGGGGCTCAACCGGGGGCACAATGGGTGCATCATCACGGAATGAGGGTCGTGCCGGGGCAGGAACGGGAGGATATGCCACGACATCCCTCCTTTGCTCTCTGGTGCAACTCAGGAGGTTGTTCATAAGTCGGCTCAACCAAGTAGTCTTCCGCTCATCCATGGTTGGAGCACTTTCGAGAGTGTACTTGGCGTGTTCCAAACCATCAACCTAAGGAAAGCACAAAATGTATAAAATTAACTAACCTAAACCTTAAAATAAATATATTTTAGAATGAGGGAGATTAGGATGACTTACCAACGAACCCATCACAGCACCTTGCTTCGACACCCATCTCATGGTGAACTTCCGATACCACTGCATGTACCCATCGTGGTAGCCCATCGGTCTCGTCTCCGGCATCCCTTGCACCACCCATTGGTGTCGATTCTCCCAGATGTTGATGTAGAATCCATGCTTTCGCTGCCAGTTCTTTGACGAATGTCGGAGGTCGATAGCATGTAGCTCCCTGAAACCTGCTGGCGGGTCTTGTGGAATTGGTTGCTCCATTCGATATTGCCTCAGGGATCGATCGGGAAGGTGCCATTCCACCATGTGCCAGCAGATTAATGGCACCTTGCACAACCATGTGTCGTGATCCAGAGGGTGCCTAAGATGATGCAGCTCAACCACTTCACGTGGATATGGATCCCATATAACCTATATCCATTCAAAAAATCGGAATTAACTACCATTTACTTTGACAAAATTTAACTTGTTCAAATATGGACAAAACATGATTACCTGATTCCACCATGGTTTATCTAACTCAGAACGATAAAACAGTAACGAATGCTCAGGTTGATGGTCATTCGTATTTGCTCCTATCCACCTTGTAAGTAAAAGTACGGAATCAATTTAATTGAAATATAGCTAAGCATGTAATAAAATTTAAATTGGGCTAAGTACGGGATAAATTCAATTTATTTCTAGCTCAAGCATGTAATAAAATTTAAATCGAGCTAAGTACGAAATAAACTTACTTGACACCGTATGGGAGATTTTGCAGAAAGTTGAGCTCATCATCGTTTCTCCGGTATGGACGTGGGTCGGCAGGTGCGAACATTGGAAGATGCTCCCATACCCACAGTTGTAGTATGAACATCGCAGCACCAGCTTGCTTTGCCCCAACCTTCGAGCAAGTACACAGCTCCCGGTATAAGCCCGCTAGCACGGCCGATCCCCAACTCTTTTGCCCGATTGCATCCCAATCACCCGTGAGCAACTCCAACCATATGCCTTGAATCCACCGGTTGGACTTGTCGGGGAACAAAAATCCACCCACCAAACCGATGAGGTAGATGCGGGCGTAGCGCTCGACTTGTTCTTCCGGTGTCTCGTCATTGATCACAACCTCTTGCTGGATGTGAGACACCAGCCACGGGACCGACACTTGGCCCGCATTCAACGGTGGATGTCCCCGTCCTTGAATTGGAGTGGTGGTCGGCATGTCAAAGCCCAAACGATCACGTATGAGCGGCCCCCAACCTCCTTCGGGTTTGGTCTGGGGACCAATGACGGCATCCCCAGAAATAGGCATCCCGGTGAGGATCGCCACGTCTTTGAGGGTGATCGTCATTTCCCCCTCCGGAAGTGGGAACGTATGGGTTTCGGGACGCCATCGTTCCGCCATTGCCGTAAGCAGATCGTTGTCGATTTCGATCCGCAAGAAATGGCGCAACATTCCCAAACCTGTCCTCGCTATATAGGGCTCCAACCTTGGATGCCAAGCGGGCAAGTTATTGGTCCCTTTATGAACCACGGGAACAAGCGATTCCTAAAAAAAATAGGGAAAACAACAATTTATTAGATTAAATAAAGCAAAATAAAACCTTAGAAAAAAATAAAATAAAGCAAGAATACTCAAAAAATTACCGGATTGTTATCCCAAATAGCACGGGAGCGATGAGCTACTTGATCGGTTAAGAGACTCGCATCCCTTGGGCCATAATGGATATACAATCGAGGATCGTATATCTCGGCACCCATCTATAAAAAAGTAATGAAATCAGAGATTGTTTTGATAAAAATAAAACAAAAAATCATATTATTTCGATTAAAAAAAATTCATAAACAAAAAACCTACACGAAGAGCCTCTTCGTCCATTTTTTTGGCGTAGGCCGGACAGAGGTTCGACGAGTTTAGGTTTGAGCGGGACGGGAACTTAGCGGGACGGGGGCTTTAGGGTCAAACTCTAGTAATTCTTTCTGATGTGGAAGATCGGACTTAGCCGCAACCACAGAGCATACTTAGAACGAGACTAGAGCGGATAAATTGAGGGAGAAAGAAGTGAAATGTTTGTGGGGTGAGTTGAAAGTGAAAGGGGAAGGGGGTATTTATAGTTGGGGGAAGGGGGGGAGCAGTCTGCGCAGCAGTTATGAGGGGACCATTCACCGCGTTTGAGGGACGCGGTGAAGGCCTCGCTGTTCCCAAACACGGTTCCCCCGTGTCGACGTGGCTAGCTGTGAGGCGTCGGATCGTGGGAAGAAAACCACGATCCGCGCCTCACCGCATCCAACGGCCACGGTGAAAGCACAGTGGCGCGGATCGCTGACGTAAACAAACACGGGGTATTCACCGTGTTTGTCTAACGCGGTGAATGCCCCGCGTCTGTCCACGTCAGCCTAATCACCGTGGTCAGCTAAAACGGTGAAGTGATCACCGTTTTGCATTAAAACGGTGATTACTTCACCGTCTCTGTTTAAAACGGTGAAATTATCACCGTGTTTGTTTAACGCGGTGATAATCTTCACCGCTTATGTCAAACACGGTGATGCCCAAACATGTGTAGTTTTGGAATTTTTTTTATAACTTATGTATTTTGGGAATTTTTTTTAATAACGTGTGTACTTTGGGATTTTTTCCTTACGTAAAGAGACCTTCCATTACGTAAGGTTTACGTAATGACATTTTACAACCGTTACATAAAATACACATCAATTACGTAAAGGTTACGAAACCATAGTTATTTCTTACGTAACGGTTAAATCAGAAGTGTTACGTAAGGCTTCCGTAATGACTTAGCACTTTACGTAACACGAGATTAATACTCATTACGTAAAAAGACCTTCCATTACGTAAAGATTACGGAACGACAATTATTTAATACGTAACAGTTAAATCAGTAGTGTTACGTAAGGCTTCCGTAATGACTTAGCATTTTACGTAACGCGAGATTAATAGTCATTACGTAAAGACACATTCTATTACGTAAGGCTTCCGTAATGATCTTTTACAACTGTTACGTAAGATTATCATATGTTACGTAACCATTACGTAATGCCTATTGTATTTTAGGTAATGCGACTTGTGAAACCTGCTATAGCAGGTAAACAAATTCAAGTTACCTTACTTCAAGTTATTGTAGTAAATCCCTATATCTTAATAACTTTTGTACAAAATCGTGCACGCACATCAAGTTTGAAGTCGACAATCGCTTATTCAATCATGTATTAAATCTGACAACTACTAATATTGGAACAATTAATACATAGATTAAGTATGAAGCACTTAATGACACATTATGCGAAAAACTGATTCTAACTCACATGTATGCTCTCTAGGGCTAGCTATTTGGTCAGGGCTTTTTCATTTCACATAACTTTTTAAGGACTAAAACTTTTATCATAAGCATAATTTCGGAATGTACGTGGATTTGTGAAAAGGGAAGGTAACGTTATTCCCAAAACCGTGTATATCCAATAATAATTCCTGTTTTGAAAATTTCTTCCTAGTAAAAATTGTAGTCCTTCAAAAGTTATGCAAAATGAAAAAAGTTCATGACGTTCGGATTTTGGAGCAAAAAAGTATGGTTGTTCAAAGTTATTTAGGATTGTTAGCATTCAAAGACTACAACTTTGTCAATATGTAATTGTCTCAACAAAAGATTTGTAGTTCGGTGGTGAAGATGTCATGTTAAATTTAGTTAACTATTTATATTATCATGGTTCAATCCACCACCCCACAACATGTCGCTTGTTTTAATCTCTACTAAATAAAAAGATTTAATATGGGATGATTGTGTTTCGAACTTAAGACCTCTTGGATACAAAGAAACAACTGAACCAGTTTTGTCAAGATCACTAATGGTCATTATTTGAGAAACAAAAAAATTTATTACAAACCGCCCCCTTGGGGTGCGGTTTGCACCCGAACCGTTCCGGCCCCAAGCGGTCAGCAAAACCGCCCCGTAACCGTGCGGTATTCGTCGAAAACTGCACCCCCACCCTACTGTTTTCGAAAAAGGTGCTATTTTTGGAATTTTTCGGGATTGGGTGCTATTTTTGGATTATTATTTTTTTAAAACAGTGCTATTTATGGAAAAAGTCCTCCTATCTTTGGTACTTATATTATCGAAAAGACCGAATCGGGACCAGATCAATTCAGACCAATTTAACCGGACCGAATCGTATAGCCACCCCTAATGCTCTCCCTTCAAACTTCATATATGCTAAAGTGAAACCGAATTTAACATCGATCTAACCCTTGCTTCCTCGAGTTTTCTTTGGCCAACATTTGCTTTTTGCCATGCATTAACTACATAGAAAGGCAAACCTCTCTCTCGACTATGTAGGTGCTACAAGCTACGTACATACATATTTGGGTCACTCCAAAAAAACGGGCGAACTTACTATACTTGTGAAACAGACTATGGACTTTCCCCCACCACTAGAGTACGATTTCCTCTTTGTTTTAGAAAATTTTCCCAATCGCATTTGCATGTGGGGATCTTCTTCTTCTTGCTCCAACCCTCATGCTCTTTTATGATCACAAGTCCCCTCCAAATAAAGTTTCCCACTCTAGTGTTGATGGTGGTGGTGGTGGGGGAGACGATCGAGTTGTAATGAAGATATGAGAAGAAAAGAGAAGAGAAAGAGCAGAATATTTTTTTGAAACAGGGAATTAAAGGAAAGGTGGTGTAGTACTGCAAGTGCAACCCACATGGACATGGGAAAGAAAATCCGTCCACTACCCAACACCGATGACATAGGATAGATTTTACTCAATATGGGTCACACGTGAAAAAAAATAAGTTGAAATTTATCAATGTTCGAAATAAATCAAGACGTGCTTTTAATTTTCTTAAAATCTATAAAATACGTTAATCTTCCAACCTAATTGACACATATGTCTCCTTTTAATATCATCTTACAGAAAAAAATTGTTGGAGGAACAAGTATGGGCCAGGGGCCAACATAAAAGGAAAATCACAAAGAATGGTGTTAGTGGGATGCAGATGTGGGCCCAATCAGAGGAGCTCAGGAAAGCCCATGGGGGCAAGGGTTTTGGGCTAAGGGGGCGCCTTGACAAGGGCGCAGGTGGCCATAGTAACGTGGGAGACAGGTGGGACCGGGTACCAGGCGAAGGGCGCACAAGACAAAAGTAACCAACGGTCGAAAGGGTACGGAAGGCTGACTTAGTGATGTCATGCGCCTTGGGCCTCTGACCGCGGTGTCAGATGGTCGAGGCGCATGCGCGAGGGACGTACGGTGCATTTATGACGGGCCTGACACAGGGCGAGAGCGACTGATACCGGTCGATCTCGCCCCGGGTATAAATAGTCGAGTAGGTAAACCTCATTTACTCAGTTTTTGCTTCTCTTACTAGAACTGTTCCTTCACTTCTCTCTCTAAAAGGAGGGTTCTCACTTGAGCGTCGGAGTGCTAACGGACCAAGTTGGTCCGCTAGGTACTTGTGTGGGTGCAGGAGGGCGTATACTAGGGAGAGTCAAGAGGATCGGAACGTGAAGCGCGGGGAGAGGGTTTCAGGGCACGAACAATTGGCACGCCAGATAGGGGGAGAGACCGATCAAGCTACCGAGCAAGTGAGGGACCATGGAGGCGCTAGGAGGAGTTGAGGGGGAAGGAGGACAGGCGGCCGCCGAGGCATCCCGAGAGGCGCCCGTGCTGTCGGGAGAGGCGCATGCAGGGGTTGACGATGGGGCGCAGGAAACGGCCCAATCTGAGGGCGTCACCCTCACGAAGGAGCATTTGCTTCACATAATCGGGGAGCAGGATTAGGCGCTGGAGGCGCTCAGGAAGGAAGTGGAGATGCTCAAGAAAGGGGCGGAAGCAACGCCTCCTCTCGGGGGAAAAAGAAGGGACCGTGAGGAGGATGAAGAAGGGGCGTCCAACGCGCTGAGGCGCACCGAAGACTTGGGCCACCTGACGAAGCATTTGGCCTCGGATTTTGACGAACACAATGGATGGGCGCCCCGGCGCCATGGGAGGTCATGGGGAGTGAGGCAGCCACTCGCGTGAATCATACTGACCGAGCAAGCAAACTCGGTCATCCCGGCGCTCCCTAGTTACGACGGTACAACTGATCCGGAGGACCATCTGAATAACTACTTCACCAAAATGCAGCTGTATAACAGCTCGGACGCCACCCTGTGCCGCGCCTTTCCCTCCACTTTCACAGGCGTGGTTTTGGATTGGTACCACCAAATCGAAGAGGGGAGGATCGATGGGTTCGAGCAGTTCGCGGCCCTTTTCCTTTCAAAGTTCGCCAGCCGGAAGCGCAGGAGCCTCACTATCAGTGCCCTATTTAAGGTCAGACAGCGTAAGGGCGAGGCGCTTAGGGACTTCTACGAGCGCTGGATATCCGTGGCCATGGCGGTCAAGGACGTCAAACCCCCGGTCTTGGGATGTTGCTTGGACGAGTGCACCACGAGTGAGGAGTTATGCCGGGCGCTGTCAAAACGGGACGTGGTGTCCACGGAGGATCTGGACCGAAGGGTGCAAAAGGTGATCATGTTGGAGGAGACATTGGCGGCGAGGAGGTTGGAGAGAAGAGACGTGCGCCCTGAAGAGGCAGAGGGGGGCCGAGCGCCGCGTGTACCGACTACCCTTAATCCGCCTTCGTTTTACCCGGCGGGCGCGCGACGTCCTGATCCGCAGCGCTTTCGCCCAAGGGAAGTGGGAACTTCACTGAACTCAATGACTCGCTAAAAAGTGTGTTGCAATTTGTGAAGGACAAGGGGTACCATATCCGTTGGCCGGGACCCATGAGAGGGCGCCCGAATGAGCAAAACCTCGATAGGTATTGTGAGTTCCATAGGGAGCGGGAACACCACACCGCAGACTGCTACCAGCTGAAATCTGAGATCCAAGGGTTGGTG
This sequence comes from Linum tenue, assembly GCA_946122785.1. Classification (NCBI taxonomy): domain Eukaryota; kingdom Viridiplantae; phylum Streptophyta; class Magnoliopsida; order Malpighiales; family Linaceae; genus Linum; species Linum tenue. The sequence goes on from CAMGYJ010000008.1 coordinate 21,954,247, forward strand.
GATAGGGACATGCTGAATGACTTTGTGAAAAAGGATGACAGGGCGCAGAGGACATTCGTAGCCCAGGAGGAGCAAGTGAAGGCGCCCGACGAGAAGCAAGGGTCGGTGGTCGATCAACCTAAGGAAGGCGCTGCCTTACCACCACCCCCATTCGACGTAAAGCAGGAGGCGAATCCGAACCGTGTAAGACTGACTATCGAGGCCATCACGGGCTCCGTAGACTTGCGGCAGAAGTTGGAAGAAAGTAGGCGCCTGAAGTCCGCTACCGCCAGTGCGCGAGAGGCCATACAAATACGCTTCAACGACGTGCCCGAAGAGGCGTGTCGGACGCCTTCCACGGAGGCGTTGGAAGTCCGCGGAGTGGTCGCCGGGTGCGAAGTCAAGAGAATGTTGGTCGACACTGGAAGCTCAATGGACGTGTTGTTTCTCTCTACGTTTGAAATGATGCAGTTGGCGACGAATATGGTGAAGCCAGCGGACACGGTGCTAATTGGGTTCTCTGGGGCGCCGGCTCAAGTACTCGGGCGAGCGCCTCCCGGTGACGCTGGGCGACGAAGCGCATTGTGTCACGCACACGGTGGAATTTGGCATAGTTGATTGCCCCTCGCCGTACAATGCAATATTGGGGCGCCCCTTGCTTGCCCTTTTTAATGGGGTGGCCTCCTCTTGTCATCAGATCCTGAAGTTTGCTACGCTGGAGGGCATCGGAATATCAAGGGGCGAGGCCTCTGCGGAGGCGAGACTCGCTAAGAGGAGTCGGATGTATAATATCGATACGCGCCCGGAAGACCTACCAAGGGCCGAGGCGGCGGATGAAGAGATACACGTGCCTCTCGATGACCTGCGCCCTGACAGATGCGTTCGCGTGTCGGCACATTCGACGGGAGAAGAATTGGGGCCACTGGTTGATCTTTTGAAGGAGTTCGCGGACTTGTTTGCATGGAGCGCCAAAGAGATGCCTGGTGTGAGGGCGGAGATCGCGGAGCACCGACTCGCTATAGCAAAGGGCATGCGCCCCATCCAACAGAAGAGGCGACCGATCTCGTTGGAGAAGGAGGAGGCGCTGAGAAAGGAGGTAGGAAAGTTGCGAGAGGCGGTGTTCGTGGAAGAGGCCAAGTATATAACGTGGATGTCTAATGTCGTGCTGGTACCAAAGACGACGGGGGACTGGAGGATGTGCGTGGATTACACTAGCCTAAATCGAGTCTGCCCCGCGGACGCCTATCCCATGCCAAGAATCGACCAGCTAGTAGACGCGACCGCATACCACGAGGCACTTAGCTTCCTAGATATGTTTTCCGGCTACCACCAAATACCCTTATGTGAGGAGGACAGAGACAAGACGGCATTCATGACTCCGTTTGGCAACTACCGCTATAAAGTGATGTCGTTCGGGCTGAAAAACGCCGGGGCCACATACCAGCGAATGATGGACAAGGTGTTCCAGCGTCAAATAGGGCGGAACGTGGAGGCATACGTGGATGACTTGGTAGTCAAAAGCAAGCAGAGGGGAGACCATTTGTCGGACTTGCGCGAGACGTTCCAAGCGCTTCGAGCCCACAACTTGCGTCTCAATCCCCTGAAGTGTGTGTTCAGAGCGGAGGCAGGGAAATTCTTGGGGTTCATGATCACTAAGCGTGGCATCGAAGCCAACCCCAGGCAAGTGGAAGCGATCAGGCGCCTCCAGCCTCCCCGTACGCCTAATGAAGTGCAAAGTTTGAACGGGCGGCTGGCCGCCTTAGGGCGCTTCATACCCCGCTCGGCAGACAAGGGCACGCCCTTCTTCAGGGTACTAAGAAAGGCCGCCCGGTTCAAGTGGACAGAAGAGTGCGATGAAGCGTTCGAGCAGGTGAAGGCCTTGCTGATAGCGCCCACTGTGATGACTGCTCCAAAGCGGGGCGAGATGCTCTACTTATACATTGCGGTGTCAAGGGTGGCCGTGAGCGCGGTCCTTATCTCCAAAGAGGGAGAAGGCGGAGAGGAAAGGCCGGTGTACTATGTGAGCAAGGTGATGGCGGGAGCCGAGACTCGCTATGCGCTTATTGAGAAGGCGGGGTTAGCGGTTGTCATGGCGGCAGAGAAGTTGTGCCCCTACTTCCAGGCTCACCCGGTGACAATCCTTACGAATTTGCCGCTGAGGAGCATGTTGGGGTCCATGGACGTGGCGGGGCGCATGGTTAAATGGGCGGTGCAGCTGAGCGAATACAACATAAGTTATGCGCCCTGACCAGCGATAAAGGCGCAGGTGTTGGCGAATTTCGTGGCTGAGGGGGTGGTGAGCGCAGGCGGTGATGCGGAGGAAGTCTGGCAAGTCTACGTGGACGGCGCAGCAAGTAGGACGGGCGCCGGGGCGGGAGTGGTAGTTGTGAGCCCCATGGGGGTAACGCATGAGCTAGCTCTTCGCTTCTCGACCCTGAAGACCAACAACGCGGCGGAATATGAGGCGGTGATCGCCGGGCTCCACACAGCTCGGGAGCTTGGTGCCCAGAGAATCCAACTCCGGTCGGATTCCGCGTTGGTGGTGAATCAGCTGAACGGAGAGTATGAGGTTAAGGAGGAGGCTCTGAACACCTACGCCACTATGGTGAAGGCAAAGGGCGCATGGTTCAAGGAGGTAGAGTTCATACATGTCCCGAGGGAGGAGAACACCCACGCAGACGCTCTCTCTAAACTCGCCACTGCGACCGACTTCGAGGAAGATAAGCAGGTCATTGTCACCAAGGAGCATTCTGTGCGGGAGTCGGTCATAGGGGCGGTCGTCGAGGAAACCGAAGGGGATGGAAGCTGGATGGCCCCTATCAGAGCGTACTTGGTCCAAGGGGTCCTCCCTGAGGATGGTAGGGAAGCGTGGCAGGTGAGGCGGAAGGCCGCGCGTTGCACCCTTATTAATGGGCAGATGTACAAGAGGTCACACTCCGGCGTCTACTTGAGGTGACTTACTGAGGCAGAGGGAAGGCAGGCGATTGAGGAGGTCCATCAGGGGACGTGAGGCATGCATGCGGGGGCGCGCAGTCTTGAGAAGGTATTACTGAGGCAGGGGTACTACTGGCCAACCATCAGGGCGGATGCAACAAGGCATGTGGCCAGCTGCCACCAGTGTCAGATACATGCCAACGACATTCACGTTCCCGCTGCGCCCATGCGTGGAAATGTGGGCGCGTGGCCGTTCTCCCAATGGGGCATGGACCTACTAGGACCATTTCCCAAAGCGCCCGAGCAAATGAAATACCTGATAGTGGGAGTGGACTATTTCTCCAAATGGATCGAAGCTGAGCCTCTGGCGTCCATTACGCAAGCGAAAGTCCGCAAGTTCACAAACAGGAATATATTCACGCGATTTGGTTTGCCGGAGTCCATAGTGACCGATCACGGAAAGCAATTCGACTGCAAGCAATTCGTGGATTTCTGTGATGAGAAGGGGGTGATACTGCACTTCTCGTCAGTAGCGTATCCTCAGGAAAATGGGCAGGCGGAGGCCGCTAACAAGAGCATCCTGCACGGGCTCCATACGAGACTTTTGGAGGCAAAGGGCAGATGGGTGGAGGAGCTCCCGAGCGTGTTATGGGCACATCGGACAACATACAAGGCGGCAACAGGCGAATCCCCGTTCACACTTACGTACGGGAGCGAGGCAGTCATCCCAGTGGAATTGCGCATACCAACCTTTAGGATGGCAAGCTTTGAGGCGCAGGTCAACGAGGGGGAGCGCCTGCATGACCTGGACATGCTCGAAGAGCGGCGTGACGTTGCCTCCGTCCGCCTAGAAGCTATGAAACAGCAAGTGGCGAGGTACTATAACAAGAAGATGCGCCCTCACCAGATACAGCGAGGGAGATGGTGTTGAAAAGAGATTTCAGACCCAAAGCCAGTGAGGGAAAGCTTGCCCCAAAGTGGAAGGGGCCCTATCGGGTTCGTGAGGTGGTAGGGCCGGCAACGTTCAAGCTGGAACGTATGAGTGGCAAGAGCATTAAACGAACGTGGAACGCGCAGAACCTTCGTGTGTATCACAGCAAAGAAGATGAAGAAGTAGTGGGGTGAGTGAGTGGCAAGACCAAGATAGAGGAGGAGGTAGTTTTATTCAAGTATTTCCAAAAGCGCCCTAACTAGATTGCGCCCGTAGTTTTATTTTCTATTGTATTTCCAAAAGCGCCCTAACTGAATTGCGCCCGTAGTTTTATTTCGAAGTGGTCCCAAAAGCGCCCTGAATGTGTTGCGCCCGTAGTTTCATTTAGCAAGTGTTTTCAAAAGCGCCCTCCAGTTCGCGCCCTGTGATTATGAGTAGTGTGTCCAACTAAATGCACCCCTCAGTTTGCGCCCTATGCACGATAAAAGTTATGTGTGTTAGTAATCACTAAAGCGCCCTAAATTGCGCCCCATACTCGTAAGTGGCTCGGATCTCACTATAGCGCCCCAACCGAATCGCGCCCTACGCAATGCGCCCTAAATATTGCGCCCCACATTTGGCTGAGTAAAGGAAATTGTGCATAAAGGTACGAGCAAGGTGTTCAAGTGCGAGTTAATGAAGCAAAGTGTTCAGATATTAAAAAAAAAATGCATAACGAACTAGGCTCCGCTTTCATTCCTCCATGTCCTTCATTCTTCCACGTCAACGTCTTCGTCATCCACCTCCTGATCATCCGCCTCCTGGTCGTCCGCCTCCTGGTCATCCGCCTCCCCTCCATCCGCCTCCAGGTTAGCATTCGCGATTCCGCCTCCATCATCGGCTGCGGCGCCATTAGCAGGCGAAGTCCCACCAGCAGCGTCCCCCGGGCCATCTCCAGCCGGGGCCGAAGCATCCGAGGCGCCTGCCTGACCCTCCATGACCGCCACAACATGCTCGATTAAAGCAACCGAGTCGAACACCACGCCGGGATAGTCGGTTTGGAACTTGGCCCTCAGCGTCTCCACGGTCCCCGATGATGACATTGGCCTGGAGATTCTTGCCCTGACTCGACTCCGGATAGTCGGCCATCTCCTGTTCCAGCTGCTCGGCGGCCTCTTCTGCTTTCTTCAGTTCATGCTTGTAGTTGTTCCGGGACTTCTTCAGCTTCCGGTTGGCCTTCTCCAGATCTTCGATGGTTTGACGGAGCACATCCTTTTCGGCCAGTAGGGCGTCGCGCTCCCGCACAAGCGCAGCGCTCTCTTCCCGGAGCTTCTTCTCAGTCCCTTCCCACTCGGCCCTATCCATCTCGGCCTGCGCCTTGGACTCCTCTTCTACCTCCGCCCAGGTTCTGACACGCTCGGCCTCCAACTTTGCCTCCAAGTCCGACTTGACCGCGTCCAAGTCGGCCCGCATGCGCTCTGCGGAGACAGCAGCATCCGATCCTTCCTTGGCAATCTTGGCGATTTCACGGGTGGTGGCCTCGCACAAAAGCATCATCTGGGGCGCATGATCACGTGAGTTCGACGGGCGTTAGTAACTTGGTGGGGAAATAAAAATAAAAAATAAAAAATTAATTCAAAGTCATGGCATATGCGCCTCGCAACACAAGTCCTTACCTGGACACTCATGTTGGTCAATCTTAACCAAGGTTTCGCCGAGATTAAGCTGTCCGGATGCTCAACCACCTCATAATGCGCCCTCGCTATCTGAACAGAGACGGGGACGTCCTTAGCCGCCCTGACGGAGACGTCCACTGGCACCTTGACGAGAGGGCGCCGAGCTTGGAAGTACGGGGGAATCACCTGGCCAGTGTGCTCCCCAATGGTGGGCTCCACGAAGCTTGGGGGCAAGCCGGTCTCCTTGGCGGTGGCGAACTTCGCCCGCTTCCCCTTATCACGCAGAGTCACGCCCGCCCTCTTCCGAGACCCTGCGGAAGAAGGGGAGGGCGGGGTGCTCACTCCAGCGGCGCCCCTGGGCGTGGAGGCGGACGGCGGAGTTGAGGAAGAGGAAGCGGGGCGCCTGATGGAGAACCTTGGCCTCCTGCCTCACCTCCTGACGCCGTTGGCAAGGACGTAGTGACGTGCCTTGACGAGGAAGCGCCTTGAGCAGATGCGCCTCGTCCCCGCAGAAGGTCGAGCCTTGATCTGATCAGATTGGTCACGGAGGTGAAGTAGGTCCCTGTACCAATAAACGAAATAACAAAGGGTTAGAACAACAATGGGGTAGAGAAGGAAAGCACAACGTAATAGTAGAGGCGCAAAGATATTGGCAGGCGCATGGTCCGTGAGTTCAAATGGCAGAGCATAGCATAATAGCAGAAACACGCAGACAACAAAGGGCGCATGGTCAGTACCATCGCCGTAGAAATCGGCGAGGACACGGGCATATTCCTCTCCTTCCTCGAGGTCTATGGGATGTGTCGATATGGACCTCGCCATGGCCTCCTCAGTATCACTAAGCGGCTCCTCCTTGTTAAAGGTGAAGCGATTCCCCAAAGACCATTCTGAACTTAGGGGGCGCCCACTTTCAAAGAAGGGCACTTCGCGGGGTTTGACAAAAAAATACGAGTCAAACCACGAGCGCCCCATCTTCACGCAGCTACTGACGAATCCATACCCAAGCGTCGTGCGCCTTTGCAAGCTCAAGCAGTTATTACTCTTGGTCACTTTAAAAAAATGTTTAAAGAGTATGAAGGTAGGAGGGACGTGATGTCTTCGGCATTGGTAGCGAAAGACGATGGTGGCTAAAATGACGGCGGGAGAGAGGCGCGCAAGGGGACACGCGCAGGTAACCATGACACCCTCAAGCACTGGGTCAATGGGGAAGCGCAGGCCGAACCGGATGAACTCCTGGTACACGCCCACCCACCCCTCGCCACACAACCCGACACGAGCCTCGGGGGGCGCATGGACGTACCGCCAAGGCGCAGGCATTTGGGCGCATACAACAACTTTCTCTAGCCGCACCCCCAACTGCTTCGAGGCGTGATGGGGACCAGCCTCCTCCACAGGGAGTAGCGACGTGTTCTGGGGCGCATAGCCAGGAGGCCACATCGAGTCCCATGGCCTGAATACATAGTCTTGGGGCACAGAGGCGCCTGAGTCAAAGGAAGGGGCAAGTGGTAAGGCTAAGGGTGGAAAAGGAGGCGCGAAGGCTTAACGAAAAAGGAGGCGCGAAAAAAAAAAAAAAGAGGCGGATTCGAACGAAGCGCAGGGACCCTATGTTCGCAGCAACAAAGGTTTACAAGCAGGCGAAAAGTAGTTAACACTACAAAGGAAGAGGAGGCGCATATAGGTATACTTACGGAGTGCAGGTGCGGCAGGGGCATTGGTTGCTTCGCCTTCGACAGTCGCTCGGGTCATGGGCGGAGCGGAGGCGGCGGGAGGCGCAGCAGCGGCAGGCGCATTGGCGGCAGGCGCATCGGAGGCAGGCGCAGCAGAATCGTGGATGGGGGCAGCTGATTCTGTGGCAGGCGCAGGAGTCTGTGAGGGGAGAGGTATCTGATGAGAGGACGCCATGGCAAGCGGGAGGCGTGTAGGGCAGAGTAATTCTAGAGCAAGGGGGGAGATTCGGCGGTTAGTGAGAGGAAGTAGAGAGAGGATGCAGACGAATTGTGGGAGCTGTAGAGGGGGAGAGGGGATTTTATAGAGGGGTCCAAGCGCGAAGGGGGGAGAGAGAGTGGGAAGGCGAAGAGGCTTCCCCGATCCGTTAGCGATTTCGAAATTTGAATTTTGAATCGCGAACGGATCGAGGGGGGAGAGAGTGGAATGGCAGGAGTCACAGTGGCACAGAAAGAAAGGCGGAAGGTGAACAGTCGCGGGAAAGAAAAGAAAAAGAAAAAAGAAGGGTGAAACGAAAAATAAGCAATAATGATAAAGAAAAAGAGGAAATATATACGAGTGTGCGAGGAGGAGAGAGAGAAAGTATGCTGGGGATAGAAGAAAAGTACTAGGCAGGAGCAGAGGAGCAGGCTGCAGATGGGAAGGGCGCACGGTGGACAGTGAGAGGCGCACAAAGGAACAAAGAGGCGCATAAGCATCAAGAGGGAGGCGCACGAACCCTAAAGGAGGAGAATACAGTCAGGCCCCTAACCTTGGGTGTTAGGCGCCTAACTGGAGGGCAATTGTTGGGGGAACAAGTATGGGTCAGGGGCCAACATAAAAGGAAAAGCCCAAAGAATGGTGTTAGTGGGATGCAGATGTGGGCCCAACCAGAGGAGCTCAGGAAAGCCCATGGGGGCAAGGGTTTTGGGCTAAGGGGGCGCCCTGACAAGGGCGCAGGTGGCCATAGTGACGTGGGAGACAGGTGGGACCGGGTACCAGGCGAAGGGCGCACAAGACAAAAGTAACCAACGGTCGAAAGGGTACGGAAGGCTGACTTAGTGATGTCATGCGCCTTGGGCCTCTGACCGCGGTGTCAGATGGTCGAGGCGCATGCGCGAGGGACGTACGGTGCATTTATGACGGGCCTGACACAGGGCGAGAGCGACGGATACCGGTCGATCTCGCCCCAGGTATAAATAGTCGAGTAGGTAAACCTCATTTACTCAGTTTTTGCTTCTCTTACTAGAACTGTTCCTTCACTTCTCTCTCTAAAAGGAGGGTTCTCACTTGAGCGTCGGAGTGCTAACGGACCAAGTTGGTCCGCTAGGTACTTGTGTGGGTGCAGGAGGGCGTATACCAGGGAGAGTCAAGAGGATCGGAACGCGAAGCGCGGGGAGAGGGTTTCAGGGCACGAACAAAAATCATCACGAGTTCATCAACTAGTGGACTTGCAAGTGTGTTCTCTCTGTGTATTAATTGGGATAATTACAGTTTCAACACATAACGAGACAAGCAATAACCCAAAATTTACAACACGATACAATAATGATAATCCTTGAGATTTTTTGTCGCAACCGTTGCCGGCTGGGAGAGGGTTTTACGGTTGATTTTTTTTTTTGTTAGAGAGTGAATTTGGAAGTAAATAGGAACCAGAAAATCGCGAAATTAACGATTAGATGTTTCTATTTATTGCTGGTCATCTATGTAATCGTTAAAAATAATTGAGACAAATACATCTCAATTAGTTAACCTTCAAAGTCGCGGACATGCGATAACATGATTTCTAATTGATTAGAACTTTCAATAGATAGCTCCAATAATTACTTAGGATGAACCGAGTATTAATAGAACATAAGATTAGTGGAATGTTAGATAAAATAACCCATGCATGTTGGTATATATTGTCTCAAGTAAGTAGGAAGTAGAATACCTCTTGTTTGCTTGATGGATTTGGTGATGGATTTAGTGAGGGATTTGGATCCATCATTGACTTTGTCCCAATGATCCTATACATGAAAACAGTTTACCTACAATTAAAAGTAAATAGGAGTTTTGGGCATGACACTATACCCTAACCACTAATGGATAAACCCCAGTCTCTAGTTTTCTAACCCAAATCATGAGATTCTTTTAATCTTGAAATGAAAATCAACAATAATTTCGACGAATCAGAACCATTGATTTTCATTTCAAGATTAAATGAATATTATGCTTTGGGTTAGTGAATTGCGGACCGAGGTTCACCCATTAGGGGTTATGATATAGTATCATGCCCCAAACTCCGGTTAATTTATTGTCTAAATAGAAAAACTCAACGGGCGTACGATAGGCTAGGATACGTCTAGGCGTACGCTAGCCTTTGCCATATATATATATATATATATATATATATATATATATATATATATATATATATATATATATATATATATATATATATATATATATATATATATATATATATGGTAATATGATTGAACGGTCCCCAAACAAAATTGAAATGGAAAGGCTTCCATTTGAGCATTGTTTTGCCAATTAAGCCGCACGAGTGGGGTTAATTTTGGGGCTTGACTACTTTGTGTTATGCTATGCTATGGAAATGGATCGATGCATGGGTTTTTTTTTTTTGACAAATATCGATGCATGGGTTGGTGTAGGATCCTAGCTAGTACTTTGTGTTGCCTACTTTTATTATTTTCTCATTCTTCTCTTCTCTTCTTTAGGCCAAGTCCAAGCAAAACCCCAAATATAGGGGCCTTGAACCCCAAATTTGGGGATTGGACCCCATTTTCCCTTCTTTTGCTCCAATGCAACAAACTCCATATTTGGGGTTCTTAATATTTCCAGTTTTTCCATTTATTAAAAATGTACTTATCGAAACTTTAACATAATTTGTTCATTTTAATTTTTGTATAGTTCGTCATCATTTTTAAATAAAAATTTTTCGATAGAATTTTGTTAAATTTCGAGACCGAATTTTTTTTAGCAAAAAATTATGGACCTAATTTGGGTTTACACACAACACTTGCTAATCATAAAGTTTAAATATTACACACAACACTTGAAAATGATAAAGTTTAAAAATAACACACAACACTTGAAATGATAAAAAAAAAAGAAACACATAACATGTCAATAATCACCCAGAAGGGAATAGTAATTCCCGTAATCTCCTCCACCTTCATCTCCTCCTCCACCTTCATCTCCTCCTCCATTTCCATCTCCACCTCCAGTTTGACTTGCGTTGGATGAATAGTCGGGAACAGAGTTGGGATCATCTTGATCATACCCTAGGAGCATGTTTTGATGATTTTTGTAAAACTTCCTCTTTCTTGGTGTCAACTTCGACAAGTCCTTTTCAATAAGATCAAGATTGTTCCGAAATAGTGCTGCTTCCCTCTCTTTTTTCTCAACTTCCCACTTTTCTTGGTCACGCTTTGATTTTTGTTCTTGGAATTCCATCCTTCTTCGCTCATACTCAGTCCTCAAAGCATGCCTCTCCTTCAACTCACTTCCATACTCCAGCAATTGAGCAGTGTAGCTCTCCGATGACTCGACAACCCCCTTTCCTTTCTTCTTAGCTGCCTTTTGTTTGTCGCGTCCAGCAGGGCGAGATATGACGAATGGTGGAGTTTCTTCGACGAATGGTGGAGTTTCTCCGACGAATGGTGGAGTTTCTTCGTCTCCTTCTGTGTCATTGAGGTCTGTCTGTGGTGTTGATTGATAACCAAGACCCATGGGAGAACCATCAGAACCTTGACTCATGCGGCTTTGATTTGAAGATGGCATTAATATCACTGTATGAAATTTTTGGCATCTTTTCAAGATCCACCAACAATGACCAAAAGTCCACCCCTTTTCTCCGGTCTCGCTTATATAGAGTTGTTCAGCCATATGCTCCTATACGTATAAATGAATGAGATGGAAAAGGAGTTAGAAAATAGAACACACGTACTAATGAACGAGGTAAAAAATAACAATGATGGTGACGGAGAATTCATACCACATCCATTTGATTCGTGCCACTTGGTTGATTCCTCTCTGCCCTTTGGATAGCTGAATTCCAACACTTGCAGTATTTGGTGATTGTGCCCATTTGATTAGCCATGCTTTTGATAGTACGAGATGTGTTTCGATCGTTCGATCGAAATTGCGCCGCCACTCTATCCCAGAACCTTGTATCCCTTTGATTGACACCCACAGCTCCATCTTCCGATATCATCACCCAAGAACTGCACAAGTTCTTATCTTCCTCCACTGTCCAATTCCCTTTTCTCTTGCTTGTCATTGTTTAGTTTTTAGAGAGACAAAGATGATAGAAAGAATGAGTAGACTAACAGAAAATTTCGATAAGAATGAATGGTAGAGAGGAGGAGAGGATGTTTGAATATATAGAGAATTTATGACCGTTAGGTTATGACCGTTCGGATATAAACGTTAGGTAAGGTTGGTAGGTAGCACATGTTCGAATATGACCGTTATGTAAGGTTGGTAGGTAGCACATGTTCGGATATGACTGTTAGGTAAGGTTGGTAGGTAGCACATGTTCGGATATGACCGTTAGGTAAGGTTGGTAGGTAGCACATGTTCGGATATGACCGTTAGGTAAGGTTGGTAGGTAGCACATGTTCGAATATAAATGCAAATCCCCCATTTACCATCAATTGTATACTTGTCTGAAACTTCCTCCCATTTCTAAAACAAACACATCCATCATGAGTTCCTCAGATTACTCATCGTCTGGAGGAGAACAAGAGATAGAAGAGTTGAATCTGTTTAACTATCATCGTTTGACTTTAATAAGGCGGAGGCTTGAGGAAGCTTCACGCTCACGTCGTCGTTCAACAAATCGCACCTACATTGATCGTGAAAGGGTCTCAGGTCATGACCGTCTTATGCAGGATTACTTCAATCCAAATCCAACATACGATGCCCGCATATTCAGAAGGCGTTTTCGTATGCAACCACGACTATTCAATCGCATAATGGGTGACGTTGTGAGGTATGATCCCTCTTTTGCACGAAGGAGTGATGCCGTTGGTCACCTAGGCCTATCGCCGGAGCAAAAGCTTACTAGTGCACTGCGCATGCTAGCTTATGGATCTCCAGCTGATCAACTTGATGACTACATGCGTATGGGTAAGAGCACTGTGCTTGAAGTCTTCAGGAAGTTTTGCAGAGCCATTGTCGGGATGTACTCATCGACATATCTTCGTGCACCAACTCCTGCTGATCTAAGGATTCTACTTCATAAAGCCTCACAACGCGGATTCCCTGGTATGATTGGATCAATTGATTGCATGCATTGGGAGTGGAGGAACTGTCCCACTTCTTGGACTGGGCAGTACCTGGGGCACAACCGTAAACCAACAATCATTCTCGAGGCAGTGGCTTCGTACAACACCTGGATATGGCATGCTTTCTTCGGCCCGCCTGAGTCGAATAATGATATCAATGTTCTAGGGATGTCTCCAGTGTTTGACGGTGTCCTCAATGGATCCACCCCACGAGTACGATTTGAGGTAAACGGTCATACCTATGATCAATGTTATTATTTGGCTGATGGTATTTATCCTTCGTGGTCAACTTTAGTGAAAACATTTAGCAATCCAAGCTCAAACAAAGAAGCCTTGTTTGCTCGATGTCAAGAAGCACATCGGAAAGACGTAGAGCGGGCCTTTGGAATTCTTCAAGCTAGATGGGCAATCGTTCGTGGCCCTGCAAGATCTTGGGATGTTGCAACAATTAATGATATAATGTTGACATGCATTATATTGCACAACATGATAATCGAGGATGAGCAGGTTGATTCTGACGATGAGATGGTAGATAATCTTGATTATGAAGTCCACGACCAACAACCAACTAATGTCGATAGAGATATTCCAACCCTAACTGAGTACTTAGCTAGGAATAATAGGCTTCGTGCTGCACCAACACATCATGGGCTTCGTCTGGACTTGGTCGAACATATTTGGAACTTGCATGGAAATAATTAGTCATTGTTGTTGCTTGGTATCGATGCTGTGATGCTTTGTAATTCAATTTAAGTTGTAGTTGGTGACAATTTATTTTGTAATTTACGAACACATTTTCATTTCAATAATATAATTTCCATTCTTAGTTCGATCTAATTTTTGTTTACACACAACTTAAAGATGATAAACATAAATTTTAAATAAAATGAATTCAATTTAAGTCATCTTAGAAAAAAAGCCTAAATACACAAATATTAAATACAAATTAAATACAATCTAAAAAGCCTAAATACAAACATAAATTTAATTCCCCTTTCCCTAATTAATTCAATTTAATTCCCCTTTCTCTAATTAATTACATTCAATTCTCTTAAAGCCGGGCTTGGGAGGTACCTCGGGATCCAAGCTATTCAAGAAAGGGTCACGAAAGGGAGATACCAGTCACTCATTCTGCGAATTCAAAAGAAGATGGCTCCTTGGAAGGCTAAGAGGCTTTCTTTCGCAGCCAGACTTACTGTTGCTAGATCGGTAACTGCCTCTTTGCCTGTTTATACTATGCATACTGAACTAATCCCTAGTGGAGTGTGCAGGAGCATCGATAAAATCAGCAGGGACTTTATTTGGGGGGATGAAGAGAACCGACGTGGTTTCCACCTAGTAGCCTGGGAAAGATTGACGACGCCTAAATCTCAAGGGGGGGTGGGCATCAGACCGACTCGACAAGCAAATATCGCCATGCTCGCGAAGGGCTGCTGGCGTCTCCTCAAAGACAAAGATAATGTTTGGCAGGAGCTGCTTCTCAACAAGTACGGGGGTCAGCGCCAAAATCTCGAAGTCCTCCAGAATATTAAGGGAAGTTCCTTTACCTGGCGCAGCTTAACTAAAGCTGCTGACCTTCTTAAGAAAGGTTGTGCGTGGAATATTAAAAATGGGAAACAAACTAAGTTCTGGATCGATACTTGGATTTTACAGGGTCCTCTAAAGGAGAAGGCGATCGGTGCTATCCCGGAGGAGATGGAGGAAGCCGTGGTAGCCGATTTCATCGGAGATGACGGGAGCTGGCGCACGGAGCTGTTTGACGGACTCCTCCCCACGGACATCAAGAACAGAATCCTTAGCACGGCGGTCGATGCCCTGTCATCAGAAGAAGACTCCCTCTTCTGGACCGAGTCGTCGGACGGCCGTTTCTCCACCAAAACCGCCTACGAGCTCCTCACCAAGCAAAACCAGCAGCTGAGGGATGGAGTCTGGAAGAAAATGTGGCGGTTACAGGTCCCCGAGAGAGTTAGAAGCTTCGTTTGGCTTTCGTTCCAGGGAAAAATTGCTACCAATGTCTTGCGGCACCAGCGGAAAGTGGCTGCCTCTCCCTGCTGCCTGCGCTGTCCTACTTCCCCGGAGACGACGCTGCACGTCCTCCGCGATTGTGCCCCTGCTGCTTTCTTCTGGTCTCGTCAAGTCCCGCAGCAGCAACACCATGACTTCTTCAGCGCCAGTCACGAGCAGTGGTTCCGCTCTAACCTCGACAGCTCAGCCTCTAGCGCGACCGGAATTGATTGGGCAGGCTTTTTCAGCATTGCCATCTGGCTTATATGGAAGAACCGCACCACGGCTGCGTTTAAAGGTATTGGGGCGGCCCTCTCTGCTCCATCCCTCACCCACTCGATCGAGGCAAAAAGCAGGCTATGGACTGATTCGTGGCACGCGCCGGACTTCTTTGCTGGCCACAAGAATCAGAGGGCGGAGAGAATTGCAGCGAATATTTGCTGGGTTCCACCTTCCGAAGGGTGGGTCCTTGTGAACACTGACGGCGCCTCTAGTGGCAATCCGGGCCTTGCGGGAGCTGGAGGGGTCATTCGAGATACTATGGGGAATTGGCTGGGGGGCTTTGTCGCGAAGATCGGATCAGCCACAGCAGCGTTGGCAGAGTTGTGGGCCATCTCTCACGGGTTGGACTTGGCTTGGAAGCTCGGGCATCGCGTGGTCAAGTTGGCCTCTGATTCCCAGCTGGCCATTCAGCTTATTCAGGAACGTCATGATCCCATTCACCCTTATGCTACTCTGTTAAATCTCATCCGCAGGAAGATTAGTCAGGACTGGCTGGTCAGTATAACTCATACTTACCGCGAAGGGAATAGAGTCGCGGACTGGCTCTCGAAGCACAGTCTCGTCTATCCCTACGGGGTGTATGAGTTACCTGCCCCGCCTCAAGGTGTCATCTCGATCCTTCAGGACGATGTTAGAGGTCTTTCTTTTGAGCGGCGAATTGTAGCCGGCTCTTCCTCCTCCTCCTGACTCTCCCCTTGTTTTGCCTTCTCCTCTTGGCTTCGGCCTCCTTGTTTACGCAAAAAAAAAAAACAATTAAAAAAAAAGAGCTGGCGGCACAGCCGCTGAGGCTGGGCGGTGCGCCGCACGCGCAAGGGAGAGAGCTCTCTCCCTTGCGCGTGCGGCGCACCGCCCAGCCCCGGCGGTTGTGCCGCGCAGCAGAATCTCCTCCTCCATAAATGCCGAGTTCGGCATTCCCTCCCCCATATTTAGCGACCCAGATGCCGATGCCCTCCATAAATGCCGATTTTCGCCATTTTTTGGGTCTGCGTTGGAGCTCCAAAATCGCCATTAATGGCGAGAACTCCATAAATGCAGGCTGCATTGGAGTCAGCCTTAACAATGAATGCATACATGGGGCCATATGGGGTTGCACGTGCAATCACCACCCTGCTTTTCCTTTATTTATTACCCTTCACTTTACCTACTATTATCACTTTTTTGGGTTGACTAGAAATTATAATGGATCAATTTGACTTAAGTATAGTTTTGAGATAATTTAGCTAAATCGGTCCGTTTGGCCGCCGAAACTTTAGATGAAGCAATTATGTCTGAGAAATTTTAAATTGAATCGTTTTGAGATAATTAGAATTGTCTGGAGTAGAGGCAGAAAATTTGAATTGACTCGTTTTAAGTGGTTCATTTTATAAATGAAATAATTGGCCAAATTATCTCATTTTTTTAATTGATCCATCAAAACAATCTTAATTGACGAAGGGGAGGAAAGGAAAAATTTACTATTGAGCTTGAATCAGAGGCTTCCAACCTGAGCGGCGTTTCTAAATTCAAAATCCAATTGATACATGTATTAGCATCTATTAGAGAAACGAAATAACAATAGCGAAGGATACATACATATATGATGAAAGATTTTCATAATTGATGAACACGAGTACTATATATGGTACTCTATACGATGTGCACCATCAAAACAATCTACGTAGAACTCATTGTGTGCCCATAAAGTAGTCATAATTTTATATAAGAGGGTGCCATAAAAAATTACATAATACATAGGTTGTTTTATGTTTTATATTGTGAAATTATACTATAATTATATGGACCGATCAAACTATCAAAATTTTACATTTAATATTTCCTACACCAAATGAACATTCACAATTTCAGTTCTCTAGATGCGAAGGTTGGTCAATATCATTTCATGATTTAATTGCATAAAATGTTGTTAATTTGTGCATTGAAAAATGACAGTAACAAATCAAATCTATTTCACAAGCAAATACTTTGATGAGAACTAATTTTCTCTTCCGACTATCATCGTCAAATTAATTTAATGATTTCCTAAATAATATCCACCTCTTCCTTATCAAAGTAATATGCATCTCTTCCTACTATCTTGATAAACTAGAATGTAATAATGTAGAAATCAGTAGATGAAATTAATTTATATAGTTTATTGTAATTTAATTGTAGAAGATTTGACGATTGACATTAAAATTTAGGATTTAAATATCTTTATTAACTAACTAACCGTACTAATATTTTAATTTTTTTTCTAAATCTATGGGTGCCATTGAACCATTATTAAACTCTAGCGCCGGCCCTGTTCACATATACATGTATATTAGTATATAGGAATGATCAGTTGTATGCACCGTCCAATTAGGAAGGTACGTAAATAACTAAATATTGAACATAGACCATAAAATTTGTAGCAAGTACACACTACACCAGATCGGCCGAGTTTACTAGGTCAACAATCCTATATATATACAATCTCCATGCATGCATGGATCTAGCTCTCTCCCTCTCTTTTGAGTTTTTTCTTCTTTGTTTTTCTTTTCCGGTAAATTATATAATGAGTACTGTATATGGATTGGCTGGAGATCGATCTAGCTAGTGGTTAGTAGGATGAGAATCAACATCATGATTGCGGGTATCTGACCGCCCCCTACCCAATTAATACGAGGAATACTTGCATTGACTTGATATCAGGCGGATATGGGTAAAACCCGTAAAAAGTATGATTGGTATGAGGCGGGTATGGTTTTAGCCTCTCCTCTCCCCTCCCCCCATACCCATACCCGCCCCAACAAGAATATTTATTCACATATAAAAAATACATGAATCAAATTGAAACCTATCATTGTTAGTGAAGGTAACTTAAGACAATATATAGTAGAAATGCAATTTAGTGGTCACCCAAATCCAAATCTAATTCCTTTACGTCGCTTCTCTCTTCATTCTTTCACTTTTCTCTCTTGTTAACAAGATAATTGTATTGGTTAAGTAAGATAATTATATTAGTTAAGTATTACTTAGTAGATGTATCAGAGGTAGAAACTAATTATTTGGAAAATATTATACACTATCTTATTCATTAATAGATGTTTTTTAGGACCATACAATTTGAACCGTATCAAGAATGATTAGATCTTTGTTGACTTAATGATATAGTTTGTATGTTTAGCGTTGTAGTTGACAATTAACATGTACAATCTTAGGTATAATGATGTTGGATGTACGGGGCGGGAATTACCCATGGGTATGGGGGATGAGTTTGCAAAACCTTCCCTCACATAGATATGGGTTGGGTACGGGTTTGGATATTTAAAAGTGGAGATAGGAATGGTTTAGACAAACCCGCCCCATTACCATCTCTAGTGGTTAGATAGATACTCCGACGACCCACTAGATCCCAAGGGCAAGGAGACGAGTAACTAGATATTGCAAGATTTTGTGTGAAAAAAAGAGAGAATAATACACAGTAGTAGCATGAAAGAAGTAAACTTTAGATCTAAATGGCTAAAAGGATCAGAAAAAGTCCAAACCAGTGATATTAATAGGATTATATAGGATTGTTAATGAACCAAACCTTTTATGAACGACTCGATGTTAAACTCAATAAAATGATTTTCTCCAAAAAAAATGTCGACTTCTTTATTAACGAGTCGAGCATGAGCTACGCCTTGTTCAGCTCGTGAGGCTCGTGAGTCAGGTCGACTAGGTGGCTTGTTATGTTTAACTCATGAACTCTCTTGTTTTTAGCTAATGAGAGATGTCTCAACATTGTGATTAGTGAGCCAACTCGACTACTGACTTATGAGAAAATGAATATATACCTTATAAGTTGGCTTGTTGATAATGCATAGGTTTATTAAATTGTATATCTCACATGGTTAAGATTTTGAGTCTGTGAGCAAATATGTCTCATACACGGTATATCATATCAGTTAATCATATGTATCATATATGACATAATTTACAAATTATTATAGAGTTGAACTCGAGCCGAACTCCTGATCTTAATGATGAGTCAAGTAAGTTTTAATAAATGAGTCAGGTCGACCTCGAAGCGACTTATCTCGTTAATAAATGAGTTAAACTCGAGTTTTGCTCTCGACTCTATTCATTGGGGGGGGGGGGTATTTGGAACATTGATGCATTATCATTTTCGGCGGTCAATTATCATTATCATTATAATAATAATTATTATTAGTTTGTGAGATGGTCTTAGATATTGTTTAGGAATCGTATTAATTAATTAAGCGTTTAACGTAGTTTCTTTAGGATTAAGTTACCGTATCCTTGTAGGATTGGTAAGTGGTTAGGGTTTCCAGTTCTACTATAAATATGTACTTGGTTTCTACATTTTAATCAGTAAATAATTAAAGAATAAAAAACCTAACCTCTGTCTATTTAGTTTTAGTTCTTACGATTTACGCGATGGATGAAACAATCATTCATCAAGCATATATATAGGAGAAAGATGGAGGAAGATGTGTGTGTACACATCATTTACAGCATTATTATATCGTACTTAGAGTTTATGATGAATTGATGATTAGGTTATATACTTATAATCGTAAGATTTGATAATCAGCATATGATGTGTGTGTATTTGTAATTAAAAACGATCGAGAAGCTTTACAATATCGAATCTAGAGTGGGTACGTGGCTTAGCATGTATGGTTAATTTGCCTGAACTGAACGATATCAAATTTGATTTAAATTAAGGGTGGAGAAATGAATTAAATCCTTGGATCACGATCACGATTTGGTTGTCGCTGTAGTGCACATGTATGGTCTAACGTACGTACACTCACTAGTATACTGCATTTCCCTCGGCATTAAGAAAAAAGTTTTCAGGCGCCCGATCGATCCACCGTCCAGTTTTAATCCTTTCTACCGAGAAAAAGCTTCGACCAAATTGAGTAGATTTCATTAAATTAGCACATGGTGTATGGATTTCGTATATGTTATATATATATGTAGTTCTTTTTAGGGTAAATGTTACAAAATAGTCAAACCTTTCAAAGTTTGGACAAAAAAGAGTCAAATTTATGCAAAATTCAAGAAAATAGCCAAACATTTTAGATTGATAGACAAATGTAGCCATTATGTTAGTTCTCTATTAAAATTTGCTGATGCGGCTAACTGTTAAACACACATGGAAGTCACGCATAGTTCAACCGATCTAGCTCCCTCGACTCCCTCTGCCTTTTCAGCTTGGAGCAATAATATTCCGTTTCACAACCTTCTCCGCCGCATTGTAATCTTGTTTATGAGATTCACTGTTTTGGATGTCTTTTACCATTTTCCATGAGGTGGCATATATATGGCATTGCTTTGCTCAAGCCATAGGTTTCGTTGTGATTGGACGAGCTATCTCTGATCTTGGTGGTAGTGTGGTACCATGTTTAGTTTGGATGCGAGAGGGATTCTGGATATGTATTATTTTGGATTAAGTGTTCTGATCCTTTGGGTGGTTGATTTCGCTCTTTGTTTCGCGCTCCTATGATGTATCTCTCAAGCACGGTCCATTATCAACCGTTTGTTCGGGGAAACATTACGCTGATTGGAATTCAGTTTGATTCATTTATTTCTCTATGTAACGGATCATTCATAATGTAATATTCTCCTTTATAAAAAAAAAATTATTTTATCTTTGGTAGTACATGCATGAAAAAGATGTAATAAATTTGGTGTGAGGAGGGATTAGAGAGAGAGAGAGAAGTGGGAGGGGACGTTTGGTCTATAAACTGCAACTGGGGGATGAGCACTGAGAACTGACACGCCCTCGTGCTGTCTCGAAGGCTGCGATGAGCTACAGAGCTCAGTGTGCTGATGCATTGACTGCTCATCTTTAGGAATGGCAATGGGCAGGTACGTTACTCGCCCTATTGCAGGTCAGGTTCAGGTCGGGTAATTTATTATGGGGCACGTGTTGAAGCAGGTCGATCCAATGAGTTTGTAATTTATGTCAAAAACATTCGAAATATTCGTTATTTTCATTAAAAGACCAAGAAAGAAACCATAATATTATAAAATTTAGTTAAATTATTAAAGAAATTGAGATTTTCAATTAATTACAACTTTATTATAGCTAAAATATAATGTAATAAGAGGAGATACAAATGGTCATCCCTACTCATCTCCCTTTTCTTCTTTGTTCCATTTTTTATTTATTTTTGCTGCTGTTCAGTCTAGGGCTGGCTATTTGGATTGGGACCGGATGAAAAACCGGAAACCGGACCGTATAACCCGGACCGAGACCGGATAGTAAACAATCCAATCCAATCTTTGGGCTTAGATTTGAGGTAAAAAACCGGATAAGAGAGCTCAACACCCAAAACTTAAGGGTAATTTGCATAAACGGTCACAAACCTTTACACTTAGTACAAAACTTAACCAACTCCTCACCCTTTTAGGCCTTAGGCCACTCAAATTTCCACAATCTCAATATAAAATCAAGACCGAATTGGGACCGGACCGGGTCAAGACCGGACCGGATCAAGACCGGACTGTATCCAATCCAATCTTCGGTCCTTATATTCTCAAAAAAACCAGACTGGACCGGATCAATTTGAGCCAATTTAACCGGACCGGACCGTATAGCCACCCCTAGTTCAGTCAAAAAAGTCTCTCCAAATTCCATTTCCTTCACACTCCCACCATTTACCACGCAGACCTGGTTTGTGGGTTTTTAATCCAACAGTTAGCGTAATGTCATGGTTCCCATTTTTTTATTTTATTTTAATCTTTTCAATAATCACTTAGAGTTATTGAAATTAAAATGACTGAACACTTTAAATGATATCAAAGTACTGGGATGTGTTTGTGTACGTGATCAGTGTCAAGCTCATCGTGTTGATGATACTGATCGTTCTCCCAAATCCAGAATCAACAACTTAAGCAACTTAGATCATAATAGGGGGTTTTTGGTTCGGTTAACCGAACCAAAACAATTAAAAAACCAAAACCGAACTAAATTGTCTCCAAAACAGAATTGATTAAGAGGCTTACCGATTTTTCGGTTAGTGGGTTCGGTTTCGGTTACAACAAACTAAAACCCCTACATCATTTTGTAATAGTATGATCTATGATGATTTCTAGTGGGACGTGTTGGCTCCATGGGAGAGAAGTTGACAGGAGAAGTTTGATTTTTGTTCTCGCTTTCACGGATTAAACAGAAACCGTTAAAATGCAACCGGTTCAGAATCGAAACACACGCGCACACACAACAACAACAACAACAACAACAACAAAAAAAACTTGTAATATCCTTATCGGTTCCGGTTATACTTGTTTCGGGTTAGATCGAAAAACCGAACCCATCTCCCAGCCTAGATCATAAGCAACTAAAGCAAGTTCAGTCGTTCAGATATGTGGAGCGTGCAATTTGAGGAACCCAAGATGAAGAAATCGTCCGTCAGCAAAATGTGCTTTGACTCATATGTCCAATCAGAAATAAATCGAATGAAACAAAACTCAGAAAATTAAAAAAGGTCAAATCAAAATGGGTGTTGGTGTTCGGGACGTGGAACAACTGGCATGCATGCGCCCAAAGCCATCTATAGTCGTTTTTAATTATTATATTACATAAAGAAAACCCACAACTCAACCATATATATCTTATCGTTATCCTGACTACTATGATAGTGTTACAATATAACATTCATGTGGTTGTTTCATGTTTGGATGTATCAAGAACCAGCTTAACGGAAACAAATGTGAGTTATCGGAATTTGAATAGAAGACTTCTTGGTTACAGAAGGTTCTGATATTATGTTAAGTACCAGTTGATCGATCTAAATAACTCAAATAGTTAGAAGAAGTTCTATAATATTGGATCATATACCCATTTACTAACAAGATGGTTGATTTTTA
This sequence comes from Linum tenue, assembly GCA_946122785.1. Classification (NCBI taxonomy): domain Eukaryota; kingdom Viridiplantae; phylum Streptophyta; class Magnoliopsida; order Malpighiales; family Linaceae; genus Linum; species Linum tenue. Next base: position 21,976,884 of record CAMGYJ010000008.1, read on the forward strand.
AATGAGATTTATTCAATTGTCTCATCTCACAACAATGCATAGTTTTCAAAATGTACTTGCTCATTCCTTTGTCAAGTCAAATTGATGCAAAACAAGGCAACTCAAATTGTCTTGACCCAATTTTCCCATTTTAGTTTTGTGTTGTCAAATGAGACAATTCAACTCAACTGCTTCATTTTGAGGGCAATTGAACCAAACTGTCTCATCAAAATATTGCATACAAACGACTCATTCAACTCAATGTTACATATATCATAAAATATTTCCACTGCATTATATGATTGAGAAGTTGATATCGTACGCTTGAGACATGATTACATTGTGTGATTAACTAGCCAATTTTGCATAGAGAAAAAGGATTTAATTTCACAACATACACACATGATTAGAAAAAATAATTCTCTTGATGACTAGTAAGTGAAAGGAATTTATATATTCGCATAACTAATCATAATTGTCTTTTAACATTTTTAAAAAAATTAAATTAGCTACAAAGTCGATCGGGATTCAGGAGATCACTGTTGGCAGTTTGCAATAGAATATACCCATATATACAGCTTATATAGTTTCATTAATCCAATCAATTAAGATATATGTTTGATTATTTGTGTCTGAGATAATTAAATTAAGGGAATAAAATAAATGTGGACTCGAAGAAGACATGAATGTGACGGCACATGTTAAAAGGGGTAATGGGCCGGTCGTTTGATCAAAGTATTATTAAATCATTAATTTGGACTAAAACTGCCCAATAAGAAGAGGCCGAATCAACTAAAGCAGCTCCATTTAATCCCAATCAAGAATCTAATATTATGATGACGTGTACTTGTTTTTTATCATCATATATTAAAAAACTTGATCAAGTCTTCGTAATGAAGTCTAATAGGTATAGAATTTTATATGTCACATAATGATGCGGCTGAGATATGGAACCTGCCTGAGTAGTATCCTCTAATAATTTAGTTAGGGAGAGTTTCACAATTTCTTTTAATAAATTATGGGTAGGGTATGAGAAGTACATTCGGGTTTCTGTTTCGTAAATGAATTTGAGTATGCTTCCATATTCTAAATGGACATAGGTTGAGATTGAATGTCCATTTAATTGAGGTATCTATATATAATGCATCAAATTTTTAGGTACTCAAATATAATTTTTATTGATGTTTTTTGGACTTATTTGCATAAAAAGTTAAATTTAGATACGAAATCATAAAATTTATTAAGTTTAGGTATCAAACAATAATTTGCATGAGTACATGGGTACATACCAAAATCTATGAATTAAAAACACACCCCAAATAAATGTGTATGAGTATAAAACCATCAAACTCTGCCCATTTAACTTGCATATGTGTATGAGTATAAAACCATCAAACTCTGCCCATTTAACTTGCATTGAATTTCATACCCAGCTCAATTGAGTTGGATAACTAAATATCCATGAGTTTGGACAAAATTGTCGTCCCTATTATAAGAGCGTTTCCATTTGATGATATTTTTCCCCAGTAATGACAAGAAAGATAGGGACACTAACTCTAAAGGTAAAAAGTCACTAGAATAAAAAAAAAATTGTTGATTGATTTGCCAGAAACCCGATATAACTGCAATTTTATTAACAAAAAATCCAATTAACTCATCATATGATTGACCTGGTAACCCAATCGATCTGTAACCAAATTCACTCACAATCCAAATAATCTATAATCCTAACATACTCGCAACTCATAATTCAAATAATTCACAACCCAATAACCTGTAAAATATTCAGTAACCGGAATAACTCGAAACTCAATTGAACCCCATTCAAATGCCAAATATTCCGTAACCGGAATAACTCGAAATTCAATTGAGCCCATCCAAATGCCGATTGAGAACCTCTGCGATCTGTCAGTAGAGTTCACAAAAAGAGGCCAGGAATTGAAGTGGAAACAAACAAATTAATTTCATGAACAGAGGCTTAATTACTTACTGTTCCCACCTTCTCCCCCTTCTGCTATATATGCTGCATGCATAGTCGTAGACTAGCTGTTGCAGCTCATCGGTAGTGGATATCCTTTACATTTCCTATGCTTCCTCTTGATAAGATCATAAACCAGAGAATAGTATATCAAAAATATATATAGGGATGTAAAATTGTAGTTTTTTCAGGCACTTTTACTATTAACGAGCAAGCAACTGATTATAGACTATATTCTAAAATATTATGTTCTTCAATGGGGCTACATTAGAGGTAGTTCGCCATTCTTCACGTTTTATAGTATCGTGCCATTTTACAACACGAGAAGTTAATAAAGTTGTCCACTTAGTAACAAAATAATAGTTCAATTGTACAAGATCATTGCTTATGCTTGTTACCTTATCTTGTAACTTGGTTCCTTCTTTTGTTGTCTTGATGGCTTATTTTAAAGGAAAAAACATGACTAATTTCTCCACGGGAAAACTTGAAAGGAAAACTTTTTAAGGGTAAAAGTAAGTTTTTTTTTAATAGGTATCCTCATAGTGAAATATTATAGATACGAGAATATTCAAGACTTTTGCAGGTCAGATCACAAAAAATAATTAAGAAAAAAACATTGGTCAACAAGTGTACAACCAATGATAATGAACAACCCTATTGTATCTCCGAGTCACAAAGCAAAATGTTGCACGCTGAAATGATGATCGTAGCACCTAGATATCCTGCATGATAGCTCTTAAGGGAAAAGGTAAGCTTAGCTTTCATAATTTTGCTCAAGCACACTTATTATTAGTGATTGATATAAGGAAGAGAAAGAGAAGCTAAACAAAATCCAGAGTATGAAAAAAGGACATGTATTTTTACCTTACTTGAAAACTCAAACCCCACCAAATTCCCTACCCCCTCACCCTTCTACTGTCTTTGTTCTATAAAACCCAAATCCACAACCATCACTCTCCGTAGGATTCCCATTCGAAAATCCACACAACCAGCTTAGAAACCCAACTTGCAAATTGGAGCTTCAAACTATTCCCAAAGCAGAATCACACAATTTTCGAGTACTATTCAACACCTAAACCACCGTTGCCCAATGGCTAGTGCATGGCTTTGGTCATCAACTACATTTCTGATGATCTTCATCTCCATATTCTTTCCCATCCCTCTTCCCATCTCTCTTCCTCCTCCAATTACAGTTACTGCTGCATGGTCATGGCCTCAAATTGCAATTTCCATGGCTTGCCTTCTTGTGCCTCTCACCATAATCACCTTGATTCACTTCTTGCCTCTACTGATCCTCCACCATGATCATCGCCACAACAACAACAACAACAAAAACCTCCCCAAGGGCTCCTTTGGCTGGCCTTTGCTTGGTGAAACCCTTGGCTTCCTTAACCCTCATCCATCCACTTCCCTGGGAACTTTCCTTCAAGACCATTGCTCTAGGTAAGGCTGCAAGGTTAGTTCTTTGGAATTCGATTTTTTCTTACAGCAGAGAAGATACTGAGTTTCGAATGAATGGTTTTTGCCGAAGAAATTACCCTTTCTTGTTTTGTGTTTCTTGTTCTCTTTCTTGTATAGGTATGGGAAGGTTTTCAGGTCACATTTGTTCTTGTCCCCAACTGTGGTGTCATGTGATCAGGAGCTGAACTACTTCATACTCCAGAATGAAGGGAAGCTGTTCGAATGCAGCTACCCAAAGCCCATCCATGGGATTCTTGGCAATGTGTCGATGCTTGTGGCCGTTGGTGACACTCACAGGAGGCTTAGGAACGTTGCTCTGTCTCTTGTCAATGTCACAAAATCGAACCCTGAGTTCTTGCATGATGTGGAGATGACTGCAACTATGATCCTGAAATCCTGGAGTGGGAAGGAGCAAGTTCTGTTCTGCGAGGAAGCCAGAAAGGTAACGTGATTGTAAACTAAACTTGGAAATGTTGTGTATTGTTCATAACCTCCTTATGAAATGCTTAAGGTGGAAAGTTTCCGTCTTTTGATCAGGGTGTTCTGTTTTTGGCTGTGTTGATAACATGTTCGATGAAATGCCTAAGAAAGATTTAGTTTGTGATCCGGGTTGCTTTGTTTTTTTACTGTCCTGTGTTTGTTCATAACCCGCTCGATGAAATTCCTAGGAAAGCTTCTTCAGTCTTTTTATCAGGGTGTTCTGTTTTTTGCCCTGCTCATAACCTGTTCGTTGAAATGCCTAAGAGAACTACAGTTTCCTCAACAGGGTGCTCTGTTTTTGTTTTGGACAGTATAGTTTCAACGTGATTGTGAAGCAAGTTCTTGGGTTAACGCCAAAGGATCCTGAAACCACAAGGATTCTTGAGGATTTCTTAACCTTCATGAAGGGTCTCATCTCTCTTCCTCTCTATGTCGCTGGAACTCCATATGCTAGAGCTGTTCAGGTATCCTTCTTCTCAATCTCTCAATAAACAACTCTTTCTGTCTTTCATTACTTTTCAAGATATTCCCTTTTTTCTCTGACCATGTAATGTAACCTTAAGATCCTGAAGATAAGGCTTTTTCTCCAGCTAGCTTTAGTTCTGTCTACTCATTACTACATTACAGCAAGAAAGTATAATGGGTAGCTAAGTCACTTTTTGTCTTTACAGGCTAGAAGCAGGATAGCTTCCTCTGTAAAAGCAATTATAGAGGAAAGGAAAAGAAGGAGAAGGATGGAAGGGGAAGGCTATTTTGGGAAAGGGAAAGTTGATTTCCTTGAGATACTACTGGGCGTGGAAACCTTATCTGAGGATGAAAAAGTGAGTTTTGTTCTGGACTCTCTGTTGGGTGGATATGAAACAACTTCTCTGTTGCTGGCCATGGTGGTGCATTTTCTAGGTCAATCCCCTCTTGCCCTTTCTCACCTCAAGGTAACCAAAAAAAAGTTCCAATCTTTTCAACCTTTTGATAGCTAGCTTCAACATATAAGAAGGTGGAAGAAAATTACTGATGGGTTTCCTGTTTGGCAGTTGGAGCATGAAAATATAAGAAGTTGGAAGAAAGAAGAGGAATGTTTGAGTTGGGAAGATTACAAAAAGATGGAATTCACCCATCATGTAAGTTTACCTCTTTTGGATCAATAACATAAACGGTTGCATATTATTCAAATCAAACCGATTACTTCGTCAAATTTCGATCCATATCATACAAAACCACCGTAAATCACCATCCATGGTTTGTTTGATTCCTGTTTCTTTTTTCTTTGAATTGTAAAGGTCATCAATGAAGCAATGAGGTGTGGGAACATAGTAAAGTTTGTGCACAGAAAGGCCCTGAAAGATGTCAAATTTAGAGGTCAGCAGTTTGATCCTTTTCACAGTACTTGTTTATTATCTAAAGTCTTACATCCCTTTTGCTGATGCCATGCATGCATGACAGTACCTTTTGGTCCCTGTCAGGATGCCCCATTTTACATAATTTATTACCTGGATCTGTACTCTCCAATTAAAGAACTCTGCAGAGAGAGTAATTACACTTTGCCTTTCCTTATTTCTTATTTGTTTTTCTTAGATTACTTAATTCCATCAGGCTGGAAGGTTCTGCCTGTCTTCACTGCTGTTCATTTGGACCCTTCTTTGCATCCAAATGCTCTCAAGTTTGATCCTTGGAGATGGGAGGTAAGTCTGGATCCTTTTCTTTATGAAACTGTCATTGCTACCATAAACATACAGAGCTTCAACCCGACGACTCTTGTCGAATAGGGCTCAGTTATACGATGTGGAATGTGGGTAGTGATGAATTGTATAATACCTGCAATGTACCTATGCAGAGTGAAGATCAAACAAGCAAGAAATTCACACCATTTGGAGGAGGGTTAAGGTGTTGCCCTGGTTCTGAACTGGCCAAAGTTGAAATTGCATTCTTCCTCCACCATTTAGTGCTACAGAACTTCAGGTGCACATAATGTCCATTATATGCTTTCTTGATTCCATTTTTTTTGCCCCTTCCCCAATCTCTGCAAATTTGATCCTCTTTAAACCATACAATGTGCAGATGGAGAACTGAAGATTCAGATGGACCCTTGGCATTTCCTTATGTAGAATTCGAAAAGGGTTTGCTGCTAAATTTGGACCATTCATGATGATCTTTCTTGAAGAAATCTTGTTCTTCCGTAGTTGCTTTAGCTTTTTTGAGGAGTTTTAATTAGGATCATTATCTGCCAATCTTTACTTTCTGTTGCTACATATGTATGTAACTTTGTATACATATCTTCCATTCCCCCTGCCCTTGCTTCATTTCGATGGAAATGGGCTTTTGCCACAACTGTTATATTTTGTGTTGACACTCCATTTGGTAAATAATGAGAGGAATAAACATTGAGTAGGTTGTGAGTGAAGGGTTGGCACTGTAATATCATAAAAAATGACCTTCAAAGTTGGTATGATTGCAAACATGAGAGTGTTTCTGTGATCGTCCTCTCGTTTTGAAATTGTGGGCTTGTAGAGTTCGATTATCGGGAGTGAAAACTGAACTCACTTCAAGGTAGCCATTTGTTTAGTGCTTGGTGGATCATCTGAAACATTAATCTTCTTCATAACCAGTGGAAGTATTAGTTAATGAACAAACCAGAGGACCTGGAAAACCAAGAGGAGACTATCTAAACGAGCTTCCATTTGACGGTGTCTCGAGCAATCAAGACAAACCAGAGGACTTGGAGCTTGAGCATACCTTAATGATATCCGGAGTAATTTTGTTTGGTCCCTTGGATGAAAAATGCCGCCATGGAAGGTGCAGGTTTTGTGCAGGTGTGATGTATGCAATAATAGGCATGGTTTTGGAGTGGGCAACTCTTTGCTTGGTTCTGCTATCACTAAACAGGCCTAGCCTCTCAACTTTAGATTGAAGAAAGAGCCCATCGGGCCCCATTTTGTCTTTCCACACCGACGGGTTAGGGCTAACAAAAGCCTGCCTACGTGAGGAGGCCCATCTCACGCTTGTCTTTTTTTTTTTTTTTTTATACCAGCGCTCGAAAGGTCCAATAATTCATTCCTCTTAGCTATAGGTGTCAATCGGGTGGGTTCGGGTAGGGTTCAGTCGGGTTGTGGGTTACTCGGGTTACGGGTCAAGCGGGTTGCGGGCAAATCGGGTTCGAGTTGATCAGGTTGCGGGCAAATCGGGTTCGGGTTGATCGGGTTGCGGATCAGTCGGGTTACGGGCTGCGAATCAATCGGGTTCGGGTTGATCGGATTGCGGATTACAATAGGTCGGGTTGCGGGTTGTTCGGTCCAAACCATCGAGTTTTTTTATAATTATTTATTACACTAATTTTAAACAAACTCACCGATCACCATATTGCAATGAAAAAAACATGAAGGTGCATTATTAAACCAATGAGTGACTAGATTTTGCTTGAATATATCATAAACAAGTTTGATGTTGCTAGTTGTTGGTACCTTGCAGAGGATTCATTAAGGTTACAAAACCAACATAAATAAATAGTTGAGCAACAAGAAATTAAAAAGCTGACAACTTGCTTGATCATAAACCTATGAAGCCATCTCTCTGAGTCTTGATAGTTGAGACTTGAGAGTTGAGACCATTACATAACATTTAAGCAAATATAATGAAGGAAATACAGTAAAGTACATAAGGCTTCATTAACTTGAAGATTTTCCTTAGTGCACATCTTAAGATGCCTCCACAGTGAAACTGTTCCATTCTTATTAGGATCGCATCCAATAACCTTCATGTAATGGTTGCATTGAAGCTTGATCTCCTCCTCTGATTCAACTTGAGTGAAATTCTCCCAAATTTTGCTTCTTCTAGCCCTTGCGCCCATTGCTTCTGAAAAAAGAAACGAATAGAAAAGAATTACATAATCAATCAAGCAAGAAGTAACAAACACGATAACAAGACTGCTGAAGTTTCATCTAAGGAATTGACTCATTTTTTGGGACTAATCCTACAAAGTTTCATCTAAGAAGTAACAAACACAAGATGAAACTGACTCATTTTTGGGACTAATCCTACAAAGTTTCATCTAAGAAGTAACAAACACGATAACATATTGAAACTACGAAAATTGTTTCGTGCTAATTACAAGAACAATTTCTCACAAAAGAACAAAGAACAAAGGCCATGAGAAACAAGAAGCAGAAAGGAGAGAACGGAAAAAAGAACAAAAGGGCCAAAGACATTTCGGCGCCCACGAAACGTAAGGCAAAGAGCCCGGATGCAAATACAATGGTTCAGAGATTGGAAAGCTGCAAATACAAAGTTTCATCTAATTATTACACTAATTAGAGATGGGGCTTGCATAGAATAAACAATCACACAGAATGATTGCGAACTTATGAAAGCTAGAACCAGACTTCTTTCTTTCCTCATTACCAATAACATTGGGGGAGGTCCCTGTACTAACTCAACAATTTTTTGTTAAAGTAAATCCCTAAAACTAACCTCAACCCTTAACCATAAGTCCATAACCCAAACACCGAACTCTAAACCATGACCCTATTCCCTATACACTAACCTTAAACCATGAACTATAGTTATATCTTATGAAATTGTTGGTATAAACTATAATGTATGTTATGTGAAGAATGTAAGTTAAGTCAATTTTATATTTGGTTATTGGGAAGAACATACGTCCCAATTCTCCTAATTCTAAACCACGACCATCGACCGTATACCCTATACACTAACCTTAAAACCTAAACTCTAGTTACATTACATGTCATGAAATTGGTTGTAGAACGTAGGTTGAGTAAATTTTAGATTCTATATTATTGTGAAGAACATAAGTTCTAATATTAAGATTCCTAACCCGAATCCTTTTAGATTTTGATTAAAGTGTCTCAATGATTTATTAATTATAAATACATGGTGTAATTTGTAAGTTGTAACCAAAAGTGAATTTTATGTTTTGTTTTTCAGAAAAATAAAATTGAAGGATGGCACTACGGGAAAAGCACCTTCTTGCAACACTTTTTAAAAGAGTTGTCTTGGATATGTAGTGACAACACTTTTTTTGGGTGGCGCATTAGGTGCATTAGCAACTCAAGTTGGTTATGTGTTGTATTTGTTATATTATTGGCAACACATATATGACTTTGTGTTGGAAATAGAAAAGAAATTCATTGTTATTAGTAGATTGGCGGGTCTCAATAAAACCAAAATGTTACTTTAGGGGGAACTGAAAAGTAATGTCGGACTCTTTTCATTCTTCCAAAAACCTTCCCCAAATAGAGAGACTATTATAGTATTGGGTATGCCTACTATGACATGCATGTCACGGTGACATGCACTTTTCGGTCGACCTATTCCTAAGGGCGGTCGACCGAATAGTCTAATTTGGGCAGCACGAGAAAGCCTTGCGGTCGACCGCCACGACCACCTGGTCGACCGCATTTAGTTTAAGTTGGTATTTTTGGTTTACCAGAATAGAACCTCGGTCGGCCATTTCGTTGGCGTCAGAAACAACATGGTCGACCACCTAATATATAGGTCGACCACTTGATGGCAGTAATTAACAAAATGGTCGACCGGATAAGGAAAGAGGTCGACCGGATAGAAGATAAGTGTTCTATCAAAGTGTCCAATCATTTGACGTAAAATGGAGATCAAGTGTTGGTTTCTCGGTCGACCTAATCCGGTACGAGGTCGACCGAATACAAGAAAGTCAACCTATGCCCCGTGTCTTTTTGGTTATGTATGTCGATTTGTGTGGTTAATTTAATCGTATAAATTATGTTTCAAACCATCATAATTAGTCAATTATAACAAGGACTCATCAATCCATAGCATAACAACTAAAAATAAAACACACATAAAATAGCATAATTGTTCACCACATAAAAATAAAACTAAAAAAACCAGCATAGCATAATTGTTCACACATAAAAATAAAACTAAAAAAATAACATAAAAATAAAACTAAACAAATAAAACTAAAAACTACTCATCTCCCCCCTCTCCCTCATTCACATTTTCTTCATTTTCTTCATTGGTGGTGGTAGCATGGTGGTCAGATGTGGTGGGATGCATGTATCTTCCGCTGAAAGATCGCCACTCATCTCGCATCTCATTCACGGTCAACTGCATTGTGCTCATCTGGGCGTTCATTTGCCCCATGTAGTCGTACATGCCAGTCATCTGGGCGTTCATCTGGCCCATGTACTCGTACATGCCATCCATGCGCTCCCACACACGCTGTAAGGTGATCGGTGGAGTTGAAGTCTGTGCCTCCCCCATTGGCTCGTCTCGAGCTCCTTGATCACCATCATCACCATCATCATCCTCATCATCATCATCATCACCACCACCAGCATGAGCAATGTTTGCTCTGACATACTCACCATTACGCAGCTCAAAGCCCATCTTTTTCATAGATGAAACAGTATAGAACTCCTGCATTGAGATCGATAACCCCACCTCTTCACTTAAATTCACATTAAAATGCTCAAATATCACAGTGAGGATCATCCCATAGGGAAGATTCCTGTTTGAACTCTCAGCAGCAGTAAGCATGTGGTTAAAGATCAAGTATGGCAAGTTCACCTTCTCGTTTAACAGTAGGTTGGTGAGGAGCTCCATGTCGAAGTAGGTGACTGTCTCCCGATGTCCACCCTTTGGCAGAATGTTGTAGGAGAGCATGTGGTGAAGAACTCTGGCTTGAACTGTCAGGTGGTTACTCGATGGCCTATTGCGCCCCTCAGCATCTTCCTCTTCATCAAGACCACATACGGTCTGGATTTGCTTGGCTCTCGTGTAATGCGTTTCATTCCAAGCACCGTAAGAATTGATTCTCCTCCCCGCGTTTGGAGCCTCCAATACTTGCGCCAACACATTCTTGCTGATGCGCATCGCCACCCCATTCACATAGGATTTGAATGCGTGAATGGATCCATTTGCATTGCGCTCGTAGGAGATGTTGTTGTAGAAGTATTGTACCATTTTTGGGTAGTATGGTACATTGAGTGATATCACCTTCAACCACTCCTGATCGACGAAGGGTCCCAGAAACCCGTAATTCTCGAAATGAGAATACGCATCCGTCGTCAATGGCCTTCCCGGAACCACCCTGCGGTTGTGCATACTCTTCTCTTCGTAGTTCTCACTTTGCTCCTTCGACTGGAACAAATTCGAATTGAACTCCTCCCATTCCGAACTTGAAGCAGCAGCTTTTTGTGCCTTTCTTTTCTTTTTGCCGCCAAACATCCTGCGATCAAACAAGCAAGAATACACATTAGTCCAATTTTCGAAATGAACAATACGCGGTCGACCACTCCACAAAGCGGTCGACCACAATTAATTTAAAACGAGAATGGGTCGACCTCAGAAGAAACACAGGTCGACCTCAGTTAGTTTAAAACGAGAACAGGTCGACCTCAGAAGAAGCATAGGTCGACCTCAGCTAACTTAAAACGAGAATGGGTCGATATAAACCCGTAACAATTCAAATACAAAATTGCCTTCATAGGTCGACCTCAGAACCATCATAGGTCGACCTCGGCTAAATGAAAACGAGCATAAAATGGCCCAAATGATGGTACCACTTGAGTGCAAAACAGATCCGGTCGACCTCATAATCTGAAGAGGTCGACCAGTGGTAGTTTCGCACAATTTGAAATAAAATGAGACAATAACTCGCACTTTTGCCTTCATAGGTCGACCTCAGAACCATCACAGGTCGACCTCGGCTAAATGAAAACGAGCATAAAATGGCCCAAATGATGGTACCAATTGAGTGCAAAACAGATCCGGTCGACCTCATAATCTGAAGAGGTCGACCAGTGTAGTTTCGCACAATTTGAAATACAATGAGACAATAACTCGCACTTTTGCCTTCATAGGTCGACCTCAGAACCATCACAGGTCGACCTCGGCTAAATGAAAACGAGCATAAAATGGCCCAAATGATGGTACCAATTGAGTGCAAAACAGATCCGGTCGACCTCATAATCTGAAGAGGTCGACCAGTGGTAGTTTCGCACAATTTGAAATACAATGAGACAATAACTCGCACTTTTGCCTTCATAGGTCGACCTCAGAACCATCACAGGTCGACCTCGGCTAAATGAAAACGAGCATAAAATGGCCCAAATGATGGTACCAATTGAGTGCAAAACAGATCCGGTCGACCTCATAATCTGAAGAGGTCGACCAGTGGTAGTTTCGCACAATTTGAAATACAATGAGACAATAACTCGCACTTTTGCCTTCATAGGTCGACCTCAAAACCATCATAGGTCGACCTCGGCTAAATTAAAACGAGCATAAAATGGCCCAAATGATGGTACCAATTGAGTGCAAAACAGATCCGGTCGACCTCATAATCTGAAGAGGTCGACCAGTGGTAGTTTCGCACAATTTGAAATACAATAAGACAATAACTCGCACTTTTGCCTTCATAGGTCGACCTCAGAACCATCATAGGTCGACCTCGGCTAAATTAAAACGAGCATAAATTGGCCCAAATGATGGTACCAATTGAGTGCAAAACTTCACAGGTCGACCTCATAATCTAAAGAGGTCGACCTCAGTCTATAAAACACGGCCAGAAATAATAGAAAGACATCACAGGTCGACCTCAGAACCATCATAGGTCGACCTCAGTCCATAAAACAGAAAGCAAAAGCGGAATGAAAGCTAGATGCGGTCGACCACGAATATGAGAAGGTCGACCGCACCTAGCGTACAGAAGGAAAAATCCCTCTTTTTCAAGCTACAGATCTACAAAACACGGCCAGAAATCATAGAAAGACATCACATGTCGACCTCAAAATCATCATAGGTCGACCTCAGTCCATAAAACAGAAAGCAAAAGCGGAATGAAAGCTAGATGCGGTCGACCACGAATATGAGAAGGTCGACCGCACCTAGCGTACAGAAGGAAAAATCCCTCTTTTTCAAGCTACAGATCTACAAAACACGGTCATAAATCATAGAAAGACATCACAGGTCGACCTCAAAATCATCATAGGTCGACCTCAGTCCATAAAACAGAAAGGAAACTAGATTACAAGTCAGTTGCGGTCGACCACGATGATGAACAGGTCGACCGCTTCTGACGAACAGAAGCAAAAACCCCTCTTTTCCATCTTTAGATTTTTTGAAAACAAAAGGAAGAAGACAAGAATCAACCCAAATGAAAAAGAAGAGTGAAAAGCATTACCTTGTTCTTCTTCTAAGTGATGAGGATGAAGGTTTTCAAGAGTTTTTGGAAAATGGTGTTTTTGGAAATGGGAGAAGAAGATGAAGAAGGGAAAGGAGAGGAAGAATGAGTGGATGTGGGGGGGATAGGGTTCTGATTGTGGTGTAGAATGAGTGGGGGAGGGTTTCTTAAATAGAGGATGAAGGGAGGTTTGGGTGGGTGGTCTGGTCAGGTCAACCGGTTTGGTCGGCCGTATTAAATGGGCGGTCGACCGCGCTAAAGTGTTCGGTCGACCGCCTTTGGTCCGGTCAACCGGAACTTTTATGAGGTCGACCGTTTATGACTTTATTTCAACCCACAATCAATTAACTCATACATTAGTAAGATAATTCGAAGATAATACAATGCAATCACAGTTATTAAAAAATAAAAAAACTCCTAAAAAAAATAAAAGAAATTTAAGATCCTTTTTTGGGACTTTGTTTCGGGCACTTGGGCCGAAAATGACCATATTTCCCACATTTCGAACACTTTCTCAAACTTTTGCCCGATGCAGTTCGTGCTGACTTGAATGTCCCCTTGGTCTTCCCAATTTTTGGATCTTTCACACTTCGAAGGGGTGCTGGAGGGTTTGCCGGTGTGGTGTTGTCTTCTCTCTCCTTCGCGAACTCAATTGCCCATTGAGTAAGGTCGTCCAACGTCTTAGAGACATGATTAAAAGCAGATTCACTACCACACGCGATGTCACATAAACGCTTACACTTTAGAGCCAATCCTCCATGTCTTATCAGTCGACCAACTCTCTCTCCCACATCACCTCCAGCTCCAGGATGACGATTTAGTGTCTTCGCATTTTGGGTCCATCGAAGCTTGAACCAAGTCGAGGGTAGTGCGGTGTATCCCATATTTTTTATTACTGTAAGCATGTGTCTGCATGGAAACCCCTTAGATTCAAATAATGCACACTCGCATTTGAGATCTTGAGTGGACGTAGTAAATGTTAACCGCCTTATCCGATCTGGGTTCATGTAGTTCTTCAGTATGAATGTCTCTGTCCCATCTGATTCATTTCTTCTCTCCGCTAATACATAAGAAGCTTCATTCTCTAGTTCAGTCTTGAAGATAGCAAATGTACGATGAGTGTAGATACTTTCAGCTTGCATTTCCCAAGTGCGCAGGGCATGCTTGCAGACCAACCTCGTGTGCCTAGAAGAATAATCATCCTGCGTCTCCGTGAAACGCATCCCCTCCAGTGCTTCATCAATGCCCTGAACAAAACGTTGCAAGCTGTATTGAGTTCCCACATACCCATTTATCCAATGGTTACATGACTCACATCGCGAGGTTGATTGGAGTCCACCGAAATAAATATCCTTCAAGTATGCCTCTGCCCACAGTAATTTGTCAGCGTACAAATCCTGCAACCACTTATTTGCAGACAAGCCATGCTGACTAATCAAAAGCTCCCAACGCCTCTCAAACTCCTCAATCGATATTCGTGCTTTCGCCAAGTAAGTGAATGCGCTAACGAACTCCTTATTATGAACGGCTGTTGTCGCATTTGTCTCAATATGCCAAATACAAAGACGGTGAGGCACTCCAACCAGAACAGTAGCAATGGCACCACGCATAGACTTGTCTCCGTCTGTGATCACTGAAATGGGCATCTTAGAGTTCATACACTCCAGAAAAGTATTCAACAACCAAACATAGTTGGGGATTGTCTCGTTATCCAACTGGGCAAAACCATATATGATGTTACGGTGGTGGTGATTTACACCAACCATCATAACAAATGGTCGATTGTACCTGTTGCGCTTGTAGCATGCATCGAACGCCAAGACATCCCCAAAAAAATGGTAATCTGCTCTAGATGTGGAGTCCGACCAGAAGAGATTGCCTAATTCACCTTCATCGTTGGTTGTGTACTTGAAGAAGCTGCCCGCATCAGAGCTATGTTTACTTTGTAAGTAACCCAATGTTCGGTTAACATCTCCTATTAGATCGTCGTCAACTGTTCGGGATTGCTGAACAGCATTGTCCAAATCCTTTGGAGTGTACCCCAGATTCTCATATCCTCCAACTTTATTCTTCATGAACTGAACAATGTTGCGTTGTTTTATTCCTGACTGTCGCATCCCTATCGCCAGAGCCTTGTCTCCTTCACTCACATTTCGATGAGACCGAAGGAATTGAGTTTCTTCTTCATTGCAGCAACGATGTGAGTGCTTCCTCTCAAACTTAGAAACAACCCACATTTTCTTATTCCGATCAAATCGTACAGTATACGATGCCTTGCAAGAATGTCTTGTCATCTTACGATGTTGCCGAATCCGACCTTCTTTATCTATATGCATCTTATCTCTAGTCCCCTCTCTCGAACATACCATTGTCCTCCCAATTGCTACTCCTCGACGACTCCTCCGAAGATCTCTACGTCGAACGCTAAATCCTTTCGCTTTAGCATAGGAATCGTAAAATTTCTCTGCATCTTCTAATGTTTGGAACTCCATGGAAGGAATTTGTTGTTCATATTCAGTAGCTTCTTCATCATCCATAAATTCTTATTCTGCACCCTCGGTTTCATAATCATCTCCAAAGACTTCATCATCGGTATTATCTGTATCATCTGAATTATCCATAGCTCCTTCTCGAGCATCATTAGGTTCCTCATCGAAGTTAACCTCATCATCATCTCTATCGTCTGTATCATCTCTGTTATCCATCCTGCAACGATCCGAATACGAACTTTATGTCAAAACATACACAATTAGCTCTCGTCAGGTCGACCTGAATGAACTGGACGGTCGACCTTATTAATAAATAACAAACATGCAACGATCGGAATACGAACTTAATGTCAAAACATACACAATTAGCTCTCGTCAGGTCGACCTCAATGAACAGGACGGTCGACCTTATTACTAAATAACAAACATGCAACGATCGGAATACGAACTTAATGTCAAAACATACCCAATTAGCTCTCGTCAGGTCGACCTCAATGAACAGGACGGTCGACCTTATTACTAAATAACAAACATAAGGTCGACCTAATTTACTGAAAGGTCGACCTAATCGAAAACTACGAAAGAACGGTCGACCGGATGGTGCTTGTGGTCGACCGGATGGTGGGAAAAATTTAGCCACATAGAACCATTAACAAGCATATACGAGGCATACCTTAGCAACGAGGTCGACCACTTATTGGTACGGTCTACCGGAATAAAAATAAACCGCCACCAACACCCGATCACAATAAGCGCGATGAGATTATAACTTCACTCCAACAAATTGTAAGATTTCGTGGTACGATTAATGTCTGAAGACTCCCATCTATTTATAGATAATTTAGACGAATTCCTTATCCAATTGGTTCAAGATATATAAAATCATAATTCGACAAGGACAAGTACACAAAATCCTAATTGTACAAGGACAGGAATCATCACGGTCGACCGCTTTGCACAAATGGTCGACCGTCTTGGGTAAATATGAAACAGGTCGACCTCTTTACAAAAATGGTCGACCGTTGTTTTTAAATGTGAAACAGGTCGACCTCTTTACAGAAATGGTCGACCAATGATTATAAATGTGAGCACAGGTCGACCTCTTGACAAGAATGGTCGACCGTACTTTTATTAAGGCCAAACAGACGAGTATCCATACTTATTTTACATGGTTTTTGACTTTCCTACAGTATCATAGGTCGACCTTAAGCTTCACGAGGTCGACCTGTGCTCTGCCTTTGGGTATGCCCGCTTTGAGTATGTGGTCGACCACTTGTTCTAGACGATTGAAATCGTAAATTCAGTCACATACATAATTGTATAACAAATCTAATAAACGATAAACATTCAAAATCCAAAATGAAACGATCTCGCAAATACGAAATAAATGTATGGTCCAAATAATGCAACATTGTAACTTAACGACTTCATTTCTTTGCTTTTTTCTTGGAACTCTGTCTCTCTTTGCCTCGTTCCATGCATTCATCTACTACTGCCTTGAAAAGATTTTCTCGTGCACGGTTTTCAAAATGTGTAGCCAGATACCATAGAATCTCCTTTCGAGCCGGTAATTTGTGTTCTTCTCCTATCTGCATTATGCCATGTAAGATTTCGTTACAACTAAAAAAAGTGTATATTATACTAGTTATTTGTTTGACGATATACTCACCACTCTATCAAGATCCTTGGATCCATAGCGCATCCACTGCATGACGTGCACACCACACTCAGTACTATTCCTTTGTCGTTGAACTGGTAGCTCATCAAAATTGAAATCTCCAAAATTTGGTACTACTACATTGCTCGTGCGCTCTGGTTTCAAAATATCATCCAAAGTGGACAACTACACACAAATAACGAATATTTTAAACTTCTAGCATACTACGTAACGCTTAGTAGTCAGAAACTTATAGGAAACACTTACCAATTTCTTGCATAGTTCTGATTTACGCCTACGATTCGCCTCAATAGTTGAAGGTAGACTGTCAAGCAAAAATGCAGTTTTTTGCTGGACATTGACGAGATACAGAAACCAATGACGTGCTTCATCTTCAAGAACTGGCATAAATATCTAGCAACGAAACACTCACTATATGTTATAAACAGCGAATACAAACAAATGCACTTTCGAAATTTAATGATATAGGGACATTGACTAGACTAACCTTCTGGCATGCACTGACATTCGGCATAAAGTCCACGCCATCATTCATCAACTTGTTACGAATTTGTCTGGTCTTCATGTTAGCGCGTACCATTTTCTGCACCATGTTTTAGTTGAGATGAATTGACATGGTACAATATAAATAACTAGGTTATGACAAATAATTTGACATTACGGCTCTTACCGAAAACATATTTGGAAAATACCACACATTTGGCTCTTTCACATCATGTTTTTCAGACATTGTTAGTGCCCTTGCACACAAATCCACTACCTACCATCCAACAATAAAACACAAAATCATCGTAAATCGTAACATAAATAGTGCACAATTCATACGAAAGTCGTAGTAGTATAGTACTTACTGATGAGCAAACCCAACTTTTCTCGCTAATGACCGAACTCAAATAATGTCGTTGCAGGTTTTCAGAAAAAAAGTCCACAATCATCAAACTGCAAAAATCAAGATAACAGAAATGTCAATTGTTTTTTTGCAACGTACAGGTCGACCTGTACACAGTCAAGGTCGACCTTATTGGACACACGGTCGACCTTATTGGACAACCGGTCGACCACACGTACTAGAAAAACGTCTTACTTGTCCCAATTCTTGTCCCCAACCTTCTCTTTAGTAACAACATAATACAAGTCTTCAACTGGATTTTGAAGATTTTTGGTGAATCCTTCTAGACCCTCCACTTTCATGACCTACAAATCATAGTTAAAATTAAAGTAACATATGAACACAAACACACATTATAGATGAAAATGTAACGTAAACTTACCCCGTGCTTTTCGAAAGGACTCTTAGATTCATCTTCATCGCTATCATCACTAAATAATCCCTTTCTTACAAATTGATCCTTCTGTGGAGTGGTGTAGGAGTCACTTTCATATCGCGGTCTCTTGTAATTAGGAGAGGAACCCTTGCGGCCATTCTTTGTTTCACTCTGTCAAACATATAAACAAAATAGATTAGCACTAATGATAGTAATACTAATATCTTCAATCACATATGAATATACTTGGATACCTTTAAAATGTGCTCTTTCAATAAATCGTCTATGCTCTGGTAGCAATTTTCAGAGTCATCATGGTCTTCCTCCTCTTTACCAAAGTCAAATTTCTTTCCTTTACCATTTGTTCCGCCATTCTCCATTCGTTCTGCACTTATATCTTTGATAGCACCTTCTAGCCTCTCAAACCCGTCATGCATCATCCCAGTCATATCTGTCAGTCGAACTGACAAATGCTCGACTTGTGTTTGACACACCACCAGCTTCTCTTGTGTGGCTTTCAACAATTTCATGATTTCACCCAAATCTTGATGCAGTTTCTCATCATGCGTCATCGTCTAAACAATTTAAAGAAAAATTAAAATCATAATTCAAGTACAAATTTCTATAATTGACCAAAAAACAAAGACGTGGTCGACCTGACAAAGTATTAGGTCGACCTGTAAGACAAATAGTGACTACCACAACTCGTCAGGTCGACCTCGGTTATTCCTAGGTCGACCTATCCAGCAGGAAAATAACAATTACAAACAAATAGTAAGTTCAAAATTAAACCGAAAAAAGGACAGGTCGACCAGATATCTGGCGCGGTCGACCTTTTCAAGCACAACATAGTCATACAAACAAAGCCAAAGTCGACATTCAGGTTGAATAACCAAAAAAACATATACGGTCGACCTTGAAACTCATTAGGTCGACCGATTGGGTTACCTCGCAAGTACAGAAGTCCAAGTGTTGTGGCCTAAATTCAAATACGAAGAATTGTCTCGTCAGGTCGACCTGGTTGACGTCGCGGTCGACCGAATTGGATTCTGCACCCAACAATATATCAAGTTAGCCGATGGAAATCACGCATTAAAAAAGAAGACGGCGAATGCTACATTAGGTCGACCTCACCTTAGACCTGGTCGACCTCTTCCAACACGTACAACAGCAACCGCGAACTAGGTTCTTCACAAAGGCTCTAAGTCGGAAAAAAACCTAATTCAGACTTGGTGGCGTTGAAGGGGACTCATATTCGTATTTATAGAGATTTAGGACGTGAATGGGTCGACCCAATTCGTTTCCTTGTCCAATTGTGGAACCTTTCTGGTGTTGGAATCCATATCCAATACGGATACGGTCTGAAGGCGGTCGACCTCTTCACAATGCGGTCGACCTATTAGGTGCACAAGGGTCGGCCTATGCGATATTTGGGTCGACCTGTCATTCTGTTAGACCACTAAAACGGTCGACCGCATTTTGTAAGAGGTCGACCGCCTTCAGGAACCCAACATACATGAATTAGCCCATTCGGTCGACCGCAAGTTGTATTCGGTCGACCGAAAAGTCCATGTCACGGTGACATGCATGTCACCGTAGCAAAATCCTATAGTATTATGTGATTCAATTTAATGGCAATTGTCAACACAAGATAAAGTTTTGTTTTTGGTAGGAAAGATGACAAAATAATAGATAAGTCACGTAAAATTTATGTACATATATATTATTTACATATAATATTTATGCAACTAAAATATATTATGTAGTATTATTTGTGCCAATCGGGCGGGTTCGGATTGGGTTAATCGAGTTCGGGTTAGTTGGGTTGCAGGTCAAGCGGGTTGAGGGTCAATCAGGTTGTGGGTCAAGTGGGTTGCGGGTTAATCGGGTCATGGGTTAATCGGGTTGCGGGTCAACCGGGTTGCGAGTCGGGCGGGTCGCGGGTCTTTGGCTTTTAGTCAAATCGGGCTGCGAATCAAATTGGTTGGGCGGGTTACTCGGGTCGGGCCATGTTTTGACACCTATACTCTTACCAGTAATAAATAATCCAGAAAGAAAAAGAATTTGTTGGATAATACAAACAATATTAGAAATTGAATCCGACTATTGTCCCAGAGACGACCCCCCGAGAATTCTGAAGATGGCGTGTAAAAATATCGAGAATTTTGGAAATTCTGAAAAAATTAGATATTATTCAGTTACCGTTCCGCGCAAAAATGATAATGATGTAGGGTTCGACACAGAATACGCAGCCTAGGATAGATGGTTTGGAAGGGTGATGGTTTCGTAGTAGTAGGGGAATGGTTTTGTGGGAAGAACAACCAAGCTAGCAACTTCAACACGTCGGGGAAGAAGCTGGTTTGGGTAGAAAATTACGACGAGATCAATGGTATGGAGTTGATCCCGAAGTCTGCAAGTCAAGGACAGAAAATCCCAGACCAAACTCAAGCTCTCAAGCTCAAGGAAAACTCCTCGGAGTACTTTCGATTAATCTCAATAACGTGCCCTTTTACAAACACCAAGCTAAGCTATTTATAGTTACGAGATTCCTATCATAATTCTAAAAGAACAAGGAAACCAATTACATTCAAACAAGGAAAGGAATTCAGTTTAAACAAGGAAACTTTTAACCTAAGAACTCTTCTTCTTCTCCAAGCAAGCTGCCCAGGAAACAGCCCTTCCTCCCATCTTCATACCCATCGATGGAAGCCTTCCATGTGAGCTTTCTCTTAGCCAATGCCACGTCGTTGTAGAGCAACAATAGTACTTTCATGTGGTATGATGCCTCGAACTCGACTCTCCTCCATATTCCTGAAAATGAGCTCCAAAGTTGGCATCTTGAACACCCTTTCTGCCTTAGTAAAAAACTGGCAGATTTCCAGTTGCAGGATAGCATTTTGAAGGCCTCGAAACACCAACTTCCTGACATCCTTTACAAAATCCAAGTGTACCAAGTTATAGAGGAACATCCCAGGTTCCAAATAAGACCTTAACCTGGCATTTCCATTGAACGGTTTGAGAGAAACATGCCTCCAAAGTAGCCTTCCCAAAACTGTCTCAACACTTAGGAAATTTCCAGCTTGGTTCGTATTAACTTGACCCGATCTTTGAGCGATTCGTTTGAGCTGATACGATGGTAGGATTGAGATCATATCAGATAAACTTTGCTTAGCTATAGTCCTACGGAAAGCAACTTTTAGTATCTTCCGGGTACCCAAGTTCAATCTCTGGCAGGACCATATTTTTGCAGATTCGTTCTTTTTCGTTTAATTTTTGCTTAAAATTTGAACTAATTACTTAACTTTTGTACTTCATCTTCATATATTTTCTAATTTTAAAGTTAAAACCAGATAATTAAAGATGAAGTATGCTGGTCATTTACTATTTATTTTGAACAGACCATTACATAAAATTTGAGTTTATAGCATATGTTTATATCTTTTAATTATCTAAAATATTGCTTAGGTTTCTAAAATACTGTTTGGGGTTCTATTATGAATGAAATATTATTTATTTATTATTATTTATCTTCTTAGAAAATTTTGACGGATACTACATGGAATACCCTCAGCCATTTGGTTCCCACCAAATCGAATGGTTGAGTGATATTCAAAATGATATTTTATACTATTTTTCTTACATAAATGACCCACAAAAATTCAACCTATGTGGCTATGTCTAGCAAACTTACATAGTTAATATATATTCAAAATATTTATCACTTACGTTATGATTTACGGATACACATAACATATACTTTTAGATATCGTGAAAACATATATCATTTCATTATGTCCATAAAACACGAAAAACTATTAAGATCACAATTCACAAATATAAAGAGTGAGAGATGGATGAAAAGGTCCAACTCTCCTTCCTAGCTAAGCGGAGAAAGAAAAGGACATAGGTAAGCATCTCCATCAATGCAATTGCAAATTCAATTGCATATGATGTTTTTATGATTTTTTTAATTTTATGAAATCCAACTCATTTTTATTTCATTGCACCTACATCAATGCAATTCATTTGCAATTGCATATAAAAATATAATCCATTCAAAATATATTTCAATTTATTTAAATGACATAAAAAACTAGATCTGACCCACCATTCCTCCACGTTGGCATTGCAAATGGACTTTCATAATATGAAAGCTTGCATCAGTTACACCATTTCCCACATCAATGAAATTAAGTTTGACATTGCAAACCTCCATCCACGTCATAATGAAATTGGGAAAATAGAGCCGATGAAGATGCTCTAAAAATAGTAAACGGTACACATAAAAAGTAGGGCCGGGGTTTGAAGTTCGAAGCACGTTTTGTATGGATCATTGTCAAAATTTGGCAGCGAGTCAAAACAGTAAATAATAATTTACTGTCCTAACTGAGAAAACATGCGGATATTAAAAGCTGTGTGGAAGAACAAGCAGCAGTAAATAATTGAGCCCCAAAAGGGCAAAAAACCCATCGACAAAAATAGGGATGGCAATGGGCGGGTTTGGGGTGGATTTGCTTAAACCATCTCCATACCCAAACTCATACCCGCCCCATACCCATGTGGGGGAATGTTTTGCAAACCCTTCCCAATACCCGTGAGTTTCGGATACCCATGGGTAATACCCATACCCGTACATCCAACATTATTATACCTAAAACTTACAAAAAAAAATTCTAATTATAACTCTAAACGAGCATATTATATCATGAAGTCAACAAAACACTGTCATTTTTTTAATATGGTTCAAAGATTATGATCCTAAAATATCCATTAATACATAATATAAAGTATAATATTTTTCAAATTATTATGTTCTAACTCTGATACATCTACTAAATAATAATTAACTAACATAATCTTGTTGACAAGGGGGAAAGTGAAAGAGTGAAATGAGAATTGAGAGAAATGAATTAGATTTTGATTAATGTGGTCACTCAATTGCATTTCTACTATTTATTTTCTCAAGTTATCCTCATCATCATTGATAGATTATAATTTGATGCACATATATTTTTTATATATGAAGAAATTATCTTGGTGGGGCGGGTATGGGGATGGGTATGGGGCGGGAAGGCTAAAACCATACCCGCCCCATACCCATCAAACTTTTTGAGGGTTTTACCCATACCCGCGGCCATGGGTTTGATTGCCATCCCTAGACAAAAAGGTTTCTTCTTGGCTTTTTTTTTTCCTGCAAGAACTTCCTCCTCTTAAGGGCTCTCTTCAATGGCGTCCATTTCCTTCCACAAAACCCACCAACAACTCTCCTCCTCTACCTCAAACACTTCTTCACCACCTTCTTGCTTGTTTGATTTCGTTTATTTGCTCCACGTGGACACCCTTCTTAGTTTTATTGTGATTTAGATTTTACCTATTTGATCACTGGTGTTTGAAGTGTTTGATCAATGTTGCTTGGTATTTCTTAAGGTTAGGTTTGGAGATTGGAAGGATGATATATGTGGGGTGCCTGGCTCCCTGGATGCCAATTAAGAAAGCTTGTCGATTTTTTGGATCGGCTCTTCCTTTGTTGGCATCAGGTAGTCAAGCACGTGAAATCTCTTTATAATTTCTATCGAAAACATTACAGCAGGGGTAGTTTCGCCTTCTTTCGAGGTGAGTTTTGCGTTTCACTTAACCATCTCGAACACATACATCTCTTTTGTGTTTGTTTTCGTAATGGGTATTTTATTGTGTTAAAAGTTTTCTTCGTTCGTGGTCCAAGATCTTTCATTAAGGATAATCTCAAAGGTGACTTTCATTATTAAAATTGAGCATATTGAATCTTGCATTTCGTGTTTAACTTTAGTTTTGGGGATAAGTTTCGGGAAGTGGATTCTCTATAATCTGAATCTATTAGCGCAGGTGATCCATATGCATCAAGGGTTTTTATCTACATCGCAATCGAAACCAAAAATTCAGAAGATGTTGAAATGATCTTACTCAAAGATTCTTTTACTTATTCATCTGATTTACATCCCTCAAAATCTCCAACTACTACATGTATCAAAATCTCCGACCGCCGTCCGGTCAAGCCGACGGCAACCCCTGTATTCTTCTCTCGCCACTACATGCACTAAATTTCAGAGATTGAAATTCGTACATTCTTTAGAACACTCTGTTGTTTTTCCCCACTTGCATTAGGAAAGACTCTGTTTTTTACATGATGGCGCAAGAGTAAGGGTCATTATTGTAATAGTGCCCGCCGGCGGCGGGGTTCATCTGGTAGACGTAGTGAGGCGGGCCACCGGCGTACCCGTACGACCAAATGGCGGCCGGCAGCGGCGGCGGTTTGGAATCTTGATCCTCCGGCTTCTTGTCCTCCTCCTTCTTCTCTTCCACAGGGCCGAGGCTGACGAGTTCAGCGTGTCCCACTTTGTTCCGGAGCAGAGTGACGAGCGCCGCCGAGTCGATTCCGTCGCCGGTGACCACGATTTGGGTCTTCTCCGGCCCGTCCAAGGACGCCGAGTCGACTCCGTTGGCACCCACGACGATCTTCATCGCCTTGGATCGTGACTTGTCTTTGTTCATTGAGACCTTGATCACTAACTTTTGCTGTTTGGAACCCAAATAATAAAAAAAAAAAAAAACTAGCCATTCAATGAATCCGTTGCAGGACACAAGTGGAAAGTCGACTTCAAATATGAGATGGGTTTAGTGTTCTTACCTTCATGATTGAGATACGGATGAGAATCGAGCTAATCAAGGTGAATTTTTTGTATCAGAGGGAGGGAAAGGAAGCTTTGATTGAAGCTTTGATTTTCCTGGGGATTGGTGTTTCTGGGCATTTATATGCATGCAAAAACAGGGGAGGTTGTTTGGTTGTGTGGAAAAATGGGGTCTGTACATTTTCCAAGCAGTAACAGAGAATCTCCAAGGAAATGATCGCTTGGAGCCCACAGCAGAGCAGAGGCTCACCACCGGGAATTTGTTTGTTTGGTTATTAAAGGGAAGGGTAAAAATTCCATGTTTGGTCACTTAATTTACTAAAAAGTATAATGTTTAGTCATTAAAAATATTTAATTCCAATATCGGTCACTCAAATTACTAAAACGGTCCATGTTTGGTCAATCTATGTTAGTTTTCGTCAGTCTCCGTTAACACCGTCAGTCATTTGCTGACGTGACTAACAGAAATGCTGACGTGTACTATTTTGACCCTCCACGTACCAAACCCAACCCTCCACATCATCAAACCCGCCACGTCATCAAATTCAACCCAACCCACCCATAAACCGACCCAATTTCATCCTTCTCCTAGCCGCGCAACTCCTCCCACCTTTCAACTCTCTACAAACATTTCTTCCCATCCGTCCTCTTGCACAACCACCATTCCTCAACTTCAATCACCTCTCCAAACTATCGCACAATCTTCTCCACCTTCGGTTGGTCCGTAATTGAATCTGAGTTTCTAATTGAAAGGGAAGAAATGGCGGTGAATCATGCTCCGGGCGAGAGCGGTTAGCCTTCCATTGCAGCTACTTCTCTTAACAAAGGCACATGAGACCTCCCTGAACTTCTCAATCGGCTTGGCCAACCTCCGCATCTCCTCGTCCTTGTCGTTGTCGCTGTTCTCCCTGTCTTGCCGCTGCTGCTGGTGTGGGGCTCATCTTCTTCCTCGTCACTCTCCGACACAGCAGGGGCAGCATCAACCATGAATGTCCTCCTCAAATAGATGTCCTCTGCGGCAGGGAAGGGGAGAGAGACCGGGACGACTGCTACTTCTCCTTCTTCCCCGCGGCGTCAGGGAAATTAGATCCGATCAGGAAGTCCAATCGATCGAAGAATCGTCAGGACGAGACGAGCGCGCCAGATGCCACAACCCTAATCTTCTGGACCTTGTACTTCTTCTTGATGGTGTCGATCCGGTTCTTGCAAGACCTTCTAGCAGAGCGGTTACCCCAGGGCTCAACGAGCATCGCGGAGGCCTCCTCGCTCCAGCAGTCTTCCCGGATTGTGAGAACGCAGGGAATCCTTCATGTCGCCCATGGAGAAGGGGAACGGAGAATCCATTGATCGGCGGCGGCGGCGGCGGCGGTGGTGGAAATCCTAGGTCAGAGATTGGGAAGATTGGGGAATTGAACGGAGAGGAAAAAAGGTGGGGGAGAGAGAATAGGGTAAACGAAGGAGAAGGGATGAAATTGGGTGGGTTTATTGATGCAGAGGGTTGGGTTTGCTGATGTGGAGGGTAAAAATAGTACACGTCAGCATTTTTGTTAGTCACGTCAGCAAATGACTGACGGTGTTAATGGAGACTGACGGAGATTAACGGAGAGTGACTCAATATAGACTATTTTACTAATTTGAGTGACTAACATTGGAATTAAATATTTTTAGTGACTAAACATGACACTTTTTAATAAACTCAGTGACCTAATATGGAATTTACCCTTAAATGGAAAAGGAGTTGTCGTCAGCACCTGCTGGCTCGTTTTGTTCCCTATTAGAAGAGATTGTCGATGTTTGGTCGATTTTAGGAGTGGTTTTGTGGTTCAAAAATTGAAGTTTGGCTAAGTACCTTTATAAGTCTGATTTTTGAAAAAGTCAAAAAATATTTTTATAACATAAAAGCAGAAGTTTCGATAGAGTTTTTGTGAAGAGCTATTTTGAAAATATAAGATAATCCTTAATTTTCAATAAAACATAATTTTATTTTATTTATATTGAATTAAAATTAATATAATATATTATATAAAAGAAATCGAACATAGTCAATTGTGACATTTTTTTACTCACATTTTATATTAGAAATCTTTTTAGTCGATTTTTGGATAACCATAAATCGATAACCAAACAAAAAACAAACCATCAAGAGGCTTATCGGTTTTTGGATAATCATAAACCGATAAGCTCTTTAATGGTTTAGATAAACCAAAAACCAAAAACATGGTTAACTTTAAAGAAATCAGGGGTCCTTATCGATTTATTGGTTTTTGGGTTTTAACCGAAACCAAAACCATTAATATGCTAAATGGTTTAAAACCGACAAACCAAAATCGATAACCTTTTAATGGTTTGCTCTCGGTTAAAACAGAAAAACCAAAACCAAATTGACTACCCTATATATACATGCCAAATCGGGGAGCTCAATTAGTACCACTTTGTTTGGCAACAAGGGGGGTGCAAATTCAAGGAGGGTGCAAAGTGAGGGGTAAATTGTTGGAGGGAGCAAATTATAATTGGGTGCAAATTGGGGTGCAAATTGTTGTTTGGGAGAAAAAGTAGGAGGTTGTAAATAAAGGTGTTGATATATTAATTATAATATAAAAGTGATGAAAGTAATAAAAAATTAATATTATATTTGATTTTCTCATTCTTTTTAGCTTTTTACTTGCCACTCTCTCCTCTCTCTCCCCAATCTTTTCTGATCCAACCCCCTTCCCCCATTGTTGCCGACTTGCCGTCCAATTCTCCTTCTCTCTTTCACAAGAAAAAAAAAAGAAGAGCTGCTTCTTTCTCCCATCTTCACTTCTTCGTCTCTAACCTTGGGGAATATCCCTCTCCTGCTTGCCTCTTCAGTCCTCTGGATCAAGCCACCAGGAAACCACACGACCAATTTTTATGGCTCTAAGCTGCGACCAAAACAGATCTAGGTGAGTGGTTTATTGATATGGATTTGCATGTGGGACGAGTCCTCCGATCTGGGACGACGGAGGGGAAAACAGGCCGGTGGACACTTAATTTTGCTATCGTTGTTGTTGTTTTCATCTTCCCCTCCTTCAGATACTCTGTTTTACAGGCCACCAACGAGCTAGGAATTGAGGACGGCAGCTGCCGGAGAGGAAATCCGGCTGAAGGCAGAGCAGCTTTCCCATCGCGGAAGGAGGAACGAGTGTAGCCTAGGTGCAATCGGAGAAGACGATTGGGAGAAGAAATAACTAACGAAATTGAGGAAAAGTAATTTAAAAAAAAAAAGAATGAAAGCCTCGTCAATTTTTCTCTCTCCACTTCTACCCCAATTTGGGGGCTTGTTCAAACAGTAGTTTTGCACCTCTAATTGCCCGCCCCCTACTGTTCAAAATGTTCCCAAACAGGTGCAAACTCATTGGGAATGGAATTTACCCCTTGACTTTGCGCCCCCCCCACACTCCCTCCTCTTTCGAAAGAGAGCGTACGATATTGTCTGCTTTGGGCCAAGCCCGCACGGTTTTACCTTTGGGTATCCTCCCCAAAAGGCCTCGTACTAATAGGGTTAGATGGACACTAATATACAAGGGTTCCTTCCCTTGTATTATCGATGTGGTACTTGGATTGTCCCACAACAATCCTCCCATCAAGACAAGGACCACGAACTTCATGTCCTCTCCTCAGCAATTATCTTGATCCGCCAGACGCCTTGTATCGGTGGGCTTCTCGATACAAGGACTTTACCAGACGCAGAACTCTCTTTGATCTGCTTTCCAAATGCGAAACTCTCTTTGATCCGCTCTTTGATTTTCCAAGCCCAAACAGGGATCTCTCCTGGACCCACCAAACAGACGCAAATCTCAAATCCTGAGGTCATCGAACGAGGGTCGACCGAACTAAACCAGGCTCTGATACCACTTGTCATAACCTGGAAGCTCAATTAGTACTATATTGTCCGCTTTGGGCCAAGCCCCCACAGTTTTACTTTTGAGTTTCCTCCACAAAAGGTATTGTACTAATTGGGCTAGGTGGACACTACTCTACAAGGGTTCCTTCCCTTGTATTACCGATGTGGTAATTGGATTGTTCCACAATAATCCTCCCCTCATGACAAGGACCACGAATTTCGTGTCCTCTCCTCAGCGATTATCTTGATCCGCCAGACACCTTGTATCGATGGGCTTCTCGGTACAAGAATTTTTCCTAACCACGTCTTCCTGCTGCTTCTCTTCAACCCAAGCCACTTCCTCAATTAAAGCTATTGATCTTTAGAATCTATTATATGCTTTGAGAAATGATGAGTTTAATTTTATTGTTTAATAAGTTTGGTTAGTGTTTTCTCAATTAGAACGATTGATCTTTATAATTTTATTATATGGTTGAGAAATGATAGGTTTAATTTTAGGGTTATAGATATAATATGCCACTCTACTATGATGTTTTATTAAACTTGTCCCTCTGGCCTCTACTATTTTTTACATCAAATATGCCCATGTACTTTAAAAATATTATCAAACATGCCCTTCTGTTAAATTTTCCATTGAAAAATTGTCAATCATGGTTGAACTGAGATTTAGACGACCTGACATCGACAAATGGGAGGAAAAATGCAAGTTTTGTCCCCTGTTTTATTTCCCCGAGTCTTTTCAATGTGAAATTATTTGAATGATTTGATTATACAAAAGACCTAAAATAATTCTAAAGTGAATTTATTAGGGATATTTTAGTCATTTGTGTCTCCCAAACTAAAGTTCGGTCTTGGTTAACGGTTTTTGGATGAAAATTTTAACAAAATGGCATGTTTGATCATTTTTACAAAGTACAGAGGCATGTTTGATGTAAAAAATAGTAAATGGCATGTTTGATAAAGCGTTATAGTGGAGGGGCATATTATACCTATAACCTTTAATTTTATTGTTTATTAATGATTGGTTAATGTTCTCTCAATTAAAGCTATTGATCTTTAGAATCTATTATAGAAATGACGGGTTTAATTTTATTGTTCATTATGTTTGGTTAATGTTCTCTCAATTAAAGCTATTGATCTGAATAATTTATTATATACTTAGGAAATGAAGGGTTTAATTTTATTTTTCGTTATGTTTGATTAATGTTTTCTCAATTAAAGCTATTGATCATTAGAATATATTATATGCTTGAGAAATGATGGGTTTAAACCGATAACCAAACCAAAATCAAACCATCAAGAGGCTTATCGGTTTTTGGATAACCATAAATCGATAAGCTCTTTAATGGTTTAGATAAACCAAAAACAAAAAATATGGTTGACTTCAAAGAAAT
The DNA here is from genome assembly GCA_946122785.1 of Linum tenue. Taxonomy (NCBI): domain Eukaryota; kingdom Viridiplantae; phylum Streptophyta; class Magnoliopsida; order Malpighiales; family Linaceae; genus Linum; species Linum tenue. The sequence continues at coordinate 22,007,316 of CAMGYJ010000008.1, forward strand.
CAGGGGTCCTTATCGATTTATTGGTTTTTAATTGATTTTTTTTATTTTAACCGAAACCAAAACCATTAATATGCTAAATGGTTTAAAACCGACAAACCAAAATCGTTAACCTTTTAATGGTTTGCTTTTGGTTAAAATAGAAAAACCAAAACCAAATTGACAGCCCTATATATACGTGCCAATACGGGGAGTTCAATTGTTACGATATTGACTGCTTTGGGCCAAGCCCACAAGGTTTTACCTTTGGGTATCCTCCCAAAAGGCCTCGTACTAATTGGGTTAGATGGACACTAATATACAAGGGTTCCTTCCCTTGTTATCGATGTGGTACTTGGATTGTCCCACAAAAATCCTCCCCTCAAGACAAGGACCACGAACTTCATGTACTCTCCTCAACAATTATCTTGATCCGCCAGACGCCTTGTATTGGTGGGCTTCTCGATACAAGGACTTTACCAGACGCAGAACTCTCTTTGATCTGCTTTCCAAATGCGAACTCTCTTTGATCCGCTCTTTGATTTGCCAAGCCCAAACGTGGATCTCTCATGGACCCACCAAATAGACGCAGATCTCAAATCCTGAGGTCACCAAACGAGGGTCCACCGAACTGACGTCCACCGCCCCGAACTGAACCAGACTCTGATACCACTTTTCATAAACGGGCAGCTCAATTAGTACTATATTGTACGCTTTGGGCCAAGCCCCCACAGTTTTACTTTTGAGTTTCCTCCACAAAAGATCTTGTACTAATTGGGCTAGGTGGACACTAATGTACAAGGGTTCCTTCTCTTGTATTACCGATGTGGTAATTGGATTGTTCCACAACAATCCTCCCCTCACGACAAGGACCACAAATTTTGTGTCCTCTCCTCAGTGATTATCTTGATCCGCCAGACACCTTGTATCGATGGGTTTCTCGGTACAAGAATTTTTTCAAACGCAAAACTCTCTATGATCTGCTTCCCAAATGCAGAACTCTCTTTGATCCGCCAAAGCCCAAATGTGAATCTCTCATGGATCCACTAAACCAGACGCAGATCTCCCTTGATCCGCCAAACAAACGTGGATCTCTCCTAAATCCGCCATACAGACGCGGACCTCCCTTGATCCCCCAAACGTGGATCTCTCGTGGATCCACCAAACCAAACGCATATCTCAAATCCCGAGGTCACAAAATGAGGGTCCCACCAAAGTGACTTTCATTGCCCTGGATCCGCCGAACCAGGCTCTGATACTACTTGTCGTGACCGGGGAGCTCAATTAGTACGATATTGTCCGCTTTGGGCCAAACCCGCACGGATTTACTTTTGGGTATCCTCCCCAAAAGGCCTCGTACTAATTGGGCGAGGTGGAATCTTATATACAAGGGTTCCTTCATTTGTATTTCCGATGTGGTACTTGGATTATTCCATAACAGGTATCCCAATCCCTAAATATTTCAACATCCCAATAAGTATTATCGAATATGAAATTAATTACCTTTGTAATTAATAATTAAATATATAAATTAGATTTGATTGTTTAATTTATGGCAAAGAGACTAAGCAAAGAGTCTGGAGTTTGCCTAAAGCTAGGATATGGATAAGGAGAAATGGAGTAGGGGTGACATCTCAAAATTCTTGTCTTGTCATTGGTAATATTTAATTTGATGAATTGGAGGCTGGGAGACGACTAATACTTGTGTTTGTTTATGAAAATAACAAGAGATTAGGTGAGAGACGAGCGACTTAAACTGTAAAGTCAAAAATTGAATTGGATGGGGGCTTCTAAGTTGTGAAAGAGTGAGGAATGACCAAATGTTGTGTGCTATATTTCATTAATTTTTAATTTTTGGTGTTTCTCGATCTTCTGGTATATATCGATCACAATTCTGTAATCCCGAATACCGAATAGCAGTATTCTAAAATGAATCTCAATCCCAATCCCTAAAAAATAAGCGGATATTTGATAATACTAAATAGTGATAAATTTGATACGGTATTCTGTATATCCCAAATACCGATACCAAACTTTCAGCCTTACCCATGAGGCCTCTTCATATAGACAACCTTCTTCAAGTCTCCATTTAAGGACAAATTGTTGACATCAAACTGATAACGAGGCCAGTTCCTGAAGTGGCTATGCGCCGCTGAAGAAGATTCAGCCCCCTGCACTTCAATCTGGACGGAATGAGCTAGCACGTCTTAACGCCATCAGTATTCAGTACCATATATAACGAGATTGGACTACTAGACTTTAAATAAATAACTAATACCAAAGTCTTATCATAAATAAAAAAGGGCTAATACCACTACAACACCCTATCCGAAAATGCCACTTGTGTCCTATTCTTTTCAATATTCCATTTATGTCCTTTCGTATGTTCTTTTTTGTCATTTGTGTCCTCCCGATTTTGTTGACCGTTAAAGATAACGGTTGACCAAACGGAGGTCAAACTGTTGTTGACTTTTGCTGATGTGGCAAAGTATGTGACATCCACATAGGCGCCATGTCATTGCCACATCATTTTTTACTCAAAACTATAATAAAATTAAATTATGAAAATAAAAAATGATAACTTTTAAATTTAACAATATTACTAAACAATATTTTAAACATCCAAAATTGACAACAACAAAAAAAGTTCATCTCCCTCACCCGATACTCCGGCTCCTCCCACTCTGGTTCATCCAACAAGGACCCCCACCGACTTCGACTGGTGCGATGACGGGGCCGCCGGCAGGGGAATTGATTCTCCTCTCCTTTCCTAGACCTGCCGCCTCCCCTCCCTCCATCTCTCGTCAATCATTATTCATCATCAATAATGCCCCCTTATCTGAAGAGCCAGATTGAAATGGATTGTAGATCTGGATTCTGGATTCGACTTCCGATTCTGAGCAGTTGCTGTCGTTTTGTAGCTTGAATCCGCAGCCCCAAATTCACCCAAACTTCCTCTGCCATGCTCCAATCCGTCGACGCCTCACCTAACCACAACCGCAACCATTTTCTTCACCCCCAACTCCAATCGCCTCTCTCGTCGAAGCGCTCGCTTCCGCCGCTGCCGTAATGGGTGGTGACCGCGGCACCAGATCGACGCTGGAGAAGAGATGGAAGAGCACGACAATGGAGGGAAAGATTTCGCCAGTGTAGAAACTGTGAGTTTGGATACTGGTGGAAGAGGAAAAGGAATTGGAGATGGCGGCCGGAATTCAATTTGGGGAGGAGAGGTGATGGTGGCAGGGGATGTCACGAGGCGGAGATGGGGTTATTTTTTTTAGTTATCTTTTTGTGGAAAAAAAATTAGATTAAAAAAATTTCAAACCAGACGCTGACTGAATTTTCTGTTAAGTACTAACGGTCAACATCGGTCAATACTAACGGAAAAATAGTTCAGGACACAAATAAAATATTTAATACAATAGGACACAAGTGTCATTTTTCGAATAGTTCGGATGTTGTAGTGGTATTAGCCCTAAAAAAAGAGTCCAATCATCAAACGCAGATATTCTCCTCATACGATAATAGTAAGACCTGGCTTTCTCGCAAGTCGCAGGTTGATATGTAATGTGAGGTGTGTTTTTAGTGACCAGGTCTATATATAATCATTTAAGTAGCTCCCCATTTCCACATAGGATTTTGAGTTTTTGACCAATAGACTCGAGAGGAATAGAGACAAACGTCGACGGCTTAAAATTCAAATCAACGAGTGAGTGTGCCCGGGAGCCGTCTCGGGCGCGGGTCTTGGAGTTTTGGAGTCTAGCATTATTAACAACGAGTCGTCGCTAAAAGTGAGACCTGACTGACTTCGACTACAACATAGTATAGTAGTCCTTCTGATATATAAGACAGCAGCTTGGAATGCCCTTCCAGATGGGGTTCTACTTCTACCTGCGGGGCCTGACGCGGCTTTGACTATAGTGGAATTGTTTCAATACCACTCTTTCCAACCAGACAGACAATGTGCTTTCATATACAAAACAAAAATAGAAAAAAAAAAAAAAAAAGGATAGCTACTACAGTTCAACTGAACGTAAAGATATGACTAGGTTTTATGGATTCCATGCTACCGCGGGTAGACTTGTATGTCCTTAGAGTCACATAGACAGACAACATGGACCCGGAGGAGGATGACAAGTATCAACTCGCTCTCTGTCTATCATACTCGACGAAGGAATGAAGTAGCTAGACTGAAAGGAGAGGTTTAGAATATTATACCGGAACAAAGTGAGAGGTTATGCAATCTAGTCAATTGAAATGAGAGGTTAGAATATGCCCGGCTTAAAGGGCAAGGGGAATAGGCATGAGACCGAGTCACATACAAACAACAACCACTCATATGGGAGGAGAGGAAAAGGATCAACCCACTCTCTGCTGACAGAGAGCGGATATACATACATTGGAGTGTAACGTTTTGAATATCCTGGACAATCGAGCGGTCATTTGGGTGCACAGATATAAGTAAGTTTTTAATGCAGACTCGAGAATATAAACAATCAGTGTCAATAACTTGAGAGGTTTAGTTTGCAAGAAAACCTACTAATTCGATGCTAAGGGCGGGAGTGCCTTGTTCCGAAGTTTTTTTTTGTACTTTTTAAATTTTCAGGTTATTTTTATCGGTAGATCAAGGGTTTCACGTTAGGTAAAGAATTGTTAATAATGGTCGAACAAAGTACATAGTCAAAGAACTTTAAAAGCCCAAAGGTAATTGGTTATCCATCCTGACATTTTCTTCTATAGTTAGGTAGAACCTTTCAATTCAAAACATTACTAATGGAGTTGGGCTTGCATTCCTCGGTTGCAAAGGCCCAAGGCCGCACCTCATCTGTTTGCCAAACTGTGTGCGAACAAGATTGCAGAAAAACTGCAAATACCGACCAACTTCTGACTTAATTCTGATGAGATAAACCCAAACACCACGGCTAAAATCATCTACAATGGTCAAGAAGTAATGTGCACCACTGAGAGAAGGAGTATGATAACCACCCCAAATATCCAGATGTAACATCTCAAAACACGCAGACGTTCGAATCCCACTAACAGGAAAGGGGGTTCGTACTTGTTTAGCACGAGAACATGAATGACAAAGAGTATTATCCGAAGGTACTGAGAAAGATATAACTTTGCTAAGCTGAGAGAGAACAAATGTCGATGGGTGCCCCAGACGGGCATGCCACAAAGTTCCTGGAAGCTCTGAATTCCGTGCAACTGCATTCGCTCGAGTCCCACGACACCCAAATAAGTATAAACCATCACGAATCTCCCCCTTCCCAATCACGTTCTTGGAGTGTAAGTCCTGTATGATACAGAAATCATAAAAAAAAATCAAAGCCACATTATGTTCCTGACATAGCCGACTAACTGACAGCAAGTTGCAGCGAAACTCTGGAACGTAAAGCACACGACTAAGAACCAGCTTATTGTCAAGCTGAACAGAACCAATTCTCTTAACAGGGATACTTGCTCCATTGGGTATTCGAACTGGCTGACTAGAACAACCTGTAATATGCGGAAGCAAACAAGACTCGTCCATGGCAATATGTTCATTGCAACCGGAGTCTATTAACCATTCGGATGCGTTAGAAAACGAGAACATACCAGCCATGTGACTCGAGGGATCCACAGCACCCGAGAATTGGGCACCAAATTTTTTTTTTAACTGTTCCAGCTGCTGCGTCGTAAAGCCAGAGACGGGGCTGGAGTCTATCTCCGCCTGCGCAGCCCTCGGTTCCCGGCTGCTGCTGCGCGTTGGTCGCGCTTCTCGATTGGACTCCTGAGCACGCCGACGATTACCCCTATCCCGATCTCCTTGTTTGTCTCGCGGAGGGTATCCGATTAATTCATAACAGGTTTCCCGAACGTGGCCGATTTTGAGGCAGTGAGTGCATTGGGGTTTTTCTCGGTCGCCCGCCCCACGCTCTCTGTCCCTTGATCCACGTTCCCGTTGACCATGACCGCTCAAAGGAGCTTTGTCGAACTCACCTTGCGCGGCAAAGGCAGCCGCTTCAGGCACCGGCTTCCGTTTCTGGGTAAGTGTCTTCTGCTGTTCATCATTGTATACAATACGGAAAGCTTCGGGAAGGGTCGGCGGCACAGGCATGGACAATATATGACTGCGCACTGTGGAAAACGAGTCATCAAGACCCAGAAGAAAGTCCAAGAGCCTCAAGCTCTCGTTTTGATCGCGGCAGCGGCGGCCACAGACGCAAGTCGGCGGCGGGAGAATATTCTGGGTCTCTTCCCAGATTTTCCGCAGACCCGTGTAAAAGCTTGAGACAGAGTGCTTTTCTTGTTGGAGCAAACTGACATGGCGACGCAGCTCGTACGCCCGAGTCAGATTTGCTTTGCTAAAACTGTCACGGAGGTCTTCCCAAATTTCTTGCGCAGTCTTGGCGTGCATAACACTACTACGCAACTCCTCGTCCATGGCGGTACGGAGCCAGCCCTTCACCAGAGCATCACACCGCATCCAAGCAAGGGCCTGATTCGTACCAGCTTGAGGGCGCAGGATGGAGCCGTCAACGAAGCCGATTTTGTTCTTCGTGACGAGGGCATCTGTCATCTCCAGAAGCCATTCACTGTAATTCAGAGGCGTTAGCACACTGCTAACGTGTAAGTGTCCCGTACTATCCGACTGACGGATGAAGAAGGGATCAAGAACATCAGGCGCCTTGTCCGCCGAACTAGAACCTGAAAACTTCCCCGTTGGTGGGGTCTCAAGAGTTGAATCAACGTCTGACATCGCTGATCAGTGGATCACAGCTCTGATACTATATAAGATTTTGATAAAACGAAATACGCAACACACAATTTACGTGGTATCCCCGATGATCGGGACTAGTCCACGGGAGAGTTGAACTCTCCGGCTGAAATATTATTCACTGTAAACTTAGGGTTGGCCGCTGGCCTTACACATTGTTTTATACCCTTTGCAACATGATCCTAGGGCAATGCAATGTGGGCAATCTACTTTTACAGAGACGTGAGAAACAATGGGCTTCGCATCAGATGAGGTGCGGCCTTGGGCCTTTGCAACCGAGGAATGCAAGCCCAACTCCAAAAATCATCATCTCACCCGGACGGCACCGGCAGATCACCCCGACCCTGCAGCTTACCGTCGTCTGGTCGGTCGTCTGCTCTATTTGACGGTCACACGACCTGACATTACTTATGGAGTTAATATTCTCAGTCAGTTTGTTCATGCACCTACCCGTGCACATATGGAGGCTGCTCAGCGAATACTTCGATATCTCAAGGGAGCTCCTGGGCAAGGTTTGTTTTTCCCGTCCAAGAATTCCCTTGAGCTAGTTGCTTTTTGTGATGCAGATTGGGGTGGTTGTCAATCCACCCGCAAGTCTACTACAGGGTATGTTATCACCCTAGGAGGGGTTCCCGTTTCATGGCGAACGAAGAAGCAGCAGGTTGTGGCTCGTTCCTCTGCTGAAGCTGAATATCGCGCCATGGCAAGTACAGTTAGTGAAGTCCTTTGGCTCCGCTGGCTCCTCCAAGAATTGGGCGCTCCACAGCGTGGCTCGACAGATCTATATTGTGATAATCAGGCTGCCCTCCACATTGCAGCCAACCCGGTTTTCCACGAGCGTACTAAGCATGTGGAGATGGACTGTTATTTCGTCCGTGAGAGAGTCACCTCTGGAGACATTCGACCCTTAAAGATCAGTTCTCATTTGCAGCTGGCTGATATGTTCACAAAAGGGTTAGGTGCCGAGCGGTTTCAGTTTCTCCTGTCCAAGCTGCGTGTTCGCAATCTTCACGCCACAGCTTGCGGGGGAGTAATGGAGTTGGGCTTGCATTCCTCGGTTGCAAAGGCCCAAGGCCGCACCTCATCTGATGCGAAGCCCATTGTTTCTCACGTCTCTGTAAAAGTAGATTGCCCACATTGCATTGCCCTAGGATCATGTTGCAAAGGGTATAAAACAATGTGTAAGGCCAGCGGCCAACCCTAAGTTTACAGTGAATAATATTTCAGCCGGAGAGTTCAACTCTCCCGTGGACTAGTCCCGATCATCGGGGATACCACGTAAATTGTGTGTTGCGTATTTCGTTTTATCAAAATCTTATAATTACCATAAGTTAATAATTAATTATGTACTTAATTATTAGTCAAGGAAATCAAATCACCAACAAATGATGATGAATGTTGATGCAATACCATTAACGTCATATATGAGATATGTACACTCATAAATTATTAAAAAAACACATTTATTAAGAAGAAAGTGTGAGTGCATAATTAGAAGGAAAGAAAGAGGAAATTGTAGGTGACCTTAGCTTATCATTGGAATATTGCAGGTCGACACAAATAATTATTCATTATTTATTTTCTCATGCGCGTGATGTGTCATCTCTACAAATAAAAGTCAAATTTTTATAAATTTGAAGTTTGTACTATATATTGTTTGTGATTGACTGATTGTTACCAATGCTGACCATAAACTACAAAGAACCAAAAAAAAAAAAATCTATAAAAAAATCAAAACCAAAACGAAAGAGCAACAAACAGTGACACTATATATATACTTCTCATATTTAATTTAGAGTGTTGTCCAATCTATCCTAATTATATATTCAAGGAAACTCGGCCCCAGCCCCCAAGAATCAACCAGACTCAATCAAACAAAACTATACAACACAATTTGGTAGTTAGAATAGTTAAGTAGTGCTTAAATCAAACATTAACATTAAGTTCCATATCCAATATCCTCAATCATTATTCATGTTCATCATTTAATTACAAACATAATGCTTAATCACACTATAAATCCATGATAAGAAATTACCTAGAGATAGGGGAGAGTTACACAAGATATTGCTGGACAACTCTCTCCCTTCGTGATGCTGCATGACTCATATGGCAGGTCCGCAATCTCATGCTATTACAGAGGCGAGCAAGATCAGTATTGTGCTTCGCGAGAGTCAATTCACGATTTTATTCACCTTTCGGTACATATGATAGCTGAGGATCTATAGGCCAATTTTTTGAGCTAGTAATTACTTACCATCCAACAGCTCGCGTCTGACGATGAATACGAAAAATACGTGGCGTACAGATGGACCGAATTTGTACGTACACTGCTTGACTATATATTCTCGATATGGCGAGCTTTGAATCCGACTCCACGATTCGATAGCAAAAGCGGTTTGCGCATCCTCATTAGGAGCATATATATATATACGGATTAATTCTTATATATATTGGTAGTTGTATAACTGTATATGTGTGCGTATTTAGTAAGGGTGATGGTACGGGCAATTATGTGGATGACCATACACATAATTATAATAGCAATTAGCACCGTCTCTCCAATCAATCGCCGGCCCACTATTATTTCTCGTCGCTAATGCTCCACTTCCGTCGCTAGAAGGTTCGGTCTTCTTGTCGGGTTTAACATCGGCGACGCTCAAGACGTCGGCAAATCCCACTTTTTTCCTCAACAAGCACGCCAGCGTCACAGCGTCGATCCCTTCGCCGGTCACCGCTATCTCGTTCTTCTCTTCCATTATAGTCACCGACTCAACCCCTGTGAGTATTTTATGTACGAAATATTAGTTAGTACGTATGACACAATATCAAGAGAGGAAAATTTCATCATATTAAGCTTGTTTTGTATGCAAGCATAAGATTAATTAGGGCTAGCTAGGTAGCTGATTACTTGCAACAGAAACTGCGATCGTCAAGGCTTTGGTACGGCACTTGGGGTTGTTGTTCATGTTGGGAACCCTAACGACCACCTTTCTCTGCAGAACAAAGTAGAGTATATGTAGAGATATAAACAGATCGATCGAGAGCAACAAAATTAGAGCGTAATTAGATCGAATTGCATACCGTCATGATAAGGGTGCGAAACTACGTGTGTGTGTGTATATGTTGTTGTAAGCAAAGAAGGAGCTCGATTTCAAGGTGAGGAGGTATGGGTATATATATATAATCGTTCATATGTTTGGTTGTGTGGAAAATGCATGGCTGTACATTTTCCAAGCTTTTTTTTTTTTTTATCGGATGTCCCCGAAGGGACCTGTACATTTTCCAAGCAATTGTAACGAATCTCCGAGGAATGGTCGTTTGGGCCTAGACAGTACGTAGTAGCGGGCCCATAGTCATCACACGCCAAAGCCAGGACGGGAACTGGTTTTGATGTGAAGATGAAAGAGAAACAACCCGTCAATTTCATACAAGTGGGAATCAAATAGTTACATCGTCTTTATTTTATTACAACTTTTTTTTTTATTACAGTTACATCGTCTTTATTACAACCATTAGTTGTACTTAAAACAGTTTTAAAGAAGAAGTATATGGTACAAAACAAATATAAAATATAATTGCAATTTCCTACCACAATAAAGGAGGGGAGGGTAGGAAAATTTGGAGGGGAGGATAAGTTTGGAAGGGAGGGAAATTAGAGGGAATTGGAAAGAAAATGTTGTTTAATGGAGGAAAGTGTAAGGGAAAGTGGGAGGGAAAAAGTAGATTGGGAATTGTGATATGTATTATATTTTATTGATGATAGAATAGTTAAATAATTTAATTATGTGTTTATACTATTTACATTAATTATGTAACGTGGATCAAATTTGTTCTTCTTTGTTAATTTTGTTAACTACAACAAATCAAAAGTTGGTTATTTGAATGAAATTTGTCAACCTATTACTAAAATTTTGTTAACTATTTTATTGAGTAATAACATAGCAACTAAATATATAAACATACAACAAATTAAAGATACATAAATTTGAGGAGCGTAACAAGTTTTTATATCTCATACAACAGTGTTATGTATGGTGCAAAACAACGTTACGTATGAGGTAAATCATCTATCTTGTTTGGTAGGATATTTTTGTGCCGAAATCGTAACCAAAGCTTATTTGTTTTATATTATTTAAACCACCTATTGGTTTAGACTACAATAGGAGATTTTTTCCAGTCGAATTGTCGGTAAGATACATTTTTAAGACGTATGAAAATAGATCATTTGAAATTTACCCATTTGAATCAATTAAAAATTAGTCAACCTAAGTTACCCATTTGGAAAGTGTGACATATATGTTATTTATTAGTTATGTAGTAGTAAAATAATTGGTTATGTGTTGATGTTATTTTTGTTATTTATGAATAGTGAATTAAATTCATTCTTTCTTGCTAATTTAGTTTATTATTAAAAATATTTCTCAATTTAAAATCTCGTTCATTTTAATTCGATTTAAAATTTTATCATAAAAATTGGATTATCTCGACTTGTATCTTTTTCGCTCTAACTTGGATTTCAAAAATTTGACACAGATGGAACGCGTTCAGTGGTATCATTTGGTACCAGCTTCCATTTTTAACTAGAATTTTGATCTATTAGATCTACAAATTTTTCAAAAAAATGTCCAGGACAAAAAATACCATCCCGTTACAATGTGGTAATTGGTGGTATAAATAACGATTAATATATTTCTACTATGTTTGATGTAATATATTTCTACTCCCGAACATAATGCACTTATGCGTTAGGTAGATTAGTGTTTTATTATTACTTTTTATTATTCATGTATTGCAGAATAATATTTATTTCTTTTTATTTGATTCAATATTTGATTCAAGTAAGAGCTTCCGTGATTATCTTTGCCTACAACCACTAATCATTATCATCTTTTCCCAATTATGTTTAACCATAAACATCAATTGTTAAATAAAAAAACAAACAACGTTGATCACTTACTACTTTCCGTAAGTGATAAATACTAAAAAACCTTTAATTTAAGGAAAGAGAAAAGAATTAATTTTAGTATAAACAAATAAAATAAACTCACGTAATCTCACTTACTAATATTTATTTATTATCATTAAACAAGGAAAGAAAAATGATAAACGGGGAAAGAAGAAAAAAAAGAAAGAAAGAGAGCGTTGGAGAAGGAAGTTTTCCTTTCAATTCGGAGGGTCTGGTTGCACAGGAGATTTTATCTTCTATTTTCTTTCTCTCCTTACTGTTGCTAGCTTCGAAAATGGGGAAAGCTTTTTGAAACTAACGCTTTCCTTCCATTTCTTTCCTTCCCCTCCTTTTCCTTCCCAAATGAACATAGTGTAAAACTACACCGTTTTAGTTCCATCACCACCCTCAACCTCAAGCATGGATGTGCTGATGTTTCATAGCTCGAAATTGAGATATTGAAACTGAGTAAGAGGCAGTGGCTTGGTGAATGTTTCAGCCAATTGATTGGTGATGTCAGATATGCATCACCTTAATCACAATTGATGTTTACTTCTAAAAATTAAAAATTAGGGTTAATATTTTCGTATGGCCTGAACTTTGACCAAAATAAACATCATGGCCAATCTTTTCGATCTATAACATCCTGGCCCGAACTATACACCAAAATAAACAATTTGGCCAAATCCGATGTTTGACCGTTAACTTGGACGGCTAAACGCGTTAACTAACGGTCAACGCGCCACGTCACTGCCAAATCAGAAGATCTAATAAATATTTAATTTTTTTTTGTTTTTTATTTTTTGTTTAACTAAGGTATTAGATGATTTTTTTTAATTATAATAATTTAAAATTAGGGAATGTGTGGAAATTGTGAATTATTTTAAATATTTTATGCTGACTTGGCAGTGACATGGCGCGCTGACTAACGGTCAACGCGTTTGACCGTCCAAGTTAACGGTCAAAAGTCGGATCTGGCCAAATTGTTTATTTTGGTGTATAGTTCGGGCCAAGATGTTATAGATTGAAAAGATTGGCCTGGATGTTTATTTTGGTCAAAGTTCAGGCCATACGAAAATATTAACCCTAAAAATTAAGAGTAATGTCTATTTTTCATTCAAACTTTTTTTAGATTCTTTTATATTATCCAAACCTATTAAATGCTATTAATTAGTCAAATCTTTCGTAATGCATCAAAATATTAGTCATTTTTACGTTATTGTTAATAATTTTGTACCTCTTTTCTTAGTTAAAATACTAAAATTTTGGAATGTTGACCTTCATGTGTCTCTTACAAGTCAGTATCATGTTTGCCAAGTCAATATTACTAACAAAATTGCTAACTGAAAGTTAAAATTTGGTTAATTTTTAGTATTTCGATAAGTTTGATTAATAAAAAAGAATCCGACTGCTGTCTTCCTCGGCGAGGCCCTTCGCCTTCTGTCTTCCTCGCCGTTGTGCGACTGTTCGCCACCTTTTCTCCGGCGGTTGGTGCTCCGATGCTCTCTTTTGGAGGGTTTAAATGGCCACTGATTCAAGCTCGTCCATATCTGTTGATGCAAATCTTCATCTCTGGCCCGTTCCGTTTCTCCCCTGCTGTTGCTATGGCTTCAAGATCGGTGATTTTCTCTGATGCGACGGTGGCCGTAGCTGAAGACCGCGCTGATTTGTCTCTGATTGGCAAGGTTTTCGGCCCTGCACCCATTGTTGCCAGTATGCAGTCTTTCCTTGCAGATATGTGGCGATGTGAGGGTTCGCTGACCATTCTGTCTCTTAGCGTTGGTTTGCTTGGATTTGTCTTCTCTGATTCTTCGGATTTGTCTCGGATCCGTGACGGCTCTCCATGGATTCAGCCGCGTTATATGATTCATGTTAAGTCCTGGGAGGAACCGTCTTCTACTGTTGGGGAGTCTCTCAACCTTGTTCCTCTTTGGGTGCAATTCTGGAAGGTTCCTTCCCATGGCCACACAGTTCTTATGGCTCGCTGTCTGGGCTCCGCCCTAGGCGATCTGAAGGCAGCAGCGGTCCACATCGGCAGCAACTCTGGTGGCGTCTACCTCCGTGCGAAGGTGGCCATTGATGTGGCGGCTCCGCTTCCTGTTTCGGTTACAGCATCTCATGAATTCCAGGTCCGAAATCCGTTCGAGGCTCTGGTGCTCTGTGAACGACTTCCCCTGTTCTGCTTTAATTGCGGCATGATTGGTCACCCTCGGAATCGCTGTGATCGTCCTGATGCTATGGCTGCTGGTGACGTGCCTCCTTATGGTAAAGATCTGCTTGCTAGAGACAAGGGGCCGCGTGTCAACGAGCAGACCCTTCGTCGGCGGTTGGCTCATTTCTCCTGAAGGCGTCTGATGGAGGGTTCGGCGATTGGTCGTCGTTCAGTGGTGCTCGCTTTGCCTGCTCCATCAGTTGCTACAGTTCCGGTGGTGGAGGATTTTCAGCGTATGTCTCTTGATTCTCCTTTGGGAGTGGAAGCCGGTTCTCCCACCGCGGGTCGTGTTCGCAAGAGAGGAGAGTTGGGGGAGGAAATGCTTCCTTCCAATTCCAAGTCTCAGTGTGTGGAATCTGCTGATCTTTCTGTTTTGGCTGACAATCTCATGGGATGGAGGACACCGGCCCTAATCGGTCCCATTTGGTGCCATGACTATTCTTTTTTGGAATTGTCGGGGTTTCGGCAAGGCCCTGCTCGTAAGGCGCTGCTTGCTGCTATCAATTCTCGCTCTCCGATGATTGTGTGTCTTTGTGAAACAAAGTGTCGTGATAGGAAAGTTGTTTCGCGTCTTTGTCGTATTGGTTTCCCGAATAATGACCTCGTTAGTCCTGTAAATACTACTGGGGGTTTCGTAGTTGCTTGGTCTTCGGAGGTTCTTGCACTGTTACCTCGAAGTCCCAAGCTTCTATGTTCGTAGAATGTGTTCATTCTGTTTATGGTCAATTTGTGTTGGTGTTTGCTCATCTGGATTGTAATGAGAGCACTCGTTTGGTGCAATTGAATGAAATAAAGGTTGCTCTCTCGTCGCTTGTTATTCCTTTTTTAGTAATAGGTGATTTCAATTATCTCATGTGTTCTTCTGAAAAGCAAGGTGGTCGCTTTCCTACGCTGGCGGCTTTGGTCCCGCTGCAATCTTTTGCGACTAACCTCTCTTTACATGACCTTGGATTTCAAGGACCACCTTTCACGTGGTCTAATCGTCGATCGCCTTCTTAACATATTATGGAGCGTTTGGATCGCGGTGTTGCCTCTCCCTTGGCATCTACTCTTTGGCCTGGTTTGTAGGTTTTTCATCTTTCTGACCTTGGTTCTGATCACATGATGATTTTGTTGTTGTTTCATGCCTCTGCTACCAAAACGAAGGCCAATTTTCATTTTGATTGTCGTTGGCTTTCCAATTCTGAGGCAGAGGAGATTTTGGTATCTCAATGGAGTTCGTGGTATGGTGGTACTTTGCAGTTCAAATTACATTCCACCTTGAAATCAGCTAGGCATAGCCTCTTTAACTGGTCCTTAAAAGGCACTTCAAACTCGGCTCGGGCAATCCGTGAACTCCAAGATGCTATTCAAGTGGAACAGAATAAACCTACTATTGATTGGACGATTATCTCTGTTTTTGAGCAACAATTATCTTAAGCTTTTTTGCATGAAGAATTGTATTGGCAACAAAAATCTCGGGTTCATTATTTAAAAGAAGGAGATTCTAATACTCGCTTCTTTCATCTCACAACATTACAGCGTAGGAGGAAGAATAGGATTTTGCTCCTTCGAGACAATGACGGGATGGTTCACTCTGACGATTTGGGCATGGGTGGTATTGCAGTTCAGTATTTTGTTCATCTGTTTCTATCTGAAGTGTTTCCTTGCTCTGACTTTGTAGCCGGCTTGTTACTCCCGGGGTTCGTTTTGCCATCGATGAATGCATCCCTTATTGCTCCAGTTTTCCGGGAGGACATTCGATTGGCAACTTTCAGTATTGGTAGACTGACAGGTATCTTTTTTGAGCATTATTGGCATTTAGTGGGAAATTCAGTTGTTGCAGCTGTGCAGGAATTTTTCCACACTAGGCATCTCCTCCCTAATTTTAATCACACCTGGATTTCACTGTTTCTGAAGATCCCTGGTGCTGAAACTATGCGTCAAATGCGGCCAATTGCTTTATGCCAGGTCGTTTACAAAATAATCTCCAAAGTTCTTACTCGTAGACTTCGTGAGGTCCTCCCTTCTATCGTTGGTCCCTATTTGAATGGGTTTGTTAAAGGGCGTTTAATTTCGGATAATATTTTGTTGGGCCAGGAAGTGTTACAATTTCTGAAGAACAAATCTTTAGGTAGTGATAAGTGGATGGCTTTGAAACTAGACATGGAAAAGGCATATGACCGTGTTGAGTGGTCTTTTTGTTTGTTATCATGTCTAAGCTTGGTTTCTGTCCCCAGTGGCTATATGGTTGTGGGCGTGTGTTTCAACAGTATCTTTCTCTGTGCTTATCAATGGGTCTCCTCATGGTTACTTCCATCCTGAGCGAGGTTTGTGTCAAGGCGATCCTCTCTCTACTTTGTTATTTGCGCTTTATACGGAAGGTTTTTCTAGTGTTATAAATCAAGCCATTCACTCTGACTTGCTGCATGGATTGAAGGTGCACCGTCGGTGCCCTATGATTTCTCACATATTCTTTGCAGACGATTCTTATTTGTTCCTCCGTGCCTCTCCTATGGAATGTCATAATCTTCTTCATATTCTTAATTCCTACTAGCAGGTGAGTGGTCAGAAGGTCAATCTTCAGAAATCCACTGTTACCTTTAGTAATAACGTTTCTGCAGATGAAGCCTCAGTAATTATCTCCCTGCTTGGCATGGCAATCAGTGGACCCTAAGATCGTTATCTGGGACTTCCGATGCGCGTCTTGCGATCAAAGCATGATACTTTTCATTTTGTTGAGGAAGGTCTGGTTACCCGGATTTAAGGTTGGAAATCGAAGTATATGTCATTAGCGGCAAAGAAAACAGTGATTAAATTTGTGGCTTTGGCCCAACCGATTTACCCGATGTCATGCTTTCGAATTCCTTTGCTTTTTTGCAGTCGTTTGAATGGGCATCTTGCTCGCTTTTGGTGGAGTCAACAGGATAGAGAGAGTGGCATGAGATGGACCTCTTAGCGTGCTTTATGTCGTCATAAATCAAAGGGGGGTCTTGGCTTTCGAGATTTAGATTCCAATAACATTGTATTGCTTGCCAAACAAGCATGGAGGATCGTCCAGGATCCGGATAGCCTTTTAGCTACCACGTACAAAGGCAGGTAATTTCCCAACTCCTCTTTTCTTCATGCTACTGCTGGTAGGGATGGCAATGGGTCGGGTTGGGGCGGGTTTTGTCAAACCAAAACCCAAACCCATGGGTTTATCCGCCAAAAAATCCGGGGTAAAACCCATTGGGTTTGAAAAACTCAAACCCAACCCAACCCGCTGGGTATCCGCGGGTTCATGGGTACCCGTGGGTTTTTGTGGTGAAAATTTACAATAACAAGTTTCTTTCAAAATAAAAGTTTAACATAAATTTTCTCATACAAATTAATCATACAAAAAACACCAATCTAGAGCATACAAGCAAACCGCAAATGATCAATACAAATTGTTCAAAATTAATGATAAACATAAATAAACAATAAGATTAATTGAAAGCTTCTTCCTCTTCAACTAAGTTTCTTCACTCTCCACTTCATAATATCAACTTCATTCTAAACAATTAGAAAGAACAAATTATATATGTCTCCACAAACATATAGAATATTAGTTGTTTAAGGAAGATATATTATTTAGAATATTAAATTTACCTAAACCCAAACCCAACCCGACCCGGTGAATAGTGTAGCGGGTATAACCCCGAACCCGGCCCAAAACCCGTCAACACGAATTTTACCCGCGTTGACCGGATTGGGTCGGGTGGGTACCCGTGGGTTCGGGTTTTGTTGCCATCACTAACTGCTGGTACGCGTCCTTCATGGGCATGGCAGGGTGTACTTTTAGGCAGGGATCTTTTGGTCCAAGGCCTTCGTTGGTTAATTGGCTGTGGAACATCGGTTCATATTACAAATGATGCTTGGCTACCCACCACCCCTCCTTCTAGGCCGATTCAGCTTCCTGGGGTTGTCTTACCTGTCTCCTTTGTCTCATGCCTAATAAATCATGGTCAAGGCTCTTGTAAGGAGAGCATTCTTTCATATCTTTTTGATACTGCCACTGTCCAGATCATTATGGCTATTCCTCTGCCGATTTTTCCTGTGGCTGACCGCTTGATTTGGCATTATGAAGCTTCAGGTGAATATTCTGTTAAATCTGGTTATCGTTAGCTGCGGCTGAGTACATTGCTGACTTTTCCATGGTTCCATCGTCTTTTGACTCCCGTTCTTGGAAGTTTCTTTGGTCACTTCCTGTTCCTCCAAAGCTTAAATTTTTTCTTTGGCGAGTGGTGAAAGGTTTTCTCCCTGTTCGTGATGTGCTACGTGATAAGGAATTAATAGCTGATGATGATACTGAGGCTTACGCTTGCCCTGTCTATGGTGGTGAGGCAGAGACTCTTGCTCATTGTTTCTTGGATTGTCGGGTTGCTTTGGAGTTGTGGGATTTGTTGGGGTACAACCATATTCTTGCTCAAATTCGCTTGTGCCATGTTGCGATTGGTTGGCGTAGGCTATTTTTTTATGCAGGTTTATCCAAAGTAGAGATTTCACGTTTGGTTTTTCTTTACTTGAGGCTTTGGAAGTATGTTCGGGTACATATGATGGTATTTAGTATTTATCTCATGTTTTATCACGACATTATTATTCTCAGGTTGCTGAATGGGAGCGAGCACAAGCCCATCCGGAGAGATCTTTGCCTCGTCGTTCTCCTGCGTCTAGTGGGGTTTTACCTCATGATCAATCCCCTCCATCCATTCCTTCCAGTTCAGTGTTGGTACATTTTGATGGCGCCACCAAAACTTGGTCGGATGTGCCATTGGTTTTGTTGGTTTTGCATAGGCTAATCACGCTATATTTGCTTGGGGCCGTTTTATTCCTAATATTGATGACCCATTTCTCGCAGAGCTCCTGGCTCTTCGCGACTCCTTACGTTGGTGCCTGGCTCACTAGTTCACTAATGTTTTGTTTTGTGGGGATACGCAGGTGACTGTTCGGATGATCAACGCGAAGGACTCGGCGCACGTGATGGGCGGAGCTCTCCTGCAAGAGATTCAGGTGTTGTAGGCTTCTTTCCTACGTGCAACGTTCCATTTTTATCCCCGTAGGTATAATAGGGCTTCCCATACCGTGGCAAGACAAGCCCTTGGAGCGATGGTACAGACTCTTGTCGACCATCGTGTTTTATTTATTTAATTTTCCTAGCCTGGTCTTAGGAGACCTTGTATTTTGTCGTATCTATGCTGCTTCCCCCTCGGGATAACTATGGCAAAAAAAAAAATCCGAAAAAGGTTTGGATAATAAATAGACATTACCCAAAAATTAATTTCATACCACATCGATTAAATTACAACGGATTTAATAACTTTATAAAGCTAGTTCAAGGACCTTATTGAATTGGGTTTCTGGGTCTAAGTGGCTAAACTCCCTCTTCCTGATATAGGGGGCCGACCGGCTCTATACCCTCAAAAATTAAGTATGAAAACTAAACAAGCTTGGTAGCCAGACAACGGTAGCAAGCCGGGAGTCAACCCGATGAGGAGATGACAAGTTGGCCAACTGAGGTGACCACCCGACTAGTCAACCCGATGTATAAAATCTTGGGGGTGGGGGTTGGTCGGCTAGGATGATGTCGATCTAAGAGAGTGTCAATTTGATGATGACTTGGTGTACAACCCCTTAGGGGGGCCATATGGAGAATAAGTCTCAAGACACGTTTGGTGTCCCCCTAACGGGGTACCAAGCCGACAGGGTACAACGTACCAACTTGAGGAGATTCTAAAAACTAAGTATGGAGACCATGCCGGCATGACCGACTTGGTACTATGTTGACAAGTTGGTACCATGAGGAGCCTCTCAAGACTAAGTGTGAAGTCTTAGTGGGTAAATGAGCTAAGTTTTCATCCCATCATGACATGATCATGGAAAGGTGACAAAATGAAGGGTGGTACCAAGATGAGAGCAACATAGAAATCAGGGTTGTCAAGGAGTCTTAGTGGTAAGAAGCAACACGATGGAGGCAAGGCAAGGAGACCCCAAGCTCATCTAGTCAGGCCGAGGCGACAGGATGGAGCTTAACACAACACTCATCAATCCCGATGCCAAGCCACCTAGATGAAAATTATAAATCAATCACCAAGGTGGCAATGAGGACCCCCATACAGTTTGGAGCAACAGGCCAGCTAGCGATTACCAAGGCAATTACACTCGGTAGCTATAAATAAGAGAAACAAAGACGGAAAAAGGGTTTCACAACCATACATTTGACACCACTCACACCAATCATCTATGCTACACAAAATAGACAAAAATCTTTAGGGGGTTTTATTCAATTAAGCAAAGGATAGGAAAGCAAGGAAATGTAAAGTTGTTGATGATTTTTTCAAGTTATAGATACATAAAAGTACATATATGTTATTTTATAAAAAGTTAAATCTCGAGTAACATGATACTATACCCTAAAACTTATTGAATGAACCCTAGACCCTAGTTATCCAAGCGCAAAGAGGCTAGGAAAATGGTCGATCTTAAGTTCATTTAGAGCTAAAACATGGATAAGGAGAAAGGGAGGAGATTGTGATATCTCAATTTCAAGTTATTGGTAATCTTTAATTCAATGGAGGAGGTTGGGAGACGAGTAATGAGAGTGTCCACTTTTTCGTGTCGTAAAAATAACAAGAGATTGAGTGAGAGACGAGAGTGACTTTTAAATTGGAAAGCCAAAATTGGATCGGATGAGAGCATGTGATTGTGAGTTGTCAAAGAGTGAGGAATAACAAAAGTATGTGTGCTATATTTATTTAATTTTTAATTTTTGTTGTTTCTTGATATTTTGGTATATTTCGATCCAAATCTCATAATCTATGATACCAAGTAACCCTCCAAAATGAATTACAATCTCAATCTCTAAAAATAAAATAAGTATTCAATAATACCAAACAATAATAATTTTGATATGGTATTCGATATATGCTAAATATCTGTATCAAACTCCCCGCTCTAATGTGGAGCAATGTGGATCAAACCATTGTCCAATTTTGTTGGATGCAAGAGCCGGAGAAAATGAAGAAATGGCATTACCAAAGCTAATCACCAAGAAATAGCGAAAATGTTTTCGAGGAGTGCAAGCAGTGGCGGACTCGGGAATTTTACATACGAGTGTCCTCTTTCAAAAAATAAAGTAAATAAAAATTAAATAATTCTTAAATAAGAAAATGTCCAACTCGTACAAGTTAAAAAAAAAGTCCATGATGTATTGTGATATTCTGAAAAAATTGTGAAATACACTTGGTGTCTACATTGTTCAACAAATTTGGAGTCATTTGGAAGTTAGGAGTCTAAATGAGTGATTCAGTGAATGTGTGTATTCTTTACAATCTATCGTTCTTTTGACATAAACTTATCCAAAATGCATGCATTTAATTTGTACTTTAGAATCTCAAATGGCTAGAATCATTGATTTTACCATAAAAGCAAAACCCTATAGTACCAATACTATATAGCATTATAAAATTTCTCGCGAACTAGCCAATTTTGAGCTAATATACAGTTACTTACCACCCAATAACGGCGATGAAGAAAGTACATGTCACAGAGGTGCATACTCCGTAATATGCACACACGTTGCTCGACTCGACTATTCTTCGGTGGCGAGCTTCAAATCCAACTTCACGATCCGAAAGCACCGGAGCTTTCAACCGTCACTAGTAAATTAACTTATACCGATATACAAACGGGCTAATTATTACACACATATAGTATTAGTATACATGTACATATATTTTTTTAGTAAGGGTGATGGTGCGGGCAATTATGTGGATGACCATATGTGTAATTACTATAGCAAATAGGCACACCCACTTGACCTCCATAATTGGTACCGTGTATCCAACCAATCGCCAGAGTATTATTATTCGTCGCTAAAGCTCCACTCCCGTCGCGAGAAGGTTCGGGCTTCTTATCGGGTTTAACATCGGCGACGCTCAAGACGTCGGCAAATCCCACCTTTTTCCTCAACAAGCACGCCAACTCCACGGCGTCGACCCCTTCGCCGGTCACTGCTATCTCGTTCTTCTCTTCCATTACAGTCACTGATTGAACCCCTGTGTGTGTGCAGGGGCGGAGCCAGGATTTCAAAACCGGGTGGGCCGAAAACGTAAATATAATTAAAATAAAATATTTATTATACTTATTTTAAAGTATACGACGTTTTTTAGATCATTCAATATAGCGTCTAAATTAAAACTCTTACGTATCTTTCTTTCAATACAAATAAATAAATCATTAACAAAAGATTTGTCATTCATTCTGTTTCACATCTATTCTTCACATCAGAAAATGCAAAATCACATATAGCGAAAATAAGACATATCAACCACAAAATAAAATTTGCTCGACAATTCTTCATTGTCAATTCCGATACACGTTCTATAAAAAAGGAAAAGAATGAATTTGATTGGGTTTTGGCCTTTTAGTTTGTGGCTTTTTCGTTAGTCTAGGCCCTAGGGTACAATGTGGGAAAAGCAAAAATCAGTGGTAGATGTGGATCGAACTTGGGTGATTCAAGTCAAAAAATTGGTGTAGCTACCGTTGGACTACGTGATTAATTAATGTGACAATACACTATCAAGCTTACTTATCCAAACTATATTTAAATATTCATAAGATCCTAGGGGCCGGGACTATTCCCGGGGGGCCGGGGCCCACCCTAGTTACTAAGTAGCTCCGCCCCTGTGTGTGTATATATGCACGCAATATTAATTAGTATGATCAAATATGTAATACGTACGCAAGCATGAGATTAGGGCTAGCTAGCTATAGCTAATTACCGGCAACAGAAACTGCGATCGTCATGACTTTGGTCCGGCACTTGGGGTTGTTGTTCATGTTGGGAACCCTCAGCACCACCTTTCTCTGTAGAACAAAGTAGAGTATGTAACTTGTTATAGCTAGCTACATGTATACATAGGGTCAGGGAGACAAATACAAACAGTGACGAGCGAGGGATTGGTCTAGTGGTATCATCCTTGATTTTCAACCTGAAAAATCGTAGATTCGAAAACATCCCTTTTTCGTTGCACAAATTTCCAAAAGGAGAGAAGAAAAGAGAGAGATAAACAGAGAGCAAGACAAATAGAGTACAATTCGTTGAACGCGTACCTTCATGATGAATCGATGTTTTGATAAGGGTGTTGTGGGACGAAAGGCTCCGGTATTTTTCTCCTGCAAAGAGTTAGCTTCTTTCGATTTTGTATGAATAAGGATGTAAAGGAAATTAGGGTTGTCGATTGTTTTCGCTAATTTATCTTTTCTGTCATTTGTAGGGGGGATGTATGTGTGATTAGAGTAGAACCTGTGTTATAACTTATAAAGCAAGGTATGTGGGTATTTATATAGGGTAATCAGAGGCAATGTGGGGGCGATGGGGTTAGGTTTAGAAATATTTTATGAGATAAGATAAATGTATTGTAAGTTGCCTTGGGGGCTTCGAGGAATATAACCATCAACCTACTTTATTCCAAATTATAGTATGATAATTTACTACAAATGGCCGGCCATAGGCGATTCTGTTTGATACTTTCGAACTATCTCTATCTCAAAAGTCAATTGTTTTTATTTTATGAATGAAGAAACTCCTTTTTTTCCACAATTTCAATTGCTGCTAGAATATGTGGATTTGTTACTACTGAAAATAACAAGAAGAAACAGGGAAAGAGAGCCATGCACCCATCTTCCAAGTTATAATTTCTAACAGGGAACAATCCTGGTAATAGCCTAATAGCCAAAGTCAACTTCAAGTTAACTAGACGCTGAAACCTAGAGAATAGGTCTTCTAAGTTCTAACTATACTTGGCTTCCACGTAGGTTGCTGCACAACAGCTACTAAATCGACACACTAGGTAGCAACTAATTAATAACCTCGAACCCGAGCATCATTTGTGTGTTGTGATTTTTAGTGATATGAATAAAAATGAAAGGGGAAAGATCCAAGAGAATCTCTTAAAGTACCATGTTGGTAAGTTGTGGGAAGGTGTGGCCGCGAATTAGGTCGATTTGATGTAATATGTTGGTAATCTGTTAAATTGGTTTGTGTAACCAACCGGAACAAATCGAACCAGGTTGAACCAAATTGAACCAACCATGCGGCGGTTGGAATAACCAAACCGGTCCAAATTCCATGAGGCCGAACCGATACAATGGTTGAAATATTTTAAACGAACCATTGCAATGGTTGGGGTGTAACCACCCATACGAAGAGTTGCAGCTCCCTTCGTTCGTACCCCTTCATGTTCTATAAATAGCACCATACCCCCTCTAGTTTTAATAAGGAGAGAAATATACGTTTTTCCCATACCAAAACTCAGCCAAAATCTAAAGTGGTTTTTTTTGCATTATTTTTTCAAAGAGAAAATAGAGTTAAGTGTGGTTCGTTTAAAAACTAAACAAAGAGGTCTACTCTTTAATTGCATAAATCAATACAAAAACTAAACAAAGAAACACAAGGATTCTTAAACTACTCATTTGATTCCAACAGTCTCCGCTCCTCCTCAAGCTAGAATATGGGTATCAAGAATGACCAACTTGCCAGTCAAACCAACTAAACACAATTGTGGGGAAAGATTTAGCAATTAATCAAATCAGTAAACTAATTAAGTTGTAGCATATTGCAAAAGTTTAATGGCCCCAGCAGCGATGTTGTCTTGAGTAAGATGTCTATCAAACTCGATGTGTTTAGTATTCTCATTAGCAACAGGATTATCCGCTATTCTGATAACTTAGTGACTATTAGAATATGTAGTGGCAGGATTTGTATAAAAATATCTCAATATGCAAACGCGTAGATATGTATAAAAAAAACTCAATATGCAAACCATCCCAGACACTGGAGATGGCAGATGGAGCAGAGAAAAAGAAACCAAGTCACGGACATATGAGCATCAAATAAATGAAGCTTCAAATGCTATATCTTGTCGAGTATTACACAAGAACATATAAACAAAAGGATCTCTAGTTATAATTTGAGAGCACTTCTACTATGCTATATAGTATTGGTGCTTTAATGTACAACTTAAAGTTGTACCATAACATTAAATGTATAAGTTTAGGTTGTACCATAAAGCAATTTGTATCATTATGTTATGGTACAACTTTACAACTTGAAGTTGTACCATCACATAAAGGTACAAGTTCAAGTTGTACCATAAAGGAATTTGTACAAAAAATATAGGTACAATCTGAAGTTGTACCATAACGTAAATGTACAATTTTAAGTTGTACCATAAAGGCAAAATCCTATAGCACCAATACTATATAGCATTGTAAAATTTCTCATAATTTGAACATAGCTATCAATTCTGCCAATTTTGTTTTGCCGTTCATTATATATTTTGACAACCCACATCTGTCTTAATGTCAAATAGAAGTGACAAAGACAAGTTATCATCACATTTTCCAAACTAAAAATTTAGATAATATGACAAATTTGTTTCGTCAAAATAAGAGCGCGTATGACAAAAATAAATTTGTCATTGATTATGGATTTCATTAAAAAATATGAATATTCACAAATTACAATGATGATCCTTAAACCTTTTATGGAAAATTACCGGCATAGAAAAAGTATGACTAAATATTGTTTTTGTGACAAAATATTAATTATGATAACAATCAATTATGAAAAAAGTAGTGGTCATAATATGCGGTGTTTGTCACAGTAAGCTACTTAGAAGTTAGAATTGTGAACGGCTATTTGCCGCCAACCAAATTGCTATTTGTCGCAAACGAAAAAAAAAGTTGAATTCAAATTTTGAATTCTCCCTTCCTTCCCCTCCTTTCATTCTATAAATTCGAATATCATTAACATTTGACTCATTCCAACAAAAACACTTTTGTCGACGAGCCCAGTGTCTCTGTCGCCGACACTGTTCCTCCGTCGCCAGCCAACCTCCCGTCGTCCTCAATCGTCGGAAAACAAGTAAGTTTACTTTTTCCGGCAAGTTTTTCAATTTTTCGGCAAGTTTTCCAGTTTTCCGGCCAAAAACACGGTGGCCCGAAAAAAAATTGTGTCCGAAACGCCGCCGAGCCAAAAGAAATTTTCGGCCGGCGCGACGCCCAGCCGAAAATTTCTTCCGGCCTGGCGGCGCCGCGGCCGCAAATTTTTTCGGCCGGACGTCGCACCGGCCGCAAAAAAATTTCGGCCCGGCGGCGCGCCGCCCGCAAAATTTTTTCTGCCCAGCCTGTTTTTGTATTTAATTTAATATGTTAATTAATTAGTCAATAAAAAATTACTTAATTAGTTAATAGAAATTAGTGTTAATATTTATTTAAGTTGGTGTATAAATGTTTTTTTTTTGTAATAGGCGTATGAATGTTTAATTACTTAGATTAGTTAATAGAAAATTAATTAAGAATTGGTTTAACAATTAATGTTAATATTCAGTACATTAGGTAATAGAAAATTAATTAATTTGTAATTAATTAACAATTAATGTTAATAGTACATTAGTTAATAGAAATTTAATTAATTAGTGCGCATCTAAGTATGATATTGTGTAAATTTGTATATAATTAGATATGGATGATGCGGGTGGGAGTGAGTTGTATAGATTCAATGGTAGGGTTGTTGATGCATCAACACGAAGGAAGGTGCCTAAGAAGAATAAGGAGAAGAAGCGCTCTCGAGATATTGGACATCAGTCAGAGGCAAATTTAGGGGAGGATGGGTTAGAGGCTCCTACTGTAGTTGCTCGTTCGTCATCACGGGCGTCTGGTTCCCATGGGGGGAACCAGGGTGCTACATCGAGAGTGGTCTCGACTGAGTTTGATGAGGACGATAATGATGAGGATATCGAGGTCCCTCCACCTACGCGTGGACATGGACGAGTGCCGTCTCGTACGGCAACATCACGTCCTGCTATGTATAGGGACCGAGCTGGGCGATTCGTACCACCTGCTCGTGAGGAGACAGAGAGCTCGGAGACTGGACGGAGTAGGGAGGACGTTCGAGTGGTCCTCCACCGTGGGAGCTTGTTGGTGAGTATCCTGGTGGACCTACGGATCCTAGCCTCATTAGGAGCTTCCGTGGCCACGCTTCCTATGCGCTTTGGATGGGGCTTGGAGATCGAGGGGTCATCAGTTGCTACACCCGTACATCGGCGGTTGATTATCTGGGTAGCTACTTGTTTAGTCATGTTGAGGCGGAGGATCTGGTTCAGCAGTCAGGTCTCCAGCACCTGATGTACTCTATGTTCCGCAAGATAGCGATTGACGAGGCTTTGATCTCAACTTTTGTTGAGAGGTGGCACCCAGACACGAACACCTTCCACTTGCCTTTTGGTGAGATGACGATCCTCCTCCACGATGTTCAGTACTTAATGCAGATTCCTGTTGATGGACGGCTGATGAGTAGGACTTTTGCGCAGCTTGACCATCCGGAGGTGGGTTTGTTTGCGCTTCTTGGGATGAACTCGGAGCAGTTGAGTAGTCGTTCGGAGGCCCCTGGATTTGCTAATAGGGGTAAGTGGTACGAGAAGGGTGGTTTTCTTGCGGAGATGGCGTCCAGATACTTGCAGGTGAACGGGACACATGTGACAGAGGCGCAGTCGTACTTGTTGTTGATGTTGGGGTCCACTTTGTTTGTGGACAAGAGTAGAGACAGGGTTCGGCCGGTGGTGAACCTATTTTTGGACGAGTTGGAGGAGATAGATCAGTACAGTTGGGCATCAGGTACACTTGCTTGGTTGTACAGATGCCTTGGTCAGGCGTCTCGTGCTGGTGCCAGGGGGTGGCTGGTTGTCTCACACTTCTGCGATGTTGGATCTACGAGTACTTTCCGGGTTTCAGGTCATCTCACTTTGAGCCACCTGTCGTTGGACCTGATGAGGCTTGGGCTTCACGATGGATTGGGCAGCCGGAACCTGGTTGAATGAAGAGTGAGATGACTCAACTCTATTCGAGCTCGTGTTACCAAGATGAAACACATGGTTCGTGTAGCATTTTGCCCACATTGTCTGATGAGGCAACCACTCACCTCGCACGTAGTCGGCCATTTTTATGTTCTTCTGTGTCCAGACCCTCTCAAACTCATTAATCTTTTGAAGAAAACCCTCCTGAGTCCAACTCCATGCAGCTTTGTCGAAATATTTCTTCCATACCGCTTGTGCTACCTCTCTTTTTGAAATTCCACCCAGTAATTGCTCAAATTTTTGCTTCACACAGTTGTTGACGTGCTATAAACATAGTAGGTGGACAGTATGTGGGAGAGGGAAGACCACAGGAATAGAAGCAAGCAGACCACCTTCTTTGTCTGTCACAATGACATTCGGAACCGTATCACCGAGCAACCCTTTAATACATCGCAGCAGCCACTCATATGTTTCCTTTGTTTCCTGCTTAATAATTGCACATGCAATGTGGAAATTCTTCTTGACTGGGGTAACCCCAATAATCTCAACCCATGGCCAGCCATACCTATTCGTCTTGTAGGTCGAGTCAATGAGGATGACGTACGGCCATGCATGCAAAATCTGAATGGACGTCGGGTGCGCAAAAAATAGATTAGTGAGCACATTATTAGAGTCCTTTTGCAAACAGATATGGTGCCCACGTTGTTCAGCTCCGTGAAGCGCAAACCGTATCGCATCCATTTCACCCATCTCATCCAATCTTGTCTTGTAATTTCTGTTGTACATCTGTTTGATATCATGATTCACACCCCCTTCAGTATTGAGTGTCATCTTCTGTTGATTTGGTCTCACCCCCGCCTTCCTCATTAATCTTAACCTCTCTTTTTCAGCCTCACTAAACTGTTTGTTGTGTCGGTGATGTTCTGGATACAACACCTTTTCATGGTTGTGAAACCCTCTATTAGCTCCGATTTCACGACTTGTCACTCCCACTATGACCCATGTGTTTGGACCATTCTTTTGCCATACTTCCTTAATACATATCTGAAACTGGCAACCAGTACCCTTCGAACTAATATTCCCACGCGTCTCCTTCGTAGGGTCTGGTTTATAAGACTTAACGATCCTACTGCTTCTGTCGCAATACATACAGAGGGCAGTAACAGGATGAAGTCCAGCAGTATTCGGTTTCCATGCTCCTCTAACAATAAAGAACCCACACTCCTGAGCGATTGCTTTTGCAGCTAACTTCACACTTGCATAATGGATCCCATTCTCAAATTCTGCTGTGTAATCATGATCGGCCGGTAACCACTCTGACATTTTTCCTACAATTACAATATAACACATCAATATTCCTGTGAACCTAAACGCTAATTTCAACTCTTAACCGCTAAATTCAACTCCTAAACTCTAAATTCAACTCCTAAACGCTAATTTCAAGTCTTAACCGCTAAATTCAACTCCTAAACGCTAAATTCAACTCCTAAACTCTAAATTCAACTCCTAAAATCGAATTTTTCCGAAAAATTCCAAACACAGACGGTGGGCCAAAAATTTCCGGCGGCCGGAACCTGGCCGGGCCGACGGAAATCGGTGGCCGGAGCCAGGCTGAGCAATAAATATTTTGTGGCTCAGCCAGGTTCCGACCGCCGGAAATTTTTGGCCCGGCCAGGTTCCGGCCTCCGGAAATTTTCGACCCACCGTCTGTTCGTTGCAAACGTCGGAAAAATTGTTCGAAACTACAAAAAATTGACGCACCTGCTTAGTGATGATTCATGGATGCGTGTCCGCAGTTTACGTCGAGGATGGGCTTTCCCAATGGTTTTCCGGCGACTTTTCCGGCGAGCGTCTATTTTTTCTGATTCAATACGTTTTCTGAAAGTTGAATATGTTGTAGATTGTGAAACTTCTTAACCAAAGATGTACATATATATTTTTTTTTTAGTTGGCGGCAAATAGCAATTTTTTAGGCGGCAAATAGCAAGCCCCTTGGCATATAGTGACAAACACCTTTGAATTGTGATGAAGTTGTCATTTTAGATTTTACTATGAGAAAGTTTGTCACAGTAGTGTTTATTTTCTTATCGATGGTCTTGGCAATGTCGACCAATTTTGGTACGTATCATTTCTCTCCTCCAATTGGCTCCCTGAATCAAGGTGATGTTTATCCCCAGGCGTCTCAATGGTCTTGCTAATTGGATGGCGAGGAATGAGCGTTTGGGATCTCTACCTATGGATTGGTTGACTGTTGCTGATCTTGTTTCTCCTTTACTGTAAGAATGTACTTGGTTTCCGTTGATGGGTTAAGGAATAAAAGCATTTCTATTCGTAAACAAAAAAGCGTTTATTTTCTGACAAACTTTTTTCTTTACCTTATCGGTTAAGATATTATGACAAAGAGTCCAAAATTTTGTAGAAGTGGCCGCTCAAAGCAATAAACAACTATATTTATCATAATCAAACCAAATTAAGTAGAGATAGACCGGATAAATGATACAGTAGATCATCTCCGTATTAGGAATGGCAATGGACAGGTACGAGCAGGCATCTCGATACTCATATCCGTCCCATGGTAGGTCAGGTTTAGGTTGGGTAATTTATCACGGGGCGCGGGTCGGGATAGGTCGACCCAATGGGTATGTAATTTATGTGAAAAACATTAGAAATGTTCGTTATTTTCATTGAAATATCAAGAAAGAAACCATAATATGATAAAATGTAGTTAGATTACTGAAGAAATTGATCTTGTCACTTATTTACAACTTTATTATAGCTAAAATATAATGTAATTAGAGGAAAATCTTAAGTAATTTGATACTGAAGAAATTGATCTTGTCAATTATTTACAACTTTATTAAAGCTAAAATATAATGTAATTAGAGGAAAATCTTAAGTAATTTGACTAAGATTATCTGTAATTTAGGCAAGAACGGGTCGAGAATGGAGGTGTGTCAGGGCAGGTCGGGTCGATGAGAGGTACCCATGCCCACCCCGACCCGCCCCAAACAGGCCAAACAAGTCGGGTAAATCGGGTCAGATCGAAATTAACATATGATATAATAAGTATTCAACCATCAATAATGAGTTCGACAACTTGTTTAAGGGCCAGCTGAACGAGCTGATTAATCGAACAAGCTGTCCGAATCTGATCTTACCTAGAGAACCGGGATCTAACTCCTCCAAAGAAGAGACTGAGACAGTAAGACTACAGGAAATAAATCGACATTTAAAATACTTGGTACTTGTGCGGTTTCGTGGACTGCCAACTGGGCTACTCATAGAGTGACACTAAAACCCTGTTGCTGTCTCGGTTAGAAGTTAGCTTCCTTTTAATTTTGTAGGGTGACTTGTTATTGGGATGGGAAGGATTGTGGGTAGTGGTTCTTTCTAACTATTGTCTTGAAATTACTCGGGGGAAAAATTTACTTCTTGTTGCCCCCATAAATCATATAGTATTCGATAACTTTGTTTATCAAATGTGGTACGATTCTTTTACTTGTTAACACTTCAATCCGATTACCCAAATTCTCAATTAGTTTCTTTGACTCACGCCAGTCGGTGTCCTGGTAGACATGCTTCTGATCACTGCTCTCGCTCTAGTGGAAAAGCCCCGACATCGACATGGCTGGAAGCGGCTGCTGGAAGATCTGATCGGCAGAGAAGGGCCGTTCTTAGAGACTGATGTTTGTGTTTAGAGGTGGCAAATGGATTGAATTGGTGGATTGGATTGGTGGATCCATGGATCAAATGGATTGGATCTAATGGATTGGTGGATTCATGGATTTGATCAAGTGGATTGGTGGATTATCCATGAATCCAAATGACATCCTCAACCAAGGACCAATATGTAAAATGTAAAAAGTTTAGGTACTAAAATGTCACAATGAAAAATTTTAGGTACCAAAACGTAATTTTTCAATGATATTTTTCGTATAAAAAATTAAATTTTAGGTACCAAAATGTAAAAAATAAAAATTATAGGTACTAAACCGTAATTTGCCAATGATCAATGGATCCAATCCATTAATCCACCAATCCAATTGGATTTGGATCAAATGGATTGGATTAGGTGGATATTTTTAATGAATCGCTATTTGCCGCCCATCGTATTACTATTTGCCGCCCATAGTTAGGAAAGAAAAGACCAATTTACCCCTGCCCCCTAACCCTATCTATCCACCTCCTCCCCCCTCCCACCCACCCCCCCCCCCCACCCCTCCTGCTCCTGCCGACCACCCTCCCACCTCTCCTCTGCTCACCGACGCCGGCGACCACCTCCTCCTCTGCTCCCCGACGCCGGCGACCACCCTCCCAGTCCTCTGCTCACCGACGCCGCCGGACCTCTTCCTCCTCTGCTCCCCGACGCCGGCGACCACCCTCCTCTGCTCGCCGACGCCGCCGGACCTCCTCCTCCTCGGCTCGACGCCACCGCCCAGGAGAAGGAGCTCGCCGTCCAGGAGAAGCCGCGGCGCCGCTGCTCAAGTCGTCGGCGAGGAGGTAAATTTTTTTTTTTAATACAGTAAGCTCGCGGTCCGCCCGGTCTGGTCGGACCCCGTTCGCCCGGTCTGGTCGGACCGGTCTGATTGAGTTTCTGATTCGGTTTGAATGGTTCGATTTAAAGAAATATTTATTAGATTTATTTTAAATACAATTGTTAGTATATTAATTAGTTTAATATTAATATTTGATTAATTTGTATATAATTGTTAATTAATTATATAATGTGTTAGTTTATATATTGGGTAAGTTGAAATAATTATAATTGTTAATTAATTATATAATGTGTTAGTTTATATATTGGGTAAGTTGAAATAATTATAATTGTTAATTAATTATATAATGTGTTAGTTTATATATTGGGTAAGTTGAAATAATTATAATTGTTAATTAATTATATAATGTGTTAGTTTATTAATTGGATAAGTTGAAATAATTATAATTGTTAATTAATTATATAATGTGTTAGTTTATTAATTGGGTAAGTTGAAATAATTATTTGAATAACTATCTAGTTAAATTAATTAGTAATTGATAAATTAATTAGATAACCAAGTTGTATGTATCATAATTAGTAATTGATAAATTATGACTATGATGAAATTGCTAATCTAATAATTTATTATAACAGATTAATTAAATTAAGTAGATAACATCAAACGAAATATTAAGTAGATAACAAATTGTATGTATCATAATTACTCTATGAAACAAAAAGTAATTGCTCAACAAATAATTTTCAATAAGATATTAATAGAAAATTATTGTCTATGTTTAGAGATGGCGTCATCTGGTAATTCTGGAGGATCACGTAGTTCTGGAGGACCAGGAAAGAGATTGAAAAGATTCATTGGGCGTAACATTAGCGTTAGTGTGAGAAATAACCGAAATGATAGAGATGAGCCACAGCCACAGCCTCAGCCACAGCCACAGCCACAGGTGACACCGATGAGATATAGGGCAGACGGTTTCCCTCAGTTTGATTTTCGGATGCCTAGTATGGGTGGTAGTGGAGCTGGTCCCAGTATTGATCATCATACTTCACCGTTTGAGCCTTCAGACGAGATTGACGACGAGTCGGAGGAGTATGAGTCGGATGCTGTTGAGACACGTATTCCACGAGTCAGTCCGATCAGAGACAGAGGTGCCCACAGCGTTGCGTCACCTGTCGTTACTGGGGTTCATGCTGTTACTGGGATCTATAGAGACCATGCGGGGCGTTTCTATAGAGCTCCACAGCCTGGTGAGGGCCAGAGTTCTACTACTGATGTATGAGAGGCCTGGGAGCCTAGAGGACCGTGCCCTGGAGGGCCGAGCGACCCGAGTTTGCTCCGTAGCTTTCTTGGGCATGTTGCCCACCGTCTGTACACGGGAGAGGCTGATAGAGGGGTGATCACTTGCTACGACAGGAGTGCGACCCTTTGTCACGTTCTCGGCGGTTATCAGATAGCAGATGATAACGCTAGGACTACCGTAGAGACATCGGGCCTTGCTCACCTCGTTGATATCACCTTCCAGAGCGAGTTGGACCCTGCTCTCATCTCGGCATTTGTGGAGAGGTGGCAGCCGGATACTAACACCTTCCACATGCCGTTTGGAGAGATGACGATCCTCCTTCACGACGTGGCATACATTCTTGGGCTTGCGGTTGACGGAGAGGCGATGGTAGTGGATCCGAGGCAGTTGCAGAAGTTTGCACTGGAGGCTGACATCCGAGCACTACTGGGATTAGATCGTGACGAGGATGAGTACGGGGCGCAGGTTGGCGAGGTTGCTAGTCTGTCTAGGTGGTACAGAGGATTTGGTTTGTTGGGTGTGGGAGCTTTGACTCATTTGCAACAGTCTGGTCCGCCAGCTAGAGAGGCTCAGTGTTACCTTCTTTTGCTGCTTGGGTCCACACTGTTCGTAGATAAGAGTAAGGACCGCGTTTCTGCTGTTGTGAACTTGTTTGTGAAGAGGCCGGATATGCTAGGAGAGTATGCGTGGGGGGCTGGAGCACTTGCTTATCTGTACAGGCAGCTTGGTATTGCCTCCCGGGCGGAGGCTAAGGGAGTGGCGGGTTGTCTGACTTTACTACAGTGTTGGATTTACGACCACTTTCCTACTTTGAGGCCTAGTCGGTTGGAGCCACGAGAGCTGGAGCGGGGGCAGGCAGGAGCATTCAGGTGGCGCGGTACAGCACCCCGGTCGAGTAAGAGGAGGGATGCACAGATGCTGGCTTATTATCGGCAGGCTATTGATAGTTTGACCCCTCAGTCAGTTAGTTGGACTCCGTATGGTCGTAGTCCTCATCTGACGGTGAGACGTACCTTGTACCAGGGCCTGCTCAGATTTGCAGAGATAGCAGAATATTATGATCCCACTAGGTGCCTCCGACAGTTAGGCTACGTGCAGGGTGTACCGTATCCACCGGAGCGTCCGCTTGTTGTGCGTCGACCTACTTCCACGCTTGGATACTCTCTTAGCTACCAGTCTGTCTATGATTCGTATTGGAACAACTTGGGGGCGCATAGTGTGCATCTGGACCTTTTTTCTACTCCGATACGACGTAGGCCATGGGAGTTTGCTGAGAATTACATGTCGTGGTACATTAGGCACTCGCACCCACATATACTGAGTGACAGCCGACCTGTTGATGACATCTCGGATGCTGATACGGTTAGTACAATTATATTTTATATTATTTGTATTAAATTATTTGTAACTAATATGTATTTAAATTGTATGGTTTTTTATTACAGTTGTCACGCAAGATGTGGGTTGAGATATCTCCCGTGATGGATGCTGCACAGGGTAGTAGGGAGAAGTGGATGGCTAGCGCCAACGAGTACTACGACTTATGTCATGGAGTTGGGAACATGTGGCCCGAGTTTAGGAGGAAGTCGGATTTTCTACCACCTCCACAGTAGTTGTATGATTATTATGTCATATGTATGAGTGTTATTTGTTGTTTTTAGACGAGTTGACTTATGTGTTCTACTACGACTTATGTTATGTGGTGTTCAGTTGCTTATTTGTTGTTTTGGGACTATGACTTATGTTATTTGTGTGAGCTGATTATGACTTATGTGGTTTATGTTTTACTTTGGATGTTTTTATTATATCATGCTTCCATGTGACGTAAACAAACTTCATTACAATTTATTTAAATTGAAGACGTTCATTACAATTTATTTAAATTGAAGACGAGTACAAGTTTATTTCTTTGGACCCCTCTTTTTGCGTGATGGAAAGTTACTCGCCGCACCCCCAAGATCGAACCACATTTGACTAAACGGCGCGAAATATGTCTCTCATCCATCCACGCTTTCTTGGTGACCGTTTGGCCACATGGCATGTGGAGGGGGCATCGGTATCTTGTCCGCCGGGAGGTTGATCCAATGATTCTGGACGAAATGCACAAAAATGACTCCTCTAGGTGGGCTTCCCCATGTATGTTGTCCACTGGCAGAATGGTGCATGTGTAAGATTGTGGAGTTGGGTAGAGGTAAGTGTTGTACATGACAACCGCCAAATTAAATAGTGTGGCAAATACGAATAGATCCACACCCATCATCCAATGATGTTAAGTCGTTGGTGCTGTAGTAGTGATGTCAATGCGTCTGATTGCATCATTGATGCCGGGACCGTAGATGGGTGCGTATCGCCAATCGTGCTCACGCATTTCTTCAGCAAGTCGTGCCCTCACCCCTGTGAACCCTTCTTGACTACCATATAGTGCAAAACTAAGTGCACGAAACCCACAATAACCGTCTGGCACCGGGTCGTGGATGGCAATGACAAGCGGCCGAATGAAGACAGGAAGGTGTTCCATGTGTGCGTAATCAGAATGGGGCTGCTGGGTCCAGGGATATCTGTGAAGGAAATAGGTAATCAGCACAAATGCGATGTAAAATATTAATATAAATAACTACACTTATGAAAAAATTAAATTGTACCTGTGTCAGGACAGTTGTATCTGTTGTTATCTTCTGGATCATCACACTCCTCCGCTGCATGGTCGTCTGACGGGTACTCGTCTATCTGAGTTCCCGTGGACTTGGTACTGGTCGACTTTGTAGACCCCGATGTTGTGCTTCCCGACTTATTTTTCATGCTTTTCTTATTGCCTCGCGGTATCTTTTCCCACCACCGTTTCGTTCTTCCAGTTGATTTTTTGGCTGGGTGCCCCTTTCTAAATTCGTTCACTTCTGGCTCGTGAATGTTGTCCTCCACCGGGTGGAGACCGCGAAACGCGTTCTTTGCTGCTTTTTTCGTTGCCTCTGGTCCTCTGCGTACAGCCTCATCAACCAACTCCCGAAGGTGAGATCTAGCCTCCTCCTCCTGGGGAACGTACTCCTGAGCATTGGGTGGATGCTCGTATGACAGTGTCCGCCAATATATATGAATATCACCGGGATATATCTCTATGTCTCGCGCTCTGCCATCCATAACTTGACATCCACACCTCAAACCGTGTGTCACAGAGAAATGACATGCACATCGGGAGTTCTCATTTTTTTCCAAGCGGGCAGCCAATTCTTCTTCAACCTCCTTCATTAATATAATTGCCTGCATGCTGACCTTCCTTCTCAAGAATGTGAATGGTGTACCACCGGATGCTGAAAGGGTTTTCTGTCTAGAGTTTTCCAACATCATCCTAACCTCCCCGAGTTGGTTAGTAATGTAGCGGTGGTTTCCTTTCCATACAGTGTCCATAGATCCCCGCGAGTTGTGGAGGAAAGTCTTCAAAGCGGAATGTGACGACTCAACCCTGTTTGTGCTCGTATTTCCTAGATGAAACACATTTTATGTATGACAAACAGCCCACTTTTCTCGATGTTGCCACCACACTCCCTGTATGTATTGCAACATACGTGGTTCTTGATTGCCCCATCTTGTCCTAAAGCGGCCAAACGCGGCCAACATACCTTGCTCTGACCAAGAATAAAGCATAGGACACCAATATTGGTCGTACGCCTCGTTGACCAAATCCATCCTGTCCTTCCCAAATATTTCCAAACACTTCTTCTGCACATTGGTGTTGATGTGCCAAACACATAGCAAATGCGGGGTGCGGGGGAAGACCACAGGAACCGTAGCAAGTAGTCCACCTTCGTGGTCGGTGACGATGACAGAGGGCACGCGAGGATGGAGCAATTGTTGTATGCACTGCAACAGCCACAGATACGACTCTTTTGTCTCATCCTTCATGAGAGCACAACAGATGTTGAAATTCTTTCCAACTGGAGTAGCACCTACGACCTCCACCCACGGCCATTTATATGCATTGGTCTTATACGTTGAGTCGATCAAAATCACGTACGGCCAAGCCTTCAACATCTGGATGGAAGTTGGATGGGCAAAAAAAGATGTGTCAGCACGTCGTCATCGTCCTTCATAACCTCTGTATGATAATTCTCACGTTCAGCTTCTAGCAACGCATACTGCACTGCATTCATCTCGCCCATCTCGTCTTTCCTAGACTTGGACCCGAGGTTATACATCTGCCTTATGGTGTGATGCCCTTTATCACCCTTCTGCTTTTTTATTGTCTGCTTCTGTTGCGACGAAGGTACCCCAGCATCTCTCATCTCCCTAAGAGATTCTTTATCCTCCTGACTCAATTTATTCATTTGACTGTGGCCCTCGGGATAAAGCATCTTCTCATGATTGTGATACCCTCTCCTTAAACCGGTTCCTTGCTCCACGACTCCTTGTATCTCCCAGAATGAAGGTCCATCAAGAGCATCTGGATTAACCAGTAGTTCTTTGATTTTAATCCTGAACATGCATCACGCTCCTTTTGAACTTGTATTGCCACGACTCTCCTTGGAAGGATCCGGCTTGTATGACTTCCTCTCCCTACTGCATCTGTCGCAATACATATAACAGATACCCAATACTCTTTTGTTTATCAACTCACGTGGCTTCATCGATCCCTTAGTTAGAAAGAAACCAAGAGACATCGCGATGTTTTTGGTCACTGTTACAGCATCTTCGAAATTGGCATATCGG
This sequence comes from Linum tenue, assembly GCA_946122785.1. NCBI lineage: Eukaryota > Viridiplantae > Streptophyta > Magnoliopsida > Malpighiales > Linaceae > Linum > Linum tenue. The sequence goes on from CAMGYJ010000008.1 coordinate 22,045,568, forward strand.
ACGCCATTGAGAAAATTGTCTGTGTAATCACCAATTAGTTCAACATTGTCAGCCATGTCCACCTGCAATTATGATTTTACAACTCGTTAGAAATGTACAAATTATATGATTCTACAAAATTAAACTAAATGCAATAATTTAATTTAGTCTAAAAAATACAGATAATTTAAATATAAATTATTAAACCAAATTAGCTCTACGAATTAAATCTAAACACAATAAACTAATTTGCGCTACAACAAAACACAATCACTTAATTAAACTAATTGTGCTTCAATTGACTCTACAAAATTAAACTAAATGCAATAATTTAATTTAACTCTAAAAAATAATGATAATTTGACGATAAGATAACTATTTTAATATAAATTATTAAACATCTTTAGCTCTACGAATTATATCTAAACACAATAAACTAATTAGCGCTACAACAAAACACAATCGCTTAATTAAACTAATTGTGCTTCAATTGACTCTACAAAATTAAACTACATGCAATAATTTAATTAACTCTACAAAATAACGATAATTTGACAGTAAGAAACTAATTAGCGCTACAACAAAATACAATTGCTTAATTCAAACTACATAGGAATTTAACTATGTAAAATAGAAATAAAAGCAATAAATTAAATATAAATTATTAGCTCTAGAAATAAAATAGAAAAAAATACGACACTACTATGCAACCGGGCGTCGGACCCCGTCCGCTCGCCGGCGTCGGACCCCGATCGATGCCGGCGAGCGGACGCGGTCTGACGACGGCGAGCGGACGCGGTCCGACGCCGGCGAGCGGACCGACAAAAAATTCCAGGATCAGTGAGAGGTTTACCTGCTTCGCTGGTCCGACGACGGGGTACGGCTGCCGTCCAGTGCCCCGCGAATTATCCTGACGAGATTGGTCCGGTGGCCGGCGAGTTTGGCTGCCGTCCGGTGGCCGTGAATCTGGCTGTGGTGTTTGTGGGGGGTTGGTGGTCGGGACTCGGGTAGTGTGTATGGTGTTTAAAAAACCATTTTAGCGAATAGAATATAAAGAAAATTTTGGAGGGCAAAATTGTCTTTTAAGTGTTTTTTACGGGCGGCAAATAGTAATTACACGGGCGGCAAATAGTAGCCCTCTATTTTTAATGGATTGATGGATTGGATTGATGGATTGGATTGAAATTGCCACCTCTATTTGTGTTCGATTTGCAGGTCTCGCGATTCTTTTGTGGCCTTTAGCTGTCGTGGCGTCAGCTGTAGGAACTGTAGTTTCCAGCTTCTTCTTGGGATTGATGGATTGGATTGATGGATTGGATTGAAATTGCCACCTCTATTTGTGTTCGATTTGCAGGTCTCGCGATTCTTTTGTGGCCTTTAGCTTTCGTGGCGTCAGTTGTACGAACTGCAGTTTCCAGCTTCTTCTTGGGATTGTACAGCGGAGATGTCTAATTAACATGAATGTGTTAATTAGCTAGATATTGTGACGAGTATACAAAGTGCGCTTGTTGCAGCTGATGTCGTCGAGTTGACTACTGCAAACGGGCCGAGGGACAAAGTTTTCGACTGGTTCATACTACCATTGTAGATCATAACAGCTACTATAGAAAGCTTCAGCTAAATGAGAACGAGGAGATGAGCTTGATGAAGCTGGTAATGGTGAAAAAGAATAAGAACGGAAGATTGGGAGGAAGAAGGATTTCCTGAATGGTGACCATGTCAGAACAGCGCAGCTACAAGCCCTAATCAGAAGGTATGTGTTTTGCCTCATGAAAGAGAAGGACTAGGAAAGTTCATACTAGTCCAAATCGAACTGCTAGGAAAGACGTCATGTGCCTTTCCGTCTAGACCTGGCAAATGAGGACCCGACCTATTGACCTGACCCAAACCCGCCCGAAAAATAGAGAATGGGTTGAGGTTTTTGTAACCCGAATGACCCGAACCCGATTAACACGTAGTTTTTGGGTCGGGTTGGGTTGGTTTGTGGGTCGACCCGCTAGACCCGTTTCATTGCATATGTCACTCTCAAAATGATAAAATCACTCATACTTTGGTGAGATGTTTAAAAAAAATTATTAGGATTTGAAGGACAACTTTGGAGTGTTAAGATAATCAAACATCATTTGTTTATAGTAGTAGTATTACTTTCGTCATTGTTTTTTGACAATTTGTGCAATTTGTATTTCTTTTCATTAGCATGGAAGGAGTTAAGCATTTGTTAATTGACATGTACTAGGCAAACTAATATCGCACATACATAAAACTTTGTGTTCTTTAAAAATTTATGAAGCATGTTTGATATTGTTTCTGAGAACGCTCATGACCCGAAAAGACCCGAAACCTGACCCGAAACCCGATGGGTTGGGTCAATATTTGACCCAAAATCAGCAAACCCATCATGACTCGACCCGTGAAGACCCGTAACCCGAGATTTCTAACCCGAAATTACTCAACCCGACCCGATTGCCAGGTCTAACTTTCACACTGTTTTGTAGTGGTTTGGCTGCCTGATTAGATTACCTAGAAGTGAATTTTCTGTCTGTTTCATCCTATAGCTAGTTGTTTTCAGGGAAGAAAGCGATGTATAGAAAGAGAAAAGTAGCACAACAAACTCATATCACATTGCTCATAGAACGGTCGGCTTCCTTACAATATCAGCATTCTGTTAAATGTTAACACCACAAAAACCTTGTACAGAGAAAGGCAAAAGCAAATGGAGCATTACCTTCCAAAACATCTCAATACAGAAGAAGTAAGGGTTGAAGAAATGAACTTCATTCCTGTAGATCCTCCGGGGAAGTACGAAATGACGTAGTATGATAGCGCAATAACCTGACATGAGTGGAGGGAAGGAAGAGAGTGTGAGAGCTGTATCCATCCGATATCCACGGAGGAAGCTTCACAATTAACGGCAAAAATCAAAGTAGAAGAGGATTGGGTCAAAGGGTACCTGTAGAACCGAGAAGACGACTGAAAGAATGTAACTGTGAAGCACCATGGATACATAGACTGTTCCAACCATGGTTCCCATGAATCCCAAAGTCAAGGGAAGCCTCTGTAGATAAGATAATGAAGCAAAATGTCAGTAAAATTCGTCATTTAGAGTTATTTGATTTCTACATAGGAGGATATTAGTGAAAAGTACCTCCTTGGAGAACATATGTAGAAGCTGCTCCTTGGGGCCTCTGAGAGCGAAAAATGAAGCAACTATGAAAGAACAGCCAATGGTGAAGCAGATTGCGAATTTTTGGGGAACCAACACCATCACGGGGAGGAACATTGTGAATGCTAGAAAGACGAAGAACACTCCAGAGGCAAGAAGTACGCCGAAGTACATGAAAGACTTCCCAGAGGGGACATTGCTAGTAGATGACTTGAAACTTCCCGGCAGACCCCTTACTCCCTTTGATACCCTGAAATGGAAATACAGAAGTTAGTACGAATATCAATTGCTAGATATTACTAGAATGAACCTATGAAAGAACAAAGTAAATGCAAAAATCACGGCTCCCTAATTCCAGCTGAAGATACTATGTTTATAATACTAAAAGCGCCACTATAGCTAACTTGACATCGATCACTTTGTTCGAGATCGCACATGAGATGAAAACAGAAAGTGTTCTTTAATACTAGTAGCCCAGTATACCAGGAATGGCATCACGAAAGGATGGCAATACACAAATCCTAGTTCTGAACCAGAACCAACACAACATGGAATTCCTATATCAGAATTGAGCAATGAAGCGCGAATTCTGAAACGAAAGTGCAACTAACATGTAGTGGATTGCTTTGCTCAAGACTGCACATGAGATAGCAAAACCAACTGTTCTACAACACTGGCAGACTAGTATACCATCAACAGCAATGAAGTTAGTGGTCCAGAAGCATACAATTCTTAGCTAGAACTAACACAATAAAGGATTCCTAGTTCAGAAGTCCAGAATGGAAGCAACATAGAACAGACAAAGTGAAAAACGTCGCCACTCGAACAAATCGGCAACAATTCTTCCTAAGTGAAAATTCGTGTAAGCTATCTATTGAGTATTTGATAACAGAGAGCGGAATTTCGATAACGAGTCCGAGATTCAAAGACAGAGTGATCAAAGCAGAAAGACGCAATTCGAGATGAAAAACCTAGAGCAAATGAAACGAACAATCGCCAGCGAGAGAAAGAATTCGCCGAGAAATTTTCTTACACGCTGAAAGTGCCGGAGACCTTGTCGCTGGTGGAACGGACGGCGGATTCGATATCGAAACCGAGATCGGGATCGGCGTCCGCGTCGTTTTGAGCTGCGGCGTAGGCATTCCAGTCAGCGAGCAAGGACGGCTGCTTCTTATCCAGTCCATCGCCGAAGCTGCTGCTGTTGCTCGGACCTCCGCTGAACCACGATTGCGCCGCTTTTTGCATTTCGTACGACTCCTTGATAGCTCGCTCGCTCGCTCGCTCGAGCTCTTCTTATTCTCTTGCAGTCGCCGCAGAGACGGCTCCGATCGGCGACCTCCGGAGGGGGAAATTCGAGATCTAACGGCGGCACCTTCCACGGTTCCACCGTAAGATGCTAGAGACCAAACTAATCACAAAGCCCAAAAGCTCTACGTTGCTAAACTATACCAAACGTATCACTAAGCCCAAGCCCAAGCCCATACAGAAGGAAAAGGCCCAGAATATCATCTCCCTTCCCCTCCAGTGTTCGTGGCTTCTCTGTCATCTCTCCCGCGACCGCGATCACATTTTCCTGGCTAGCGAGGAGAAGAAGAAGAAGAACGATGAAAGTGGCATCGCAAATAGTTCTCCTGTTCAAGGACAAAGATGGGTTCGCCGCAGCAATCTCAGAAGGTCTGAATTCCAACCCTAGCTCGGGATTCAGAAGACTGTAAGTCCAATTTTTTCATATCGCTCGATTTCTGCTTTTCGCCGTCGCCGCGGTTACGGTAAATGGGCTGCTTCTCCGTTTTGTTTTTGGCAGAGAAGAGTCGCTCGAGCTTCCGCTGGATGGTTATGGAGTAAAGGGTCAGAAAGCTTGTGGCGATTTTGTTCATTTCGTCGACAATCAGGGCAATTATGAGGTACCCGTCCTGTCTGAATTAGGGGTTTCGATTTGTTGTGTCCTAATTTTTGAGAAATGTGGCAATGTTGAGGGAATTAGGGTTCAGAGAACAGTGAAACTCTTCGATTTGGGAGCTAGTAGGCACGGAATGGACAAAAAGGTTTCCCTCTGGTTGTCTCCATTGATGAATCTCCAGTGACTTTTCATTTGAGGAATTAGTGAAGTATTGAACTTAGGAACTTAGAACGCCATAGATTCTGCTCAAATTTCTATTGAGCACATATGGTTTGCGTATATTTTGAACGGTAGGAAGACAAGAAGCTGATTGATTCACTTTCAGTATTGAACTTAGGAACTTAGAACGCCAAAGATTCTGCTCAAAGTTCTAGTGAGCACGTATGTTTTGCGTATATTTTGAATGGTAGGAAGACAAGAAGCTGATTGATTCACTTCCAGTATAAATAGAAAGTAAACCTAATCGCTCTGGATTAGTGTCTGTAAAGAATGAGTGGTTCAATAATGTGGGGATCATTTGAGACACTAGTTACTCGAAATGAATCACCTTGACTCGCCAACACAATAATACTGTTCTGTTGGTCAAGCTTTTGGTTTCTAAATTTTCAGAATTTCCATAATATGTGAAGGTATCCTTGTTACTTCTGGAGAAGTATGAGCCGCCAATCTTGGCCTGCGCCCTAAACGAAGTGCTAGCAAACATAACAAAGGGAGCATCTGCATCTCTACCCGCATTTATTGTTCCATTCACTGGAGCATCGAAGCTAAAGTGGGAGCCGAAAGCCCTTCCTCCAAACAAAGGTCAGGTTAAGCTCTACAGCATTCTAATCGGTCCCGGAACCAATTCATCAAAGATCACCAGCAGAACAGAAATGGCGCCAGCGTCTTTCCACATCCAATACGAGCCTTTGGCCTGCTTCATTCACCTGGCTCGCGTGTTGAAACTTCCCACTTCTGTTGTCTTTGGCCACCAAGCGTCTGAGGATGAACTTCAGGTATTTGGCTGACATTGAACCAGCAAGAACCATATCTCTAATGTCGCTACTAATATACCAACTTTACTTGGCAGGCACTCTACCAGATTGGGGATCTATTGGCAAACATCACAGGGTTGTGTTTCTTGAAGGAGAAGGTTTCTTGGAATCCAATGGAGATGTCGAAAGATAGCAAGGAGCCTTGGCGTGCACTCTATGGTTGAATCTGAACCATATGTTTTTGCACATTGGCTTTCATGGTAGTTAATCTAGATGATATACAAAGACGAGAACGCTAAAGAACTGCAGTGAGGGTTCTTCATAATGAGTGACATGTATGCATCAATCTATCTGAACGTCTTATGGCTCGAGGTGTTAATGTTGGGATTTGCAATTTTGGATCACTCTGGGATCTGCAAAAGGAAGTTAGAATATGCTCTTCATCTCTGATTACGTGATGTCGCATTGAAATTCATCATTTTAATCCTCACCAGATTCCAATTTCCAGCTTCTGTCCCCGTTTTCGTTCTAACTTGTGGCAGTCACTAATCACTATACTACCTTCTTTCGTTTGCAGTTCTTTTGGTTAATTGAGTCGATGGGTGGATTATAGTTGTTTTCCTCCATTTCTTTTTATTTTTGGTTAATAACCTCATGAGGAACAGATTGAGATGACGATTCAAGCATCGCAACTTCTCCTACCAAGGGTTAGAGTTGTCCTTATTGATCAGGTTGGGGCACAAAATAATCTCCAAAACAAACCTCCACTAAATCACTTAACACAACGATTATGACTCAATCAGGGACAACAAGGGACTTGAACTCACTGCACAAGAGCCCTTATCCGATCTACCGCTGCAACATCATAGTACCAATAAGAACTGTGGATGTTGCAACTTCTCATCCCCCTCCCCTTTCAAAATTCAAACACAATAAACAGTTACTTCAAACCCAAGGCAGTGTATATCTGCGCCCTTGTAATTACGCATATTTCCATTCCAAGATTATTCACATCTAAGTCAAGAATACCAATCAAGACAACAGAAAAACTTCAAACACAAACTTTGATCATCTAGTCCATGTTCACCTTACCGATCACATTCTCCCTTAGCTTCTCAACAGCTTTCACGAAAGCCCCCAGCTCTTCCAAACCCATATCTTCCACCCTCTCCTCCTCCCACCAGAACCCCCCTCCATTCTGCCCTCGCTTCACCTGCTCCTCCATTGGCTTGGCAGTATGCATCTTCTCGACCTGAAATCTCTTCCATGTAAGAACTTGTGGAACTTTGATAGCAACTAAGAGGGTACAAGTTTTTATGCTTGTTTGCTCTCCCAATACTGTTATTTCCCCTGTTGGCACAGTTATTGCGTATTGGCTATCTTGCTCTCAAGTAGTCTCAATGAGTCATTCACCAGAAAGATTTAAAAAGTTCTAGTGGTCACCTAGCCCAAGTAAAGTCATGCAAAATTACTTTTACTCACTAAAACCACAATATCTTATAGTGACATCAATATCTCGACTGCACTGAAAACTGTTCAGCCTCTAATGAAACCTCTTCTATTGCCATATGAACATTCTGAAGTAATAAATTTGATTTTTTTAACAATACTGACCTGAAACCTGTTCAGCAACTCCTCATGCTCTTCTCTCAGCTGCTGATGAGTATGGAAAACGGAGGAACCTGACACAGGACAATCCTGAAGCTCCCAACTTTCTTCTCCCATGTAGCGTCTAACGACAGAGTCGGTGTCAGGGTAACCAAAGGAGAAAACCTTCCCGCCAGGGGAGAAGGCGATGACTGCCACATGAGCTCCACTGAGGCTGACCTCACTGGCTTTCATGACCAGACCATTCCTGCGCTTAGAGAACGTGACCTGACGGTGGCTCTTGTTCTCTATTTTCCTTATGGCTATCTTCTGCCGCCCCTTTGTTGCTTTTTGCTTATTCTCCTCCTCCGCCATGGTTTGCTAACAGAGGGAACACATTTACGAAAATAGTTAAGAAGTTTTTTTTTACACAAAAATAGTTAGGAAGGGAATATATTCTGTACAAATATTGTAGCCGAAAAGTCAGGACAAATTTTCGAATTTTTCTACTTTTTTCCCCTTTGTGAATTAATTATGGGTTTAATTAATTTCATTTTCCTATTCTTTGTACTTTTTTCCTATATTGTATACGAACTTTTCGTTACTTCGAATTCGAAGAGCGTTACTTGTCAGGAAAAAAGAACCAATGCATTTGATTGGACATGCAGAAATTTGGCCTAGCAAATAGCCGTCTTTGTGTAGCTATCCTAAGAAACTCAAAATTAGAGATCAAAAGCAGAGGATTACATTTTACCTCTTACAGTCTTCTGTCAGGATATCCAGGAGCTTACGAGTCTCTTTCCATGCATCTTCAGTTGTTCATAATCCAGTAACCACATCCATGCTCAAGAATGGCTGATGAAGATGGTCTCAGCTGTTGCCACCTTGATAATGAACCATGTTTTCAATATCCGTTTGATTGAACCAGTAAGAGATCTAACTTTCTTCAATAAAACAAGAGTCTCGCCATTCAGTAAAAGTTTGGTGTAATGGCATTAGAGCAAGGAAACTAGAAATCCTTGAACCCATCTTGCTTTATGTGATTAGACATAGCATACAAAAGCTCTGAAATCACTCTACTTTCAGCTATGGAACAATCACCTGCAACAAACTCATGAACTACACCATTCAATGCAATTGAACTGCATCCAGGAGCTTTCATCAACCCTTTAAGTTTCATCTCCTTCCTTAGCTTTCCGACAACTTTCCATCTATTAACAAATGCATTAGCATTTGAAAGCAGCACATAGTTCATATGATTTGAGGGCTCTAATTCTATCAAAACCCTGCCAATTTCATTTATCAGCTCTACTTTCCCATGCATTTTACAGGCACTAAGCAGGGCTCTCCAGATAGCGCCATCGGCTTTCATTGGCATATTACTAATGACCTCCAATGCATCTTGTAAAAATCCTGCGCGACCCAGAAGATCCACCATGCACACGTAGTGCTCAATGTTTGGCTGCAGGCCCTGATCCTTCATCAATCTGTTGAAAATTCGGAAACCATCATGAACTAAACCTGAATGATTGCAAGCAGCCAACACGTTAATATAGGTGATCTCATTTGGCTCTATTCCATCATCCATCATCTTTTCAAAGAGTTTGACAGCTTCCTTCCCAAAGGAATGAGTCCCCAATCCTCCCAACATAGAATTCCAGACCGATACTGTCTTGTCTGTTGTATCTTTGAACACTTTCCTAGCCATGTCAATTCGCCCACATTTGCTATACATATCAATCAAAGCAGTGCACAAATGGGAATCAACCCTTATGCTTTGTTTGTCAATATGCATGTGTAACCAACAACCTTGATCCAGAGCTCCTAATCCAGCACAAGCAGAAAGTAGAGTTGTTATGGTGAGGGCATCCATATGGACGCTTGCTGATTGCATCTCTTCCAAAACGTCCAAAGCCCTACTGTAGAACCCCATGTGTACATAACCATTGAGCAGGGCAGTCCAAGAGACCAAGTTTCTCTCAGGCATCTCGTCAAACAATCTAGCAGCCTCGGTAAGCAAGCCAGCATTGACATAAGCCACAAGCATGATCGTCCAAGACACAACATCTCTCTCAGGCATTTCATCAAACAGCTCCCTTGCCGTTTCCAACTGTCCAGATTTCACATACCCATCAACCAAGCAATTCCAAGAAACAACATCAGGGTTCTCAATCCCCTCAAACAATCGAAGGACCGCTGCTCCGGGCTCCCCAATCTTCACGTAGAAATCCATCAACGAGTTCCACGAATGAACTCCAAACTCAACCGGCCACTTCACCATCTGCGCATGAGCCTGTTTGCCTTCCGAAATCCCATTAAACTTGGCACAAGCAGAGAAAACGAAAGTGAAAGTAAAATCATCAGGAACCACAGATGAATCTCCTTCAACTTCTTCGCAAACCATAGCCGCATAAAGCATAAACGCCCTCCTCGGATCGCCGTGGCTCGAATGCGCCCTCATCAGTGCATTGTACATGAACGAGTTCCGCGGAATCTCCGCGAGATCGAACAGCTTCTGAGCGTAATCGAGACCACGGGAGTCATGATCATGGAGCGAAGCGAAAGACCAGAGGAGGCGGCCGAAAGCGCGCTTCTCTCTGATTAGACAAGTCTTCACGAGAACGGCGTGAGCTTGCCGGAGCTCCCGGAGATTGACGCAGAGCTGAAGCAGTGAAACGGCGGGATCGGGTTTCTTTACCGGAGATATTCTGAGGGAGTTCGGTGGATTCGTTCCGATTGACTTGGAGACGAGGAATGGAGCGCAGGAAATGCTCATTTGTCTAACCAGATAACCTTTCCCGGCCGGCTGGAATGAAGTTCAGAATGAGGATATGGAAGTAGAAGGTCAATTTGACCTTTGATGTTGCTCATTTTTATCATTTTGCTACGTGAACTTTAAATTTAAACGGTAGATCAATGGGAGATTTTGCTTTTTTTTAGGATTAATATATTTGTATGTCTTGAACTTTTTTTTTTTGGTAATGGTGTAATTCATTAATTAAGTAAGAAATAAATCAGCAGAACAAGTATAGAGGTGTCCAAGTCCATCCCCGTTGCCCTGTTTGCTGGGCGGAATCTGAGACCTTGGAGCATTTGTTCCTGGATTGCCCCGTGGCCCGCGCCATCTGGGACTACGCGGGGTTGGAACATCTCGGGCAGGGGTTGCCTCGGCACACTTTTCCCTTGTTCCTGAAAAGACTGCTTAATATCCTCCATCAAGACCAGTTGGTTATGGCAGTTACGGCTGTCCTTTGGCGAATTTGGAGGTCCCGGAACTGGGTCGTGTTTGAAGGGAAGCAATTTGGGCTGCCGGCGTTGATGAGGCAATACCACCAGCAGTATCAGGAGTGGATTAATCTGCCGAAGGAGCAAGCCCAGAGGGGTCCTGATACCCCGGAGATGGGGGTTCCTCACTGTCCTATAATATGCTTGTGGGATGGGGCTACTAAAGCAGCGTCTCATTCGGCAGGAGGGATGGTGGTGAAGGACCACTTGGGGGTCATCCTGGTAGCCAGAGGGTTGCATTTTGCAGGCATGGATGACCCGTTGGTGGCTGAGGCCCTTGCCCTTCGTGAAGCGATTTTCTGGTGCCGGGACTCGGGGTTTACGGAGGTGCGCTTTGAGGGGGACGCCAAGGTACTTATTCAGAAGATTGCTCAGGCGAATACTAGGGATAATAGAGTGGGGGCGCTTCTTGAGGAGATTGTGGGAGTGCTGGGTTCGATGGGAGGTTTCTCGGTCCGGTTTGTAGGTCGGCGTAGTAATAGGGCAGCCCATTTGGTGGCTAGAAAGGCTCTTTCGTTGTACCCGACTTCAAGTCGTTGCTTTAATCTGCTGGCCTGGCTTAATGCCAGGGTGTAACTACCTTTGTTTCTAATCAATACATCGATTATCTTTTGGCAAAAAAAAAAAAAGAAAGCCAAAAGCCAAAACAGTAGGCAAGAGGCTGCAAAAGCAAGAACTGCCACCATCAAAACAATGACAGCAACTACAAAGGAGAGGTTGAAAAGCAAACTCAGCAACTACCAATCAGATTCGCTTGCGACCGAGGAAGGCCAGATGAAATAAGAGCCACTCTAAGATTCTCTAACCAAGTTTCACCAATCTGCCTATCGATCTTGCCAGCCGCCATGAGCCACGCTGCAATAAGCCTTCCAATCGAAAGGGCAACGACGTGTGGTGTTGTCCGCCTGTCCTAAAAAATCCTATAGTTTCTTTCTCGCCACACACACCACAACACAGCATGAAGTAAAGATATAGTGCACCACTCTTTCGGCTCCTGAGGTTTTTGATACGACCAACTTCTGATAACTTGAGCAATGTCTCCCTGAAGGTGCTGACCACGAATCGGGACGAATCTCTTGATGACTCCCCACACTTGAGATGTGAAGCTACAAAATAAGAACAGGTGGCTCACATCTTCTTCATTCGACGAGCAAAGAGGGCACCTGTTCGGCAAGTTCCAACCTCTGCGCTTAAGTGCATCTTGAGTGAGAATTTTCCGTTGATATGCCAACCACACGAATAAGCAGATTTTGGACGGTATATGTGACTGCCAGATGACCTTGTGAGGGAAATCTGCCACTTCAAGACCTGCTGCCAAACCCGCATAAGCATCCTTAGTAAGTTGTTGGTACATACTATGAACGGAGAAATTCTGCTCGGAGTTAAGCAGCCAAGTTATCTTGTCATCCCCTGTTGAAAAAATAGAGCATTGGCCTGCAATCAGATTAAACAAACTCTCCCTTTCCCTCTCTGCCCCACCCCTCAATTGATATTTAAGTGGAATATCAAATACCATACTATCATTAACACTCAAAAGGATATCATGAAGTCTTGCGCGGGGGTTCACAACAGCAGCTACAACTCGAGGAAAGCAGTCAGCAAGGGTGATTTCTTTAATCCACCGGTCCTTCCAAAAGGAAATCCCTTCACCAGTGATTCCGGGGCTAATGACGGCGTACTTCCAGAACTCATCCTTCACCTTGTAAATTTGACTCCAAGGACTGCAGCCAGCCGAGTTGAAGGGCTTACCCGGACACCATTTAGAGTCTTCATTAGGATATTTATCTTTCATAAGCCTCTTCCACCAGCTCTCTTCCTTAGCGAATTTCCACCACCACTTAGACATCAACGCGATGTTATGTCTGCGAAGATCAGGAATACCCAAGCCTCCTAACTCCCTCGACCTTTTACAACGATCCCATGAAACCAGGTGGAATTTTTTTTTATCATTATTCCTGGACCAGATGAAGGAGCATTGGATTCTCTCGATTGCCTTGATCACGTGAAGGGGTACAAGGAAAAGAGAGCACATGTAGGTAGGAAAGCTAGCAAGACAAGCTTTGGTGAGAACGATCCTGCCACCGAAAGACAAAAGACTCCCTTTCCAACCTTCCAATCTGAGTTGTATCCTATTAATAAGTGGGTTCCAACTGCTGGAAGCAAGAGGCGAAGCGCCCAAAGAAGCCCCAAGTAAGTGGAAGGGAGGAACTTCCAATCACAACAAAGAACTTCCAATCACAACAAAAAAAAATTACTCAGGAAATTTATCATGTGAAAAGTTGTATGTCCTGAACTTTTCACATGATAAATATCCTGAGTAATTTTTTCGATTTATAACATCATGACCAGAACTATATATCATAGTAATGAAATTTGCCAAACTCGAAAATTAACCGTTATCTTAAAAGGTCAAACACGTTGACTAACGGTCAACACACCACCGCCAAGTCAGCACCTTTCACTTAAAAAAATTTATATTTTTCACTTATTACTATTGATTCAAAACGTAAAAAATAAATAGTAATAGGTGGAAAATATAAAAAATTTAAGTGAAAAGTACTGATTTGGCAGTGACGTAGCGTGTTGACTGTTAGTCCACGCGTTTGACCGTCCAAGATAACGTCAATTTTTGAGTTTGGCAAATTTCGTTACTTTGATGTAAAGTTCAGGATGTTATAGATTGAAAAGATTGGCCAAAATGTTTATTATGTGAAAAGTTCAGGCCATAGAAATATATTAACCCTTCTTATTATAAGGTGGGGTGGGCAATTGAGTGGGGAGAAGATAGTATAACAACACCCATTATGTTGTTACCCTAACAACAAGGGTATAAGGGTAAACTTACAAGATAATTAATAAAACTAGAATTAAAAAAATAATAAAAAGCGTGTTTTTCTTTCTCCTTCAATCCTCAATTCTTCAGATCCCTATCGTATTATGCGGCGATCGTTTTCTTCCCTCCGGCGCCGGCACAGGCGACGCTTCTTCCGAGGAGTTGCAATAGCATATCTCTTTCCCTACCGGACCTCGATCTCCTCCGCCGCCATCAGCTTCTCTTCCGTCGCCATCAGCTTCTCCTCCCCTTCCTCTTCACAACCCCATCAAACTCCTCCGCCACGCTGCTAGACCCGCCGCCGTAGAATCTCTGCCACTACTAACAGGATGCCGCCATCGGAATCTCTCCTCCGAAGCCGACGGCTTCTCCTTCTGTGCCTCTCCTCCGCCGATTTTTTTTATGGAAGAAACTGCAAAATAGGAGAAGGCACAGAAGATGAAAGGCGGCCACAGCTGATGATGAGCTGTTGGAATGGGACGATCGAGATCTTGCAGATTTTATCTATCTAGATATGGTGAGCGATCGAGGTCTTCTTAGGGAATGGATGATGTTGGAATTGTATGTTGATGAAATTAGCATGCAGGTGTGCTGGATATTTTTATAGGTGCTGTTGATTCTGTTGTTGGGGATTCGAGGAAGGTTGTCGGGGAGACGAGGTCGTCGGCCGGGATGGAAAGTTCGGCAAGAGCTGGCGGCCGGGGCTCAATTCACTAAGAACGTATTTGGATTTGTCAAACATTTCATCAATTTTCCAAGGAACTATTAATTAATTAACAACTCTTCCACCGCAAGGAAATTTCAATATTTGACCAATGTTAGTGAACCAATTACTACACTTTATTAGTTTGTTTTATAGTCTCTGTGTAGCTAATAAGCTGCAATTTTGAGTTTTTGGAGCATCAATCTTCTTTCTCTCCTTATTTGATTGAAATTTTTGAAAGTGTTGGCATATTTTTACAAGTTCCGGTAGTTTCAAGTTCACTTGAAAGCATATCAAAAGTCTTGGAATGCACTGTGCACACCATAAATCTTATAAAACATACCACAAATATCACAAAAGCATACCACAATTATTTCGAAAGCATACCAGAAACCCTCTAATGCATACCATAAATTCTCTAAAACAAACCAGAAACACCACAAACCAAACCACAAATATTTTGAAAGCACACCAGAAACCTCATAATACAAACCACAAACACGTTAAAGCAAACCAAAAAAACAAACCAGAAACGTCCTAATGCAGACAAAAAATCTACTAAAACAAACCAGAAATCCCGCAAAGCAAACCACCGAATTTTAAAAAACACACCATAAACCTCATAATGCAAACCACAAACACGATAAAGCAAACCACAAAAACAAACCAGAAACGTCCTTATGCAGACCAAAAATCTATTAAAACAAACCAGAAACCCCGCAAAGCAAATTAACCACAAAATTTTTGAAAGCAAACCAAAAACTTCTCAATGCAAACCACAAACACGATAAAGCAAACCACAAAAGGCATACATAAATACGAGAAACCAAACCATAAATCTCACAATGCAGACCATAACATCCGGCGGTCGTTGACCGTTGACCGGTCAACGAACTTCGTTGACCGAACTCCGATGACCGTCAGTGAGCAGATTCCGACGCCGATAGGCATATTCCGGCCCCGATGACTAGATTCCGACGCCGATAAGCATATTCCGACGCCGGTGAGCATATTCTGGCGCCGGTTAGCATATTCCGGCGACAAATAGCATATTCCGGTGACCGGCGACCAGATTCCGACGACCGATGGCCGATTTCCGTCGACCAAAATTTTGGGCCGAAAATAAAAACATATTTTTTTTATTTTTTATTATTATTTAAACATATTTTTCATAATGACAATTGATGACTCGGTATTTGCACATGTTTTCCCCTTTGTTTCTTGATTGTTTGAGTTTGAATTACCGTGTCTTTGGCCTATTTTATGCTAGGTTGTGTTCCTTTGTCACATTTCAGGTCCTAGCACATAAAGTGAAGCATAGGCGCAAAGTTCAAGTCAATCAGAGATCAATTGACGATTCGGGAGAAGAAACTCGGGTATGACCTGAAGAAGAATGGATTTCTACCTCACTTCATGAACAAAGAATCATGCAAGCTTGTTATGAAATGAAAGAGGACGAGACTACGAGCGTCTGGGATCAAACGGCGACTGATTCGGAGTCCGGACGAGGGAGAAACGAAGCATTGAACAGGCTCGGCAGTGAAAACACGGGCAGTAGGCCTTCAGAACACGGCCGTGTTCTGTGACCGTGTTTTTACTGCCGAGAGCTGATTTGAGTTTGGCCAACTCGAGCTGAAAACACGGGCGGGCTGAGGCAAAGCACGGCCGTGCCCTCGACCGTGTTTTGCCCAGAATCGGGTTTTTTAACCCAAATTCGAGCCAAAGGAGAGGGAGAGCTGGGTTTTGGATCCCAAACACCCAAGGGACGAACCAAAGAGAGAGGGGGCGATTTGAGGGCATTCTTGGAGTGGAATTGGAGGATTTCTTCACATTGGAAGCTCAAGGAACAAGCCCGGACTTGAAGACTGATCATCATAAGATTCTTACTGCAGTCTCTCTCTTCTCTATGGAGTAACTTCCCTTCACTTAGGTTTTGAGGAACCCTAGCTATGTTTGTTTGATTGGATGATTGTATGAGTACTCTTACTTGATAATCTTGAGTTCATATTCAATCTATGCATGTTTTTATGATTCAATTCTGCTTTAGTCGAGATTATTGATTCTGCTTTGATCCTATGAGAGCGAATACCTGATTAGGTCAATAGAGCACCATAGATTGATAGTAGTGGATCGATTGCTTTAGTCGAGGGTTGATTCACTGCTTTGTATCGATTGAGAACCTCATTCGATAGAGGGAATCTAGTTCAGAACGCCTTGATCAGTTGTTCTAGAGAAGGATACGTCCCTCTAGGCAATTGACTCAAGAGGGCCTTGTTCCTTTAGTCGAGACTCAAGGTCTAGTTAAGGATTCTCCGCATTGTGAATGAAAGTGAAGCAGGTAAGAGATCATCAATCATTAATCTGGCTAGTGGCTAGGGGGAATCATACCTAAGTGAGTTCCCAACCTGTAATTAGATTAACTTTAACTGTAGTTTGCTAGAGTAGTTTTAGTTCTTTCAACTTAATCTGTTTTGCTAGATAACGAACTGAAGCTGAGTAATAGTAACTCTAGAGACCCGTGGATTCGATATTTATTACTTGAGCCACTATATTGCAGTCCCTTTCATTGGTTACACTTGGCCACTGTTAGGAGTTGTGTTTTAGCGAGTCAACAATTATACCCCTGCTTTGATTTTACACTAGGTCAACTCATCTAATAAAAAGTCATCACAATCCTAGCTTCCTATTGGTTGGAGACTAGTGTTGTTACAATAACAACACAAGGGGTGTTGTTATAGTATCTTGCTCCAATTGAGTGTGTTTAGGTCTCAATACTAGGCATACTAAGAGTTAATCAAAATTTTTAAGCTAGTTTATATTGTCGCGTTGATTGGTAAGTGGTATGGTTTGTTCGGATACAATTGATTTATGTCGATTCATGTTGATATAGCAAAATATGTAGAAATACAAAAAATCATTAAGATCAAATGATTTAATATATAAAATATAAAGGAAGACAATATACTTACAATCTACATTCATATGTGATAAGATCCCGAGCTTGTGAAAGGTTAGGTTCTTTTGTCAAAGTCGCGCAGCAACATCTCAAATTTGGATAGCTCGAATCGATCTTCAAACAAACATAAAAATAAAGGGATACGTGGGGATAGATACTCGCCACAATCAAGTGTGATCGCTTGATTGATAAGAGTCTTGCGAAGCTCTTCTGGATCTTCAATAGAAAAACTCAAACAAGTATCTTGGCCTACATACGGAATCCACCAATAGCTAAACCAATAAACCATAACAAATCATGGTCTATGGGGAAAACTCCTAAGAGTTCATTTTCATTCAATCAAATTCTTTAACCCTAAAATTCGTGTTTACAACCCTTTATATAGCATCAGACAAATAAAATAATTGAAAACCGAAAAAGAAACAAAAACAAAAACCTAATGAAAAAAGAAAGGCCAAACTCGGACAGACCAGAAACCAGGTCCAAAAACTCGGTCGGGTATTTTACCCATCTGATCCGGAGGTATTCTGCCTCCAAGTCCAATGCCCAGTCCATCTCGCCAATCCCCGGTCGGGAAATTTAACACCTCTGGTTGGGGGTTCTTCGGCGGCGAGGAATCACATCAATATGTAAATAAAGTACAACATTTCAGACAAAATAACAAATAATCATATTAAAATACAATATTTAATGTCAACACTCAAACATTTGTACTTAAATCCAACAATAACATCAACGTTTGACTTTCCCGATGTTCTCCGCGATTATCCTTACGCAAGGGTAGCATGGGCAGGGGTGCTGAACGAGGAACCAGATTGGAACTTCTTTGAGTCAGACTTTGAGTGGTGGATCTTCCACTACACGATAGGACGAGGCAGTATCCTTGACAGTACATTTTTTACATGCATGTGCTGGCTTTTGTGGAAAAACCGGAACAATTTCTGTTTACAAGGTAAGCTGGACTCCTATGTACACATTCAGGCTAGCCCGGTACAACTCAGGCTTCAAATCATTAAAGTCGCGGAGAAGGAGCAACAGGTGATTGAATCTGGGGGGGACTCCAATCACCTACCATGATCCAGTGGCAGCCACCTTAGCCTGGGTGGGCATGGCTCAACACTGATGGGTTTGTGACCTCTTTACCAGCGAGAACGGCGGCCGGGGGAGCCGTCAGGAGGGACGACGGTCGTTTTGTCACATCCTTCTCTGTGAACCTTGGGGGGGGGGGGGGTTTCCATCACGAGTGTTGAGCTAGCAGGGATTGTACATGGGTTACAACTTATTTGGGAGGCAGAAATTCGGAAGGTTATTCTGCAAACTGACTCGAGTACAGCCTTGTCACTGATTGAGACGGTGACTCCGCACCATACCTAGTTTGCTTGCGTGGCGGAGATTAGGAAGTTGCTCGAAAGGGATTGGCAGCTCCAACTTATTCATGTGTTCAGAGAGGCGAATGTGGTCGCAGATCACCTCGCAAATAGGGATCATTCTATGCCGATTGGTGTTCACCGTATTACAGCACCTGATAGTACGTTATTGGGATCCAGATACCCCATCTTGTTCTCGTATAAAGGTTGGGGCGCCTTATAAGAGCCTGTATTCTTACCAACCTCGTGATCAAAGACCACCCAAGATCACAACAGATTATATATCCCAATGTACCGCCAGTTTGCTATAACGAACTACGAGCCGGTCAACTGTATAACTCTCCTATCATCACCCAACTAGAGAATAGCTAGCTCAATCTGCTACACCAACCGACTGATGTGTGATATTGATATCACGATAGGACCTTCGATATTCATATTTGGCTTCTCCATACTCGACATGCATTTACACTAAGAATGCTCTGACATCCTAGGTCACCCCTTTCTTGCTTCTTCAATGGCGGTGATTGACTTTCCAGAACGGAAAATTACCTTTAGGGTAAGAAGCGTGGACCATATCATATTTATCCTACGCCTCATAGATGATAATTGGACGTTCTTCTGTTCTTGTGACAATGAATATGAAAGTAGCGACTGTGATCCTCCTTCCCCACGAGAGGAGGATGTTGTTAAGATTATCAGGACAAGGGATACCGAACCAAGCAAGGACAATAAATAATTTCTTGCATCCAGAGAGTGAAAGTAGGAAGGACATTTTGGTCTTCACAATTACTTTTTTTTATTCATTAAAAAGACACTTACTAGGATTTGAACCACGACCACTTTAAAGAAAAGCAAATATCATAACCAACATAGGCGGAGCCAGCCTATATTGCCCTTGTCCCAGGACAGGGGTAATATTTGGCTGGTAAAAAATACCCTATATATATATGTACGCAACATCTACAAGTAATATAATTAAGGATATTTTATTACTACATCGCAGTTCATTACTTGTTTAATAATTGATAAAAATAGTTAATTTATTTCTTCCATTCATACTAATTATTTGATAATAGCTTGTTGGGTATTATCATGATGTTATGAGATTTCATTAATTGAAAGAAATTGATGAATTATCTCAAATAATGATGAAGACAAAAGTACGTAAGTCATATCCGTCAGTTTATTTGCTTCTGAAACTAGTTTTGATTCTACCTGTTGCAACTGTAAGTGTAGAAATAACATTTTTAGCTTGAACTATACTAATATCAAGTTTCGAAGTCGAATTTGTGACCAGTTTGCTAATGAAAATGCGTCATAGTTGTTTATGCAAACATCAATTGTATTAGTCGATTAATTCTTTATTTATATTAATTATTAATTATATTTTTATATTTTAAAAAGAGGACAGGGGTAGTTTCAAATCCTGCCTCCGCCACTGATAACCAATCACAATAAGTACATTTGTTGTATCTTTTTAAATTAAAACATATAATCGCAGAGAAGAAAAAACTCTTCCCCCATTTCAAATTCCCTGCTCCAGGAGCGTTTGGAGGAAAGGTAGAATAGGGAGTGTCAATTTTTTTCTTTTTCCTCTGTGGAACGGGCCAACTTACCGTATACATGCGGATTTAAACGGGTCCAGGAGTGTCAGTTTTTTCTTAAGTCCATTTATTTCGCCGTGGTAGTAAAATATATATGAAAAGGCAAAAACAATACTCCTTTTTATTGCTAAAAAGAAAAAAATTTAACAATAAACTAATGCATAAATTCTAATGGGCTAACCGCTAATAATAAAATAAAAGAGTTGAATGGGCCTGACCTACACGGGATTTGCCCATTAAGTAAAACAAATGAACATCATGGGTTTGTCATTCTAAAACAAGCTATTTTCTCTAGCATAATATATATTATGCTATCATTTTATATCTTAGTGGCTAAAATATGATGTATTTTAAAGTTATTCAATGGTTCAACCTCGACCAACCCAATTAGTCCAATTTTTATCATTTCAAATATATATTAAGTAATTATTTGATATCATAATGATTAAATTATAGTGTATAATATAGGGAATCGTTTGCTATTTGTTAGTAAACTAAACAGAAAGATCTATTGGTTATTTTTAATATTAAAACGATCCTAAACATTTTCAGTTTCTTTTCGAAATTCTATAGTTTTATTCCCGAATCAGTGATGTGCAAATGGCGAATTGCAGTCATCTCTTTTCTTTCATTATTTTTTATTTTCAAATAGAAAGTTTAAAAGTAAAGAATAATTAGAGTTTGGCATGAATCGGTCAAAGAGGCTGAATTTCAAATTTTGGCCCATTTTGATCAAGTCTAATTTATAATCACATGGTTCCCTAATACCCGATAAAAATCTCAATTCAAACCAGTTTGGCAGGTGAGTCCGTGTTTACCCCCATTTTCTAGGGATACAGTAACGGTGGTTCCTATCCCAAATCGTGTTGTTCATTCTTGATTTCTTTAGATTTTATCATGGCTTGGCAAAAACCAGAAAGCACAATGATGACAAGATGAAAGTTTTATAAAGCAAATTAATTGACCAACGGGTCGAGTAAAAGCTAGTAATGATTGTGAGATGCTCATTTCCCAAAAACCGGCGGGATAGGCGATTTTTTATTCGATTTTATGGAATTCGGTTTCTATAAAACTTACTCCACCTCATCATATTACCAGAAACAATATTGTTTCACAAGGTAACAGGTACTTGATTTTGTTTCATAAGGCTGATTTTTGATTCATTGCATCGTTCATGTCCCTTTCCTACTAAAATTCAATATTTTTATTAGGGCTGGTATTCGGTAACCGGTATTCGGTATAACCGGGTATCGAACCGATTACAATCGGTATTCGGTATACCGAATACCGGCGGTATCGGTATTCGGCTGCCATTTTCGGACAAACGGTATACCGAATACCGATTGGTTATATACCGACGGTAAATCGGTATACCGAATACCGAATTACAAAAAAAAAAAAAAAGAGGAAAACGCAGCGCAGCGCTGTAGTGGAATTGGGGAAGGGGAACCCTAATTCCCTAAATGGCTTTTGCATCTGATCCCCGCGGCCCGCCCTCCAGCCTCCACCTCGTCTGTCGCTGTTCCTCTCCAAGACTCCATCCGCCTCCTCAGTCGACAGTCGAAACCCAACCGCCCCAGTCGAAACCCAGCGGCCAGCGGCGAGCCCCTGCACCCTGCGCCGAAGGTCGGAAGCGGGAAGGCGGCGAGCCCCTGCACCCAGCGCTGGCAGCCAGCTTGCCGCGACGCCGTGCTCCACCACCACGCGTCGTCTGTGTTCCCCTTCGCCAGCAGCAGTCGCGACTCGCCAGCGCCGAGCCCTGTCTTCCACTCTTCCTCTTCTCTTCACTTCGCCATCGCCCAGCAGGCAGGGGCAGCAGGCCAGCAGCAGTTCCCGACTCCCCGTGTGTCGTGTCTGTCTTCCTCTTCACTTCTCGAGGGCAGAGAGTATCTGCTGGTAATTAAAGGCCCATTTCCTCCCCATTCTCAGTTAATGATTCTCAATGCATTAACCGGTATTCGGTATACCGGTATTAATACCGGATACCGACTATTCGGTATTCGGTATACCGGATAACATTCGGTATCGGTATTCGGTGGGTACACAATGTTATCCGGTATACCGGATACCGACTATTCGGTATCCGGTATACCGGATACCGACCGATTACCAGCCCTAATTTTTATCACGTGTTTCCCAAAAAAAAAGATACAACAATTAGCTATACACCCCATTACATTATCAAATTTCATACCTCACCTTCCTCCGCCCAAATGGTCGGGGCCACGCTAGTTTATAAGAATATGGACGAACTATTGGGATGAATAGCTTTGAAGAGCTATAATGAAATTCCTAATTAATTATATATCCAGTATTTTTCCTATAATACAAAATTAAGATGGATAATTAATAAAAGGAATATTATGGAGATAATTAGGAATAATTATCTTAATAGATTATATTTTAATTATGTGAGTAATTATCTCCCTAATTAAAATGTGACTTATTCCCAAAGAAAGAGGGAATATTCTGGGTTTTCTGCTCCTATAAATAGGAGACGCTCCAGGCCCTCTAAACACACCTCAGAGAGCAGAAACACGAGAGAGAGTGAATTCATAGAGCTCCGGTTTTTCGCACAAAACCGATGAGCAACAAAATTAGAATGACTGTTTTATCTCGGAGGCGACCGGCTGATAGTCTGCTGTGCACAATACGAGGCAATGCCACGAATGTTTTAAAGAGAACGACCTAGTCCGCGACTTAACCAGATCGGTAACCCTAATTTTTCTTTTCGGTTTCTATCACGGACCCGTAGACACAATAAGGGAAAGAAACTCATGGTTTGCGAATCACTGCCTGAAGCCGAGTTAGTAACTCACCCACATGAATTATTTGAATTATTTGAGGCTCGTAGACGTGAGGAGGAATAGGATGATGGCTGGCTTTCCGAATAACCACCACACCAGCCGCACCTAGCACAGACACAAAAGAGAGAGTGCTTCATGGGAGGCAGGCAGGCAGACCATGTTATTATATTTGTAACAAATCGTCACCAAGCTAAATAATTGTCAATAACATGTGCTTCTTTGAACACTCACAGTTTGATATGCACCCCAAAATAACATCTTCACTTTTTTTTAGTGAATGATAGTTATTCATTTCATCAAAAGAGGAATATCGCGGCAACAACCCCTGTCAGTTTAGTATGTAATCGTAGAACACTCTTTCATTGGAAGTTCGATTATTGATCGAGTTTCATACGTGGTTATCTTCTGTTCTCTAACTATGTGTTTGAATGTTCATCGTTTAACTATGTTAAAAAAAAAGCAAACACCATACTGAATTACTAATCCTCAAATTTTCTTTAATTTTGATCCCAATTTTATCTCAATTCCATCCAATTGAACAAGGGTTATAGGTATAATATGCCCCTCTACTATGACGTTTTATCAAACATGCCTCTCTACTATTTTTTACATCAAACATGCCCCTATACTTTGAAAAAATTATCAAACATGCCCTTCTATTAAGATTTTCATTGATAAAATCGTTAATCATGGTTGAATCGAGATTTAGACGACCCGACATCGGCAAATGGGAGCGAAAATGTCAGTTTTGTCTCCCGTTTTATTTC
The DNA here is from genome assembly GCA_946122785.1 of Linum tenue. NCBI lineage: Eukaryota > Viridiplantae > Streptophyta > Magnoliopsida > Malpighiales > Linaceae > Linum > Linum tenue. Next base: position 22,069,496 of record CAMGYJ010000008.1, read on the forward strand.
TCTGGGTCTCTTCAAAGTGAAATTATTTGAATTATTTGGCTATACGAAAGAACAAAAAAAATTCTAAAGTGAAATTATTAGGGATATTTTAGACATTTGTGCCACCCAAACCAAATATCGACCTTGGTTAACGGTTTTTGGATGAAAATTTAAACAAAAGGGCATGTTTGATATTTTTACAAAGTACATGGACATTTTTTATATAAAAAAAAGTATAAGGGCATATTTGATAAAACATCATAGTAGAGGGCCATATTATACCTATAACCCATTGAACAACGCCCACCCTTAAAAGCAACCCACGCTGCATGAGAAAGATTCATCGAGCTAACCTTTCACTTGGGCCATTCATTCCTCATTGGCAGCACTATATTAAGCACACAGGCCCATTATAGACTTAGTCGAAACTCGAAACATGGGCTTACAAATATTCGAATCAATTATACCGTAACTGAACCGCGAAAAGTTGCTCTCTATCGTTTCCAATTTGTTTGCTATTTGTAGTCTCTATCTCCTCCTCCTAGTTTGATCGTTAATCTCTCAATCCTTTCTTCTCCAAATTTCTTTAAGCAGAAACCCTCTAGGCCGGAAACTGGAACGAAAACGAATTTAGTCGCGGAGGTACTTATCAGTTTCTTTCTCTATACTTTCAATTTCAGAGTCTGGAAGGTTTTGACGGTCCAATCGCAGGCTCTCTTGATTTGTGTTGTAGCAATTAGAACGAGGGGTTATAGGAAGACTTTTTCAGATTGCGCGTTAGGATGGCCCATTTGTTTCAGATTGTGGGTTTCTGTCTCTCGTCGGTCTAAGTCAATCAACTTCGGTTGATTCGCTGACTGTGCGTGCATTCATGAGCTCGTACGTATCCAATAACCGTATTATGCATTTCGTTGCTGGATACTGGATATTAAGGGTTAGCCTAATGGTGGTGGAAGTAGTGTTAATACTGGCTGGAAATGCTTTTCATTGTATGTTTTGTCAAACCCGACAACTGAATGTTCCCATAGGTTGTGAAGAACGTTATCTATAATGGATGGGAAGGATTTTTGGAGTGCTCGGATGCCTGCTTCTCTTGTTGGAGAAGCTCGTGCGGTTGGGGTTGAATGGAGAGCTACATTGCAGCCAGAATCACGGGAAAGGATCGTGAATGAAATGTGAGTTCAATGGTTTAGAGCTGCTGGGTGATCATTTTTACTCTTTAAGCTTAATTTGCTTTGTGTGTTACATGTGTTCGTTCTTTTTGTAGTTTTCTGAGACAATTTGATAAACTGATATGACCTGTGAGGGAAATAATAGGTTGTGTTTGATTGTACTTCTATGAACTAAAGGGGGGGAAACTGTTCCGGAAGAGTTAACGCTACGTTCAGAAATTTGTTGGGCATAGTGCTGATGGGAAGAACGCCTTTGAAGTTTGAACACAATGATGATTTTGAATAAGGAAATGGGTAAAGATTTTGTACCTGGATAAAAACATGTATTCTGTTGGTATCTGGTAACAACTTATGATCTTCACTAGGTGACTGTATGCTGAAAAATTGCTTGGAGGGGTTGTGCATCTTGATTGGTCACTGATTATGAACACGGATAAATTATGGCATAGAGTGGATACAATAAAGAGGCATCTACATTTTTCTGGTCAAGAGGGACTACAACAACTGAAGAAAATTGCTGAACTAATTGAGGGAAAGAGCTATAATGCAGCAGCTAGTCAGGTATCCCACTTAAGGCCAGTGTTGCTTGTAACATAATTTCATGATGTCGACGTGCTTATGGAACTGTTGTGCCTATAACTGTAATCTCGGAGATAAGATAGAAGGTGCACTAACTTTATGTCATTTTTTTTTTTTTGGTTGTTTGTTCAGTCTGATTATTGGCATGAGATATCTTCGAAGATGCTCACGTTGAATAGCAAATCACAGAACTCAGTACCCAACTCTTCGACGTCCAACTCAGTTTGCACTGGCGATAAGCCCCCTGATGCAGAAGGTACTGTAAAGTTACAGTCGTTTCCTCGTATAGACTGAGATTGGTAACTTGCATGGCCTTAGCATAGTTGTTCTATCATGTCACCAGGAATGCTCATATCATCTTCAACTTCTTTGTACTCTTTATCAAATTCTGTTCTTAAAATGGGATCAAGCAATATGTTTCTGCGTGTACGTTTTGGGTTTAGGCTAATTACTGTTGGTAACTCGGTATTCATGTTTTATTGCTTTTCTAATTTGGTTACCTATTTATTCTAGTGTTGACAGCAGCGCCTAGTAAGCTCCTCCAAGAGCAGTCGCTTCTTGTACCGCCAGATAATCAACTGCAAGCAGAGCAACAGGTGTTATCTGAAAATATGGAGACCACTATAACTTCTAATGGAGGTCAAACTCCTACTAGTTTACCGACTTCATTGCCTCCTGCTTCTGGTACAAATCAGACTCCAAACAATGTCACTAGCCAGAATGCTAACAACATGCCTATTGTTACACCAAACACAGTTGGTGGTACTTTGACGGCCCAAGGGGTTCCATCGAACATGTTTGGCAATGCTCAACTACAGCTGATAGAGCTCCAAAAACAGCTGTTACAGCTTCAACAACAGCTGCTGATACAGTTACAAGGTCAGCAACAGCTGCAGCCTCAACAAAGTGTTATGAATACGACTCAACTCCATCCAGCTACACAATCCGGCATGCAAAAGTCATCTGTTTCAATGATTGGGGCTCCGATATCTAGTCTTCCACAGAATCGGCTATCCTCTGTCCGACAGTCTATCATCATGGAGCAACTACAACAGCAGCAGACTAACCATCAAAATACGTTGGGCCACCTGTTGATGGTTCAGCAGAATAACCGTTCTGGTATCCACCAGCAACAAATGGTTCCGCAAAGTAATTTCCCAGGCCTGCAACAACAGATTCCGCAACATCAGTTGCTTGGAACTCAGTATGGTAACTCAAGCATGCAGAGTAACCTTTCTAGTAACCATCAGCAACAATTGGTTCCTCAAAGTCTACAGCAGCAAATGCTGCAGCAGGGAACTCAAACCGGTAACTCTGGGATGCAGAGTAACCTTTCTGGTAAAGATCAGCAACAACCAATTCCTCTCTCAGGTCTACGGCAGCTAATGTCGAAGCAACCGCGGCTTGGAACCATGTCTGGTATCTCAAGTATGCAGAGTAACCTTTCTGGTAAGCATCAGCCACAATTTGTTTTCCCAAAGTAATTTCTCAGGTCTACAGAATTCCAGACAGCTACTTCTTTGCTATTTGCTGACATGCTCATTTACATCATCCAAAGCATCTCTACCAACTAGTTGCTCATGCGTAGTGCCTGCTGTCTGGTTTTATAGACTTGTGCTTTCATACAAGTTTCTCTACAGAACGTTTCTGATTAAAAATGTTTGTCGTTAGACGTGTAATTTCATTCGTCGACACTTTGTGCTTACTTGATCAACTTAGTATACATCTCTCAGGGATGTGCCTGTTCATTATCCCTACTAAGGATGGTTTTTGTTGTAGCATCACTAGATTCTACAGCACAAACTGGTCATGCAAACGGAGGTGGTTGGCAAGAGGAAGTCTATCAAAAGGTCAGTTCATGCTTGTTACGTTTGGATACTTAGCTTGCTTGTCCGTTCACTCCTTTGCAATGCAGGTGCCAACAGTTAAATCCACCATTTCTTTACTGATATTTTCCTCTGCAGATCCAAACCATGAAGGAAATGTACTTACCCGAGTTAAATGAAATGTACAAGCAATATGATGCAAAATTACAGCAGGTAGTTACTACTCACTTTCATATATTTTAACCAATTTCACGTCGAATACGCACCGTATCTTGAACATCGCTCACTTGCACTGTTCGAGCTCTGGCATCTATAGAGCCTAAGCACTGAGATGACTTTTGCATTAGGCATCATTTCTCTCTTAGCTTCTCCCTTACTTAGTCTTGCGCTGTGTTTAGTATTGCTAATAAGTTGGTTCTTTCCTCTCCCAGCATTGCGATTCACCTGTGCTCAAGGCGAAGCTGGAGCGCATGATATCTTTCTTACAAGTATCGAAGGACAGCCTCTTGCTCAGTTACAAGGACTGTCTTGATTCCTACGAGGAAGAGATGGCAACTCTCCTGAATTTGTATAGGCCCAGCAAGCGTATGCGACAGCTTCCCTCTCCTGACGTGCAAAAAATGTCACCGCTGTATCAGATCGATGATGCTAAGGAGATGAAACCCGACATTTCTTCTCTTCCAAATGCCGACGATGTTGTGTCATCTGTTGAACAAGCATGGTAATGCTGTGGCAAGTAGGGACACTGGGAGTTGCAGAACTCGGGGTAGTTAAAGCGATTAGTAAAACAAGAAACAGTTGTTCTCTACTTCATGAAGCAACAATAATGTTGCAATTATTTTTAGTCGGCCAGTGTTTTTTACTTTTATTTTGTGACCACGTCAGTAAAGGTATGTATGTATGTTTTGATCTTGTATATGAGAAAATAAAAATTGTTGCATTTTTTATATTAAGTTTGGGTTTGTTGCTTTTTTCCACATTTTGTTTTATTAAATTTAGGTTTAGGATTTAGGATTTGGTTTTGTAAATATATCAGTACATAAAATTAGTCTTTACGTGGGTTGGTTGGTAAGTACTAGGTCTGCAAATGAGTCGAGCTGCTCGCGAGTGGTTCGACGTTTGACTCGAGAAAAAACTCTTTCGGAACTAGACTCGTTAATAAACGAGCCGAACATGAGCTAAGTTTTGTTCAGCTCGTGAAGCTTGCGAGCTAGCTCGACTCGGTGACTTGTTGAGCTAAACTCGTGAGCTGGCTCGTTTAGAGCTCATGATATGTCTCAACATGTGGCTAGAGAGCCAACTCGATTACCGACTTATGGACGAATCAATCTATATCTTATGATTTTAATTCATATGGTTGTTAAATTATATATCTCGCCATATATAAAGTTATATAAAGTTTAACACGTTGAGTGTGTGAGCAAATATATCTTATTTATATGTTAAAAAGAAATTATGTATTATAGATTGCTTCGATACTATGAAACAATATGATTTGGAGTAGTTAAAATTTATTAACTAAATGATATATGATACCAACAAAGTATAATATGAGATTAGCTAACAGAATAAATCATATGTATCATGATATAAAAAATGAAGTACCAAATAAAAGTTAAGATTTTAGTAAACAAGCTAGCTCGAGCTCGACTCGATTCAGCTCGTTAATAAACGAGTCGAGCTCAAGCTGGGTTAAAACTCGACTCGACTCAGCTCATTTGCAGCCCTAGTAGTAAGTACTAAGCAGATGTGACAATTTGAATCCAATATAATCTATCCACTAAAAAGTCTAACTAAACAAATCCCTTTAATCCAAATTCAGTTGGATTTGTGGATTCATAAACTGAATTAATGAATTTTAAAAAATTATAATTGATACATATATATTTTATATTTTACAATTTAATATCTAAACTTCAAATTTTTAATGAAAGAAATTCTTCAAAAAATATTCTATGGTATCTAACTTTTTTTATAATGCAATTTTATTACTAACATTTTTCAAACAAAATTATAATGATTCAAAATTTAAATGTCACTTGGATGATTTTGGACACTAATATAATCCACCCAATATAAAACTTTAGTCATACAACGAGCCTATATTGTTCACTTCAAATTAGTAAATTGCTGTAACTTGATTGGCAAGAAACAAATAATTATATAAATTTCTTTTAGCCGAAACAGGCGGGGACAAAGTCAATAAAATAAAGGCAAAATACACTTGTATAGCCATAACTTTGCACTTTGTGACAATAATAGCCAAATTTTAAAAAATACACAGATATAGCCACATTTTGAAAAGTAGTTTGACAAATTTAGCCCATTTCCGTTAAAATCTTTAACACCGTTAATGAGTTTGTCAGTTAAGTGAACGTTACGCCGAGGTGGATGCCACCTTAGCTCACACATCAGCTCCAACAAGACACACCATGCCACCTGGATGCCACGTCATATTTTAATTGAAAAAATTCATAAATTAAATTTATTAAATTTATTTTATTTAAAAAATTCATTAGTACGGAGATCTCTTATTCGCTTCCCTTCCCTCTTCCTTTCTTTTCCCTCTCTCTCAAATCTCCGGCCATATCTACAAATACAATGCATCCCCGCCGTTGCCATTTTGTTGTTGTCGCAGAAGTCGTCCGTCTCAACTACCACCAGTGTTGCCGCTCGCATCCTCAGAACCCGATCATGGCGCCGGAATCGGCATCGGCTCCTACGCTCATCCTTCAATTTCTCTTCCCCGAACACCTTTCATCTTCCCCGTCGACAAGAAGGAGCGACGGGAGGCAAGTAGCATAGAAGGCAGCTGGCTACGAGGGGAACCACGAGGAAGATCGGCGCTGTCTTCGGCCTTCTTCAACGACGATGGGTGACCATTCATAGGGTCTTGCGGTGGTGGATTTTGAAATCCCCAATCTAGGAACCCTAATTGTTCCGTCGAGAAATCCCTAATCTGCCAATCATAATTGCTTCGTTTGTGTCTATGGTTCTAGTTTGAGTAACGATCGCTAAAAAATTGACCTCGCCATTTACGACCTCCAAACCTGCCATCAATTTTTCATCTCCCTCCTCGACGGCGGGGCCAATCTCCCGAGCATATCAGTTCACCAACTCTGCGTCGCCCGCGACTAGTTGTGCAGCGAGTTGAGCTGGGATACTTGTTCGTAGTGCTAAGAAGGGTTCACGGCGGCGGTGATTGATTTCCTAGAGCTAGAGGGGAGGGAAGGGAAGGTTTTGCGACGGCGATGGCGATGGAAGGGGTACACAGAGAGAGTTGGAGGAAGGTGAAAAGGTGCGGTGGAGAGATGATGTTCTTTTAACTTTTTTATTTAATTTAATTAAAACAGAAGGAAAGAAATATAAATAGGCTATTATATTGTTGCCATTGGCGGGGTGGACAAAAAAGATGCCACATCAACTAAATCGTTAGTCTAGTCAGCTTTTTATTAAAGTTATTAACGGAATGGCTATTTTAGTGTATTTATCAAAATTTGGCTATTATTATCACAAAGTGCAAAGTTATGGCTATGTGTATTTTGCCTAAAATAAAAGGATTTTTTTTTTTGAAAGGAATAAAATAAAAAGGATTACCGTAACTGAACCCGCGAAAATTTCTCTGATTGCCCCTCTCTCTCTAAATTCCAACCGTTTGCCCTCTCTAGGTTGATCGTTGATCTCGACACTGTTCTCTGCAAATTTCTCCCAGCGAAACCGCCTTGACGCCGGACCTGGAACGAACGCCGTCTAGTCGGTATTGATCAGCTTCTCTACAAGTCCGATTTCGTAGCGGTTAATCTTGTCTGTCGAATCGCAAGCTTTCGTCACAGTATCGTAGTAGATCAACGAGGGAAATCTAGGTTTTCATGCTTTGAAGTCCTCATTGGTGTCGATTTTTCCCACTTTTCTAAGGCAATCGGTTCTTTAACTGATACGGCTACTAGTTACTTGCTAACTGAGCACCGGAAGCATATTCTACGTTCGTCGTCGTACCGACGGCGTAGTGCTAACATATAGTAGTAGTAGTGGATGAAGTTGATTGTTCCATGTTCAGGTTTATTTCCTATTGGTGGTATTGGTTTCTCAAAGTGTGCTTGGAAGGGGAGTTTGTACGAGTGATTGTTTACGAATGTGAATTTTCTTTTTTGGTTGTGGTTTGTGCAGAGGACGTAATCTAGAATGACCAGCAATAACTTGACGCCTGCTGCTCCCGTGGATGAGGGTGACTGGAGAGCTACATTGAATGCGGACCTGCGGCCAAGAAACGTGGAGAAAATGTGAGTTGAATATCTTCGCGTTGTCGAACAATCAATTTTGGTATCTGGACTTTGTTTTGTGCTTTTGGTTCTTACTACTAGGGGTGGGCAAGCGGTACAGTTAAACCACACCGCACCGCATTGACACAAATCGCACCGCACTGCATACGTGATCGCATTTTAATTGGTGCCATCGAACCGCCCTGCATGAATAGGAGGTTTGGTGCGATTTGAATAGCACCGCATCTTAGACCGCAAGTCAATGACTATGCATGACTGTTTATGCATTTTATACTGTAGTTGTAGTTCTTTCTTATATCCATTTATTAGTAGAAGAAGATAACATGGCAATTAGAATTGTTGGATTGTATTATATGCATATTATAAGTAGTTACCGTTAACAGAAAAGTTGGGCTTTCAAGGTTTTAGACAAGAGATTGGTGGATTATTAACTTCATTGATCCCATTGAGCTAAGTAGTGTTTTCTCCCTTGAAATTACCAGCAAACGATATAGTAACCTTTATCATGAAAAGAAACAGTAGCTACTGCATTTTTTCAAACCAGTTCTCAACTATAAACAACCACAACCCCCTGGAAAGCTTAGCTTATTTATTTCCCTTAGGTTTATTTCGCGTCTGTTTAGAAACTACCCTTTCTAACAAGCCACTAGAAACCTTAGCATGTTAGTTATATTGTGGGAAGGTAATGCTCATAGAATTTGCTCTTGAGCTCCCTTGATTGTGATCCTGCTTCATACGTTGACTTGTGTTTTGATGCATGAAAAGTTAATTCCCATCAACTATTGCAGGCCGATATTTGAAACATGCTAAAGTTTCTAGTGGCTGTTAGAAAGGGTAGTTTCTAATTTCAGTTGTGATGTATGCTAAGATATTTAAACATGAAACATGAAAGGACATTAAAATAGTGAAACCAAAGGCTAAAAAGAGCAAGAAAGGGATACTAGTGAAACGAAATTAAAAATGATGCAATATAAAGCCCAAAGAGAACATGAAACTGAAAATGGTAATAATTGGGTTTGTGATGTATGATGGGGGATACAAACCCTTATTCCCAAGGTGTCAGGAAAAGCATTTTACCATCAGACTAGAAGGAAAGACATGTATTATTTATGCCTACAGATAAAGATTTCCCATGGCCCCCCAGCCCATGAGCTACCTCCGCCTCTGGTGTTAATGGTAGGTTATCTTGGTACACAAGTATGAATTAAGGAAATGACTATTGGTTTCCTCAGAGCTACTACATGTTCGTGAATTGTTCGAGGTGTTTTGCCTCTTGCTTAGTTGCTTCTGTTGTAACTATGTACGACTTATCGATCCTCATGGCCATTAACTATGAACGTTGTTGACTTGTTGCACAGATTCGAGGCATTAAAGAGGGATCTACAATTTTCTGGTCCAGAAGGGGTTCAAGAACTGAAGATAATTGCTGAATTGTTTGAGGAAAAGATGTATGCTGCTGCAACTAGTGAGGTACCTCTCTTCAAGGGTAGTAACGTTTGTAGCACAAGTTCATAAAGTCGCGAGTCTATGAAAGATGGGAATTTTGTGCAGGCAACTGTATCTCAAAGATAAGATCGAGGGTGCACTAGTTTTATGTCATTTCTGTTTTTTGTTGGTTTTTGCAGTCTGATTATTTGCACAAGATATCTTTGAAGACGCTCCCAGTGAAGCAAACATCACCGTTTTCTGTACCTAGTTCTTTGCTGTCTAAATCATCTGGCACTGACAATGAGCCCACTGGTCCAGGAGGTACTACAGTGCCGAAGTGCTTTCTTACTCCATGCTGTGATTGTTAACTTGCTTGGCCTTTTACTTCTACTGCATAGTTGTTGCGTCATGACAGAGAGAATGCTAAATCCTCTTCAAGTAAATTTTGGGGTTAGGCTAATTAGTGTGGTTGTTTCTCTAATTTGGTTTCTTGTGTATTTCCTGTCTTGACCAGCATCACCTAGTATGCAGCCCCAAGTTCATAACCAAGGGCTGTCACTTCCCACACTGCTACCCACTAATCAAACTCAGACATACCAACCGTTTTTAAATCGTAACTTGCGGAGCACTATATCTTCTACTGGAGTTCAGACATCTGCTAGTCTACCATCCTCATTGACTTCTGGTTCTGGTATGAATCAGACTCCAATCAATGTTGTTGGCCAGAATGCTAGCATGCAGAACAACTTGTCTAATGTTGCACAAAACCCAAGCTCTTTGGTGGAATACCAAAATGTGATTGATCAGCAGAAGCAGTTATATCAATCACAAGGAGTACTTTCGGAGACATCGTCAAGTATGTTTCTGAGTCTTTCCTCTCGGTTTAATCTAATATGTCAGAAAAAGTTGTGTGACATGACCAACCTGCTATATCCCTGAGGGACGTGCCAGATAATTATCCTTGCTAATTTCTTTTCGTTGTGTACTGCCTCTAGATTCTACGGTGCAAACTGATGAGACAAATGGAGTTGATTGGCGAGAGGAAGTCTATCAAAAGGTTTTTCATGCCGTTATATAGGCACACTTTATTCCTTTGCATTCAAATGCTGACTACTCTGTACTAATTTTTCCTTTGCAGATCAAAACCATGGAGGATATGTACTTACCCGAGTTAAATGAAATGCGCCAGAAATTTGATGCAAAGCTGCAGGAGGTAGCTTTTAACTTTTGATATATGTTAACCAATATTGCATCTATTGGTCGCTGTTGGTTCAACAGTATTTCAGTTGTTTTTCATTTGTCCTTTAATCATTTGCACGTATTTGCACATCCAATCACGTTTAACACCTATAGAGCCTAACAATGAGAGAGATTTGCATTAGGCATGGTGCTCTTTGATTTCGGTGCATTATGTGTTCATTACTTTGTTCACAGTTCCTGCATTCAATTTTGATTTCTTATTCTCATAGTTTATGCATTTATTACTTTATACATGTCTTCGATCATGTATGCTGCCCCTTAAAACTAAGAAATCTAGACAACTTCTCTTTTGTACCGTATGTCCACTTCTTGATGCAATTCTCCGAGGCTGATAAATTGTTCTGTTCTCTCCGGTATGATTCTCTTCCACAGCAACCTAAGACAGGCCAGCTTGAAAAGTTAAAGATGTTTAAGATTATGGTGGATCGCATGTTATCTTTCTTACAAGTATCGAAAGACGACGTCCAAGTCAGCTTCAAGGATAAGTTAATTTCCTACGAGAGACAGATAATAACTTTTCTGAACGTGAATCGGCCCAGGAAGCCAATGCCTCCGATGCAGCAAGGGCAACTTCCATCTTCTCACATGCAATCGTTACAACAACCTTTGTCCCAAATCACTCAAGCACAGTTCCATGAAAATCAAATGATCCCCATGACCATGCATGGTTCTGTATCAGCAATGCAGCAGAACAATAATATGATGAACTCTATGCAGACAGATTCTATGGCCTCACTTCAGCAGGGTGCTATGGGGTCTCTACAACAGAACCCTATTTCTTCCCCGCCGGCAAGTCTCAGCTCCGTGCCTTCACAAAATGGGTTAACTACGTTGCAGACAAGCCTTCCTCTTCAGACAAACCCAAACAATATGCTTCATCAATACCAGCATCAGCTGCAGCCGTATCAACAGATTCAGAAACCATTGATGCAGCAGGGTATGCTTCAACAGCAGCAGTGGCATCAACAATGTTCACAACTACTCACACTACATCAGAAAGCAAGGGAGCAACAAGAAATGCTACAGCTACATCAGGTCGCTGGTGTTAATGAGGTGAAGCCGAACATTTCTTCTCTTCCAAATGTTAATGCCGTCGCAGTGCCGAGCATCGGACAACCACCGCAAGAATCTCTTGCCATTGGCACTACTCGTGTTGTTGTTCCCGACTATGGCGCTCGTGGTAACGATGCTTTGGCAACTGGCAAGTCAACTGTTGCAGAGCAGCAGTCACCTGATGGTGCTCAGGTCAGTCATTCTTTTTGAATTCTCTCCCCTCCCCCCTCCGTGGAAATCTGAAAACAACCATTTTGCAGTGTTTGATTGAGTTGAGGTTTCTTGTCGATTCATTTTCTAGTATGTGAAAAAAAAAATAACTGAATGAGTGTTGTTTAGGTGAATGTGGAAGCGGATTATCAAGCTAGGCTGTCGTCTATTTTCGCCCGATTTCAGGGGGAGGTAAGTTGTGGTATTGGTGGTGGTTTATTTACCGTTATAATGCTGGAATGTTTTTTTTTTTTTGGTCAAATTTAGAGGTATCAATTCAGTCATAACAAGAAGAAAGTAAAGCGCGGGAATCGACTAATCGCCGAACCCCCGATGAAAGGGCTTTAATTGCCACAAGATGGGCAGCCCTATTAAGTCGACGTGAGACAAAACAGAATGAAATCCAGTTAAGCTGAGACGCCAATGCCCTTGCATCTTCTAGAACTGCACCACTCCGATCATGTGCCAAGTCATTCCTCGCCATCCGATGCATCAATTGTTGAGAATCACCATGTAATTTCACATGTAAGAAACCATGTGTTAAACACCAATGTAAAGCGTCTCGGAGGGCCAAGCATTCCATGACAAAGGGATCACATAAACCAGCATATGACTTGCCAAATGCAAAGAGGATCGTACCTGAGCCTTGGAAACCAACGAAACCTATACCACCGCCTAGACCCCGTTTCGCCGCTCCGTCAACCCAAACATTAATGGGGGTAGGAAGAATTGCAGTCCCTGTCGCTTCCGAATTCCCAAGGCCGGCTGGAGATAGGCGCGGGACGTGAGTGCCCTGGTGGCTTGGCGGTCTGATCTGCTCCGCATCCCGCCATTCAGTCACTTGGTGTTGAAGTTGTCGATATAGCGCCGGGGGTAAGTACTGGGTCAGAGCATGGACTGACCAGCAGCGAGCCTTCCAAATGCGCCATAAGACGAAAACCACAAAAGCTATGTCACTTTTGGATAGGTTCCGACCGAAGAATAGATGCTTCCAAGCATCTCCCGGGGGTAACGCACCAAGAGCAACTCGTAGTTCTTCACATTCAGCTAGCCGCCAAAGGTCCCTAGCAACCCTGCACTCAAAAAAGAAGTGGGTGAAGGACTCCGGTTCTGCGTCACAAATCGGACAAACCGTGTCCTCGACCAGGGTCTTAGTAAAAAGCACTGATTTCAATGGTAAGAAGCCCCGGACAACTCGCCAGAAGAAAAACTTCAGCTTCGGTGGCAACGGTAGACTCCAAAGCAATTTCCAAAACCGAGTATCAAACGGGAGGGCGTCTGGTGAGTGAAGACTATTATGCTCCAACGAGAGTAGGTGATAACCTGTCTTAACAGTAAATACTCCAGAAGGTGAATAATGCCAAATTAATCTGTCATTCATAAGAAAGCAGGGAAGAGGAATAGACAGAATAAGATCCACACATGAAGAAGTAAATAGAGTTTCCAAAAGTTCCTTATTCCACACGTGGGACTCATGGCAAATTAGATCAACTACAAAGATGGGACAAGCTGGCGCACCTGGCTTCAAAACTGGACATGATGGAGGGGTGGATGGGAGCCAAATATCTTGGAGTACCCGGATCCTTTTGCCATTCCCAACCTGCCAGCGTAGACCCCTCTTAAGTAGCTTTTGCCCTTCCAAAATACCTTGCCAAGCCCAGGAAGGTCGGGACCCTGCTGTTGCTTCCAAAAAATCCACATTAGGATGATAGCGCGCCTTGTAGATTTGTGCAAGGTGGCTGGTGGGATTATGAAGAATGCGCCACGCTTGTTTCGCCAGTAATGCAATGTTGAACCTGTTAAAGTCTCGAAATCCAAGTCCACCAGAAAATTTGCTCTGGCAGAGGGCAGCCCACGAAATCCAATGAATGCCTCTTTCCTTGTCCTGCCCTGCCCACCAGTATTTTGAAAGCTGGCCATTACATCGACGACATGTTTCCTGAGGAAGACGAAATGCCGACATAGCATAAATAGGCCCTGCTGCCCCTATAGCCTTAATTACCACTTCCTTCCCTGCTAATGATAGTGATTTCGCCTTCCAATTCCGGATGCGAGCAGCTAGTTCCTCTTCAATAAACTGGAAAGTCAAAGACTTGGAGCGACCGATTTGAGAGGGCCGCCCAAGATATTTATCCTCCGCCTGCAAAACATTAACCCCTAGGAAAGAGCTAATAGCTTGTAATTCCTGATTAGAAACATTACCACTCACACAAACCGCAGACTTGTTTAGATTTACTCGCTGCCCACTAACTAGTTCGTAGTCAGCTAGAAACTGAAGGAGTGCGGCACATTCAGGAATAGAGGCTCTAAGAAAGAGGTAGGAGTCGTCTGCGAAAAACAAGTGAGATAATGGAGGGGCAGACCTGTGTATTCTTAAGTCATGGAGGGAAGAAGAGGCTACCTCTTGCGAGATCTTTGCAGCAAAGGCTTCAGTATAGATAGCGAACAGCAATGGAGATAGAGGGTCTCCTTGTCGTATACCTCGTTGGGGTTGAAAATAGCCATATTGTGCTCCGTTGAGAAGGACTGAGAAGTGTACAGTAGTGACACATGACTTAATCCAACTCATCCATTTCTCACAGAAGCCTAGGGAATGCATAACCTGAAACAGAAATTCCCACTCCACTCGGTCATAAGCTTTCTCCATATCGATCTTGAGGGCCATCCATTTATCCTGACCCCGGATCTTGGTCTTGAGGAACTGCATTACTTCTTGGCCAATCAAAATATTATCAGATATACATCGACCTTTCACAAAACCATTTTGAAAAGGACTTATAATCTGAGGGAGAATGGAACTTAGCCTGGCGGATAATATTTTGGCAATGATTTTGTATAAAACCTGGCAGAGCCCAATAGGCCGCATTTGTCTCATGGAGTCCGCATTTGCCACCTTAGGGATGAGAGTAAGCAGAGTGTGATTGACACTATGCAGCAGCCGTTCTGTTTGAAAAAAGGAGAGAAGGGTCTCACATACATCAGCCCCTATCTCTGCCCAGAATCGTTGATAAAAGCCTGCAGTGAACCCGTCTGATCCTGGGGATTGGCCTTGTCCAATGGTAAAGATTGCCTGTCTAATTTCTTCGCGGGTAACCTGCCGAGTAAGCATTGCATTCATAGAATCTGAAACTTTAATGGGGAGATTCAGATTTTGGACAAAAGCAGAAGGATCGACACCATTGGATGAAAATAAACACTCGAAAAAGGATACCGAAATCTCCCCTTTGACTGGCTCCGCCGAGTGAAGTTCACCCTGCTCATCTCGCAGGCGGGCAATGTAGTTAGACCGTCGCCTTTGCATCGTGACCAGGTGGAAAAAGTGAGAATTAGTGTCGCCACCATGCAGCCAACTAGTTCTCGATTTTTGCTCCCAAAATAGTCTTTCCTGATGGTACGCCTCCCCGAGCGAGTTCTCTAGTTGTTTGATGAGTGGCCAATCAGCTGTCGGCGCCTCCCTGGCATTGTCAATCGCCTCCCTGAGCTCTCGAATCTTCCTGGCAGAGTTAGTTGTACCTGCCTTCGCCCAATTCAGAAGCTGGTGGCGAGTCTGTTTCAACTTGGTTTGTACCTTGAACATTGGCGTGCCAGCTGCCGGTAGACTCCATGCCGTATGAACTAAAGCATGAACATCTTCATTGGAGTTCCAGCGGCTGTCATAATGGAACCGCCGAGTGCTCCTAACCTCCGATCCCTCAAATTTGACCAGCACCATTCGATGGTCGGACCCCCGGTCCGATAGATGATGTACCTGGATTTCTGGCCACAAGGAAAGTGAAATGTTATTGCCTAAACAGCGATCAAGTCTAGACTGAATATGGTCACCATTTGATTGGCGATTGGACCATGTAAATGGCGGTCCAATAAAACCTAAGTCTTTGAGTCCCCCTGCATCCAAAAATAGGTTTAGTTGTGCAAGTGCAGTGGAGGTGGGAGGTCTCCCTCCCTGTTTCTCAATGCTGGACAATAAGCAATTAAACTCCCCAAGGACTAGAACTGGATCCTCATACAAAGAAACGAGATAGGAGATTTCATTCAACTGAAATTGACGCGGGGCTACATCACAATGTAAATGAACAAAGACTAAAGCAAATCGCCCAAGAGAAGGGTGCTCACACTCTAAGAACATAAAACCTGATGCCACTACTGAGATAGACACTTGAAGACTCGAAGACCAAGCAATCGCTAACCCACTACCATTATTAGACACACTATGTACACTATCCTCCGGGAAGCCGAAATAGCCAAGGTTTTGAACCACAAAATCATCATCCTTCCTAGTTTCACTTAAGCATACCAGAAGAGGAGACTCCTTAATTAGAACCTCCTTGAGTGCTGGAATTGTCAGGGGAGCCCCCAATCCCCTGCAATTCCATGCTAGGATGCTCATGGATCGGTTTGGGACCGATTAGGGCCGGCTGCCTCCACCTCAGAGTTGTTGATATCCTGTTCCTGGATTTGAGCCTCCAGTCGGGCCTTCTTTGCCTTCTGTACCGGCGAAGCTTGGATGTCTGTGCTTTGGTGCCACCCAGTTCCCAGGGGAATGCTCTCCGGATCCGCTGGCGCGCCTGTGATGCATAGTTGGCCCAGCTTTGATGCCATTCCCACCTGGACAGGGGCATGCAGCAAGGATTCATCGTGGAAAGCTGTCTGAACAGGTCTCTTGGCCAGGCGAGGAGTTGCTTCCTGCCCACCAAGTCGATTTCCAGCCAGAGTCCACACAAAACGCTTGCGACGGCGAGCAAGCGTGCCTTCGTTCACCCTTGGACCGAATTCCCGGGCCACCAGCTCTTTGCCATATCGAGGAGCCAGTCCCGACAGTTCGTCCTTCCGTGGGCAGAACCTGTTGACATGGCCAACCACTCCATAGAGAAAGCAGAATTGAGGAAGCGATTCAAATTTTACCTTCGCTTTGAACTGCCCCTTCGAAGGATCCACATGGGAAGCGGTTACTTCATCAGGCAGAGGATACTGTAGGTCTAGAGTGACCTTCGCCCGGATGTAAAGCCCTCCAGAGGACGCCGAGCGGTGGATGGCGGCTGGCTCCGACGGTCCCAGTGCTTCCCCAAGCATTGTGCCGAGGCGCTCCGTGCAGCAGGAGTAAGGAACACCCCAGAATTGGATTAGCAGGGGGACACGCATAAGGTCCACCGCCAGTTCTGCTGTAGGAGATTCCCATTTACAGGCGTGAATCAGGAACTTCTCGAACACCCATGGCGAACCGGAGCGGATGCGTTCAGCCGTGGCTGCAGTCGGGAAAACGAATTGGAGCAGATCCCACTTAGTAATCGCCACCGAGAATTCACACTTCCAGACTCGCCCAACAATCGACCTCAGCGTCGATAGGGAAGGAAGCGGACCGCAAAGGCGTCCAATCAGTGTCTGGTCGATGCGCAAAGCACCCACGGCCACATCTGCATCATCGAATTGAACGGCAGCCATGGTTCTGGGCACAAGAATTGAGAGTCGACAGAGGAGATCGAACGGGAACCACTTGGGTGCAAAGGTAATGAGGAATCTGGGCAATCAACAGGAGAGGGGAGCTCCTTTTATCCTGTGTGCGCCGCGGAATGGCCGGAAAAGGCCGGGCACGATGACGGAAACCGCCATCGCCATCGGCGCACGAAGGCGCATACCCTAACCACTCGCCAACGTGGGGAGAGAGGAGGGAGGATTCTTTCTTCTTTTTTTTTTTTTTTTTTTTGAGAAGCTTCTCACTGTACATAGATTTATAATGCTGGAATGTTTCCTTTGTGGGAAAGTTGTAATCGCTGTTTATGTTGTTCACAGTTGACGCAGCTGATCTCTGAGGCACGTTCTCCATCAGCTTCAACATGCAACAGAGGATAG
Organism: Linum tenue; assembly: GCA_946122785.1. Classification (NCBI taxonomy): domain Eukaryota; kingdom Viridiplantae; phylum Streptophyta; class Magnoliopsida; order Malpighiales; family Linaceae; genus Linum; species Linum tenue. The sequence continues at coordinate 22,087,130 of CAMGYJ010000008.1, forward strand.
TAATGTTGCAGTAGTCTCTTAGCGGTGTGTGCTTGTAGATCGTATGAAGTCTCTCCGCCAGCTTTTTACCTTGCCACAGACAGGGGCGGAGGCAGTGAACAACTGCCTAGGTCCCGGGACCCACCCTGGGAACTATTGGCAGGACACTAATAGTAACTACATAATTAGAACTTGGAGGCTGCCCTAAAGAATCAAACTTATATAGCCAGGGAGAGAAGCCAGGAAACTTACCGATAGGTTAGAAGATTGTATTTACATGTAGGCTTTTTAATAATAGCAATTGCATGGAGTTGGCGGGTCATAATATAAACTTGAATCTCATTCATTGGAAAATGAGATATTCTTGATTAATAGGTTTGATTCATTCATAATTTTTTCTCCAAAAAAAAGAAGGTTTAATTCATTCGAAAAGGAGTTTGAAATTGAATTTCGTTCTCATTAGATTCTTGGTTAGTGGGTTTAATTCTTTGTTTAGTTTTTTTATTATGTATTTTTTGTCAAGCTCTATAGGGAAATGATTGTGTGAAGAGGTTTCTGCTGTTTACATTAATATATGAATCGACTTGTGAAATTGGCGTTGTTATTACCAGTCACCACCGCAAGTGTTGAAAGAGTATTTTCCGCAAAAAAACTACTTGAAGAACACAATACGAAGTCGAATGAGTGAATGTGATGAAGGGTTGAATGAGTTTTGGATAGGATATGATGAAAGTGGCATCTTAAATAGGTTGGATGATCATTTTATTTTACAAACTTTCCAAAATATGAAAACACGTCGTGAATCATTGTAAACATTTATTAAATTTATTTTTATATATTTTTATTTTGGACCCACCTTAAATCAAATCCTGGCTATGCCCCTGGCCACAGACACAGAAAATAGTCTAGTCTCTCGACGGTTTATGGTTTTAGGATTCCTGGTTTGTGCATACACGTACACGATATTAGGTTGTTTCGTGTTTGGTTTGATAATAGCTTTGCTTGCTGGTTATTTCGACAGCTTACTATCATGGATTTTTTCTACGTTCCATAATGATCAAGAGCCCTCTTAAAATTCGCAGACAGAAGATGAAGTCAATATTTTAGAACTATGGTAGTTAAGATTGAGATTTTATGTAAGATTGGCGAAACGTACTTTGAAATTGGAGTGGTAACATCGATCTAGATTTAATTTGCATATATGAACATAAATCACAAATCCTTAAATATATTTTCGAGGGTAAATGACACATTTGGTCACTGAGATTACTAAATCGTGTCATATTTAGTCACTAGAAAAATTTAATATCAATTTTGGTCACTCGAATTACTGACACAGGTCACATTTGGTCACTCTTCTGTAGCCTCTGTCCAACCCCGGTCACTCGAATTATTGAAAAATGTCACATTTAGTCACTCGTATTACTGAAACATGTCACATTTAGTCACTCTCCCAAAAGTTTCCGTCCAACTACATTAATGGAGTTGGACGGAAACTGACGGGAGAGTGACTAAATTTGACCAGTTTCGATAATTCGAGTGACCAAAATTGATATTAATTTTTTCTAGTGACTAAACATGACACAATTTAATAATCTCAGTGACCAAATGTGTCATTTACCCATATTTTCGATGACAACTTTTGAGTTCCATGCATGGTGAATTACAGGAGTGTCCATCTCGTAGCGAGAGAAGTTTTTTTCGTTAAAATTTACTAAATTTTGGAGGGTTTGATTTTGTTTCTCGGTAACTATAAGATTGTTAACTTCGCAACAATGTCATTTCGTTCTCGATGAGACAAGTGATCTAATGAAATAAAAATAAAAAAACTTTAATTTTCATGCACATACCATTTGTAAAGAGCATTCATCAGTGGTGGTGGCACTAGTAGTTTATGTATAACTCTTAGAAATTTATCGTGTTGAGAGGTGTCAACAAGAGGAAAAGGTTGGTTCGCTAATGGAACCATCATTAGAGTTGAACTAATCATCATCACGCATGATTTTAAGTTGGTTTTGTGAGGATATTTCTAGAAACATTGTTAATTATGTTTTGTGAGGATATTTCTAGAAACATTGTTATTTTGTAATTATGTTGATTCAACTTCCTAACAGCACACATTTTGCATCATTTTTGTTGCTACAATTTTTTAGATTCTCGACATAAAATAGGTAACACGCTGATCACTTGTATATTGCAAAGGAAATTACCTTATAGATTATCTCTCTAACTCAGCACTTCATTCTTTTTTTGGTTTTCACGTAAGAGATTATTTCGATTCATATTTTGACGTATCCATTATTATCTTACCCCAATAATGTATGGAGATTCTACGGCAACACCCCTTAAATCAAAATTTCCAGGCCTCTCCGCAATGCTAGGAAGGTATGCTTGGTATTTTTACATTTTATTTTTACAAATATTTTTCATTTAACTGAGTGTTGTGGGCTTGGATCATGGGAATGAAAAATCAATTTACTGGCCCACTAACTAGGATTATTAATCTCCAACCGGAGCTGATTTCTAAGCTGCAATCTATCTACACAATAAATAAAAGTCAAATGAGAAAACTTGAAGCCCCATTTCAAATTTCCTGCATTCAGAGTGAAAGTAGGAAGGACATTTTGGTCTTCACAATTACTTTTTTTTTATTCATTAAAAAGACACTTACTAGGATTCGAACCATGACCACTTTAAAAAAAACAAAGATCATAACCAATCCCACTAAGTACATTTGTTGTATCTTTTTAAATTTAAAACATATAATCGCAGAGAGGAAAAAACTCTTCCCCTATTTCAAATTCCGTGCTCCATGAGCGTTTGTAGGAATGGTAGAATAGGGAGTGTCAATTTTTTTCTTTTTCCTCTGTGGAACCGGCCAACTTACCGTACACATGCGGATTTAAACGGGTTCAGTAGTGTCAATTTTTTTCTTTAAGTCCTTTTATTTCTCCGTGGTGGTAAAATATATATGAAAAGGCAAAAACAATACTCCTTTTTATTTCTAAAAAGAAAAAATTAACAATAAACTAATGCATGGATTCTAATGGGTAACCGCTAATCATAAAATAAAAGAGTTAAATGGGTTTGACCTACACGGGATTTGCCCATCAAGTAAAACAAATGAACATCATGTGTTTGCCATTCTAAAACAAGCTATTTTATCTAGCATAATATATATTCTGCTATTATTTTATATCTTAGTGGCTAAAATATAATGTATTTTAAAGTTATTCAATGGTTCAATCTCGGTCAACCCAATTAGTCCAATATTTATCATTTCAAATATATATTATGTAATTATTTGATATCATAATGATTAAATTATAGTGTATATTATAGAGAATCGTTTGGTATTTGTTAGTAAAAAACTAAACAGAAAGATCTATTTGGTTATTTTTAACATTAAAACGATCCTGAACATTTTCAGTTTCCTTTTGAAATTCTATAGTTTTATTCCCGAATCAGTGATGTGCAAATGGCGAATTGCAATCATCTCTTCTCTTTCATTATTTTTTATTTTCTAATAGAAAGTTTAAAGGGCAATGTCTATTTTTTACCCAAACCTTTTTCAGATTCTTTTATTTTAACCAAACTTATAGAAATTCTATTTATTATCCAAACGTATTATAATTTATCAAAGTCTGGGCATTCATTCTGTTACCGTTACTTATTTCGTCCACGTGAGGGATGAGATTTTGTTTTGTTTTTTTATAATCTTTTTATTAAAAATAGTAAATGATGGTATTCTGACCGCCACGTTGGAAGTCAACTCATTATGGTCATACTTAGTCAGCATTACTAACAGAAAATTTGACGGAGAGTTAACGTTTGGATAATTTTTAGGAATTCAATAGGTTTGGTTAAAATAAAAGAATCTGAAAAAGGTTTGGGTAAAAAATAGACATTGCCCAAGTTTAAAAGTAAAGAAGAATTAGAGTTTGGCATGGGTCGGTCAAACAGGCTGAATTTCAAGTTTTGGCCCGTTTTGATCAAGTCTAATTTATAATCGCATGGTTCCCTGATACCCGATAAAAATATCAATCCAACCCAGTTTGGCAGGTGAGTCCGTGTTTACCACCATTTTTTAGGGATACAGGAACAGTGGTTCCTATCCCAAATCGTGTTGTTCATTCTTGATTTCTTTAGATTTAATCATGGATTGGCAAAAAACAAGAAAGCACAATGATGACAAGATGAAAGTTCTATAAAGCAAATTAATCGGCCAACCGGCCCAGTAAAAGCTAGCAACGATTGTGAGATGCTCATTTCCCGAAAACCGGCAGGATAGGCGATTTTTTATTCGATTTTCTGGAATTCGGTTTCTATAAAACTTACTCCACCTCATCATATTACCAGAAACAATATTGTTACACAAGGTAACAGGTACTTGATTTTGGTTCATAAAGCTGATTTTTGATTCGTTGCATCATTCATGTCTCTTTTCTACTAAAATTCACTATTTTTATCACGTGTTTCCCAAAAGAAACTTTACAACAATAAACTATACCATATAAGTAAATTTTTTTACAAATGAAAGAATATTGATTTATGAAAACATATTGATGGTTATACTTAAGAGTTAAAGAAATAATATTTAGTAGTTTAATCAATAGTATATTATGTACCTAATGTCGTTGTTGAATAAAATCATTATACTCATTGTGTTACGCCTGTATAAGATTGGCAAAAAAATTGACAATAGTCTTAAACTAAACATCAAGAATGCTCAACTAAGACTTAGACCTGAGGTAAATAAATGTTAACAAAGAGATAACTTTTCTTTGTTGAGAAACTGGAACTTACAACCTCGGGCCAAAAAACAAGTGTGCCAACTGCAAGGCATATCATAAGACATGGTTAAGGTACGTAGTATATCAATTGTTGGGAATTCTTAGCTAAATTACAAAATTATTGTTTACACCAAAATATTTTTTATTAATTATTGCTTGTGTGAACAGCTTGGTCAATTTAAGTAGGTGGTCCATATGTACATGAATGGTCCAATTTATCAAGTCAAGCCATAGGCATAATGGATGGTAGTGTCCAAATACATGGATACCATCCAAAATCCATAATGGATGGTAGTGTCCAATTACATGGATACTGTGCAAACCCTAATGGATGATGCTAGGGTATGGTGACCATTTAATATACGTACCATCCATAGATTGTTGTCTTAATCAACATGGACACCGTCCAATTTGTTTTGTGTACGGTGACCGTCCAATGGTCAAGTGACATGATGACGTGTCAAGGTGGTTACCAGAAGCAGCACTTGACTTGCAAAGAACACTCGGGGAAGTTACTGGATGCTACGTGGAGCTGATCTTCGGGAAGAGAGAGAAGGCGGTTAGAGGAGGAGGCACAACAAAACTGGCAGCAAGGTTCTGGAGGAAAAACAGACAAATCAAACCACAACAAGTCTCGTCAAAATTTATCTTTTCTCTATAGAACAGTAACCGTAGCAGTAGCACCAGGGACCCTCCAACGAGGCTTCTCTGTTTAGTTGTAGTCAGTAGTTGCGGAGCTCTCAAGGAATCTCCACGGGAGTAGAGGTAAAAGTAGCCAATTCCTTTGATGTATGCATCGAACATCCTCGTTCGAACAGTGTTTAAAAAGATGTTAACCGAGTAACATCGTTTTCTGTTTTCTTGAAGTCAGGGTGCATTGATCACGCGAAATTCCACCTGAAACAATTGTAGTATGAGAATTCTATTTTATTGATAGAGTATTTCAAGTAAAATCGTGAATGTCATGTAATGATTAAATACTTTATCTAACTCTTATATGAATTTTCAATTGATAACCATGAGCTAAGAATCTTTCATTGCTACCTATAACTCATATAGAATGAAAGAAACATGAACCTAGGTTGGGAACTTTCAATAAAAGGTCTAAACTAAAAGTTTACAATAATCCATCAACCTCTTTTGGGCCATAACTTATGCATTAGTGATTGTTAAAATAATGAATTTGGACATCCCAGTTTTGGTAAAGACCATTTTACTATGACAATGTTTGAAGAATTAGAATCTAAATTTCTAGATTCCAAATAATTCAAACATTATTACTCTCATATTGTTAAAAATATATATTAAATGTTCATTGTTTGCTAAATATGATTGGTAACATTTGAAAAAAATAGAAATTTTAGTTTTTATCAGATGACGAGTTTACCTATAACTAAAAGAGTAGAGTGGCTCAAGAAATACCGAGAAATTATTTGTGAGGCTATTTAGTAGAATTAATTAAATAGAAGAGATAAAGTATGAGGAAAAAATCATATCTCTCTAATTATGAGAGATTTGATATCTCTATATTTAATAATTTTGTAATCTCTCAAATTAAAATTCACAATAGAAAAAGAATCTTTGTCGAATCTATGGATTCAATGAATCCATCATCCAATTTTTTCCCAAACGAGTTATAATTCGTCTCTCCTGTGTTGTCCTCTATCTTATTTCTTTTTCCTATAACTCATAACATTTTAAATTTTTTACTATTTTTTTCGCAGATCTTCTTCATCTTTGTGGAGTTAATAAAATTATTACTATGTATTTTAGAAGTTCTCAAAAATTTCCCCAATAGTACTTCTCAATTTCATGAATTAGTGTGTATTAATTTGCAGGAAACATGTTTATGAAGGATATAGAGTGGTTTTGGAATTAGTGTCATTAATTTCATGAATTAGTGCTCATGCTTAGAGAAATGGAACTTTGAGGTTGTCTACATATTCCAGCCCAGTATAGTTCGGCCAACGGGCTATATATTTCATAAAATAGGAAGACATTCAGTGAAATGGTCAAATTACAATTCAAAAGATTTAATGAAGTAATTCAATAGATCATATCCAAAATTGAATTAAAGTAGAGGAAGGCATTCGATGAAATTGTTCAAGGTATGGAGGAAGAAAATGGGAATGACTACTTTGTTGATCGATTTGGGGATACATGGAAGACGTTTCTTTGTAAGGTTGTTTGTTTCAAACTACGGACATAAAAGAAAATAGTTTTGCGCATTGCTTCTTCAGCTAGCTTTGCTAATCGTTGGAGGCAGAAATGTTAATTCTCTATTCCAATGGATTGTGAGTCAAAATCAACATGTCATATGAACAAGAAAGCGATTTAGCAAAGTTGATTAGTGATGTGTCTCTTATTATTTGTAATGAACCTCTTATGACTCATAAGCATAATATTGAAGCAGTGGATTGAACTCAAAGACATTTTGCATGTGAATTATCCAAACAGTGGAGATATGAAGTTTGAGGAATGTATGTTGTGTTCGGTGAAGATTTTTGACAAACCTTACTAGTAATGACTAAGCGAATCGAGCAGATATTGTAAATTCTTTTACCAAGAGACAAGAGGTCATATTTATGTGGTCTTCATTGATAGATTTGAAGCTCTCTCAAAATATGAGATTGGGACGGAAAAAGTTTGGTCCTGAAGAACCTATTCAGATTGAATAATTCATCAAATAAATTTTGCATAGAGGTGACAGAGTGGCCTGACCGAAACAAGGGTAGCAAACAAGTTTACAACATTGGTGCGATCAGGTTTGCTATAATAACCCAGTAAACAATAATTACGAGCACTTTGTGCCACCCGATTAGCAAGGCCATTAAAATGTCTTGGAGTGAACTCCACTATGATCCAGGGTGCAGACTAGAGAATCTCGATGACCCGGGACAACGTTTCCTTGCACTGCCATGGCTAGAGATCTGAAGGCTTCTTCAAAGTTAGTGTTATGATCTCACAATCTGACTTAACACACATGGGACAGATCTCTTAGACCGCCAGCATTACTGCGTTGAGGAGAGCAAATGCTTCCGCTTGGTGGAGTCAATGGTCTCAATTCCAAGATCATTGAGCATTCCACGTGAAGGAGATGACATTGTTGATATTGTAGTTACTAAGGGAACGCGAGCATGTATTGTAAATTTTTCTATCAAAAGGTGGAATTTATTTGGCTTTCATTGGAAATTTTGAAGTTCTCTCAAAATACGGGATTGTGAACAAAGGACCTCAGGCCTGAAGAAGCTATCCAGAATAAAGAATTCATCAAATAAATTTTGCATAGAAGGTGATGGAGTGGCTTAAAATAGTTTTTGGGAGTCAATGATCTCTTCCAACTTCATTGAGCATTCCACGTGGAAGAGATAGAAATGTTGATATTGTGAATCATATGTATGGTCATCTCCTTGAATTACGGTCAAGGAAATTATTGGGTTCATCTTGCTATATTAACTCCGCATCATGAAATGCTATCGACAATAAATAATTAGGTGATGGAACAATTTATAGGACATGAAATTTGTTATCATAGTTCATATTTAATTTAATTTTTTTAGTATTCGAATCACTTTGATTTTCTTATACTACCAAACAAACACGTATCTTGCATATTAATATTGCTATTTTCATATACTCAATTCTCGAAATGAATCCGGCCAACTGGTCGGGTCAGTAACTAGTTGTATGTAAAAAAGAAAACAGGTTTAGAACGTTCCACCATATAGCTACCATGTTCTTTTCCTTCGTGTGAAAAAAACATGTTATATTCCTGGTATGTAATTTCGGGCCTTTTGGCCGTTACTCCTTATGGGCTCCAGTCCTTTCAGTTTGAGCCCATAAAAACTTGAGAGAAATCTGGGCCCATAACGTTCTTATCGGTGAAGTTATTGATCGGCTTTGGAAGAGGAGTACTTGGCCTGTGTCCGATTTCGCCCGGCTTTATTTTCCTCCCTTTCCTTGTCCTTTCTTCGTTCCGACCAAATCACTTAACAGATCAACGAACCCTAATCCAATTGGAAAAAGTCCCCGACTAACTCTATAGAAATCACCAAAAGTGGAACTTTCTCTTCCGATCAGCTCGAAATTACCCTCCGGCGCTATTTCAACGTTGATCTCCATTCATTCTTCTGCGGACGAAACCTCGAGGCGGTGGGTAAACTGGAACGAGCGCAATTTAGCTGGAGGTATTGATCGGTGTCGCTGATTTGAAATTTGTAGTCGGAAATTTACCAGTTGACGCAGGCTCGCCTGATAGAGTCGTAGTAACTAGAACGTTGGGGGTTTTTTTTCCTCCTGTTTATTGTGTAGGAGAATGATTGGATGAGTTGTTCAGATTGTTGTTTAGCTTTCACACCAGTTGTTTCATCTTCCTTTTTTCTCTCGATGTTAAAATGTTGGGTCTGTGTATATCGTCTAACGCAATCAACTTATGTTGATTAACTCGTACGCATTGGAAATTTGTATTATGCATTTCGTTGATGGGTTGCAAGGGTTGGCCTAGTCTTAGACTCGTTGTAATAGTGGATGAAAATGCTTTCTATTGAATGAGTTGTTTTATGAACTCTGCAACTGAATATTTTTTTGGGTTGTGAAGGACGTAAATTATGGATGGCAATAATTGGAGGCCTGCTGCTCCTGGGGCGGAAGCTCCTGTGGATGGAGGTGACTGGAGAGCTACATTGCAGGTGGAGTCACGGCAAAGAATCGTGAACAAGATGTGAGTGTAATGGTTTTGTGCTGCTGAGTAATTATGTTTGGTCTAAGCTTGGCTTTGTGCATTTCATGTGTTTGTTTTTTTTTTATTGTTTTCTGAGACAAGAGGATAAACTAAAATGCCCAATGAGGGAAACTTTGGATGTAGTTTATTCGAGCTGCTCTATTAATGAAAGGGGTAAAAATGAACTGTGTTACCTTCATATAGTTTGTGGGGATTTGGTCGCATTGTGCGGATGGGAGGGATGTCCTTGGAAATGTGAATTTGAATAAGGAAATGGATGAACCTGGATGTGAGAGGTTTCTGGTAACAGCTTATGATTTTCTTGAGGAAAATATACACTGAAGAACTTTTGGTAGGGGTTTACCTCTTGATTAGTTGCTTCTTTTGTAGCTATGTACTTTTGTTTTCGGTGGTCACTGATTGTGAATGTGGCTAACTTATGGAACAGAATGGAGACATTGAAGAGGCATCTACCTTTTTCTGGTCAAGAGGGGATGCAAGAACTGAAGCAAATAGCTGTACGATTTGAGGAAAAGATTTATACTGCTGCAACTAGTCAGGTACCCCTCTAAAGACTAGTGATGCTTGTAACACAATTTTACAAAGTCGCCTGCTTGTGGAAGAATAAGCTTTGCCTACAACTATACCTCAAGGATCGATGATGCTCTAATTTTATGTTTTTTCTTTTCTTGTTTATGTAGTCTGATTATTTGCGAAAGATATCTTTGAAGATGCTCACCATGGAGAACAAATCACAGAATTCTATACCCAATTCTTTGCCGCCAAACTCAGCTGGCACTGGCAATAAGCCCCCTGATCCAGGAGGTAATACAGAGTTAAGTGCTTTACTTCTTGTCTGAGATCTTTGACTTGCATGGTTTTTACTTCTAGTGCTTAGTTGTTGTATTATGGCAGGAAGAATGATATCTCCAACTTCTTCTTATCTATATCAAATCCATGTCTTAGAGGGAAATTATATCAAGAAAGATGTTTCTGCAAGTACTTTCTGGTTTAGGCTAATTACTGTAGTTGCTGCTCTTTTGTTGTTGTTTCTCTTATTTTTATCTTGTTTATTTGTGTCTTGACAGCATCCCCTAGTTTGCTGCCCCAAGTGCACAACCAAGGGCAATCACTTCCCATTCCGTTGCCAGGTAATCAAGCTCAAGGACGCCAACAGCTGTTACCTCAGAACATGCAGAACAGTATGACTTCTACTGGAGTTCAAAGTTCTGCTGTTTTACCATCCTCATTGCCTCCTGTTTCTGGTATAAACCAGGCTCCAATCAATGTTGTTGGCCAGAATGGTAGCATGCAGAACATGTCTAACGTTGCACAAAACCCAGTTGGTACTTCAATGGGGCAGGGGGTTTCCTCGAACATGTTTGGTAATCCTCAAAGACAGATGCCTGGGAGGCAACAAGTTATGGGCCAGCAGCAACCACAGCAGTCACAGAATTCTCAGCAGTATCTTTATCAGCAGCCCTTCCAACATCAGATGCTTAAGAGAAATCAAGCACATTCGCTGGTACAATCACAACATCCGCAACAACTGCCTCAGCAAAATGTTATGCAGCCGACTCAGCAATCTGGCATGCAAACTTCATCAGTTATGCAGCCTTCAGTCATGCAATCGGCTCCTATGTCTAATCTTCCACACAATCAGCTATCTACCGTCCAACAGTCAGGACAATCTATCCTTCAACAGCACCAACAATCTGGCATCAGGCAGCAACAATTGCAACAACAGGGTGTTGGTATTCATCAACAGCAGCCGCAAATGATGCAGCAGCAGTTGCTATCCACAGCACAGCAGCCGCAGCTATTGCCTACCCAGCAGCAGCAGCAACTACAACAGCAGCAGCAGCAGCCAATGCAATCTCAGCAACAGATGGTGGGACAACAGTCCAATGCTGTAACCATGCAGCAGAATCAGTTTGTCGGGCAACAAAATAATATTGGGGACATGCAGCAGCAGCAGCAGCAGAGATTGCTCAGCCAACAGACTAACCATCAAAGTCAGCAGCACTCTCAGCAGCAGCAGTTGATGACTCAGCAGAATAACCTTTCTGGTATGCACCAGCAACAGTTGGGTACTCAGAGTAATTTCTCTGGTCTACAGCAGTCAACACAGCAGCAACAGCTGCTTGGAGCTCAGTCGGGTAACTCAAGTATGCAGAACAATCAGCATGCTGTAAATATGCTACAGCAGCAGCCTAAGGTTGCTCTACCGCAACAAACACAACAAACTTCTAATGTATTACCAACACAAGGCCAGCAGACACAATCACTGGCACCACAGCAGCAGCAGCAGCTTGGTCTGCAACCACAGCAAGGGCAGTTGCAGCAGCAGCAGCAGCAGCAGCTTGGTCTGCAACAACAGTCTAATCCTCTGCAAAGGGAAATCCAGCAAAGGATGCAAGCCTCTGGGCAGGCAACAGGCTCTTTGGTGCAACCACAAAATGTGATTGATCAGCAGAAGCAGTTATTTCAATCACAAAGAGTACTTCCGGAGACATCAGCAAGTATGTTTCTGAGTCTTTCTTCTAGGTGTTAATGTGATCTCATTTGTCACAAAAAGCTGTGTGACTGGACCAACCTAACCTAATATATCCCTGAGAGATGTGCCAGGTAAGTTTCTCCTTACTAATTTTTGTTTCGTTGTAGCATCTCTAGATTCTACGGCGCAAACTGCTCAGGCAAATGGAGTTGATTGGCAAGAGGAAGTCTATCAGAAGGTTGTTCATGTTGTTGTATGGGTTAAGTTTTTTCGTCCATTTGTTTTTTCTTTTGCATTCAATTGCTGACCACTTTTTACTGGTTTTTCCTTTGTAGATCAAAACCATGAAGGAGATGTACTTACCTGAGTTAAATGAAATGTACCAGAAAATTGCAGCAAAGCTGCAGCAGGTAGCTTGTGACGTTTTATATCTGTTTACCAATATTGGGTCTATTGGTCACTGTTTGATTAACAGTATCACAGTCTCAGTTGCATCATCTGTCCTTTAGCATCTGTAGAGCCTAAGGGACGAGAGATGATTTCATTAGGCATTGTGCTCTTTGGTTCGGTGTATTTTATGTTGCTATTACCTTTGATGAGAGTTCCTGCATTTAATTTAGATTTCTTTGCTGCTTTTTCTCATAATTTCTGCATTTATTAGTGTTGCACTGTCTTTCACCATGTGTTGTACCATAAAACTAACGAATCCAGCTTATTTGTGCCTTATGTCCACTTCTGAGGCAATTCTCTGAGGCTGATAAATTGTTCTTTTCTCTCCAGCATGATTCTCTTCCACAGCAACCCAAGACAGACCAGCTTGAAAAGTTAAAGATGTTTAAGACCATGCTGGAGCGCATGATATCTTTCTTACAAGTATCAAAAAACAACGTCCAGATCAGTTTCAAGGAGAAGCTTAGTTCCTACGAGAGACAGATAATAACTTTTCTGAACACGAATAGGCCCAGGAAGCCTATGCCTCCAATGCAGCAAGGGCAACTTCCATCTTCTCACATGCAATCGTTACAACAACCTTCGTCCCAAATCACCCAAGCACAGTCCCATGAAAATCAAATGAACCCCATGACCTTGCAAGGTTCTGTATCAGCAATGCAGCAGACCAATAATATGTCAAGCATGCAGCATAGTTTATCTGGTGTTTCTTCGCCGCAGCAAAACATGATGAACTCAATGCAGGCAGGTTCTAATCTCGATTCTGGACAGGGAAATGCTATGGCCTCACCTCAGCAGGGTGCTATGGGGTCTCTACAACAAAACCCTAGTTCTTCCCAGCAGGCAAGTCTCAGCTCCATGTCTTCACAAAGTGGATTAACTATGTTGCAGCCAAGCCTTCCTCTTCAGTCAAATTCCAACAATATGCTTCAACACCAGCATCTGAAGCAGCAGCAGCCGCATGATCAACAGATATTACAGTCCCAGCAGTTTAAACAACATCAACAGCGTCAGATGCAGCAACAATTATTGCAGAAGCAGCATATGCTTCAACAGCAGCAGCAGCATCAACAACAGCTGCAACAACAACACCATCAGCAACAACAGCAGCAGCAGCAGCAACTGAATCAGCAAGTAAAGCAGCAGCAACAAATGCCACAGCTGCATCAGATCAATGATGTAACTGATGCGAAAATTAGACAAGGTTTGGGAGTTAAAGCAGGTGTCTTTCAGCAACATCTCTCGTCCAGTCAGCGTGGTGGTTACCCTCAGCAGATGAAGTCTGGCGCCTCTTTTCCTATCTCTTCGCCTCAACTGCTTCAAACTCCTTCACCACAGTTGGCACAACATTCTTCTCCACAAGTTGACCAGCAGAACCTATTGTCATCGCTTCCAGGAACTGGAACCCCTCTACAGTCTGCAAATTCACCTTTTGTTGTTCCATCACCTTCTACTCCTTTGGCTCCATCTCCTATGCCTGGAGATGCCGAGAAACCAGGAATTTCTTCCCTTTCTAATGCTGGTAATGTTGGCCACCAACACCCATCATCTCTTGCGATTGGCACGCCTGGGATCTCTGCTTCACCGTTGCTTGCGGAGTTCTCGGTTCCCGATGTGGCTCATGGCAATGCTTTGACAACTGTCTCAGGAAAGCCAATTGTTTCAGAGCAGCCACTTGACCGATTAATTAAAGCGGTTAGTCTTCTCTTCAATTTGTATCCTCCTTTCTTCCATCTTCAACCAATTTGCAAAAATTAAGGGTTTGTGTGGTTTGATGATTGGTGCAACTGGTAGATTTTTCAAATAGACAGATTGCTGAATGGATTAATTTTAGAGTAGATAGATTGGAAGAATGTTTTTAGCTATGCATTATTGTGTTATTTTACTAATTCCACGTAAAACACTAAATTGCCCTTTTAGATCTCTTTATAGAGCTCGACTAAACCTATGAATTTTCCAAAAGAGAGAGGCGCAGAACAATAGTACTTACAAGCAGATTCTGGAGTGTGAACACCACTAGCCATGTCTTCTCATTCTCCCTTGTCTGTATCCTGAAATCCATGGTCCCAAGAACTCACCCCCTTTTTTATGGTAGATTTTATGTGAATGCACCACAATCATCAATCCGAGCAACCTCTTTAGTGTCTGGTATGCTTTTAGCTGACTTATTCCTTGTGAGTGGGAGTACCAATATACATATTGTTTCAGGTGAAGTCTATTTCTCCCACGGCATTGAATGCCGCTGTGAGCGACATTGGCTCGGTCGTCAGTATGATTGATAGAATTGCGGGATCGGCCCCAGGTAATGGATCTAGAGCAGCAGTAGGCGAGGATTTAGTGGCAATGACTAAATGCCGTCTTCAAGCGAGAAATTTCATCACTCAAGATGGAATTAGCGGGACGAGGAAAATGAGGAGATACACGAGTGCCATGCCTTTGAATGTCGTATCGTCTGCTGGCGGTGCAAGCGACAGCAAGCAGTTGAGCGGACCAGAGACATCTGATCTCGAGTCGACTGCAACATCTGGTGTCAAGAGGCCTAGGTTGGAGGTAATCTTTCGATATCAGCTCAGGTTGTTTATGGCCACAACTCACAGAACTTGTTTTGCCATTAACTACTCTCAACTGTTGTATTTCTTCATTCTTTCCAATGTCAACTTCATTAACAAAAGGTTCTGTTTGATCTCCTAGATTCTTACTATTCCATCCTAATTGTAAAAAAGTATGCCACTAAATCTGATTCTCCACTTCCTGTATGATTATGAAATGAAAGAAAAAGACTGAGAACCTGATGCATGTAGGAAGAAGAGTAACTTTTGCCCCTCAATTTTTTTTTTTAAGTGTGATGTCAATGGTCAGAGTCGTTTCTAACATTACCTTGTATAGTCGAAGTCTTCATCTGGGTATTTCATTGACTGTCAACTGTTGGAATTTCATTAATTTCCCCCCTAACGTCTAACCTCATTAACACAACAAGGTTCTGTTTCCCTAGATTTTTAATATTCCATCCTGATTTCCTTGACCTTTGCAAAAGTTTGCCATTTCTGCTAAATACACTCCATCTTGTGGTCGTGAGTGGGGTGCACAAACATAACAGAAACCTTAATGCATAGAGGAAGAAGAACCTTATCATTCGATTACCGTTTAGAGTGAGATCTGAATGGTTAGATGCGCAGAGTCTGACCTAAAGTGCCCCATATTCTTCCTCCTGATAATTACGTAGTTATTAAGCCCGTCATAAGAACATTTATCCATGAAGTGTGATTTTTTCTCGGCTAGATTATTGATTACTTATTCTGTTGTATGCATCTGAATTCTCTCTCTTGCTTTTCCCCTAAATCATCAAACCTACATGTATGTATACTCCATGTTGTATTAGTGTAATTAGATGCTTACTTATTTCTGGTGGTGAGAAAGAAGATGAGGCAGCGGGCTTCAAGCATACTATATGCTGATTGGTTATAATGGCCCCCCTGCAGGCAAACCATGCGCTCTTGGAAGAGATAAGGGACATAAATCAGGGACTTATTGACACCGTGGTTGATATCAGCGATGAAGATGTCAAACCAACTGCAGTAACTGCTGCTGCTGCTGAAGGCGGCGGGGAAGGAACTTTAGTAAAGTGCTCATATAGTGCAGTAGCCCTTAGCCCCAGCTTGAAATCGCAGTACGACTCAGCTCAAATGGTCAGTGTTTCACAACCTTTGTTGACATCAAGCCTTTCTCATTCTTCAGTGATAACATTGCCCTGCTCATTTTCCCTCCTTTTTGCAGTCGCCAATTCAGCCACTGAGATTGCTCGTGCCTATGCACTATCCAAATTGTTCCCCGATTCTACTGGACAAGTTCCCTGTTGAAGTCAGGTAATGAATGACAGGTTGGTAGATTTGTTGCCTTCTGACATGCCAGACGCCAGCCTTTTCGAGCACGTTTGTTTATATTATCACTTGTGCCATTGATGTTCAGCAAGGAGTACGAGGATCTATCGGCGAAGGCCAAGTCGAGGTTCAGCATATCTCTTCGTGGCCTCTCGCAACCCATGTCTCTCGGGGAGATTGCGAGGACTTGGGATGTATGTACCAGGGCAGTGATATCGGAGCATGCCCAGCAGAGCGGCGGAGGTAGCTTCAGTTCCAAGTATGGCACCTGGGAGAACTGCTTGAGCGCTGCGTGATTCTTGGGAGAACGAAAAACAAAGTGTAAATAATATGCTCGCATGAAGGACGGGGCTCTCGCTGTGTGCACAAAATGATTTGATCGAAACTTTGTAGCAATGATCGAGTAGAAGAATTGCATTATTTGGCCTATTAAGTTATCCTCATTTGTAGCTATAAAAGAATGTAGAAACAATTCTACATATGTATATCGTAATTCCCTAATTTATCAGTCGGTTTCTTTAGGCCGAGGTTTTATCTGTACCCACTAAAAAGTCATTCCTGTTGCTACCACCATGAGTCCATGAGCCCCTTGCACTCAGTGGCGGATACATGGTGTGCTTTAGGGTGTCTCGGGACACCCCTAAAATTTGGAAAAACGATTATCCAACCTCCGGTAGTAGTTTCGGGACACCCCTACAAATTGAAAAAACGATTATCTTACCATCGATAGTAGTTTGCGTATGATTTAAAAAACATAAGTGGTAGTCTGTGTTATTTAAACCTAGGACACTACTATTATTAAACATATTTTCCACTAGATTATAACTTATAACTCATGAGTTATTCTATTCTAAACACTATGTAATAGTAAAAACATGATTCCTTATCCCTAGGGGTAACCCTAATTTGAATTGACTTTATGGTTACACAGAGTGTTGAAAGAGTTTTTTCAACTTTGAGTTATATCATAAACAAGGTTAGAAATTGAATATGCGATCAGTTTGTGAAATATTGTATAGTAGGATATACAAATTTGTTGAGCAGTGTAGACATCGAATCTATTTTATATATTTTTCAAAATATGAAAACACATGGTGGATTTTTGTTAAAATTTGTACTAATCAGATATTTTCTGATTTATGAATTGTTTAATTTAATTTAATTTTTGGAAGAGGACACCTCTACAAAAAATTTATGTATCCGCCACTGCTTGCACTCTAATGGTTGTCAATGTAGACACACTCTTTGTGGGTGGGGCGAACCCCGCCTTGGAGCTTCATAAAGACTGAAACCACACGAGGATCACAATAGATTCCCTAAGACTTCTTCGAAACACCGAACCCAAGAGGTGACAGACGGAAAGAGAGACAGAAAATTATAATTTTTTTAATGGGTAAATGACACATTTGGTCACTGAGATTACTAAATCGTGCCATATTTGGTCACTAGAAAAATTTAATATCAATTTTGGTCACTCGAATTACTGACACAGGTCACATTTGGTCACTCTTTTGTAGCCTCTGTCCAACTCCGGTCACTCGAATTATTGAAAAATGTCACATTTAGTCACTCGGATTACTGAAACATGTCACATTTAGTCACTCTCCCAACAGTTTCCGTCGAACTACATTAATGGAGTTGGACGGAAACTGACGGGAGAGTGACTAAATTTGACCAGTTTCGGTAATTCGAGTGACCAAAATTGATATTAATTTTTTCTAGTGACTATACATGACACAATTTAGTAATCTCAGTGACCAAATGTGTCATTTACCCTTTTTTTAATTCAATATCTTACATTAAGTACATTTCTCTCACCTTATCTCTTACTTTTGTTTTTTAGCCGGCTCTTTGCCTTCCCTCGTCCAACTTCCATCGACCGCCTTCCTCCAGACGCCTTCCTCTGACAACATATTATAACTACACCGATAACATGGGTCTAGATCTGGTGAGTAATTTTGTGCCGAGTAACCCTGCATAACCCTACCATCAACCATCACATCAGCGCCCCCTACCACATATGAAAGGCTTTTAACCTTTTCTCTTTTAATTTTTAACGGATGATTTCTCTCTCGTTTTAAGTTGAAATTAAATTTTTTTTTGCACATAACGAGAGGTATGATTTTTTTTTCTTTCTAAAAACATATTAAAAAATGAAACTCATTTTGTAAAGCACAACGAAATCGTTTCATCTTTGCAAAAAACTGAAATTCAAGTTAGAACGAAGAAGATAAGAGCCGATTAAAAAAACTAAAAAAAAATAATAAAAAAGTATTTAATTCTCAACTCTTAGATCTGAGGCTCAATTAAAATGAAAGGCTTAGATCTTTTTATAAAAATTGTGCACCATTTGGATTACGTACCATATCCACAACCACTCATAAACAATATCATTACACCCACATCAGTATCAATATAAAATATACATTACCAATAAACCGGTAATGTTATCACTACATTGATTGGAACAAATTACCATTACATTACCACTACATTAGAGCATATTACCACTGCAATGCCACTACACTAATAATAAACCTAACCACTGATAGACAATACGACGTCCGATTTGATAAAAACTTGTTCGACAATCGATTTGTTTTATAATTGAGCCGATTCGTGAACAAGGCATGCAATGGTTAGCTCGATAGGCTCGTGCACAAGTTTGTAATAATTTACGTGTTTGTTGTTGCCAGGTTCGAACTTGAATTTGAGTTATAATCGACATTTTATCAATTGAATGCAATTTTTGTTCATTAATCATTTGACGATACGAGTTCAAGTCGAGCTCGAACTTCTATTTTTGTAAGCGAGGCAAACTCGACCTTGTCCTTGCCTATTAAATCTTGTGAGGAACTCGAGCCGAATTGGAACCAAGCCGAGGTTCATTAACAGCACTAGTTCAAATTTTGGGCTGATAGCCTGCTGGCCTTTCCCGCACAAAAATTCCGACCGCTTCTTCCTTCTCCTGAATGTTCCATTCAGATATTTCGTAGCGACTAGCGACTCGTTGCTACTCGAAATTCATCCAAATTAATCACAGCCATGGCTTCTGGTCCTCGGACTACTGAGCGTCTCTGCGACTCCGAAACCGACGAGCAGAACTTCGCCCAACGGAAGAAGCGGTTGCGCAGCGTCAGCTTCGCCGAGGTCGAGATCACTTCCGTCTACGTCTTTGAACGCGACGAGAGCAACGAGAATCCACCGGCCGACGGTGCCTCAACGAAGAACCAGACTCCCGAGCCTGAGAACGAGGTGCTAGGGTTTTTCAAGGAGCTTGCGGATGGCAACGACGATTTGGAAGAGTCTTCATTCTATGGAGGCGAAGCCGAAGAAGAAGACGTTGTGGATCCCAGTGCTCGCAAGTCGTTTTGGCAGCCGATGGAGTTCCCCGGGAGAACTATTTTCGGTTCCGCCACTTCAAATGACGGTTCGTGTTGCTTTTCTGCTTCTGGTTGCAGTTAGCTTTCGTTTTTCCACTATTCCAGTTTGCTTGCTTGTGAATTTGCTGTAGTATTCTCTCCAGGAGATCTGGCCGAGCGTTCTGTAATGACTAGTGCTTGAAATGTTTCCTGTCCCGTTTCAATTTCGGCAGTGGATAATTTTTTCGGTCCTGTGTCGACCGATTTCATTAGACCTAGACGCTTGCCCGACACTGGTGATTCGAATGATAATAATCATGAAATCATGATGGACTCAACGGGGATCTTAGGACTCCTACCAAAGTTGGATTTGGCTTTGGAAAGAAAACCCCTTCCAGCTTAGGCACCCCTTCCAATTCAGGGAGTCTCAAGAAATTTACAAAGGCCAAGAAGCTGCCACCGTTTCCAGATCCTGCATAAATCTGGTGGAGGTAGTGACACAAACGCCATGAGTCTTTTCGGTGAAGATGCTCCTCATTATGACTATGGGAGGCTGTCTCCAGATTTGGAGGCTATTTTACGGCAAGGAAGCAAAGAGATGCAGTGTGGATCTGTCACTGGTTATACCAGTCCAAATTTCTAATGAGGCTCAATTGCAGCTTGAGAATGGAAAGATAGAGTTCCATCAAAATGGTTGCGTGGATAAAGTGCTCGACAGAGTTGGTGCCCATGATGTTTCAACTGAGAGAGTAACCCTGGGAGGCGGTGCTTCTGCAGCCAGTCATGGTGACCAGAATTAGGGTTTCCACTCACCGAGTAGAAATGAGCAATTGCCAGCTGATATCTCTATTCGTTTACCAATTAGTCTCAATCATTAGGCTGAAATAAACACTCCGGATCAGCTAAACAGGTGAGACCTATGGTCTATGGACATTTAAGGTGACTGGATTTCCCCAGTATTTGTTGTTTCTGTTTAGCCTGCTTGGCATATATTTGGAGAAGATTGCTTATGTGGGCTAGGCTGACAGAGCGAAGCATTTTAAAATTGAAGATGTAATGTAACATCTGTATGTTGAGGATTGGTGGGTATGTTTGGAGAAGATTGCTTATGTTTGCTAGGCCGACAGAGACTGAATCATCAAGAGTCATAATCTGGGTTAATGTTTCTTGTCCCACTTTCTATCTAATCTGCAGATTTCACTGGACCTTTCTGCACTTATGAAAAACGTGCTTTCTCTTTCGGTTGATGCTCTAAATATTAAATCAGTATTTGTTATCCCAACATCAAATTTCTTTCTTTTACTGGACTTTGGAAGTATGCTAGGTTGTGTCTTTTGGACTAGAATGTACCTTACATTCTAGTTACGCCACATTCTGTATTAAATTGTTTTGCTTCAATGACAAAATGCAGACTCACCATAACTGCTGCTCGCACTCCTAGCTTATTGGTATCAACCAAGTTGAATGAGGCAAATATAATTAAGGTAACATGCTTGAGGGTTGATTTTATGTCGGATAGGTTTCCCGTTTTCTTTGCTCTGATGATTCTTGATTTGTTGCCCTCCCTGTTACCAGAAATTCCCCAACATGGATGCTTGTGCTGCATTTGCTTATGTTCTAAATGCTGAGGCCACTAAGAAATATTTTGGCTCCAGAAGTTTGGCGCAGGAAACCAGAGTATGTTTTGTTAGTGTTCTTCTCTACCATATTTCATTGCATGTCCGGCTAAAATGCATCATAGGCTACCTGGTTTAGTTAAATTATCATAGTTTTTGGTCTTGATTTGCAAGCTCTAAAATCTCGTCTTGTGAGATTTAGTGTACTCAAATCCCATTGTTTAACTTCTGTTTAGTTGTAAAGTTTAGAGATGGTTTCATTTACAGATGGCCCGTTCACTTTTGCATAATCTTCTGGACGTTGTTCAAAAATTGCAAAAGGCAAGGATAGAGTCCATAAATTTTGTTGATGCAACCTTTATTTCTGCTTCTGGTAATAGTCCTCTCTTCTACTCATCTTTCTAGCTCTCTACTGCCATGTCTCAATCTGCTTTGCTAATTGGTACGTGATTCTGAAAATGCTTCTGTAGTTCTGTTAATGACTTCCATGTACTTTGAACTACTAATATTTTAAGATTGGTGTCATTGATGAACACAAAAGATGGCATATCATATACCTTCAGGGAATATGAGGCAGCCTCGCATTTTTGAAGTTTTATCTTTAGGTTGAAGTCTCTGGACGATTAGTGTACTAACATGCAACTGCTCTTACGGATATAATTCCTGCTTCATTTTGTATCAAAGGACCACCTAAAAGTACATCCTTGATATTAGGGAAAAGCTTCCAGATAAGTCTGATTCCTATTTTTTATTTATTGAAAAGACGATTCATTCCAATTGCAACATCCTTGCATGGGTGACTGAAACTGTCTCAAATGCCCATAGTCAATCAAAATTGGCACGCTAAGAATTAAGCTGGTCGAAATTGTAGGCATTAGAAAGCTTGAAATTTGTTGATTTCTTGAATTCTGGAGCTCCATAACTAACGATCTGTGAATCCATTTTTTGTAGTTGAGCGACTGGATCTACAGCTTTCTTTTGTTAATGTCAACAGCTATACAAAGATGAATGTGATGCTTGACATGACTTGGTTGAAACAGTAAGTTACAGTCTCGCTGTGTTTTAAATAGTTACCATGCTCGATGCTATTTATATATTGGTGTGATTTCAATTACATCTTTCCTTGTCTACTGGCTGCTGATGGTGATGCTTAAGTTGGTCCAACAAAAGGTTGCTATATTTTTTCTTTTAACCAAAATTGGAGCCTTGTGCTAATGGCCTTTGTCAATGACCATAGCGTCCGGTCTTAGCCTTTGTTTGTGTATTATTTAGATAATGCTAGAACAGAGCAGAACAAAGTACAGTATGTTTTGCTTTTGATTAAATTGAAGATTTTTTTTGTTTTAATTCTATCGGATCCGTTAAATAATAAAGAAAATCAATCAAAGCTGTACGGACGGTGTGCTAGACCAAATAGAATCATACACAACTTTTGATCCAAGAATGGTTCTAATGTTTCCTTTATTTTTTATCGGTCTTTATACTAATTCGGTATGATTCTGGACTAGACTGCCACTAATCATTAATATACAACTTACCTTGATCTGTGTACAACGATCATAGCAATTCTAAGAAACATGATTACACGCTGCATATGAACTTATCATGATCTGAATCGTTTCTTTGAAGTTGCATCTTCTAACAAGAACTTGGTCTCTGAAACAGTGGGGTTTATCCTTCCGACATCATCCCACACAGCATACAAGTTTCCAGGACGAAGAAGTCTAATTCAGAGGCACTCTCAGCTCAAGCGAAAGCTGCTGTCAATAACCTTAGAGCTGGCTGTTTCCGAATATTAGGACTATGCAGATGTATTTCTCAGGCGATGAGCCAGTGACACAAGCGCAACCGAGTAGAACTTCAACCCTTCTCTTAAAAAAAGGTTCCCATCCTTTCTATAGGCCATAGGATCATTTCATTATACACTGGTGAACGTCTAATCTTTGCATCCGCTTGATGCTATATGATAGAAAATCATTTCTGTTTTCTTCAGGCAGTAACTTTTAAAGGACTTATTTTGTTAATATGATTGTCTCCGTGTTTCTAGAGGCCTCTGGTAAAAAAGAGTGCACCTGGGGAGAATTCTGGTCTGTGTATTTCTATGCTATTAAGAAAGTGCAGCAGTATTGTTATTATTTGTGGTGGACCATTACGTTCATGGCTTTCTCTCACTGGCCACTGAACAACTGGTGGGGTTGTTATCGTTAATTGGAGGGGACATAATTTGTCTCCACAGTTGTATAAATTGCTTGTGTCTGTGTTTAGGGTTTTTTCTCAAACAGGGTGAAGATTGGCACTGGGTTGTGGTAAGCTAGCCATCTCAGTAATCATGATGTCGAACCACCACCATTCCAACCATTTGATGCGAAGTTCAAGTGATGGACCCAATCTCCCATTGCTTCCATCCGGGTGTGTATTGCTAAGATCTTTCCTGTCTGCTCTCTTTTGAGTAAATTTTTTTTCTTCTCAGAGCATTTTGGAATCTATTTCTATTATTATATTCGCGTTGTTCGGTTATGGTATGTTCGCAACTCGTTAGGATAGTTGTTCCGTTTAGTTAGAGTCAGGAAGGACATATATACATGTAGCTAACAGGTTCTGTATTTGGAGCTTTCATTTATAACTCTTGATTTGATTCTTAAATTAAATAGATTTTATGGTTGTTAGCAATATGTGACATGTGAGTAATTAATAATTAAACACAGAGCAAACTAATTGTTAGCAGTTTTGGATGGACATTTCAAGGTCCTATTTATTTAAACTGAACATGTCAACAGCTTAAATGACATAGTCACATTGACCCATTTTATCAGATTACCTCCCCCTTCAGCAAATATTAATCTCCAACCTTGATTTGCAGGTGGCATGTTGAAACGGAGGAAGCTCTGCCGTTTTGGGTCTCAAGAGCCCTTGAAACGGAGGAAGCTCCTGAAAGGCAGAAACCCCTAAACTTCGGGAGCGTCTGAGCGCGCATTCAAATCATTATCACATCAAGGTCCCTTTTTTTCTGCATATGGACACCTGTACCAAACATCACATGGATCTGTGAGAGCACTAAACGCCAATTCCAGCAGCAATTATGATACACTTTTGACGGGTCCTATTCCGGGTAAGTTTTCCTGACCATTTTTCTGCCCAACTTTCTGCATAAAGATTCAGAAGGATCTTCTCGGAATATGGTGAATTGTTGAGTACAAACATGCTACATGTGGGTTGATCGTTTGTTGCTAAATACAATTTGAAAAAAACCCTTTTTGTTCTCATTCTATTGAATCCTTTCAGATAAAAAAGAATAATAAAAAAAAAATTAGTTGAATCAAAAACTTGCTTCAGTCGGGTTGCCTCGAATCTACTTTTGCCCCATTTGATTCTTATCTTTCGTTTGTTTTCAATCGATGTAGTTCCATTCTGGACCAAATCAGATCATGCACCCCTTAGGTCTAAGCTAGTGTTTATTTATGCTGCAATCCAGAATTCACTTAGGTAGCATGGTACTAACTAAGGCCCGTTGCATTTGACCTGTCACGTACTATAACTGGATTGCTATGAAGTCGCTGTCCCACGAAAAGCTTATCTCCTTTATGTTCTTTTCGGGCTAGTTTGATAGGTAACTGGGAGTGGAGAGTTGATTAAGATTTCAGCCTTTAGTCCTGTTGGTCTGGAATGCCAATGTGTAACTAAACCATTGTTTGGCTTCTTGTCATTGTTCCGTGTCATTTGTTGAAACTTTAGCTTTGTGATTCTCAAGTTCTAATCCTACATCTAATCAGTTCGGGTAGGGTCCGACTGTTGAAAAAGTCACATGTATTCTCCCTATAAGTTTTTAGAAGAGGGAAAGATGAAATTTCCGTTGACATGTACGATGTTATAATGCGGTAGAAAGGACATGTTCAACATCTGTTGATCTTTTGATAAGAAATGTGCAATCTTCCGAGCCTAGACCCCCTGGATAGTTCGACTTTCGTTTGAGTGTATACCTGTTGGTGGTTTGTTTTCCATTTTTAATCGTTGGGTAGAACTCGTAATACAATAAGTAGGTGAAAAATCAACTAAGTTTGGTGGTAGGCTGAAAGATAGGTAACGTCGTGCTGTGATTTCAGGACATCGTGCTTAACAGGATGGCATGATCTTACATTGAAAATCTAGCTTTGAGAGATTTTGCTTAGGATCGTTTGAATTCCGCTGTTTCAATCGGCCCCCTTTCTTTTTGATAACCTTATAGCGAAAAGGAAGTCTGAGTGCATTCATTACGCTTTGTCTACTTGTTCCAACTGTTTTGACAACCTAGTTTCTTCAAACCCAGCAAAACTAATAATTGGCCCCTTCTTTTTTTTTTTATTATTAAGCTTTTCGTAATCACATTTTCCTCACTCTGAAGTAGATTTCCAGTTAAATAATCCCCTCCTTATTAAGTTTCTTAAAAGTATCATATTCTTCCATTTCTTTTTTTTAAAACAAGATATCGTATTTCTTCCTTCTTCCCAGATTCTGCTTCAAAGCTAAGCTGAATCAGCTTATTTCATGTGTCAGCTTCCACGCTTTTACGTTTAGAGATGAATAAAATATCAGGTTTGGGTGGTGTTTGGTTGTGGAGCGGAACTGTTTAGTACTAGAATGATGAGCAGTGGAAAAGAAGAGGCCTAATTTGAGGGTAGCTGTCAATCATTAATTCATAAGAGCCAGAGTGGGGACTAGGGCGGTCTTAATTAAGTCGTTAATCTCTATTTTATTGATAAGGGGCAGTTTCTGTCAAATGGATAAAACGCATATATAACTATAAATGATGGTAATTAAGAATAATGCTAAAAATAAAAATAAAAAGAAGTTGAGATCTTTTATTAGCACTGAAGAGAACTTTTTGAGATCTTTTATTAGCACTTTCTTTTCAATTTGGTGGGGATTGGGATCTTTCACATGTCCTTTCTCAATCTTTCAAGTGGGCTGTCCTTTTTTTTCCTTCTTTAATTTTTGGGTGGAAAGTGGTGGGCTGTGTGAGTGCTTTTACTTAGACAAACAGATGGTTAAAATTTCTCTGTTACAGTCTGGAAATTTAGTTAAAACGTTGACGTTTTTTTTTTCTCTTACTACCTTATCTGCATGACTGAATCTGCACTTGCTGCTTTCGGTGGTCACTCACTTCCCTTTTGCCTTGTTTGTTGTCTCCTTTGTTTGTTCCACTGATATTCCACGCATGCTTATCTTCTTGACCTGTGACTGTGTGTGAGTGAGTGGTGGTTTCTAAAAATCCTGGATTTCCTATAGTTGCACAATTTTGGTTCTTTGGCAGGTTTCTAAAAATCTTTGATTTCCTATAGTTGCACAATTTTCCAGCTTTGGTCTCCTGTGTATTTGCTGGGCCTGAGATTTTGGTTTCGGTTTTTCGGTTTAAATGGAAACCAAGCCGATAAAGACCGTAAGGTTTCGGATTTTTCAGTTTCAAATCTGGTTGAATCTTAATAAACAAAAAAAAAAAAAAAATGATCCAAAATTGGAGATGTAGAGGTTTCGGTTTTCGGTTCGTTCTAAAACTGAACCCGATAAGGTCTTATCGGGTTTTAGCTAACCAAAAACTGATAAATCTTTAAGGGTTTCGATTTTGGGTAAAATATCATAGTTCGTTTTTGATTTTCCAACGGGTCGGTTAACCGAAACGGTCCTCCTAGTAACTACTCGATTATTGTTGTTAGCATTTTCTTCTGAAAACATAGAATATCTAAACTCTGATTTTTTCCACCACTAGAAATGAATGTTAAGTTCAAAAGTGTGATACGTCAATTGAGTGGGGCGGAATGAAGTCTAGTTGGTGTAAAATACAGGGCAGCAGCAACACATTTAATAAGCGTTTGGTGATGTAGCCACCGCCCACCGGCCTTTGATTATTTTGTTGGAGGAGATTGTTTCAATTACAAGCTTATATAAGGGAAAAAGGCTTCTTTACCTTCCAGAAAGTCTTTTCGGAAGAGAAAGATAGATACGGCAGGATGGATCCGGTTGCCTCACCCACACGAAGAAAGAGTTTTGTTTTGTGTGTCTCGTCTTGTTTCAAAGGAATGGATAAAATAACAGAATACTACCAATAAATAAATAAATACATACATACATACATACATACAACAAATTTCTTTCATTTCATTGGTCCTTTACTTCTTTGAAAGGTCGCCAAAGCCTCAGTCAGTTTATTTTCTTCTCTCTTCGGAAAAGCCAACGTCACCAACTATAACGACCAAAATATCTCTTTTGTTTAGTTTAAACGCCCACAAAATATCTTGTAGAAGAGAGAGAGAGATAGAGAGAGAGGGGGTGGCAGCCAAAATATCTCGCAATATACAGTGGCGGAGGCAGGATTAGAAACTACCCCTGTCCTCTTTTTAAAATATAAATATATAATTAATAAAAATTTAATAAATATAATTAAAAATAATAATATTCATATTATTCATTCATAGATAAAGAAACAATCAACTAATACAATTATATTTTGCATAAACAACCACGACGAGTTTTCGTATTCCGAAACAAATGCAAAATACATTCGTTGTGTACACTTTTAAGTAAGTCTCTTTCAGTGTATCCCATTAAATAATCATAGCTAACTGATCGTCAATCCAACTTTGAAGTTGTTCTTAATACAGCTGAAGCTAAAAATGCTCTTTCTAGTTTCATAAGCAAATGAACTTACGGATATATGACTTATAACCTTTCATCTCCATCAATGCTCGAGATAATTCATCATGTACAAGCTGTTGTCGAATAATAGTGTCATGAATGGAATCAATTGACTAATTTTTAGCAATTAATGAACAAGTAATGAGTTGTGATATAGTTGACAAAACATCCTTATGTTACTTGTATGGGTGGTATTTTTTTTCTCTGCCAAATATTACCCCTGTCCCAGGACAAGGCCAAAATGGCCTAGCTCCGCCTATGGCAATATATCTCTTCCATTGCATGTGCTGTAACATTTGGTTTCTTTGATGGCTTTATCGTGCAAAATATCTTGGGAGTATCTTTGATTTCATATATGGTGTTTGACCTATGTTTATGTTGTGGAGGGTACTTTAACTTTGTGATGGGATCATACCAACCCTAATTTGATCTCAATCTCATAATTGTACGTATTAGTATAAAAGTAGTGCTAAGATGTGTGTGGCGTTTTGAGAAGTTTAGTGTTGTATTAGCGAGGAAAAAATATATTTCTTAAACTCTGTCAATATATAGTATGACAACTGATGAGTTGTCTGTCTGGGTTAGGAAATCCAATGAGGCATTGGATCCAATTATCTTATAAGTTATAATACAGTGTATTTGTGTCAAATATAGCCAAACAAGAAGGTGACCATGTGTTATATTTGAAAAAATCACGATTTTTGTGTTCGAATAATATAGAAAGAGGAGAAAATTGAGAGGAATAACATTTCTGAATGTTTGTGTTTTTTTTTTCGTTGTCCCAAATGCCTTGTTTTTTTTTTGTGCCCTAAATGTTGTGTTTTGTAATTTTGAAGTGTATGCGACGCTCTTCGGTAAAACCCTAATGGAATGGCGTAGTGATAAAATAAGGATGATAAATCAAATGCATCTACTATACCTTTAGTTAAAATTTTGGAATTTGGAGTCAACAATCTTCGTTACTAAAGAAAAAATTAGGTGCTCTTGATTGGTTTGTATGAGTAATTCCTTCTCCCTTTATGCCACTTAGATATAACTTCAAGCATACATCGTAGTCTTTTTTATTATGAGGCACTTTTTCTTAGTTTAATGCACAATTGCACATCTATATATAATGAAGTATTTGAGCCTTGGATTTGAATGCACGGAAGCTCGCTTGCTTCTTGTTGTTAGTGTTGGCAATGTAATTAAAAATGGAGCGCTTCTACTATGCTATATAGCATTGGTGCTTTAATGTACAACTCAAAGTTGTACCATAACATTAAATGTATAAGTTTAGGTTGTACCATAAAGCAATTTGTACCATTATGTTATGGTACAACTTTACAACTTGAACTTGTACCATCACATAAAGGTGCAAGTTCAAGTTGTACCATAAAAGAATTTGTACAAAAGTATAGGTACAATCTAAAGTTGTACCATAACGTAAATGTACAATTTTAAGTTGTACCAGAAAGGCAAAAACATATAACACTAATACTATATAGCATTGTAAATTGTAAAATTTCTGTTAAAAATTGTATTAAGTCTTGATTTTTTTAATCATGATGCCATCTGACTTCACAAAATTTGCTTAGCTGGAAAGAGTAGGAGTGGAAGGGAAAGGCAGCAGGAAGTTAGATTGGTGAAGAAAGTAGACATGCAGCAGCAGGGTGCCACGTTGAAATGTTGGCCGACGGTACGAAGCCAAAGAAAGTAAGAAATTACCTAACTTTGCTCTTTCTTGTTTTTGCGCTAACTTAATGATAATAAGGTTTAGTTTGGTAGACCATAAAATTGGAAATTTTAGGAAAAGAGTGCAAAAAAGGATTCGAAACACTAGAATATGGGATTTCGACTAGTATAGCAATTTTCTTCTTGTTTAAACAATTGTTGTATTGACTCGAGAGAATTATTGGTTACGTCTTTTTCAAGCATTTCCTTTTCTTTGGGAAGTCTGCAAGACTAAGTTTTTGTAGCATCAAATTGTGTATACATATTATATACAATACAGTATGGTGATCAACAACGTCATGAGTTCAACGATATCGCGAGATTAAAGATCTCCCAAGTTTAGCAACATCGCGGTGAGTAGGTGAGTCCAACAATGTCGTTGGATCAAAAGAACAGCGTTGTTTAATCAACCACATCGCCATGAGTCCTGCGACGACGTGGTTTCAAGCAGTGGAGTTTTGTTAAGGCTCGAATCAAGTTCAGATGTGGTGCATCAATGAAGCAACAATGCAGTGTTCTGAACTGCGACACTGTTCCTAGGCTGGGTTCTTTTTGTGCACGTGAGTCTCACGTGGAGAGAAATCGAGATTGGAGATGCAGTGTCGTTAGTGACTACAATGTTTGCAACAAATGTATTTTCTTTGACGTGAGATTCAAGTCAATTTGAGTGAGGAGGAGATCAAGTCGGTTGAGACACGTGGGAGTTCTCCCGGACGACGGAGTAGCTGAGGAAGCAGTTGTGTAACGAAGTTACGTGAGACTACGAGGATGGTTTTTGATAAAATGACCCAAGGAAGGAGAGAAAGGGGACAATCAAATCAACACAGAACAACCATGTTCCAATTTTATCTTTTTTTCTCTGTAGCTCCTTCGCGGAGCTCTCCTCCCAGAAGGGATCTCTATAATCGTAGTTGTAGCGTAGTTGAGGAGTTCTTCACAGGAATCTCCATAAGAGTAGTCGTAATGTAGATTCCCCCAAAAAATCAAACACCCTCGTTTAAACATTATTCGAAAAAGTGAGAACCGAGTAATAATTGTCTTGATTTCTATAAATTGGTGCATCGATCAAATCAATACCGAAAAACACACTTCCATCTTACAATCCGATGACTCCAAGTAATATATATATATATTTTTTTTATAGTATGAACGATAGTCTGCTTAATTAAAAAAATCATCATTATAATGATACGATTAATGATTGATGCGTATTTGATTTAAATGGTTATTCACTTATTCCCGTAGTCTATCTATAGCACTATACTCATCGCTCAATGCAAGCGGATCAGAAATGAGAAGGACAAGGGCAGAACTGGAAAGGAAAATAGAAAAAAAGGTGCCAGCCAGGTAGGGTATGATGGTGGAGCCCACAAAAGTTTTACCCTTTCTGCCTTTTCGCTTTGTCTTTCTCTCCTTTGCGCTTTTTATCGGCCTGATGTCACGTTTTCTTAATACGCACCCACCCACCCCACGCATTTGCCTATCCCCTTGGATTAATATTTTCGTATGGCCTGAACTTTGACCAAAATAAACATTCTGGCCAATCTTTTCGATCTATAACATCCTGGCCCGAACTATACACCAAAATAAACAATTTGGCCAAACACGATATTTGACCGTTAACTTGGACGGTCAAACGCGTTGACTAACGGTCAACGCGCCACGTCACTGCCAAGTCAGAAGATCTGATAAATATTTACTTTTTTTTTCGTTTTTTATTTTTGGTTTAACTAAGGTATTAGATGATTTTTTAATTTATAATAATTTAAAATTAGGGAATGTGTGAAAATTGTGAATTATTTTAAATATTTTATGCTGACTTGGTAGTGACATGGCGCGTCGACTAACGGTCAATGCGTTTGACCGTCCAAGTTAACGGTCAAAAGTCGGATCTGGCCAAATTGTTTATTTTGGTGTATAGTTCGGGCCTGGATGTTATAGATCAAAAAGACTGGCCAGGATGTTTATTTTGATCAAAGTTTAGGCCATACGAAAATATTAACCCATAAAAGAATGTAGAAACAATTCTACATATGTATTCAAGTATGTATATCGTAATTCCCTAATTTATCAGTCGGTTTCTTTAGGCCGAGGCCGAGGTTTTATCTGTACCCACTAAAAATCGTCGGGATTAGGTCAGATTCGGGCGAATATCAACAGTTATTGTCTTACTGATGTTTTCGTCATTCCTGTTGCTACCACCATGAGTCCATGAGCCCCTTGCACTCAGTGGCGGATACATGGTGTGCTTTAGGGTGTCTCGGGACACCCCTAAAATTTGGAAAAACGATTATCCAACCTCCGGTAGTAGTTTCGGAACATCCTTACAAATTGAAAAAACGATTATCTTACCATCGATAGTAGTTTGCGTATGATTTAAAAAACATAAGTGGTAGTCTGTGTTATTTAAACCTAGGACACTACTATTATTAAACATATTTTCCACTAGATTATAACTTATAACTCATGAGTTATTCTATTCTAAACACTATGTAATAGTAAAAACATGATTCCTTATCCCTAGGGGTAACCCTAATTTGAATTGACTTTATGGTTACACAGAGTGTTGAAAGAGTTTTTTCAACTTTGAGTTATATCATAAACAAGGTTAGAAATTGAATATGCGATCAGTTTGTGAAATATTGTCTAGTAGGATATACAAATTTGTTGAGCAGTGTAGACATCGAATCTATTTTATATTTTTTTCAAAATATGAAAACACATGGTGGATTTTTGTTAAAATTTGTACTAATCAGATATTTTCTGATTTATGAATTGTTTAATTTAATTTAATTTTTGGAAGAGGACACCTCTACAAAAAATTTATGGATCCGCCACTGCTTGCACTCTAATGGTTGTCAATGTAGACACACTCTTTGTGGGTGGGGCGAACCCCGCCTTCGAGCTTCATAAAGACTGAAACCACACGAGGATCACAATAGATTCCCTAAGACTTCTTCGAAACACCGAACCCAAGAGGTGACAGACGGAAAGAGAGACAGAAAATTATAATTTTTTTAATTCAATATCTTACATTAAGTACATTTCTCTCACCTTATCTCTTACTTTTGTTTTTTAGCCGGCTCTTTGCCTTCCCTCGGCCAACTTCCATCGACCGCCTTCCTCCAGACGCCTTCCTCTGACAACATATTATAACTACACTGATAACATGGGTCTAGATCTGGTGAGTAATTTTGTGCCGAGTAACCCTGCATAACCCTACCATCAGCCATCACATCAGCGCCCCCTACCACATATGAAAGGCTTTTAACCTTTTCTCTTTTAATTTTTAACGGATGATTTCTCTCTCGTTTTAAGTTGAAATTAAAAAAAATTTTGCACATAACGAGAGGTATGATTTTTTTTTTCTTTCTAAAAACATATTAAAAAATGAAACTCATTTTGTAAAGCACAACGAAATCGTTTCATCTTTGCAAAAAACTGAAATTCAAGTTAGAACGAAGAAGATAAGAGCCGATTAAAAAAACTAAAAAAAATAATAAAAAAGTATTTAATTCTCAACTCTTAGATATGAGGCTCAATTAAAATGAAAGGCTTAGATCTTTTTATAAAAATTGTGCACCAATTGGATTATGTACCATATCCACAACCACTCATAAACAATATCATTACACCCACATCAGTATCAATATAAAATATACATTACCAATAAACCGGTAATGTTATCACTACATTGATTGGAACAAATTACCATTACATTACCACTACATTAGAGCATATTACCACTGCAATGCCACTACACTAATAATAAACCAAACCACTCATAGACAATACGACGTCCGATTTGATAAAAACTTGTTCGACAATCGATTTGTTTTATAATTGAGCCGATTCGTGAACAAGGAATGCAATGATTAGCTCGATAGGCTCGTGAACAAGTTTGTAATAATTTACGTGTTTGTTGTTGCCAGGTTCGAGCTTGAATTTGAGTTACAATCGACATTTTATCAATTGAATGCAATTTTTGTTCATTAATCATTTGACAAGTTCAAGTGGAGCTCGAACTTCTATTTTTGTAAGCGAGGCAAACTCGACCTTGTCCTTGCCTATTAAATCTTGTGAGGAACTCGAGCCGAATTGGAACCAAGCCGAGGTTCATTAACAGCACTAGTTCAAATTTTGGGCTGATAGCCTGCTGGCCTTTCCCGCACAAAAATTCCGACCGCTTCTTCCTTCTCCTGAATGTTCCATTCAGATATTTCGTAGCGACTAGCGACTCGTTGCTACTCGAAATTCATCCAAATTAATCACAGCCATGGCTTCTGGTCCTCGGACTACTGAGCGTCTCTGCGACTCCGAAACCGACGAGCAGAACTTCGCGCAACGGAAGAAGCGGTTGCGCAGCGTCAGCTTCGCCGAGGTCGAGATCACTTCCGTCTACGTCTTTGAACGCGACGAGAGCAACGAGACTCCACCGGCCGACGGTGCCTCAACGAAGAACCAGACTCCCGAGCCTGAGAACGAGGTGCTAGGGTTTTTCAAGGAGCTTGCGGATGGCAACGACGATTTGGGAAAGTCTACATTCTGTGGAGGCGAAGCCGAAGAAGAAGAAGTTGAGGATCCCAGTGCTCGCAAGTCGTTTCTGCAGCCGATGGAGTCTCCCGGGAGTAGCATTTTCGATTCCGCTACACGGTTCGTGTTTTTTTTTTTTTAGCTTCTGGTTGCAGTTAGCTTTCTTTTTTCCACTATTCCAGTTTACTTGCTTGTGAATTTGCTGTAGTATTCTCTCTAGGAGATCTGGCCGAGCGTTCTGTAATGACTAGTGCTTGAAATGTTTCCTGCCCCGTTTCAATTTTGGCAGTGGGTAATTTTTTCGCTCCTGTGTCGACCGATTTCATTAGACCTAGACGCTTGTCCGATACTGGTGATTCGAATGATAATAATCACGAAATCGCGATGGACTCAATAGCATTTTCCATGCATTTCTGCAGTCTCGTTGGGGCGGAATCAGGGGACCTTAAGACCCCTACCAAAGTTAGATTTGGCTTTGGAGAGAAGAACCCTTCCAGCTTAGGCACCCCTTCCAATCCAGGGAGTCTCATGAAATTTACAATGGCCAAGAGATGCAGTGTGGATCTGTCACTGGTTATACCAGTCCAAATTTCTTGAAGAGGGACGAGGCTCAATTGCAGCTTGAGAATGGAAAGATAGAGTTCCATCAAAATGGTTGTTTGGATAAGGGGCTTGACAGAGTTGGTGCCCATGATGTTTCAACTGAGAGAGTAACCCTGGGAGGGGGTGCTTCTGCAGCCAGCCATAGTGACCAGAATAATGATTTCCACTCACCGAGTAGAAATGAGCAATTGCCAGCAGATATCTCTATTCGTGTACCAATTAGTCTCAATCATTTGGCTGAAGTAAACACTCCGGATCATTTTAATCGAAGATGTAATGTAACATTTGTGTTGAGGATTGGTGGGTATTGTTTGGAGAAGATTGCTTATGTTTGCTCGGCTGGCAGAGACTGAATAATCAAGGGTCATAATCTGCGTTAATGTTTCTTGTCCCACTTTCTATCTAATGTGCAGATTTCACTGGAACTTTCTGCACTTATGAAAGACGTGC
The DNA here is from genome assembly GCA_946122785.1 of Linum tenue. Lineage (NCBI taxonomy): Eukaryota > Viridiplantae > Streptophyta > Magnoliopsida > Malpighiales > Linaceae > Linum > Linum tenue. Next base: position 22,122,390 of record CAMGYJ010000008.1, read on the forward strand.
TTTCTCTTTCGGTTGATGCTCTAAATATTAAATCGCTATTTGTTATCCCAACTTCAAATTTCTTTCTTTTACTGTACTTTGGAAGCATGCTAGATTTTGCGTCTTTGACTTTGTTCAAGTTTCAGTGCATTTGATAACTCTTATCGTGTTCATTTGAAGTAAACATAATGTGCGTTTGTAGATTGATATGCTGCAAGATATTTTGGATCATCAACAGAATGTCAAGATACGTCAGATGTTTTTATCGCAAATTCAACAGGTCTTCCCTTTAGTAATTAGATTTTGTGGATATTTTGATGCACTTATTACTTCTTCTGATGTGAAGTAGAAGTTAGCTTATTATTGTAATTTGTGATAAAATCTTGAAATTAACTAGTTGGCTTTGTGTGCCATTTTACTGAACCTGCTGCAGAAAATTTGTGATCGGGCGAGCAAAAAGATGCCTGACAGGTGGATAAAACTCTTACAAATTTAAGGTCGTTATGTTTTTAATTTATGCAGCTTTTGGGTTTGCCTTGCTGTCTGTAATTATTGACTTATTGTGTATTGAAGTCTCAGGACAGCAGAAATGAGAAACTTGATTTGTAAGTTAGTCTTTGAAAGAGCAAGAGTGCAAGTGTGCAACTAGTGGCTGTGAAGCAACAGAAGTTTTTGGTTTCTAACTCTCCTCTTGTTGGTTTTCTGTTTTTCGATTTTTTGCCTGGCTGTTTTTTCAGACATATCTTGCCTTACCTATGACAGAAAAGAAAACAAATGCTGAGCATTGCAGTTCAAGAGTCCCAAATGCTTAAATCATCTGAAGTTTTGTGTCTGCCTGTGCCTAGTTTACACATCAAAGACAAGGTGAATAAATCAGCCTTGAGAACAATTAATGGAAGGGTACATTCTCAAGTGGTCGTGCAGTGGTGCTAAATATTAGTCTCTGACCATTTTCATTGTGTAGCAGAACAAGCTTCGTGAGGGTTTTAAATAAACTTTTCATTTCATGACGATTTATTTAATTATTTCATGTCAGGTGCCCAGTGAGAAGTTGGTTGCATTAAGGCATGAATTTGAAGCTTTGGAGGGAAAGCTTAATACTTCAACTCAGCATTTCCGTAGTGAGTACAAAATCGGAACAGAAGCTAGTTGTTCCTTGATGATAGGAATGGTTAATGATCAGCTAAAGAAAAGAATCTCTTGTAGGCACATATATAAAGGGATCCAGGTATGTTCATCTGGAGTGGATTTGGGTTGCTACCCGGAAAAGTCAGGTTTACATTGCTGAAAATATTCTTCCACATTTCTTCCGTTGTATGAAGTTCAGGATTTGGCGAACAAGAATGGCGCCGTCAGCATTGTTCTTAACTACCTGGATTTGTTGTCCCAAAGGTTTTATTGATTGTTTCTATCTTTTTCATTGTACCTTACATTCTACTTACGCCACATTCTGTATTAAATTATTTTCCTTCAATGACAATATGTAGACTCACCATAACTGGTGCTCGCACTCCTAGCTTATTGGTCTCAACCGAGTTGAATGAGGCAAATATAATGAAGGTAGCATGCTTGAGTGTTGACTTTATGTCGGATAGGTTTTCCTTTTCCTTTGCTCTGATAATTCTTATTCGTTGCCCTCCCTGTTACGTTACCAGAAATTCACCAACATGGATGCTTGTGCTGCATTTGCTTATGTTCTAAATGCTGAGGCCACTATGAAATATGTTGGCTCCAGAAGTTTGGCGCAGGAAACCAGAGTATGTTCTGTTAGTGTTCTTCTCTACCATATTTCATTGCATGTCCAGCTAAAATACATCATAGGCTACCTGGTTTAGTTAAATTATCATAGTTTTTGGTCTTGATTTGCAAGCTCTATAATCTCTTGTCTTGTAAGATTTAGTGTACTCAAATCCCATTCTTTAACTTCTGTTTAGTTGTAACGTTTAGAGATGGTTTCATTTACAGATGGCCTGTTCACTTTTGCATAATCTTCTGGACGTTGTTCAAGAATTGCAAAAGGCAAGGATAGAGTCCATAAATTTTGTTGATGCAACCTTCGCTTCGGTTTCTGGTAACAGTCCTCTCTTTTACTCATTCTTTTTAGCTCTCTACTGCCATGTCTCAATCTGCTTTGGTAATTGGTACGTGATTTTGAAAATGTTTCTGTAGTTCTGTTAATGACGTCCATGTAATTTGAACATAAAATATTTCAAGATTGGTGTAATTAGAATCAGACACAACTTTTGATCCAAGAATGGTTCTCATGTTTCCTTCAGTTTTTATCAGTCTTTATACTAATTCGGTATGATTCAGGACTAGACTACCACTAATCATTAATATACAACTTACCTTGATCTGTGTACAACGATCATAGCCATTCTAAGAAACATGATTACACGCTGCATATGAACTTATCATGATCTGAATCGTTTCTTTGAAGTTGCATCTTCTAACAAGAACTTGGTCTCTGAAACAGTGGGGTTTATCCTTCCGACATCATCCCACACAGCATACAAGTTTCCAGGACGAAGAAGTCTAATTCAGAGGCACTCTCAGCTCAAGCGAAAGCTGCTGTCGATAACCTTAGAGCTGGCTGTTTCCGAATATTAGGACTATGCAGATGTATTTCTCAGGCGATGAGTCAGTGACACAAGCGCAACCGAGTAAAACTTCAACCCTTCTCTTAAAAAAAAGGTTCCCATCCTTTCTATAGGCCACAGGATCATTTCATTATACACTGGTGAACGTCTTATCTTTGCATCCGCTTGATGCTATATGATAGAACATCATTTCTGTTTTCTTCAGGCAGTAACTTTTAAAGGACTTATTTTGTTAATATGATTGTCTCCGTGTTTCTAGAGGCCTCTGGTAAAAAAGAGTGCACCTGGGGAGAATTCTGGTCTGTGTATTTCTATGCTATTAAGAAAGTGCAGCAGTATTGTTATTATTTGTGGTGGACCATTACGTTCATGGCTTTCTCTCACTGGCCACTGAACTACCGGTGGGGTTGTTATTGTTAATTGGAGGGGACATAATTTGTCTCCACGGTTGTATAAATTGCTTGTGTCTGTGTTTAGGGTTTTTCTCAAACAGGGTGAAGATTGGCACTGGGTTGTGGTCAGCTAGCCATCTCAGCAATCATGATGTCGAACCACCACCATTCCAACCATTTGATGCGAAGTTCAAGTGATGGACCCAATCTCCCATTGCTTCCATCCGGTGCTTGAGATGGGAACAAAATACTGAAAAGCGGGTGCGTATTGCCAAGATCTTTCCTGTCTGCTCTCTTTTGAGTAATTTTTTTTTTTCTCAGAGCATTTTGGTATCTATTTCTGTTATTACATTCGCGTTGTTCGGTTGTGGTATGTCCGCAACTCGTTACGATATTTGCTCCATTTAGTTAGAGTCAGGATGGACATATATACATGTAGCTAACAGGTTTTGTATTTTGAGCTTTCATTTCTAACTCTTGATTTGATTCTTAAATTAAATAGATCTTATGGTTGTTAGCAATATGTGACATGTGAGTAATTAATAATTAAACACAGAGCAAACTGATTGTTAGCAGTTCTTTATGGACATTTTTAACTTGGAAATTTACCAAGGAAGTTAGGAAATATTACAAGGTCCTATTTATTTAAACCGAACATGTCAACAACTTAAATGACATGGTCACATTGACCCATTTTATCAGATTACCTCCCCCTTCAGCAAATATTTAATCTCCAACCTTGATGTGCAGGTGGTATGTTGAAACGGAGGAAGCTCTGCCGTTTTGGGTCTCAAGAGCCCTTGAAACGGAGGAAGCTCCTGAAAGGCAGAAACCCCTAAACTTCGGGAGCGTCTGAGCGCGCATTCAAATCATTATCACATCAAGGTCCCTTTTTTTCCTGCATATGGACACCTGTACCAAACATCACATGGATCTGTGAGGGCACTAAACGCCAATTCCAGCAGCAATTATGATACACTTTTGACGGGTCCTATTCCGGGTAAGTTTTCCTGACCATTTTTTCTGCCCAACTTTCTGCATAAAGATTCAGAAGATCTTCTCGGAATATGGTGAATTGTTGAGTACAAACATGCTACATGTGGGTTGATCGTTTGTTGCTAAATACAATTTGAAAACCCCCTTTTTGTTTTCATTTCATTCTATTGAATCCTTTCAGATAAAAAAGAATAAAAAAATAAACTTGCTGAATCAAAAACTTGCTTCAGTCGGGTTGCCTCGAATCTACTTTTGCCCCATTTGATTCTTATCTTTCGTTTGTTTTCAATCGATGTAGTTCCATTCTGGTGGACCAAATCAGATCATGCGCCCCTTAGGTCTAAGCTGCAGTCCAGAATTCACTTAGGTAGCATGGCACTAACTAAGGACCGTTGCATTTGACCTGTCACGTACTATAACTGGATTGCTATGAAGTCGCTGTCCCACGAAAAGCTTATCTCCTTTATGTTCTTTTCGGGCTAGTTTGATAGGTAACTGGGTGTGGAGAGTTGATTAAGATTTCAGCCTTTAGTCCTGTTGGTCTGGAATGCCAATGTGTAACTAAACCATTGTTTGGCTTCTTGTCATTGTTCCGTGTCATTTGTTGAAACTTTAGCTTTGTGATTCTCAAGTTCTAATCCTACATCTAATCAGTTCCCTGTAGGCCCGTACCATAGTTAGGGTAGAGTCCGACTGTTGAAGAAGTCGCATGTATTCTCCCCACTATGTTTGGGAAGGGGGGGTAAATGGAAGGGGGGTGCAAGTTTGGGGGTAAACACAAGTTTCAAGGTGTTTACCCCCGTTTGGTTATTTTGTAACAGTAGGGGGGTGCAAAACGTGAGCGTAAATTCACTATTTCGGCTTACCCCCCAAATTGGGGTGCAAGGGAAGGAAGGAAGGGAGGGGGAAGGGGGAGGAGGGGAATTATGGATTTTTAATTAGATTATAATTACATAATAATTAATATTATTAATTTTTTCTTATATCTATATTAGTGTAGAAGTTGTTTGGGGTTGACCATTTGACTCGGAGAGCAAGTTTGTCAATGTTCGCCTAGTCAAATCGATATCTCTTAATTGACCCGAATTTGCATTGAAAATTAGAGATAAGAAGCGTTTGTTGAAAAGATAGAGAGGAACAGTTTAGTTAACTCGATTTACTTTAATAAGTAGTTAAAACTTATAGATTCGAACGTGTTTGACTAAGTTTGACCATATTCAATTTAAAGTTAGACACGAGAACCCCCTTAGGATGACCAGTTACGAGTTGGATTTCGAGTTTCGAGGTTGCTCGACCAATGATTATTATTATTATTATAAATAATTATATTTGAGCATTATTATATAATAATTATTTTTATTAAAATTATTTTTATTTATTATTTATTATTATTATATATTGAATTTTCATGTTATTATTTTGTGATAATATTTTATAAATTGATAAATCTATTTTATAATAATATAATTACTTACTTTTTACTCTATTTGCACCCCCCTACTTTTTCATCCAAACAACAATTTACCCCTCCACTTACACCCTCCACCAAATTGCACCCCCCAACAATTTACCCCTCAACTTGCACACCCCTCGAACTTGCACCCCCCTTGTTGCCAAACATAGTATGATGTTATAATGCTGTAGAAAGGACATGTTCAACATCTGTTGATCTTTTGATAAGAAATGTGCAATCTTCCGAGCCTCGACCCCCTGGATAGTTCGACTTTCGTTTTGAGTGTATACCTGTTGGTGGTTTGTTTTCCATTTTTAATCGTTGGGTAGAACTCGTAGTACAATAAGTAGGTGAAAAATCAACTAAGTTTGGTGGTAGGCTGAAAGATAGGTAACTTCGTGCTGTGATTCCAGGACACCGTGCTTAATAGGATGATAGAGATTACAGATGGTATGATCTTAACATTGAAAATCTAGCTTTGAGAGATTTTGCTTAGGATCATTTGAATTCTGCTGTTTCAATAGAGGCCCCCTTTCTTTTTTGATAACCTTATAGCGAAAAGGAAGTCTGAGTGCGTTCATTACGCTTTGTCTACTTGTTCCAACTGTTTTGACAACCTAGTTTCTTCAAACCCAGCAAAACTAATAATTGGCCCCTTCTTTTTTATTTATTTATTAAGCTTTTCGTAATCACATTTTCCTCTCTCTAAAGTAGATTTCCAGTTAAATAATCCCCTCCTTATTAAGTTTCTTAAAAGTATCATATTCTTCCATTTCTTTTTTTAAAACAAGATATCGTATTTCTTCCTTCTTCCCAGATTCTGCTTCAAAGCTAAGCTGAATCAGTTTATTCATGTGTCAGCTTCCACGCTTTTACGTTTAGAGATGAATAAAATATTAGGTTTGGGTGGTGTTTGGTTGTGGAGCGGAACTGTTTAGTACTAGAATGATGAGCAGTGGAAAAGAAGAGGCCTAATTTGAGGGTAGCTGTCAATCATTAATTCACAAGAGCCAGAGTGGGGACTAGGGCGGTCTTAATTAAGTCGTTAATCTCTATTTTATTGATAGGGGGCAGTTTCTGTCAAATGGATAAAACGCATATATAATTATAAATGATGGTAATTAAGAATAATGCTAAAAATAAATAAATAAAAGAAGTTGAGATCTTTTATTAGCACTGAAGAGAACTTTTTGAGATCTTTTATTAGCACTTTTTGTTTCAATTTGGTGGGGTTTGGGATCTTTCACATGTCCTTTCTCAATCTTTCAAGTGGGCTGTCCTTTTTTTTCCTTCTTTAATTTTTGGGTGGAAAGTGGTGGGCTGTGTGAGTGCTTTTACTTAGACAAACAGATGGTTAAAATTTCTCTGTTACAGTCTGGAAATTTAGTTAAAACGTTGACGTTTTTTTTTTCTCTTACTACCTTATCTGCATGACTGAATCTGCACTTGCTGCTTTCGGTGGTCACTCACTTCCCTTTTGCCTTGTTTGTTGTCTCCTTTGTTTGTTCCACTGATATTCCACGCATGCTTATCTTCTTGACCTGTGACTGTGTGTGAGTGAGTGGTGGTTTCTAAAAATCCTGGATTTCCTATAGTTGCACAATTTTGGTTCTTTGGCAGGTTTCTAAAAATCTTTGATTTCCTATAGTTGCACAATTTTCCAGCTTGGTCTCCTGTGTAACTGCTGGGGCTGAGATTTCGGTTTCGTTTTTTCGATTTAAATTGAAACCGAGCCGATAAGGACCATAAGGTTTCGGATTCTTCGGTTTCAAATCTGGTTGAATCTTAATAAACAAAAAAAAAATGATCCAAAATTGGAGATGTGGAGGTTTTGGTTTTCGGTTCGTTCTAAAACTGAACCCGATAAGGTTATAGTTCATTTTTGGTTTTCCAACGGCGGGTCGGTTAACCGAAACGGTCCTCCTAGTAACTACTCGATTATTGTTGTTAGCATTTTCTTCTGAAAACATAGAATATCTAAACTCTGATTTTTGCCACCACTAGAAATGAATGTTAAGTTCAAAAGTGTGATACGTCAATTGAGTGGGGCGGAATGAAGTCTAGTTGGTGTAAAATACAGGGCAGCAGCAACACATTTAATAAGCGTCTGGTGATGTAGCCACCGCCCACCGGCCTTTGATTATTTTGTTGGAGGAGATTGTTTCAATTACAAGCTTATATAAGGGAAAAAGGCTTCTTTACCTTCCAGAAAGTCTTTTCGGAAGAGAAAGATAGATACGGCAGGATGGATCCGGTTGCCTCACCCACACGAAGAAAGAGTTTTGTTTTGTGTGTCTCGTCTTGTTTCAAAGGAATGGATAAAATAACAGAATACTACCAATAAATAAATAAATACATACATACATACATACATACAACAAATTTCTTTCATTTCATTGGTCCTTTACTTCTTTGAAAGGTCGCCAAAGCCTCAGTCAGTTTATTTTCTTCTCTCTTCGGAAAAGCCAACGTCACCAACTATAACGACCAAAATATCTCTTTTGTTTAGTTTAAACGCCCACAAAATATCTTGTAGAAGAGAGAGAGAGAGGGGGTGGCAGCCAAAATATCTCGCAATATATCTCTTCCATTGCATGTGCTGTAACATTTGGTTTCTTTGATGGCTTTATCGTGCAAAATATCTTGGGAGTATCTTTGATTTCATATATGGTGTTTGACCTATGTTTATGTTGTGGAGGGTACTTTAACTTTGTGATGGGATCATACCAACACTAATTTGATCTCAATCTCATAATTGTACGTATTAGTATAAAAGTAGTGCTAAGATGTGTGTGGCGTTTTGAGAAGTTTAGTGTTGTATTAGCGAGGAAAAAATATATTTCTTAAACTCTGTCAATATATAGTATGACAACTGATGAGTTGTCTGTCTGGGTTAGGAAATCCAATGAGGCATTGGATCCAATTATCTTATAAGTTATAATACAGTGTATTTGTGTCAAATATAGCCAAACAAGAAGGTGACCATGTGTTATATTTGAAAAAATCACGATTTTTGTGTTCGAATAATATAGAAAGAGGAGAAAATTGAGAGGAATAACATTTCTGAATGTTTGTGTTTTTTTTTTTCGTTGTCCCAAATGCCTTGTTTTTTTTTTGTGCCCTAAATGTTGTGTTTTGTAATTTTGAAGTGTATGCGACGCTCTTCGGTAAAACCCTAATGGAATGGCGTAGTGATAAAATAAGGATGATAAATCAAATGCATCTACTATACCTTTAGTTAAAATTTTGGAATTTGGAGTCAACAATCTTCGTTACTAAAGAAAAAATTAGGTGCTCTTGATTGGTTTGTATGAGTAATTCCTTCTCCCTTTATGCCACTTAGATATAACTTCAAGCATACATCGTAGTCTTTTTTATTATGAGGCACTTTTTCTTAGTTTAATGCACAATTGCACATCTATATATAATGAAGTATTTGAGCCTTGGATTTGAATGCACGGAAGCTCGCTTGCTTCTTGTTGTTAGTGTTGGCAATGTAATTAAAAATGGAGCGCTTCTACTATGCTATATAGCATTGGTGCTTTAATGTACAACTCAAAGTTGTACCATAAGTCCATAACCTTAAATGTATAAGTTTAGGTTGTACCATAAAGCAATTTGTACTATTATGTTATGGTACAACTTTACAACTTGAAGTTGTACCATCACATAAAGGTGCAAGTTCAAGTTGTACCATAAAAGAATTTGTACAAAAGTATAGGTACAATCTAAAGTTGTACCATAACGTAAATGTACAATTTTAAGTTGTACCAGAAAGGCAAAAACATATAACACCGATACTATATAGCATTATAAATTGTAAAATTTCTGTTAAAAACTGTATTAAGTCTTAATTTTTTTAATCATGATGCCATCTGACTTCACAAAATTTGCTTAGCTGGAAAGAGTAGGAGTGGAACTTTGGAAGGGAAAGGCAGCAGGAAGTTAGATTGGTGAAGAAAGTAGACATGCAGCAGCAGGGTGCCACGTTGAAATGTTGGCCGACGGTACGAAGCCAAAGAAAGTAAGAAATTACCTAACTTTGCTCTTTCTTGTTTTTGCGCTAACTTAATGATAATAAGGTTTAGTTTGGTAGACCATAAAATTAGAAATTTTAGGAAAAGAGTGCAAAAAAGGATTCGAAACACTAGAATATGGGATTTCGACTAGTATAGCAATTTTCTTCTTGTTTAAACAATTGTTATATTGACTCGAGAGAATTATTGGTTACGTCTTTTTCAAGCATTTCCTTTTCTTTGGGAAGTCTGCAAGACTAAGGGGTCGTTTGCTTCAAGGATTTGGTACATGGATTTGGTACCAAAAAACCAACTATCAAGGATTTAGGTACAATCCGTTGTTTGCTTGCACCTTTTTTGGAGACCAAATCTGTGGGGGCCCACGGATTTTAAGGGTCCAAATCCGTAGACCCCACGGACTTATAAATCCCACATGTTGATGTGGGATTTGGAATATGGCATAAATCCTTGATGAGATTTTACCCATATACCCTCATGCACTTTTAATATTCCAAGGTTGCCCTCAAATTTAACTATTATACATTATAATTAATAATAAAATGAATAATATAAACGTTCAATTAATGTGCAAACATGAGTTAGATTTTTTATATCATTTCTTGTGTTCTAGTTTTCTTTGACCTTTTCATGGAACGTGTAATTCTTTGTTCTCCCGATTCTAATATATGTTGTTATATGTCACTTTTGAAAAGGAGGACAAAGAATTGGTAATTGATTATGCTACGTTAAAAGTTAAAACAGAATTTTCTCGTTTATTATTATTGTCCATGTGGCAACATTATGCTTATTAGTATGTATTGTCCTTATTTTGTGTACATATCATAAACATATAAACATGTCAAACATATAGAAAATGATAGTAAGGTAATTTTGAAGTTTTGTCCTTGTTTTGTGTACATATCATAAACATGTCAAACATATAGAAAAAGGGCAGTTTGTAATTTTTGACTTCAAGTAGTAAATCCCATACCTTTAAATCCATGATAAAAACATTCCAACAAACAAAGGATTGTTACAAATCCATGATGCCTCAAATCCTTGATAAATCCTTGGGTTTTTAAATTACAAAACCCTCATTTTTAAATCCATGAAGCAAACGACCCCTAAGTTTTTGTAGCATCAAATTGTGTATACATATTATATAAAATATAGTATGGTGATCAACAACGTCATGAGTTCAACGATGTCGCGAGGTTAAAGATCTCCCAAGTTTAGCAACATCGCGGTGAGTAGGTGAGTCCAACAATGTCGTTGGATTAAAAGAACGGCCTTGTTTAATCAACCACATCGCCACGAGTCCTGCGGCGGCGTGGTTTCAAGCAGTGGAGTTTTATTAAGGCTCGAATCAAGTTCTGATGTGGTGCATCAATGAAGCAACAATGCAATGTTCTGAACTGCGACACTGTTCCTAGGCTGGGTTCTTTTTGTGCACGTGAGTCTCACGTGGAGAGAAATCGAGATTGGAGATGTAGTGTCGTTTATGACTACAACGTTTGCAACGAATGTATTTTCTTTGACGTGAGATTCAAGTCAATTAGAGTTAGGAGGAGATCAAGTCGGTTGAGACACGTGGGAGTTCTCCCGGACGACGGAGTAGCTGAGGAAGCAGTTGTGTAACAAAGTTATGTGAGACTACGAGGATGGTTTTTGATAAAAATGACTAGAGCAAGGAGAGAGATGGGACAATAAAATCAACACTGAACAACGTGGGCACCGGGCCGTGCCGCCCACGGGCTAGCACGATACGGCACGGTTAGAGCACGACACGAGCACGAGCACGAAATAAATGGGCCAGCCCGGCACGAGCACAAATAATTTATGGGCCGTGCCGGGCCTAAACTTCATGAGCACGGGCACGAGCACGAGCACGGACACGGCACTATATATAAGTGGGCCGTGTCGGGCCTAATATTTTCTAGACTTTATTGAGTATAAGAACGGGCATGGCACGAAAATAATATTTATTTGATAGAAAATAAATGTAAAAAGAATTATAGGTTCAAATATTACAAAACACAAGTAGAAAAATAATTATTTGTTATTGTTAGAAGTGTCATAATGATATATACGTAATTACTAACATAAGTAAAAATGAACAAACAATTAAACAAAGCCAAATCACACTCGTTATACTTCCAATTTTCTTCCCCCCGATTTGTTACTTTTCTCAAACATTAGCGGTTAATACTATCTTCCTCCGTCCAATTTTCACCTTCTTTTTCATTCTCTCTTTTGTTTTCGTCCTTTTCATTAAACACGAATACGAGCATGGCACGAGCACGAATAGGCATGACACGATTCTAACTGTGCCCGGGCCTGGGCCGGGCCTAGCAAAGTTAACAAATGGGCTTGCATGGCACGACACGAAAACTAACGGGCCGTGCCAAGCTCGGCACGAAATAAATGGGCCCAAAGCGTGCCCGTGCCGTGCCAGCCCAAGCACGACCCAACGCCCATGTACACGAACAACCATGTTCCAGTTTTATCTTTCTCTCTGTAGCTCATTTGCGGAGCTCTCCTTCCATAAGGGGTCTTTATAATCGTAGTCGACGAGTTCTTCACAGGAATCTCCATAAGAGTAGTCGTAACGTAGATTCCCCCAAAAATCAAACACTCTCGTTTAAACATTATTCGAAGAACTGAGAACCGAATAATAATCGTCTTGATTTCTAGAAATCGGTGCTTCGATCAAATCAACACCGCAAAAAACACTTCCATCTTACAATCCGAAGACTCCAAGTAATATATATATATATATATATTTTTTATAGTATGAACGATAGTCTGCTTAATTAAAAAATCATCATAGAAATCGGTGCTTCGATCAAATCAACACCGCAAAAAACACTTCCATCTTACAATCCAAAGACTCCAAGTAATATATATATATATATATATATATTTTTTTTTTATAGTATGAACGATAGTCTGCTTAATTAAAAAATCATCATTATAATGATACGATTAATGATTGATGCGTATTTGATTTAAATGGTTATTCACTTATTCCCGTAGTCTATCTATACTGATCGCCTAATGCAAGCGGATCAGAAATGTGAGAAAGAAGGACAAGGGCAGAACAGGAAAGGAAAATAGAAAAAAAGGTGCCAGCCAGGTGGGGTATGATGGTGGAGCCCACAAAAGTTTTACCCTTTCTGCCTTTTCGCTTTGTCTTTCTCTCCTCTGCGCTTTTTATCGGCCTGATGTCACGTTTTCTTAATACGCACCCACCCACCCCCACGTAGGGGTGTACATGGGTCGGGTGGTCCGGGTTTAGGCATTTTAATCACCCGACCCATGCACTACGGTTTGGGAAATATTAAACCCAAACCCACCCAAAAAAATCTAAACCCTACGGTTTGTTTTTAATTGGGTTGGGTCGGGTTGGCGATATTTTTAAGTAAAAACCCAACCCAACACAAAATATGTAATTATTCTACATGATAAAAATATTTTATAACAAATTAAAAATTCAAACGAATAAACCGAGGCGAAAGGTATCAAAATTCACAAATATTGTTTGAATTTTAATAAAACTTTATTTACTTCAACTTATGTCTAACTTTTAAAATTGTACACAAGAAAAAAATACGTGAATCATAGCTATATTAAATATATGTCTAAACTTTAAGTCGAAGAATGCATTAGATTAGTGAGACTTTAAGATAAAAACATGGCGAAATATCTTAATTTTCTCATAAGTATGACTATATACGACATAAATATTTTTTTGGATACGAACTCATACCCATAATTAGAACACGGGTTGGGTCGGGTTCTACGGGTTGTGTAATCCAAAATCCAAACCCAACCCAAAAGAGGCGGGTTGTACAAAAGAAAACCCTCACCCAACCCAAAACCTTCGATTTAGCGATAAATACGGGTGGGTTGGGTCGGGTTGGACGGGTGGGTCGGTTTGCGGGTGTGTTTGTACACCCCTACCCCCACGCATTTGCCTATCCCCTTCCCCTTCTCTTCTTTTCTATCTCAACTGTGGCGTCTTTCTCCTTTCTTCTTTCATTTCTGGCCTGCTCCCTTTACTCACTATATATGTTGTGATTTTTATTTTTATTTTCTTCGTTTGTTCACATCCCATTTTCGAACACCAGAGCAGCAGAGAGAGACGAACTAGAGAGAGAGAGATTTCTTCTGTTTACCCTTCTAGGGTTTTCTTCACCATCCCTCTCCCCTTTGCCCCTTTTACAGAGATTGAGGTATTATTCTAATATACTTCCTTTCTCTAGCCTCGACTGCTTTGGTTACTGGATCCCCTCTCTGCCCTTATACCCTTTTTCAGGTAATCTTTTTGTTGCTGATCTTCTCCTGGTGAAATGGATCTTTCTCTTGATGTGTTTCTTCTGTGTGTTTTGAATTTGATCTTTTTCTTATTACTTCACTGTTTTCGTGTCCGGTGTGATTGATGGATTCTGGTGATTATGGGTTCTTTTTAAAAATGGTTTTTTTTTACCCGTCTCACCTTTATTTGCCGGCGGACTTGTTCTCGTTCCTCCCCTGTTTCTGTGGTGTATTCTGTTTCCTTACAAGGTTTGTCCGGAAAAAAAGTTGTGGGTGGTTCTTGTCTTTATATGGTATATATTAGTGGACTGCTTTGGATCTACTGCTCGTTGTTGAGTTTTTTTTGCTATTGGTTCCTCCTTCCTTTTGAAAGTTTTTTTTTTCTTTTGGCGGAGCTGTTGATTTTGATGGAAAACTGAGAAAGGATACTCCTTTGTTCGACTGGGGAAATTGTAGCAGTACTAGTTCTACCTTGGCTGACTTGTCTTCTTGGTAGTGGTCTAGATGTGGAACTTGAAAGGATATTTTCTTCAATATCTTATCTTTTTATTTTATTTTATGTGTTCATTATTGGAGGGGGGGTTTTACTGAGGATAAAAGTTGAGCTGTCAGTCTGCATCACCTCCCATTGAACTTCTTGTTTGTGTTCGTGAAGGCCTCTTTGTTCTTTTCTTCTTTTGTAGCTGAATTAGTTTTGCTGAACTTGCTGCCTTTTGTTACTGTTTGTAGGGATTTCAAGAGTGGGTTTTCTCTGAAGAAGCCCAATTCTGTTCTCTGTACTCTTTGGAAGATTTGGTGTACTTCTCATTAAGACACGGTTTGAAGATTGGAAAGATGGGTTACCTTTGTGATTTCTGTTGTGAGCAGAGGTCGATGGTATATTGTCGCTCAGATGCGGCTTGCTTGTGTCTATCATGTGATAGAAATGTTCACGCCGCCAATGCTCTATCGAAACGCCATTCCAGAACACTCTTGTGTGAGAGGTGCAGTTCACAACCCGCACTAGTTAGATGTGCAGAGGAAAAGGTCTCGCTTTGCCAGAACTGCGATTGGATGGGTCATGGCACCTCGACATCAGCTTCCGCACACAAGAGGCAAACTATCAATTGTTATTCCGGTTGCCCTTCTGCTTCCGAGCTCTCCTCGATATGGTCCTTTGTTTTGGACTTCCCTTCTACCAGTGAATCTACTTATGAGCAGGGCATGGGATTAATGAGCATAGCTGAGAATGTCGCCACGGAGGCCTGGCCATCCTCTAATGAAGAGGCTGACCGTCAAAACTTGGAGAGTATTCTTGAGATGAGCGATTCACGCGAAGTTGGAAAGTCAAGTGCTTGGGATGGATCTCGACCGATGACTGGGTCTGCTGCCAACCCAGAGAGACAAGGTCATCAGCCTACTGGATCGGGTAGTTCAACATTGCCAAAGGTATATGGTACTTGCATAATCTCCTTTGATGAATTGACAATGTAGCTTGTAATGTTTTGTATGAAAAAGTGCTTTTAGCTGCCTTCATAGTTTTTGCTCCATTTCTTCAGGCCACAGTCCATATTCATATTCATGTCCTGGATTAGCTAGAAAGCTAATAATATGACTTGTCAAGTCCTGGATTTTAAATTGCCTTTTCTTTTAGAGCCTGTTTCCTGAGTTTTATACATTTATATTCCTGGTTCTTGCATCTGATTTGTCGGTGGAGATTACTCGAACGAATGAGTTGATCCAAAATTTCAGTTTTATAGTACTACCTTGGCAATGTTCCTCCCCTTGGAGGTGTGCAGCTACAAAGCAGTGACTGCAGAACTTCTGCTGTAGTTTCACTTGCAATTTATTCTAGTAAGACATGTCAGTATTTGTTCATACATGTATTACTACTGCTGTGATTAAAAATTTGACCTAGATCTTCTTTCTTTGTATTCTCTGTACGGTGATATGGTCAATATTTGTTTTGCACCAATTGATTTGCTGCATAGTATTGTTACTTATCCTTTTACATGTGTATTCAGTATTCAGATCACTAAACTTCACGCTGTAAAAAAATGCAGTTAGGCTTTCCTGGAAGTAAAGGTGCTACATTCTGTGAAGATGATGGTCTTTATGATGACTTCAATATGGATGAGATGGATTTGAATCTTGAAAACTATGATGAGCTCTTTGGTGTTGGCGCCAACAATCCTGAGGAAGCCTTTGAGGGTGGTGGGATTGGTAGTTTGTTTGGGACAAAGGACATGTCTGGTGCTGAATCCTACTGCCAGGGTGCTGCTGCGGCTGAGGTAATGCTCTTTTATTTCCGCCTCTGTATTTATGGAACTTCTCCGCATGACAGATCTCTCTCCTTGTTCCCTGTTGTTCTGTGATGGTTGTCTAAAAGGCAGATCTAAGCATAGTGGTGGTAATGAGTTTAGGGGTTAGCTGGTTAGGTTATAATGGGTGAGAGGGCTTTTGGGAGCAATGACACTATCTTGGGTTAAAGTCTTGATTCTTTCCTTCTTCAGGTGTCATCAGTTGGACGTGTGAATGCAATGCAGCAGCCTACATGCAGCAATGCAGCATCTGCTGATTCCATTATGAGCACTAAAACTGAACCAGTTATCTGTGTCACGCCAAGGCAAGGTCATTCAAATCTCTCGTTCTCCGGCATTACTGGGGAAAGTAGTGCCGCTGCTGATTATCAAGATTGTGGAGCTTCTCCAATGCTGCTCATGGGAGAGTCTCCATGGGGTCCCCCTGGTGCTGAAGGTTCCCCATCAGCGAACCGAACTAATGCTGTGATGCGGTACAAGGAAAAGAAGAAGACACGCAAGTAAGTTTTCATGCTGACGTAAAAATATGGCCAACATGTTAGCTCTTTCTGTTGACGTGTACACAGGTTATTGCAATCATTCAGACAAGTTCTTCATTACTGACCGTGTGCTTGTTAATGCTGCAGGTTTGAAAAGAGAGTAAGGTATGCATCCCGCAAAGAAAGAGCTGATGTACGGAAGCGTGTGAAGGGCCGATTCGTGAAAGCCGGTGAAGCATATGATTATGATCCTTTGACGGAAACCAGAAGCTACTGAGAGTACAATTTTCTTAAAACCAAATTCCCCTTCCAGAGAAGGAAAGATCAGATTGTTCTGATGTGGAGAAATTCAATCCTTGTCTTTTCACTAGACACTGGCTGAATATCTCTACTTTTCCTTGCAGTGACGATATGTAACTGACTCTGAGGGTTTGAAGAGGAAGGGAGAAAGTAATGTCATAGGACGAGGAAATGGATCGCGGGATTTATAGTACTCAGGTCGATGAAATTGAGTCCCCCTCCATTCCCAAAGCCATTGGTGGACTGACAAAATTCCTGGAACAATGGAGAGAGTACTTCATTTGCAGTGTATAAAAAATGATGATGAATGTTGGTGTAGACGTCTGACGATGTTTTTGTATTCTTGGATTCGCGGGCAGTCGCTTTATGAGAAAGAGCGGCTGATCTCACAGGCTAGAGAAATGATCTCTCTGACTTAAGTCCGCAGCTTAAGTTATAATTTTGATGGTATGTATAGCAAGATGAAGATTCTATGTATCTTTATTATTCAGAGAGCTGTGGTGACTGGTGACGATATCGATAGCTGCCCCTCAGTGTTCCGGAGGGGGTTGGTTAAAACTGTCTTTCTACAGGTTTGTACATATATAGCCTCTAGGTAGAATCGACTTCAACTATGTATTCCCTCTGAAGAGCTTTCTCTGTAACGATGAGATGATATGGTTGTTTCTGAAGCGTTTTGTGCTAGTGAATTACTGTTTCTGTTGATTATGGAGCCATTGCTTTCGAGATAATGTTTCCAAGATACCGGACTGATCTTCTGTTTGATCAAGTCTGTCAGATGCTGCAAACTATGGTATACCTTTAAGCTAAGAACTGGTTGATTAGGCTCCATACAGTTGGCGCTTTTCCCGAATTGGACTCATAGCAACTCCCATGTTAAAAGTAAGACGTCGAATTAGACCGCAAAATTTTCTTTTGCAGCTGATTGCACATCGAGAGCAGCTCCTTTCGTAGGCTTACTTGCTAAATGATATAGAGAAGTGGAGAACCGATACAAAGACAGGAAGCCAACGTTGATGCTCTTTCGTAGGCTGTACTCGTACCTACCAGCTACATGGAACTGATATGATGTAGGAGAACCTATACGAAGGCAGGAAGCTACCGCGGATCCTCTTTCGTAGGCTGTACTAGTACTCACCGGCTACAAAGAACTGAAGGGCGCAGCCTTAAAGAACAGAAGGCACACCTTTTGTCTAGAGCTGCTAAGTTAACCAATTATATTGCAAAGAACATGACCATATCATTCCAACACCATGTGTCTAGCATTCTTGGAGACAAAATTGTGGGGGATAAGCATAAGAAAGCATTGATCTTGTTTGAAAGTATTGAATCAATCTTCATCTGAACTACTGTCGTCAGACATTCCTCCAATGTCATCTTCTACACCAGAATCCTGCATGCATAAGGAAAAGATGATAAACAGGAGCACCTAAGTAAAAATGTTTATGTTTATGCTTGTGGGGCAGTTAACATACCAGCTTCTTATCCCAGTCTTTCATCTTGGGATTCGTTAACATATAGTTGTCACGCAAGGGAGCCCACGATGGGGTTCCTCCTTCTGCATCTCCTTCTGATGTATTTACCTACATGATTAACCGCAATGGAGTGTGAAAGAACACAAGTTGCAGATTTGAGGCCGAAGTGGTAAATACAACGTGGAAACAAGCGAGACAGCTTCAGACTATGAATATTTCTACCGTGATATGCATTTAGTAAAAGCAACCAACCTTAACAGTCGAACTGGCTGATGGAGCCCTGCGTAACTCGCCATAGAAAGCATCTTTCTTTCTCTTGTTTATAACTAGCAAGATTCAGAACAGCAAAATGCAGGTTTTCAGAACAGATAAAGAAGTATATATCATCGGAACTCGGAAGCATAAACAAATGAGCAGCGCAGGGGCAACAAGACAATGAAATGAAATAAGTATCCCAGTAAATGAGACAACTTATGCAAAGATTTCAATTCTAGATTTCAATTGTGGTGATTTAGTTAGTGATTATACCTTTAGCGTCTTTAGATCTCAAGGGATTCAATCCCTTCTGTGCAACTTGTGCCTTGTTAACCTGCAACACCAAACAAATACATATATCAATCCATTGTTCAGCCAGCAAGGAAAATGCCATAATTTAAATTCTCTATCAAGCCAACCTACCGCGTTGAACAACTTCACCACTGGCATCAACAAAGCGAGTCATGCACAGAGAAAGGTTAACAGATTTAGTACTTCAGGTGAAAGATCAGATGTAAGAGCACACAATGCTGGAAAAATCTAGGCCTGAAACTAGAATAACTACCTCCTTTTGTAGCCACACTAATCAGAAACCTTTCATGTGTATCCAAGAAATTAGCAGGCTTCACATGCCCCTTCTCAGCAACCTAGGCAGAAATGTACCAGAAACAACATTAACCAAGCAATTCATAGAATGAGAACCGAAATGGAATTCGAACATCAACTTACCAATTTCTTCTCCTTCTTGGCATCTCCTTTAGCCTTCCTTTCTACTTCTTCCTCAGCAAGCTTCTCTGCCACTAGCTTCTTGTGTCCTGATAACACAGGTCCCTGCCACAAGAAACCCACCAAAATTTCACTCCACAAACTATGAAACAAAAAACTTATCAAACAGCTAGACAAGATCAAAGCTTCACCAGTGGATCTTCAGAAGCACCCTTCTTGATTACACTCTTGAAAGCATTCCTGAAAGCTCTGGATCCTTCACCAAGCTTCGTGATTCCAGGCAGAGTACCTTCTCCTTCTTCGTCCGAGTCTTCTTCATTCCCAAGCTCCTCTGCTTCTTCACCACCTACGTCCTCTGCAATGACATACTCGGGCAACAGATTATCATCTTCAACTCCCTTTGCTAATCCCTCTTCTGTATCTTCATCGTCGGAATTGTAGTCGCGAGCCTTCTTGCGAAGGAATTTCTTCACCCTCGGGTCGATTTTCACTCGCTCTCCCATTCCGGGGAACTGTTTCTGCTTCTTCCTCGCTTTGTTGCTGCCCTTTTTGTGCCCTGATTTCCGCTTGTTCATTCGGTTCCCGAAGTCTCGAACCTGTGTTTCCTCCACCATTTTTTTCCCCCAAGCTGACCCGGGAAGATTTGAGAAGGCGAACGGAGACTTGAAACTGTGAATGAAGCAGCGGCTGAAATACTCGGTCGTCGATGGTGGAGGAGACGGCGGGGAAGCAACTCTGTGTATTTGGGATTGTGGGAACTATCTCGCCAATGAGAAACATAACGTTAGGGTTTAAGCCTTAAAGGGAACGAATATCTTCCCCAATCCTACCTGAAGTTTTGGGGTATGCTGATTACGGTACCCGGTTATTTAATCACTCTAGCCGGTAAAGATAATATTATCATACTTTTGGTTAGGGCTGTTAATGAGTCGAGCCAAACCGAGATTTGCCTTGTTCAGTTTTCGTTCATTTATAAACGAGTCGAACTCAAACTCGGCTCGTTTATGAACGAGTTGAGTTGAACCGAACACGAGCCAACTTATTTATTAAATATTTGCTCATCTTTAAGATTAAAATTTCGGCTCGAGCTCAACTCTAAGATAATTTATGAATTAAATACTCTAATATTTATATGTCATATATGATACATGTGATTGACTGATCTCCATGTCATATACTAGACATATTTGCTCACATACTTAAATTATTAAACATCACAAGAGGTGTGATATACAATTTAATAAATATATGAATCGTTAACAAACCAACTCATAAGATATAGATCAATTTTCTCATAAGTCGTGATCAAGTTGGCTCGCTAGTTACAATGTTGAGATATCTCATGAGCTCAAAATTAGATAGTTCACGAGTCGAACTCAACAAGCCACCTAATCAAGTTAGTTCACGATCCTCACGAGCCGAACAAAGTTAAGCTCAAGCTCGGCTCGTTAATAACTGAATCGAGCTTTTATTGGATCGAACGAGTTTTTATTGAGTTCGAGACCGAACCGTCTGCGAATAGTTTGGTTCATTAACAACCCTACTTCTGGTCAAACTTCTTGGTTCATTATCCAGATTTTCACTTTTTAATGCTACTTCTCTAGTTCTTTTTTATTACATCGCAAGAGATAAAATTTTGTAAAAAGTCATCGAGACTCTATCCATCGTGAAATTGTTGGTTATGTTGATAATATCTCACAAGCTATTATCAAAGAATAGCTTGTAATTCTTCAACATAATTCGTCCTACATAGTGGATTGTGAGTTAGCTCCGAAACATACAATAAGTCTCGTATGAGAGTTTTGTTACCTTCTCATGTGTGTAAAACAACTATGCATTTTCCTGCCACTCCTACTTTCTTTCCATCTCCCAATATGACTTGAGAGTGATAGTTGTTGTTGATGTCAATGAAGGACACCAAATCTCCAGTCATGTGTACTACAACCACTATCCACCATCTAGGGAAGCTGTGCGTTTTGCTCACCCTTTAAAGCATAATAAAGCAACCTCATTTTTTGTGTTGCTTGACTCGTCTTCTTCTTGCTTGTTTTGGAACCAACAATCTCTATGGGAGTGATTTTGAATTCTACACTTGGTGCACTTGAATATGCTGTCTATTGTCGTATGACCCACCTTTTTGTAAAATATACAACTCGAGCTGGTGTTGCCAATTTTTGTTGTTGTTGTTGATTACGTATGTTGTTTTCTCTATAATTGAATCTTCCTCTTCCACTTCCTTGTGAGTTTCCCCCTCTTTGTGCTTGCTCTAGTTTGGCAGATTACTTTTCGTTGTGTTGGCTTTTGATTGGAAAACTTACTCTAATAGTTATTTAGTGAAGTGGCTCATTCTTTGCTCGTGAGGTACAAGTGATCCCATAAACTCACTCATTAGTAGCATTGCCAAATCCTTGGCTATTTCTATGACAATGACAATATGTTCGAACTTTGATGGTATGATGCTGAGAATTATCTCCACGATTTTCTTTCTTCCATAATGTCACCAATGACTTTGATATGTTTGACTGTCTTTGCCATACGTGAATGGAAGTCCTTAATAGTGTTTTTTCCTTCATCATAAAGTCGTTGAAATGATGCCATAAATGTTAATGTTTAGTGGAAATCGCCTTCTCAGAACCTTGAAACTGTCCACAAGACGTGGCAAGCTTTTTAGGCCTTTTTAATCAATAAATTATTGTAAACTTGATTTGCTCACTATGTGCTTAATTATTCTCAAGGAACTGACATTCTCCTTGTACTCCTTTATATGATTGCCTGCTCGTTTCTTGGAATCATCCCTTTTTGTGGATCTTCGTTGCCTTCTTGGATGACATCCCATAGATCTTGAGAAATGTAATTATCTCCATTTGGGCAATCCAATACCCTTTGATTTAAAGAGGTGAAAAACATGGTATTTGCTCAAACTATTGCCATGATTTTTTTGTTTCTGTGATATTTTTTAGGCAAGAAAAGGGGTTTTGAAAGGATAGAAGGACATTTGCTCTAAAATAAAATTTGTTGGTATTAGCCGAAGTGTAGTGGGAATTTGGATTAATCGCAAAGAAAATGTTTGGTGTGTCACTCACGTTTAGAATACACTCAAAACAAACAATGCCTTATAATGTTGGCTATTGTTTAATCACTCAAAACATAAATACAACACACAATACCGAGTATAACCTCTTTAAATTAATAATCAATAATTAATGACCTAGTATAACTTAATAATTTTTCCGGTCTCTACTTGGACCAGTGTAAAAATGAGCAAATTTAATAAGATAATAATTTTTTAGAACCAACCTATATAAATACATGTATTTTTAACTCTATAAATTAATAATGGTAAAATTACAATTCATCTATAAATTTATAATATAACTAGGATAATCTAAAAAATATGAATATATAGTTCTTTGTTTATTCTTGAAGTTCAAGTCTAATAGAAGTTCATCTTGAACTTTCCTCACTGCACTCAAAGTCTCTGATGTTGTCTTCTCTAATTGCATCAAGTATTTTTGAAGAGTCGATGCAACTTTAAGTGCTTCTTTTCGCGTGACCGGTTCTAAAGGTGTTGAATAGTCATCTCCTTCATCCTCTATTAAATTTTAGTACAATGAATACGTAGAATGCGAAAAGTAATCGATTAATATACACCATAAGAAAAACCTCTTTAAATTAATAATTAATGATTTATCGATTTATTACCCTATAGTAATAATTAATAATTTTCATGGTACCAACTATATTAATTTATAGAGGTTATACTGTATACACTTTTGTCTTCTTTGTTTATGCATACACTCTCTGTCTTTCAGATACATATATATATCGTTGGAAAGGAAAACATACCAATGATAAATTTGACCCTTTACAGTTAATGAGAACGGAGTTAAGGCGTCCAACAATCTTGCCAATTGCTTTATTCATTTTGGCTTTTTTATGAGACTTGATTGAGAACATGGATAAGAGTTCTCAACTAAGCCATGCCCCATCCATTATTTAAATTCATTATTTTTGTCCAGTACGAAACATTGTGCGATGCATTATTGATAATGTTTCTTTCCCATAATCAATTGAAAACTACCTTACAACAAAGCTCACTATCAATGGAAATGAAGTTGGTAACCTTGCACAGACTCATTGATTTTGGAAAAATTGACTCCTCCTCAATGTTCTCTTTGCTTCATTTTATGAATATGTTCTTCCTTTTATTAGTGCGTCTTCAACGTCGGTCGAAGGCTGGGCCTATCTTCTTTGTATGTATGCAATCATTTTTCTGTTAGGGTTATGACCCTTTGCAATTGTTTTTTGGATGAAAAGAAAGGTGCTCATGATGTTACAACTTTTGTTTAATCTCTTTGGTCCATTGCATCAGTGATGGTGATGATTTTCGTTAGTTTTCTGCTAGCATTTGTGCGTGTGAAAATCGAGAGGATCTCTTTGATCATCTCTTATCCTTGGAGGCTGACTTGAAAGTGAGTCATCGTGATTCGTGAGCAACCTCTCACTCTGTTTGATACCCAACGCGGTCGTGGTGTCTTTTGTGGCCACCATAATGGTTCCTTCGATCGTGGCTCTGGCCGGCCTTCTAACTCCAACAAAAGCTTCTTTTCTCTAGTCCATGATCATTTTCTTCTTTTGACTCTTGGGATTCCTCACTTGTTGAATGTGATGATCAGCATCACCTCTGTTGTGTCTTCTACTAGTAATGTGATAATTATCGTCATACTTCCCTGATGAACCGAAACTCTCGATCCGGGAATTTGCTTGTAACTCACAAGCGGGAGAACGACGTAGAGTGTCGAAAGACTATTTTTAGAATTATTATTATTCGATAAAACGGACTAATGCCAAACTTACATTTATATAGTATGCAAACCCTACAAGCTTCCTACTCTAGCCGACCCAACTCCCCTCTCCCTATCCTAGCCGAACTCGGCAGCAGTAACTACCCGCCACCCTTATTCCCCAAGCCCATACCCATAATACGTAAACTAACAATCATTAAAACCCAAGCCCACCTACTACCATACGTCCTACACGCATCATTCCACCCCCCCTTAATTTCAACATTTTCCCCAAGGTTGATGCTCCAACTCCTCTTCTTCGAACAAGCACATAACCTTTGCTCCGTTGCACTTGTGCCCAATGGTGAAGCGCTCGTCACAGTTGAAATAGAGTCCCTGCGCTTGTCGCAATTGCTGCTCTTCCCTAGCTCAACCGCTTCCTCCAGTCGGTCCACGAGAAGGTCCCCCACTCGTCAATGCCCTCGAGCTTGCAGTTCTCGGTCTGTTTCTGCCGCCACCATAGCTCGACGCACCCGCGCCTACTGATGGCGCCCCAGTCCGACTCGCCGGTTTAGCCCGTTGTAGCTGGTCATTCTTCATCCTAGCTAGGCTGATGGCATCGCGCAAAGTGTGTGGCCGAAATATCCTGATATCGTCAGCAATTTCCGACATCAACCCGCCTAGATATGTGCCCCACCAGTGCCTGTTGTGTCCACCCTACGCAGCGGTTGGCCAATTTTTCAAACTCACTTTGATAATCTCGCAACGACCTCGTCTGACGGATGCGCGATAAGGCCTCATCGCAACTCTCGCCTTCCGTGGGCCCAAATCGAGCCCATAATTCCTGCGTGAACAACTCCCACGTAATTGGTTCGCCCGTATCTTTATACGTTCGCTTTAGCCACTGCTACCATTGATTGACTTCGCCTTCCAGGTGAAACGCAGCCAATGACACTCTCTGGTCAACAGGAACCTCCTGATATTCAAAAAACTGCTCCACCCGTGGAAACAATGCTCCTGGATCGTCTCCCATGAACTTTGGAAATTCCAACCGGGCTAATTTTCCCAGCAAGGTTGTTTCGCTCATCAGCAGCCTTGACTATGGCACATGTTCTTGTCGTGGGCTGAATTGTGGTACAATACATCGTTCCATCGTACCATTGGCATGTTGCCTTACAAGGCACTTTATGGGTGCGAGCCGCCGATTATCATTCCATATCGGGAGGGCGACAACAGAATGGAGGCTGTCGATCAATTGCTGGGTCGTCGGGATGAGGTTTTGCGCGAGTTGAAGGCGACTCTTGCGGCTTCTAATGAGTATACCCGCCTCCGTGCTAACTTGAAGCGTTGTGACTTGCAGTTTGAGGTTGGTGACTGGGTCCTCTTGCGCCTACAACCATATCGTCAACACTCTCTCTTCCGCAGTGCCTCATAGAAGCTAGCTGCCCGGTATTTTGGACCTTATCAGGTGGAAGCTTGAGTGGGCAAGGTAGCGTACAGGCTGCAGTTTCCGGCGGGGGTCCGAATTCACTCGGTCTTCCATGTTTCTTTGCTTTGTCCATACCAAGGGGACCCACCCTCATCGGCGCCAGAAGCCCCACTAGTGATGGACAGCGGGGAGCTTGTCATTCATCTTGTCGAAGTTCTTGATCATCGTTGGGTTCGTCAAGGGGGACGAGTGGTCGAAGAATGTCTTGTTCGTTGGGCTCACCTGGATCGTGACAATGCTACTTGGGAGTTGGTGGGCAGTATTCGCGATCGATTTCCTCAATTCGACCTTGAGGGTAAGGTCCCTCTTCCGGAGGGGAGCAATGATGAGCCACGGGCCGAGCCAGCTAGGAGGAAGTCCACCCGCGAACCCAAACCGAACCCACGTTACGTGGAGTAGTGCAGCAACTGTTATATTATTATTATTATTATTATCATTCTCATCATTGTTTAAAGCTTTGTTATGGAATAAGAACGATAACTTTAATCCACAAACAAAACCTAAGGCTTCTTTCTGCGCCTAGCAGGAAAACTCCTGAATCGAGAGTTTCGGTTCATCATTCCCGCAAGTCCTTTAAGCTCTTTCCTCAACAATGACCGGTTCGAAATCATCACACAACTAGCGCTAGTTCTTTCCTAACCCTTTGCCCTTTGATGATGGTAAGCTTGCTCTCTACTGTGGCTACAATGGTATACTGACTAAGTGTATCCCAGTGAAGAATCACGTTTGTGGTTTACCCACATTGGTTCTTCACCATTATCTTCTTCTTTTTCCTCGTCCCATCCTTTTCTTCATTGTGATATTTTTTGTGACAAAGCAAATTTGTTACTGGCTTCAATTGACATGATTACTCAGATGGAAAGGATAATTTGGGGAAGATGCTCATAAGAGAAGTAGGATTATTGGAATCATTCTGAAACTAGATATTACTCATATATCAATTTTTTGTGGAGGGAGAGGATTATCGTGTGAAAAGGATGGGTAACTAAAGGAAATTAAAGAAATTGTGGGTTGAAAGTTAGTAAACGTTATTTTGAACCGACAGTGATTTGATTTGGTAAACAGGAAGTCTAGCACAATTTGGTTAACGAAAGAAAGGTATGAAGAGGCAAATTTGAGATTGAATAATGAGGCTCAAAAGAGAGATGAAGATGTCACAATATGTTTCTAACCTTTATATCAAGATCGTGTTTTGCGGGCGACCAACACACCCACTCGTCAAGTGCCTGGTTCCCCCTAGACTTCATTCATGATGCAACCCACTAATCCATCCATTCATCAAAATTAGGTTATTTGCTAGTGGATCGATCCAAATCTGAGGGTGAACTGCAGGCATGCCCACCCTAATTGAAAGAATACATACGGGTTATAAAAAATATTATTTAAGCAATTAATTAATAGTTTTCACATTCAAATCCGTGATGGATTATTATATAGGGACCGGATAGAGTGTAATACCCTCTAGTGGTAGCACAATACTAACACAGTTCATTAATGGTATTATATTTACTAGCCACTCGTAGGAGCAACTCCATTTCCCCTCCATCCCTTTGATTTTTGTAGGCAAATTACAATTCGGTACATAAACTTAATAGATGTTATAATTTAGTACCTAAACTCAAATTTTGTTATATATATGTCCAAAAAATATTGAGATCAAATTATATTTTAGTACATAAAAATTTTATTCTCTACATTTTGATACCTAAACTTTTTTAAATTTATTAATAAATCCAAGTTTATAATATTTCCGACCTGCTTAATGACATTTCTACCATTACTTATCCACCTTGCGAAATTGTATTAAAAATTAAATTAGAGTATGTGATAAGTTTTAGGACTTTGATGGTGAGATAATAATTGTATATGATTTGTCAAACACTGCTCTACAAATATAGCACTAAATATTTTTATGCTCTTTCTTGTTTTGTTTTAACGTTTTTGGGTTGCTTCCAATAAAATCCTAGAACCAATCAATAGATCAGTCACCTAGTCCTATCTTATTGCTATAGGTAGTATCATGGCCTGATTCTGGTTGGCAACCTATTCCAATGGATGAGTTGATGATGGCTTCTGACGTTAAGAAGGCCTCCAGGAAAGCAGCTTTGTGCATTCACCCGGGTCGGTATATCTACCTACATTCTAAAACCGGAGCTGCCCTTTGCGAACAATACACTTTGGCAAGGTTGTTTATCTTGCTCAAGGAAGAATGGAACGAGTTCAATGGGTGAAGCTTCAAAATTCGTTCTCTCAATATGAGGTCAGATAGAAAATATAATATGAGCTCATTTTTGTGAGTGTGTATTTGTAAAAATCTAGCATTTTTCTGTCTACAGTAGCGTTAACTTATGTTACGTCTTGCATGTTTGGATAATGGATTGAGGGGGTTGATTGGTATCGTCACTCCAGAGATCAAGCTTTTTTCCCTGGATTTACTAGTAATATAAGACTTAGGCATGCTTAATTTTTATTTTCTTTGGATCGAGCTTGTTGTTTTTCTTTTTTTTTTTTTGGCAAAAGATAATCATATATTGATCCAAAAGAAAGGGAGTTACATCCTGGAATTCAGCCAGGTCTGAAAATCAAAAACACGACACGTAGCCGGCAACAATGAAAGGGCTTTCCTAGCCACCAAATGGGCTACCCTATTGTGACGCCGACCTACAAATCGTACCCTATACCCCGAATGACTGGAAAAATAAGAAAACACTTCTTCAAGCACAGCCCCCATCCGAGTATCACCAATCTCTGCCCTATTGATTTTATCAATAATAACCTTGGCATCACCTTCAAATTGCACCACCGATAACCCACGCCTCCGACACCACCAAATCGCCTCCCGGAGAGCAAGAGCCTCTACGACCAAAGGATCATCGATCCCCTGGAATTGTACTCCCAAAACCCCCAGAGTCTCCCTAGCTGGCGTCATGATTACCACCCCCCCAGCGGAATGGGACCCATGGCGTGTCGCACCATCCCACATACAAATAACCGAGTTATTCTGCACTGGATTCAAGGGGTTTGATATAGGGTTCCCTGTTACCAAAACTGGATCAGGTGGTAGTCGTAACCATTCATCCAGCTGCTGGTTATACTGCCTCAGCAATGCTGGGATCCCAAACTGCTTCCCTTCGAAGACTACCCAGTTCCGAGAACGCCAAATACGCCAGAGGACAGCCACCACCGCACACACAAGATCTGGTTGGCGGACAACTGCCAGTAACTTCTTAAGAAAGAGCGGGAAGGTATGGCGGGGGAGCGCCTGCCCTAGATGCTCCAATCCAGTATAATCCCAAAGGGCACGGGCTACCGGGCAATCCAGAAATAAATGCTCCATTGTCTCATTCTCCGCCCAGCAAACTGGACACCGGGGCTGCACCATGACATCCTTCCCCAGAAGAGCCTCCGTTGTTGGTAGAATACGGTTAAAAATCTGCCACACAAATACTTTCAACTTAGGCGGAATATTCGCCTCCCATAATCGAATCCAACTTTTCCTGTCCATCCAGCTAACCGTGGACCGCCAACTATTAGCACGTTGATCCAATCTCACCGCCAGATGGTACGCAGACTTAACAGAGAAGTCCCCATCCGCCGAGTCATGCCAGACCATTCTATCCTCAACACCACCACGGGGGAGCGGGATGGCTTTGATAGCCTGACAGGTCTGAGGATCAAACCACTGATTAAGCTTAGACTCACACCAACACCCTTCTCCTGGAACAATAACCTCCGCAACCAGGGGACCTCCCCCCTCCGGAAGCACCATCGGGTTAAATTGCGGGGGAGACGGGTGTAAGCGAGGAACCCAGTTAGAAGTCAGGAGGGTGGCCGTCTGGCCATTCCCAATCTGCCATCTAATCCCCTCCTCCAGTAATTGTCGACCATGCAGGATACTTTGCCACCCCCAAGATGGGCGGGATCGCGCTTGAGCAGAGAGGAAGGTTCCCGTAGGGAAATATTTACCCTTATAGACCTGAGCCAACAGAGAGTGAGGTTCAGTAATGATCCTCCACCCAATCTTGGCCAGCAGAGCCTGATTAAAATGCTCAAACCGACGGAAACCCATTCCACCGTCATGCTTGCTTCGACACATATTCCGCCATGACACCCAACGGATTCTGGACTGGTCCTCCTCCACACCCCACCAGAACCTAGCTACATGCTTATCAAGGAGTCTGCACAGGGACAGAGGGAGCTTGAAACATGACATAACATGCAACGGTAATGCCAAAGCGATCGACTTTATCAAGACCTCTTTAGCTGCCCAGGAGAGCGTCCTCCGTTTCCACCCCTGTAGTCTCTCCAGAAGTTTTTCCTCCAAATAACGAAAAGTCATCATCTTAGAGCGAGCAATAAGGGTTGGTAGCCCCAGATACTTATCATGGACCCCTACTGCTCCAACCCCCAGAATCTGGGCCAAAAACTCCTGGTCAGGCAAAGCAATATTCTTACTAAAGCAAACAGCAGATTTATCCAAATTGACCCTTTGTCCACTGAGTTCCTCGTATTCATTCAACACCACAATCAGGTTCTCACATTCCTGGAGGGAACCCCTCAGAAATAAATAGGAATCATCCGCAAAGAACAGGTGCGAGATACGAGGAGCCCGAGGAGCGACTTTAACCCCCTGAAGTTTTTGTTCGGCAATAGCTTTCTGAAGGAGTGCCGCAAACCCCTCGGTGCATAGCACAAACAGGAGAGGAGACAAAGGATCCCCCTGTCGGAGCCCCCTAGAGGGTGAGAAGAATCCAGATGGAGTGCCATTCATTAGAACCGAAAAAGAAGTTGTTCTAAGACATTCGTGAACCCATCCCCGCCAGGTAGAGTTAAATCCCATCTTTTCTAACACAGCAAGGAGAAAGGGCCATTCGACTCTATCATAGGCCTTTTCCATGTCAACCTTTAGAGCCATGAACCCTTTCTTCCCTGTCTTTTTTATCTTAAGATAGTGCATCAACTCATGCCCCAGGAGGATATTTTCCACTATTTGGCGCTCCCGGATAAAAGCATTCTGACCTCTAGAGACAACATGAGGCAACAAACTAGCCAGACGTTCAGCCATAATCTTTGTAATGATTTTGTAGACAAACTGACAAAGGCTTATAGGCCGAAGCTGTTTCATGGTTTCCACGTTATCCACTTTAGGGATCAAGGTCAGCCAGGTATGATTAAAGCTGCGGAGCATCCTGCTTGTTCTAAAAAACGAGCAGACCGCGTCTACAACAGACTCGCCAACAATGTCCCAGAAAGCTTTGAAAAATTTTCCCGTGAACCCATCCGAACCAGGAGCTTGTTTTGAACCCATGGAGAAAACAGTCCTCCTAATTTCCTCAGGGAGGACTTCAGCCGTCAGGCTGTCATTCATTTCCGGAGTAATACTCTGAGCAATGGGTAACATAGCAACCCTTTCTCTTATATTTCCTACTTGGTTCTCCGAGGCAAAAAGGTTACTATAGAAGCTACAAGCAATGCCTGCCTTCCCAGCTTCATCAGTAATCCACTCTCCGTTATCATCTCGGAGACCAGCCACAAAATTACGTTTACGTCTGGTCCTCGTGACTGTATGAAAATATGAGGTATTTTTGTCACCTTTTTTCAACCAGTGGACTCTAGATTTCTGTTGCCAGTAAATCTCTTCCGCATCCCACTGTCTGCTTAATTCAACTTCCAGCTCGCGAATAGTGTCCCAATCAATGGGATGGACCGATCTTACCTGGTTAATTTCCGCCTGGAGTGTTTTGATATTCCGAAGGGAATTCGTTGTACCCGCCCTACTCCAGTCATAAAGTAAGTGGCGCAGCTTTTTCAAGCGTTCCCACAGCTGAAACATAGGAGTACCGGCGATGTCATCCCTCCAAACATAATTAACCATGGCCCGGACCTCCGGATTATCTGCCCAGCGAGCATCAAATCGGAACAATGGACGAGTACTTCTGGAATATGGCTTATCCGAGAGGAGGAGAGCCCTATGGTCCGATCCCT
The DNA here is from genome assembly GCA_946122785.1 of Linum tenue. Taxonomy (NCBI): domain Eukaryota; kingdom Viridiplantae; phylum Streptophyta; class Magnoliopsida; order Malpighiales; family Linaceae; genus Linum; species Linum tenue. The sequence goes on from CAMGYJ010000008.1 coordinate 22,153,936, forward strand.
GGTCAGTAAAATGCTTGACCAAAGTCTCCGGAAAGTGATCAATCCAGCCTTGAGAGCATAAGGCTCGATCCAGTCTTTCTCGAATACAAGCCGCACCCATCCTCCTATTAGTCCAAGTGAACATGTCCCCTTGATATCCCGGGTCATGGAGACCAAGATCTTGCACAAAGTCGCGAAGGCTAATAGATTGAGCTATATTCCAAACGTTCCCTCCCTCCTTCTCACTCTCATGAAGAGTAGTGTTAAAATCACCTATAACCACATAGGGAAGCGAGATAGCAGCACAAATTTGCTGAAGCTGAGCCAACTGAGTTGCTCTGATAGCAAGGTTACAACTAATATAAACCGAAACCACCACATAAGAAAAGGAATTTTCATTAACTTGAGTGCAAATACAAAAATCCGAATTGAAAAACACCGAAGCGTCAACTTCGGGGGACCAAGCTATAACTAATCCACCAGATGCTTCAAACGCATCAACAAAGAAACAACGAGAAATATCAAAACCTAAACCGCGCATACGACGGGACACTACTTTCCGGCTCGATCGTGTTTCAGAAAAAAACACAAGATCCGGTTTATTCGAGCGAATTAACCCAAAAGCAGTTTGAAATGTGAGGGATGGTCCAATTCCTCTCACATTCCAGGCGAGAAGCCTCATTTAATCGGGTGGGGCCACTCCAGGCTGGCTTCCTCCACCTTTTCCATATCCTCACTGTCTTCCACAAACTGTTTCTTCGGAGTTGGGTTGGCCTCATTATGATCACTCAGCTGATCCAAAGAGCGTTTCAAGCTCCCGCCCAAAGGTGGCACTAGATTGGTCCCATATTCGTTGAGACCAAACTGAGCACTCCCATCTCCTTGCACATCATTCTTATCAGTCGGCCCAGCATCCATTACCAGCCCAGCCTCGAAGGCTTGGACCACTTGTTGGACTCGCCCCGCCTGGATTTGGCGGCGAAACTTCCTCTTCCCAGCCGTAGCACGTTTTTTAAGCTCAAACAGGTTGACATCCTCGTCCGAAGACGTGTCATTCAATTCCGCTTGGGCTGGACAGGCCTCGTTGGTGACTTTCCCCAGCTTAGCAAAAACAACGGAGTCATCATCCTCCGCCTCTTTTCCCAAATTCATCTCATGTCCCTCAACCTCTCGGCTAGGCGGGCAAACACGCAAGGGCATGGCATTAATGACCACATCTTTACGTGGCCCCTTCGGTTGCGGCAGCTGCTCTGAGACCACACCTTCCGCCTTTTTGGCTTTCAATTGCAGCTTGGTGCTATGGCGCTGCTGGTTATTAGCCCCAGTCCGAGAGACACACGGTGGAGCATCCGCCTCGCCTGTAGTGCAGTCATCATTTCCCAACGACGCCAAGGGCTGGACGTGCATGGGAATTTCCTGTACTATGAACTCCTCTTCGGATTCCTCCTGGAGAAGCAGCCGGCGCCTTCGTGATGGGTCAATCTCCATGTCGTTGCATGGTGATTGTCGCGAGGGGCGAGCAGCATGATTCCGTCTTGGCCGCCGACCACGCTTCTCAGGACGAGGAGCGTTCTCTTTTTCCTGCTGCATGACCCTTCTCAGGCGCTCCCCTCCTTCCTTTGCTTTTTTCCCGGCCATTATGGGAGATTGAGCAACACGTCCCTGATGTTGGTGGTTTTTTCGGCCCTGGGACCCAATAGCAATGCGAGGGCCCTTAGCTACAGGGAACCGAAGGGTGGGATTCCTCCCTTGCCGATTTGGCGACTCCACCTCCATGAACGGGTTATTGGAAGTCCCCATCCATAGAGGGCTAGTTTCAACCGCCGGCCGCACCCCTGTCTTCCCCGCCTGATGCTTCTCCCGGTCAGCTTCCCGGCGGACTTCTCGCGGCTTAGGAGGGGTCGGTTGGTGACCATTGCCCCTCCGATCTTTGTGCTCAGTGTTCACCCACACCGAACGAGGAGGATAGGGTCTTGGGGTGTCCTCTTCATCATAAATCTTATGGCCCATTTTTTTGGTCAGCATGTGCGGACCAAATCTTTCTTTCCCCGCCGGTGGGTCGAAAGTACAAGTCTGCCGTGAATGGCCAACACGCCCACAGTGAAAACAAAAGCTCGGTAAGTGTTCGTACTTCAAATGTACCCAAAAGCGACCAGTTTCTGCATTTGAAGCCATGATTTGGGAACGCAGCGGCTTGGAGAAGTCTAGCAGAACCTTCGCCTTGATGAATTGGCGCGCTGTATCCGAGCAAGCAAACAGTCCGACCTCCAGCACCTTCCCAATCATGGCCTCCGCAACTTTCTTCCCAAACTGTTTCGTACAGCAGTCCTCCGGTACCTCCCAAAGCTGGACGCGGAAGGGTGCGATGGCCAGGTCATCAAAAGTGCGCCTATTGATGGTAGGGGACCAGGCTCTCAAATGGAGAATCCTGTCTTTGATGACCCATGGAGATTGTTTCAGAACCCAAGCTTTAATAGCTTCCGTTGGGAGAACAAACTCATATAATCCATGGGCAACCATCCTGATCCTGATCCGACTTCTTCCCTGCCATGGGTTGTTCACGGCCTCCCTCAACTCAGATATGGAGAATTGGTTCTCTGAGAAGAGGCGACCCAGCACCGTGCGAGCCCTCAGCATCCTCTCCGTTTGGACATCCTCCAGGGAGAACTCGACAATCTGTTCCTCAGCAATATGCGACATGGTGATCAGCTGCAAGGAAGGGAAGATATCATAAGAGTCATATGGCATTACATCCTCATCAACATGGCGGGAGTCAAAGCCCGACCACGGAAAGCATGATTGAGGGATCACAAGGAGTCGACACAAGACTGACTCTAGCCAAAGCCAAAAATCGTCCCCGATCCCATTAAATATCCACATACCTGTGTGGCGGTCTTCGCTGGCAATGGCAGCACGATTATCAGTTGCAGAGGGCAGCTCTTGTTTTTCTGTGAGAGCATCTCGTTGCCATGCAGTCCTTAAATAGGAGACTGACGTGCAGCTCCCCATTGGCAGCGAGAGACCCAATTGGGTTGGGACTCGGCAAATTAATTTCGATTTTGAATTTTTTATTTTCCAAGACGAATCATTGGATTGACGTCGGTAGTTACGTGAACACGTAACCGCTGAGAATCCTAATCCGTTACAGCGAATCAAAGGCCGCTGAGAGTCCGGAAAGGCTACGATTTTGGCGGCCAGAGAAACCAACGGCGATGCCGTGTTACACTGGGAATTCCTCTCCGGCCGGTGGCCAGGAATAGTTCCGGCCTCCTTTTCGCCACTGAACTGACAGGAAAAACTCGCCCCATCTCGGGGTCTAAGTTTAACCTCAGGGGATAAATCTGGAGAGCTGTCCAGTGAGTTCTGGGCATCGCTCTTGTGGACGGGCTGGATGTCCCCTTCATCCCAACCCATCTCGCTTGCCGACGGCAGTGCGAATCTCCACGCCGTCAATTTGCAGGTCCTTTGTTTTTTACTTGGATGGAGGTCAATAACTGCCTCTTTTACTCCAGGAGAGCTGCGCCTTCTTTTGAAGCTCCCGTGTGTGGTACAAGGGGCCTTATGTTTGGTCCCCGCCCGATATTGCAATCGGGTCTTCAATACCAGACCACCAGCCCGGTGGATATCCTGACAAGCTGCCGGAATCGCCTGATTCTGCGTGCGTTCTTGGTTTGCTATGGCCACTTTCAGTATGCTCTCGCAAAAACGCCAAAGGAGATGGGCGGCGTCATGGAAGAATACCAGGAGAGAGGCGAGAGCCTCTGTCCACATTTTTTTTTTTTGAAGACTTGTACAGCTAGAATCAGGCTTACTTGGTAAGGCACCTCTGGAATGTACTGTCTGACCAGGAAACGTTGTGAATTGTTTGGCTCAAAGAGTACAGATTAAGGAATATCAACATCCAAGAAACAAGAATTCTAGGTTCATGGTTATGGAATAAAGTGATGAAATTGAGTCCTAAAGTGATTGATCTATTGATGAAGACACAATGAGGGGTGACTTGGAATGGAAATCTGGTGTCAAAATATAAAGTCAAAATTTCTATGGTCACAATACTTCACACAAAGCAATTCTTTGATTTCTTGGTTAGTAGTACTAGACAAATTATTCATCTTTGACAAAACAAGGAAATGGTAGGCTGATATTACTAATGAATGTCCTCTATGCTCCAGTCAATAAGAGAACAGAGATCATATCTTCTTTAGATGTTCTTTTGTCTAGCAAGTTCTAAGGGTGATCTTCCCATTAAATTGGAATTACTCTTCGAAGGATGGGTGACAACAAGGGTTACAAGAAGTAGTTGTCTGTTTTAGGAACTGTACACATGGTAGACTACTATGGAACATGATGGTTAGCTAAATATGGTGAGAGAAATGTCAACCGTTGTATCGGAAGAAGAGACTGGAGGTCCATGAAATGGTCTAGAAAATTGAAGGGATGTTGGAGTGTCTTATAATAAGTAATCTGAGTATGGAAAGTGATATGCGTAGAAAGCCATTCTGGTATATGTTAGATCATGTGTTGTAGGAACAAAAATATTCAAGTTGTAAACAATATGAATTGTGTTGTAATTTTTTCCAGTTTGAGTCTGTAGTAAATGGTATTTTGATGAAATGAAACAATGCTTATTCATTATAAAATAGAGGGAGGGCCATTATGTTTTTTTTTTTTAAAAATAGCTCGTATTATCGAGAACAAATAGGTATATTAGAATCACATCGCTGCACGCATCCAAGAACAGAAATCAAATTCTACCAAACTAGGGAACAATGAAATGACTTTTTTGTCCACCAGATGGGTCGTCCTATTCTCTGACCGACCAACAAACGAATACAAACAAAAAGGAAAGCACTACAATAAAAATTGGATTTATTCTAAGATCGCTCCTCCAAGGACATCTTGTCCATCACCAACCACCACTTTGTCCAATACCACCTTCACATCAACTACAAAAACCACTTGTTGAATGCAACAAGATAGGCTACAAGATATCGCATCCCACAACGCCAATAGCTCCACCAAGTAAGGATCCCCTATAGCATCATAAAGGTGAGCCGTAGCCACCAACATTGTGGAACACCCTGCACCCCCTCCCCTTTTCTAAATTGGGAGCCAGGGGGCTAAAGAGCCATGGATCTATGGTACAACCTCCCACTCAATAGTTTGAGAGAAAAACTGAGACAAAAAAAACCAGGGTAGAATAGAGGGTGAAATTTAACACAACACATTTCTTGCTTTCCAAATGTGTTAGAAGAGAGCCAAAATAACAAGAAAATCCCCACAATCCAAAAGTTTTTGCTAAAATAACTCTACATAAGTCATCGAAGAGGTGCCTCAGAGAGGAAGAAGTCCTAAAGTCGTCCATAGATCACTTGCCAACTGACAGTGAACGAACATATTTTCTAGTGTTATCTTCTCACCCAGACAATTTTGACACATGCAATACCTTGTCGTCCATGGGTCGACAAGGCCTCTCCGTTAGGTAGAAGTCTACATGATAGACCGTTATATACACATGTTTTTACCCCTGTTCTTACACCGTTTGAGGTGTTGATTCTCGTGTTTTAGGCCGATTTCACGCTAGGTTGTGCTTGTTTGTGATATTTCAGGTCCTAGTACGTGAATGGAGGCTTGGGAGCGAGTTTGGGGTCGATTGGACGAAGATCGGACGCATGGCGAGGTTCTAAGGAAGCCACACGGGCAGCCCTGGGTATCACACGGCCGTGCAAGTTGCAATTGTGGCCGTGTGATTTTTGCCGAGGCCAAACACGGGCATCCCAGGAAATCCACACGGCCGTGCGACCCTGGCCGTGTGGGATGGCTGAAGGCCAACTTAATGATACGCTGCGTTTCGACTCGCACGGGCAAAGTGGTGAGCCGCACGGCCGTGTGGCCTGCCCGTGTGAGTCGGGAAATTCTGGTTTTTCAGCCAATTTCGAGCCAAAAGTGAGGGAATCTGATTTTCAGAGCAAAAACAGATCCCTAGAGAGAGAAAGTATGAAGAACACATCCTAGAAGCTATCTTGGAGCTGGGTTTCGTCAAATCGAGCTTGGAGATCGTCATAGGAGTGGAAATCATCATCCCGGAGCAGATTTTCCTCATCATTATGAGTATGACTAATCCGATTACTGTTTTCTTCTCTCTCTCTATGGAGTAGAACCCTTCTCTCACTTGGGTATGAAGAACCCTAGTTCCTGGTGTTAGGGATTTGATTGTAATGACTTGGGATGATTATACTGTTTGATTTTAATCGAATGATGCATGTTTATTGAATTGTTTGAAGTCTGATCAGCTTTTCTTGATTTCTGCTGCAACCTGAGATAGATAGAATCTGATTAGGTTGTTATAGCCTCTTCATTCGATAGTAGGAGATTGGTTATACGAGAGTTAGCCAGTTTACTGCTTTGTACTGGAATTCAATTCCAGTAGTGGAGTTCTGTGCTTATTGCTTCAGCTTTCTATCCCGGCGAAGACTAGTCCTCTGCCGGGTAGTTAGACTGAGAGGGCTTGGCCAGCTTAAGAGATTCCAAGCTACTGTCGGATCTTCCGCAGTCTAATCAACAGTGAATCAACCCAGGTGAATTACAATTGAACCTAACTAAGGGGCTAGGGGGACTCATTCCCGAGTGACTCTTTCCTGCTTTTGAAAACCGAACCATTTACTGCTTTCTTACTGCTTTTGCTTTAAACAACAATCACTCGAATTAGTTTGCTAGATAATAAATTATCACGGAGTAAGTAGTAGATCTAGACCCCGGGTTGATAATAGAACTTGCCTGTTACTGCATTCCCGGACTGCGATTACACTTGGTCGCAGTTTGGTGTTGTGTTTTGGCGTGTCAAGTTTTTGGCGCCGTTGCCGGGGACCCCTCTAGGTTATTGGGGAAACGTGAGAATTTGTTACTCTAGCTTTTTCTTTATTGCATTTTTCTCTTCCACCTGTGTGCCTTCACGGGTTGCTTCTGCTGATTGTGTGCAGGTAGTGCATGACCCGTAGCCAGTCGGGAGATCTACTGCCATTAGACCAGGAACTTGAACGAACCTGCAGGAACTTCAAGCGGGCTCTAAAGGCGCGACTGGCTGCGGAGGAGGCGCTGTCACAGCTGCAGATCGAAGAAGAAGAAGAGATGGCTGATCCACAGAACCATGATATGATTAATCCGGAGGAGCAGACCATGGGATCCTACTGGACCGCTAGAGCTGCGGATATGAGGTCACCCATTCAACACCCTCATGTCCCAGCCAACAATTTTGAGGTGAGCACATCCGTAATCACCATGCTGCGCGGTTCAGTAGTGTTCCGTGGTAAGGAGGGGGAGTGCCCCCGATCACATCTCAGGTGATTCCACGAGCTCATCGATGGAATCAAGATCAATGGGGTACCAGCAGATGCCATCCAGCTGAGGTACTTCCCATTCACTCTGGAGGGGCAAGACAAGGAGTGGCTAGACACTCGACCTCCGGGCTCTATCACCACGTTCGCCAACCTGGCGGACAAGTTCCTCACCCACTACCATCCTCCATCCAAGACAGCTGACCTGCAGAAGCAAATTACCCATTTTGCTCAGGATGAGGATGAGACCATCAGGGATGCATGGGAGAGGTACAACAGTCTCTTCCTGAGGTGTCCAAATCATGGCTTCAATGATGCCTTCAAGGTGGGCACCTTCTATCACGCCCTCTTCCCGGAGGACAAGCAGCTGATTGACTCAGTTTGTGGCGGGAACATGCTGACCAAAACACCGCCACATCTGAATCAACTCTTTGAGGAGATGGCGGAGAACGGGTACGATTGGGGCACCGCCAGGAGATCGAGACGAGCACCAGGACGGGGTGTGCATGCTGTAGGCACACAGTCATCTGATTTGGTGCAGGTGGTATCGAAGCTGGTTTCAGCTATCGATCGTTCTGGTTTGATTACAGGTACAGGGCAGCCGCAGGCGATGCACTGCCAGTGGTGTGAGAGCTCCCATCACACCGTAGAGGACTGCCAGGCGATGAAGGAATCAACCACACCCCAGGAGCAGGTGAACTTCATCAATAACGTCAGGCGCAATGACCCCTACAGTAACACTTACAATGAGGGGTGGCGCCAGCATCCTACTTCTCCTGGGGTGGGGCAAATTCCAGACCACCAGTCCCCCAGGGACCACCGGGCTTCCAGAGGCTACCATACCAGCCCAGACAGGGGCAATTCCAGCAGCAGCAGCAACAGTCTCTTTATCAGTCCATGCAGGGGCATGCTGCTCAACCACAGCCGCGACCTTTTCAGCAGCCAGGAGCAGCCCTTGCTGCCCCAGTTCAGAATGATCAGATGGCTGAACTGCGGGACTTGGTGGGTTCTCTCGCCAGTTCTAGTGCTCAGAAGTTCAACACTATCGAGCAGTTCATGGAGAAAGCTTCAAGCAAATTCCTGGAGCTAGAAGCTGGTCAGAGAAACACGCAGGCTGTGCTGCGGGATATACAGACCCAGCTTGGGAGCGTGGATCAGGCAGTGGCTCAAAGGGCTCCTGGTACTCTACCCGGGCAGACCATCCCTCATCCGCAGACCCCGAATGAGCACTACAATGCCATCATGACCAGGAGTGGCAAGATGACTGTTGACCCACTTGCTCGGGAACAAGAGAGAGAGACCCCTGTCTTAGCGTCTCCGGCGGTTGACGAAGAGGCAGAAAAGGAGGTTGAGGTGCCTGCACCTAAGCCACAACCGGTAGTGAAGGAGTATATCCCGAAACTCCCCTTCCCTACTCGGTTGCACAGAGACAGGCTGGAGGCAGAGTTCGAAAACTTCATGGCCATGCTTAAGAAGCTGAATGTCCAAGTGCCCTTCCTGGAGGCACTATCGCAAATGCCTAAGTATGCGAAGTTTCTGAAAGAGCTTCTCTCGAAGAAGCAGAAGCTGAGTGAGCTGGCCACTGTGGAGCTCAGCAAGGAGTGCTCGGCTATTCTGCAGAACAAGCTTCCGCAGAAGAAGAAGGACCCAGGTAGTTTTACTATCCCGTGCTCAATTGATAAATTGCATGTAGAGAGGTCCTTGGCGGATCTAGGTGCTAGTATCAATGTTATGCCGTATAAACTGTTCGAGAAACTAGGCCTAGGTGAACCCCGTGCTACTAGGATGACCCTTCAATTAGCTGACAGATCTGTAGTGCATCCTAGGGGCATAGTGGAAGACCTTCTGGTTAAGGTTGGCAAATTCAAATATCCTGTGGATTTTGTTGTCCTGGACATCAATGAGGACACAGAAGTGCCCCTTATACTGGGAAGGCCTTTCCTGGCCACCGCCAAGGCCCTCATAGATGTGCATGATGGGACCTTAGTTTTGAGGGATGGCGAGGAGCGAATAACGTTTTCAATTGCTAATACTTTACCTGCTTCATCACCTCTGCATGCTGTATCTCACCAGGAGCACCAGTCTGTCGTGTATCCTTCTGTGTTGCCTATTTTGCAGGACCCGCCTCACACACCTTCGCCGCCGCTCCTGACCACTCCATCACCAAAAGTACAAATCAAGGAGGAGTGGCGGCCGAAACTGCAGGCAGCTAAGCCTGCTCGAAAGAGAGCCGGAGACCACTACGAGCTGGTCCCGCCCCCACCTTGGCCATCCGAGTATTCACTCGCTTGCATCCTGCCGGATGGCCAAGTCGAGTTGGCAAATGCTGGTGGCCACATTCGTCGCGTGCATGGCCACCATTTGAAGCTGTACCTCAAGAGCGATGTGGATCCGCTCTTGAAGGCACCTGATCCTATACTTCCCTGAGCATCCATACTGGCGTCCAGCTAAAAGACGGTAAAGAAGCGCTTGTGGGGAGGCAACCCCACCGAGGTTTGCATTTTCTTATTTTTTTCCTTTTGTTTTTTTTTTGTGTTTTTTGAGTCTTGAGATGTTGATCCAGTGTCAAATGTCGTTTTTGAGTGAAAACAGGTTGAATTCGGGGCTCCAGCACCTCACACGGCCAGGCTATAACTTGCACGGCCGTGTGGATTTTATCCCCTGTCCGTGCGAGCTCTCAGCAATTTTCGCACGGCCAAAAGTGCAAATTTGCACGGCCATGTGGCCGACACGGGCAACACAAAATCTCGCACGGCCGTGTGGATTTTATCCAATGGTCGTGCGAGCTCTCGGCAAATTCCACACGGCCAATTGTGCAATTCGCACGGCCGTGTGGAATTCCTCGGCCTGGCCGTGTCGGCCAACACGGGCAAAAGTTCACCTTGCACGGCCGTGCGAGACTGCCCGTGTGGCCGAGGCACGGCCTATATATTCGGCCAGCACGGCCGCGCAGGTCAGGAAATTCAAAAACCTCGTCGGAATCCTCTGAATCTGGCCGGAAAACCGCGACAAACCTCCCTATTTTGATTTTTCTGGCCATTTTTTGTCATTTTTTTCACCAAACCAACCACAAACTCATCCTTCCCACATCAAACGCGGCCTATCCCTCCATTTTGAGGAGATTTGGCCGACGTTTTTGTCGCCGGAGGCGATTTACGGCGAGACTCCGGCGAGGCTCCGACGAGCACTTCCGGCCACTTTTTCGGCGTTTCGTCGCTTCCATCGCCTTCCCCTCATCATCCCCTACACCTCTACTTGAGTCTCCAGGTTTGATTTTGCCCTTAACTTTGTTAATTGTGGAGAATTGGGTGTTAGGGTGCATGTTTAGAGAACCTCATTGAATCTTGTGATTTTTTTGTGCAATTGATTGAGGGGAATGCATGGAGTGTGTTTGAATTTTGTTGGGCAATGTCCCCCTTGATTGTTTGAGCCCTTGTGTGCAAGAATTTTGCCAATTTCATGCTTAACTTAATAGTGCACACAAGGTGTTCGATAAAATGCCTGTTTTCGTACCATTTTGTGGGAGTCGGTTGGGACCCTTATTGATGTGTTTTGAGGGTGTATTTGTTATGAATGTGAACCTTGAGTTGCCTACTTGTTCATGGATGTGCACCCCCACTCAAGTTAGGCTGGCTCTATCGAGTTTTTGACCCCCGAACCATGGATGAAACCATGGTTAGGCTGATTTCTGTTCTTAAGTGTGGGGGTGTGATTGACCTTTCCTTTGGCTCTTTTGGTTCCACTTTGGGTTGTTCTTTTGCAGGACAATGTCGAAACCTGAACTCAAGCACCCGTTCATCCGGGATCTGAGGAGGGGCCCTGACGAGAATCGCTTCAAGCAGGTTCTGGCATGCCCGTTTGGCCAGCACCATTGCTGGTCCAAACGGGAGTTTCGGCGATTGAACTGCTACGAGCAACTCTCCGCCGCCGTCGCCAACCGCACATGGCGCCGTCTGCTCTCCATATGCGAGAAGGTCTACTACGAGCCCGTGCTGGAGTTCTACACGATCTTCAGGCACACACCCACGACCGATTGGAAGGACGATACAACCATCAAATTCAGGCTGGGCGGTGCCCCCCGGTCCATGAGCTACCATGAGCTGGCCGAGGCTCTCGACCTGGATGACGAGACGGACTACATCACCGAGGTTAACGACCCGCCGGAGGTGGACTTCATGAGGCTGTACACCCGCCTGGCTAAGCCAGGCCAGACGCGTCCCTTCTCGGCTGGGAGGACGAAGGCATCCACCCTACTGCTCGACAACTGCCTTCTCCACCACCTGCTGGCGAAGTCTTACACCCCAGCGTCTGATAGTGCCAGCGCCATCACCAAGAGGGCCATGTACTTAATCGCTTTGATCCTCCAGTTCGACCATCCTCTCCACTTGGGATCGGTGGTGGCCAGGACCTTTGAGAAGACTGCTTCGGAACTGAAGATCCTCCACTGCGGCCCTCTCATTACCCGCCTGGCCACCTACTTCGGGCTTTCATTGCAGAGGTGCACACAGCAGGGGGACACCCTCGTCTTTGGCAGGAAGACGATCAGTCACATGCACCTGCTGCGAGAGAACCACGGCGTTCTATGGGTCGAGGGGTTTCCAGAACCTCAGATCCCCGCGGAGACCCAGCCAGAGGTCCAGCCAGAGGGCCAGGAGGAGGAGGCTGCTGATGATGTGGAGCCCGAGGAGGTGGATGCTGCTGCTGCCCCCCGCCCCACCACCTTCGAGTACCGCGGTGGCAGCTCAGCTTTCCCGGGCCAGGATTACTTCTCCTACCAGTTCGAGCAGCTGCGGATCCAGAACCAGCAGATCCTCGACCAGCAGATGCAGTTCTTGCAGCAGTACGCGGAACACCGGGCCGAGTACCAGAACAGGCTGGCTGCTTATGATGAGCGCCTGGACATACTCCAAACCCAGCAGGGGGTGACTCTCGCACACATCGAGCGGGAGAAGCGCCGTTCACGGCGCATGCAGGAGGTCCAGCAGCATTTACTGCAGCTGCTCCCGGGCGAGCAGCCCGTCTGGAGGACTCCCTGGGAGGACTCTCCACTTCCACCTCCCCCAGCGGATGGTGATGATGGTGCTGATGATGATGACGCCTTCATGGACGACATCGATCTGGATAATCTTGGCGACGAGTAGGCTGTACTCGTTGCCCATCTCAGTGTGTTTTGTTTTTCGTTTTAGACTTTTCTGTGTTTGCTCCATGTGTGAGGAGCTTGAACTTCGTGTCGGTTGCTTTTGTTTTTCTTTTTTCTTTTGTGGTTTGTTTCTGTTGTAGCCGTCTGGGCTAACACTTATCCCTAACGCACAGTGTGCTAGTGTGTTCTTGGTGTTCGTTTCGTGCAGAACTGTCCATCTTCCCGTTTGTCTCTCGCTGACTGGTCCACTTCCAGTCCTCCAGCAGTATTTCAATCCGGTAACATCGTTCCCCTTATCTCTCCCTCTACTCCATTGAGGGCAATGTCGTGCTTAAGTGTGGGGGGTGCTTTGTATCGGTTGGACTATATATTTGTGTGCTTGGAGCCTAGTCCGCTGTCCGAATCTTACGATTTGAGGGCTCCAAGTAGTGCTGTTTGATCATATTGGCACTGTGTTTTGATTGATGAATTGAATGGTTTTCGGATTGATGCATGACAGCTTGATTGTGACTAGGACAACCAATGATGAGGACTGAGATGTGCAGTAGAACTATGTAGGGGTTCAGTTTTTCAACTGTTTGCTTACCAACTGTGCCTTGATTTAATCACTTGTTCTTGACAGTCGTTTATGCATCTAGTTCAGGGAATTAGAATGTGAGATAGAGCATATAGGTAGCCATGTGAGATTTGAGCCTGCTCGTTTCTTTCTTGTGCGATAGATCCCTCTTCCATGATGTGTAGCATTCACGTTGTCACTAGCTAAGATGATGGGGGCATAGGATTAGCCCACGACCAAACTGACCGTCCTGATGTGTCATATCCCCTAGTCAGCCCCTTTGAGCCGTGTGTTATCCTTTCTTTTTGGTCTATAACGAAAAAATCACCCTTTTGCATCTTTTAGAAGGTTCCACAGAGTGATTTTTACATATTCTCTGCTGTTTCTGCTAAAGTTGATGTGAGTGTTGGAGGTAGTGATTAAAAGTTGGGCAGGTGTTTGAAATATGTGCAGAAGTGGTGGCTCTCTTAAGAAATGGAAAGAAAATGAAAGGAAAACAAAGAAAAAAATTGAAAGCAAAAGAGAGCCACTACCAAAACTCTGAATAATGCCCAGTAAGTAGTGTCTCTGAGCAGTCTGGCTTGGAAGTGCTGATGTTTATACCTCCTTCGCTTTTGTACTCTTGAGATGTTGAGTATTGCAGAATAGCAGAAAGGAAATACCGGTTTGTTTGACTATGATTGTGTGGGTTGGAAATGTGGAACCTTGTGTTTTATGAATGCTTCCACCACCTAAAAGGTCTTTTCCCCATGTCCAAGACCCTAGCCAGTCATTTGAACCTGTGTCTAAGACCTCCGGATTAGTTAGTGGTGACATTCCCTATGTGAACTCTATTATTTAGAGACTGCCATCATGGTGAAGAGATGATAGGGATTGAGAGAAATAGCATGCGCATTTTTCGCATCAAATCGTCCTGACCCCACTGGTCGAGAGTGAGTGATTCATTTTCATATTCTTTATACTCTTGTACCCCGGTGAGGACCTAGATTGCTCGGTCTTTGTTCTGATGTCTTGAGTTGGATGCATGAGTTGACTGTTTTGAGTGAGTGGTTGAGTCAAGTCTAGGTTGGTTGGTGAACAGAAGGGAGACTCTTCCTTTACTCAATTTTCTGCACTCGAATGTCCTTTGTGGTGGTTGTCCAGGTTGTTATTGAGGTTGTTCATGTGTTGATGTTTGAAAACCAGTACGATTCACGTGTTCGGTGCCTTTATGACTTGTCCCCAATGTTGGTTGATTGAAATATGTAAGCTTACCTGGTGTCTGACTTGGTTTGCTTGGGGACAAGCAAACAGTTAAGTGTGGGGGAGTTTGATAGACCGTTATTTACACATGTTTTTACCCCTGTTCTTACACCGTTTGAGGTTTTTGATTCTCGTGTTTTAGGCCGATTTCACGCTAGGTTGTGCTTGTTTGTGATATTTCAGGTCCTAGTAAGTGAATGGAGGCTTGGGAGCGAGTTTGGGGTTGATTGGACGAAGATCGGACGCATGGCGAGGTTCTAAGGAAGCCACACGGGCAGCCCTGGGTATCACACGGCCGTGCAAGTTGCAATTGTGGCCGTGTGATTTTTGCCGAGGCCAAACACGGGCATCCCAGGAAATCCACACGGCCGTGCGACCCTGGCCGTGTGGGATGGCTGAAGATCGACCTAAGTGATACGGCGCGTTTTGACTCACACGGGCAGTTGGGTGAGCCACACGGCCGTGTGGCCTGCCTGTGTGAGTCGGGAAATTCTGGTTTTTCAGCCAAAGTGAAAAAATCGGATTTTCAGAGCAAAAACAGAGTCCTAGAGAGAGAAAGTACGAAGAACACATCCTAGAAGCTATCTTGGAGCTGGGTTTCGTCAAATCGAGCTTGGAGATCGTCATAGGAGTGGAAATCATCATCCCAGAGCAGATTTTCCTCATCATAATGAGTATGACTAATCCGATTACTGTTTTCTTCTCTCTCTCTATGGAGTGGAAGAATTCCCAGAATACAGCCAAAATTAAGCATTATTCCCATAATACATAACTTTTATAAAATTTTCCCAAAATACCCAAGTTTCAAGGGGTTCGAGTTCCATAAACTCGAACAACTACACGGTTCGATGTTTAAAAACTCGAACTACAACCACATCGCGTTCATAAACCTTGATCAAGTGTAGATTGAGTTTGGACAACTCGATCAGAGTAGATCGATTCTGGTAAACTCGATCAAACTAGTTCGAGTCTGGTAACCTCGATCAATAGAGTTCGAGTTTGCAAAACTCGATTTCACTTGATCGATGCTAATAAACTCGATCCGGTGAATCGATTTTAAAATCCTCGATCAAAATCTGCATAAGAACGACGACCTTAAACTCGAACCCTTTAGATCGGTCCATATGTCCTCGAACCACTAGTCAACCGAAGTGTCAGGATAGGGTTGCAGGGATAAGATTCTTTGTTGGGGTAGATCGATTTTTAGGGACTCGAACTAGTGTGGTTCGATTATACTAAACTCGAACCACTGCTCAATCATTCTGTCCCGTCGCTTTCGGTCCGACATGCTCCAGAATAGGGTGCAGGGGGGTAAAATTATTGGTTGCGGTAGATCGAGTTTGTTGGACTCGAACTAGGGTAGATCGAGCTTGTTGGACTCGAACCACTGCATCAGTTTACGATGATAAAAAGCCATCACTTAGCACATTCTGGCAGCTCTTTTACTTTCTATCTTCTTTCTTCCAAACACAAACTGCAGCAGCTGGGGCACCATAGCTCAGCAAAGAAGAAAATTTTTGGAGGTAAGTTCTACTTACGTTGTTTGAATGAGCATATTAGAATTTTGGATTAATTTAGAATTGTTTGTACTGTATGTAATGAGCTGCTTCTATAAACTGCAGAAATGGGTAGAAATTTTCAAAAATTCGACTTATTGATTCGGTGGAATGGTCGAATTACACATTTTCATGATAGTATTGACTACGAAGATGGTGAATCAAGTACTGTCCCGATTAAGAGCATATTTACTTGGCAAGAACTCAGCCATATTTGTGCGGAACGATGTTGCATAGGAGGGAGAAGAGTATGCAAGATGACTTACCGTATGCCGGTTTACAAGGATTATGCACTTGTATATGAAGGATCCGTTTTGTCTGACGATGATGATGTTAATATGATGGTGAGATTTATTGCAGAGAACAGATTTTCAACTGCTGAGGTGTATGTCGAGACAGAAGTTGTTGGCCAATATGGTGGGGGCGGTTATACCGAACAAGGTGAAGGATCGGGAGGTTTTTCCGGTTCAGGAGATTTCAGAGTGCGGCATGATGCACCATGGCCAACATACGAGGATCGAACTGCAACTGGTCCATTGGTGGAACATGACGGACAGGAGTGGCCAGTATGGGGTGAAGAATGGAATTACATAAGGGCACTCAGATAGTCACCCAGACAAGCATCTACACCAGCATCTGGCATCAACAATGATCCATATGTGGATAAACCAAGTCCTCCGTACACTAGCGATGCAAGCGACGTGGAAGATGAAGAGTTAGAATCAATGAGTAGTTCAGATGGTGAAGATCTGGAAATTGACGAGGGGGGATTTGAGCCCCCCACACCTCACTACACGATGGTGCCACAACATCCTCTCTATGCTCACAACGACGATCCTGACCTCCCTCCTATACCAATCTGGACTCCTGACTCTGGATTCGTGGTTGGCCAAACATTTGCAGGAAAGCCACAGGTGGTCGATGCATTGAAAGAAACTGCTATGAGAAGAAGCTTTCAATATCGTGTCATCACTTCTGACACTAAACAAATTCATGTTCGTTGCGAGAACCATGGCGACGGATGCATGTGGCATGTTCGGGCGGCATATGTTAAAAGAAATGGGGCTTGGCTCATTCGTAAGACAGACAACAACCACACTTGTAGGTCGTCACTGATTTCTCTAGATCACCGACAATTGAGTGCAAGGAAGGTTGCACAAACAATCAAACATCTGATTGAGGCACAACCTGGGATCACCGTGAAGAGTGTCATCGCTGAAGTGAAGAATCGGCATGGCTATACCATCAGTTACAAGAAAGCATGGCATGGGAAGCAAAAAGCTATGGCAGAGGTGTATGGTGATTGGGAAGAGTCATTTGCTAACATGCCTCGTTTGATTCTTGCAATGGAGGACAAGAATCCTGGGTCTGTTTTTGTGCCTAGTTACGAAGATTTCTATGGAGGTACTAAACGCGTGTTTAAGAGACTATTTTGGGCATTCAAACCATGCATTGATGGTTTCACCCATTGTCTGCCAATAATCCAAGTTGATGGCACCTTTCTGACCGGCAAATACAAGGGCACTCTACTCGTTGCCACTAGTGTTGATGGCAGTATGCAACTTATCCCCCTTGCTTTTGCTATAGTCGAATCGGAGAACAACTTAAGTTGGGCATGGTTTTTTCCCAACTATACACTCGTGTCACTCAACGGAAGGACATTGCCATACTGTCTGATCGACACCATGGAATTAGACATGCTTTCTACGACGTGCCCGAGGAGCTAGGGTGGAAGTGGCGCTGGTGCATACGACATTTCAAAAGCAATTACGGGAAGCACTTTGGTAGAACTTATGGACAACGTGCAGTTTGGCACGCTGGTAAGAACAAATAAGATGTTGTGATTATATCAATTGGTTGAATGCGTATACTCCTTTACTAACCTTATTTTTGCTTTATTGTAGCTATTGCTTTTCAGACTCGAAAGTTTGCAGACAAAATGAAGAGCATAAGGGAGGTCCACTCTGAAGGTGCAGATTGGCTAGAAACTCATCCTTATGAGAGGTGGACGTTACATCAAGACGAAGGGTATAGGTATGGAATAACAACAACGAACATGGGTGAGTGCCTCAATGGTTTGTATGTTGGTCTTCGTGCAATGCCTATCTCATCTATAGTCTTGCATACCTTCTTTCGTACGGTGACATGGTTCGTTGAACGCTACCAAGCAGCATATCAGATGTTGAATGCTGGAATCTACATCCCAAAGAAGATTACGGATGATATGAAACCATGGTCAGAAAGGGCAAAATGGCATAAGGTGACTTTATTTAGTCGAAGAGATTCCCGCTTTTCAGTAGTAACAGGAAGTGGACCAGATAGTTCAAAGGGTGGTAATGCTCAAACAGTTATACTGGATGCAAAGAATGGAATTGGAGAATGTACTTGTGGGAAGTTTCAAGGGAGACACCTGCCTTGCTCTCATGCATATGCAGCTGCGAGAAGCGTTAATTTGTTGTAATTTGAATTTTATGGTGTGATTTAAGAACTTTATGTTGTGGAATAGAACAACTTAACAATGCATGAGAAATAGAACAAATTAACAACCTCATTAGAAATAGAACAACGGAACAACGTCATTAGAAATAGAACAACTTAACAACTCTAAAGAAATAGAACTACTAAACAATCTAAGGAAATAGAACAACGGAACAACGTCATTAGAAATAGAACAACTTAACAACTCTAAAGAAATAGAACAACTTAACAACTCTAAAGAACACCTCACTCTTGTTCACCACGTCCGCGTCCCTCCCTTCGACGTCTATTCCTTGAACGAACTCCATATCCAATTCCAGTATTTCGTGGCAATGGAGGTGGGGTTGCAGTGGCTGGAGGAATGGGAGTCTGGAAGCTTTGATGCGGGGTTTGAAATTGATGACCATACGATGAATAGTAGGCTCCTCCTCCCCCTCCTTGAGCAGAACCTGATGATCCCTCTCCGAATTCCCTTCTGGCGGGAGGGAATCCATACTCGTATGGGTGGGGAAGTGCCACATCTTCTCGTACATGCACAGGGACGTTAACTGGCTCTTGCCGACGTTTACTCCTCCTTGGTGGTGATGGCGGGAGAGATTCAACTTCAATGGCGTGGGAGGAAGGACGTGGCGGTGCAGGAGCAGGAGGATATGCAATGACATCCCTTCGGATTTCCCGCGAACATAACAAGAGATTCTTGAAGAGCTTCTTCAAGAATGAAATTTTCTCCCCTGGCACAGCATCTTCTGGTTCATTCTCCAACGTCATTGATGCAAGTTCCAACCCATCAACCTAAATAATAAACATGTTAGTAAACACTATTTGTGTAGCTAAAGTGATTATAGTAAATAGATATTGTGCTTACCAATGAACCGATCACGGCGCCACGTTTGGTTACCCATCTTTTTGTGAACTTGCGGTACCAAACCATGTATTCATCTTGGTACCCCATTGGCCTCGTCATTGGGATCCCATCAATTGCATACGTTTGACGAGACTCCCACATTTCGATCCATCTATGGTGCTTGGTTGGCCAATCACTTATTGCACCCCGCAGATCCTTGCTGTACTTGTGGAGTGACTTATGTACGTCCGGAAGTGGGAGAGGAATCGGTTGCGCCCAATTATATTGTCGGACACATCTATCCGGGAGGTGCCACTCGACAATGTTGTGGCAAATCACAGGCAACTTGCACGACCAGAGTCGGCGATCCTCAGGGTATCGCAACTCGTACAAATCCTTTGCTCCGTTCGGATACGGATCCCACTCCACCTAAGTTTCAACACAACAAATAAATTAAAATTGAAGCAAATAATTTCAACAAATAAAATAGGATTCATAATCATAAAAATAAATAATGGGCTAAGACAAATAATTCAACAAATAAAATAGGATTCATAATCATAAAAATAAATAATGGGCTAAGACAAATAATTTCAAAAAATAAAATAGGATTCATAATCATAAAAATAAATAATGGGCTAAGACAAATAATTTCAACAAATAAAATAGAATTCATAATCATAAAAATAAATCATAGGCTAAGACTAAGACAAATAACTTCAACAAATAAATTAGAAATAAATAATCATAAGCTAGAATGTTACCTCGTTGAATTCTAGACGGTCAAGATGTTGGCGGTACCCGTCTAGAGAGGTGCCACTCGTGATAGCTCCAATCCATCTAGCACCATAAGCCCATTGTCGTAGTGGCTCATCGGGACCCCAACTGTTGGCAGGGCAGATCGGAGCGAAAGTAGGAAGGTGCTCCCAAACCCATAGTTGGAGGATGAACATGGGACCACCCGCTTGCTTTGTTTTCGGATCCGTACACTTGCACAACTCCGAATATATCATGGCCAAACAAGCAGATCCCCAACTTTTTCTCCCAATCTCGTCCCAATCTCCCAAAAGAACTCGAAGCCACATACAATGCATATTTCCACCAGACTTGTTCGGAAACAAAAATCCTCCAACCAAACAAATAAGGTAGATGCGAGCATACCTCTCTATCTGAGCATCTGTGGCATCCTCCGGTAATTCCCCAACGGTCCTCACTAGCCAAGGTATCAATAACATAGACTTGTGTAGAGGTGGTACACGACGACCTTCTTCTGCTTCCTCGGGGATGTTGATACCTAAACGCTCGCTTATAAATTGGCCCCAACCATTCAATGGTTTCTGTGAACTTTCAATTATTGCATCACCATCGATTGGAAGCTCTGTCAGCATGGCTACGTCCTTCAACGTAATCGTCATCTCTCCCTCTAGAAGGTGGAATGTGTGCGTTTCTTTTCTCCATCTTTCCACCATTGCCGTAAGAAGGTTGTTGTCCATCTCCATCCCCACAAACTTTCGCACCCTCAGCAATCGCGCTCTTTCAATGAAGGGCTCGATATGATCATCCCATTTAGGCAAGCGAGATAGCGACCGATGGGTGATTACGTCAAGTTGTTCCTGTAGAAAAAAAAATATTAATTATTATACAAAAAAAATTAGAAGAATACTATCACATTTAAAAAAAGAAAAGTAAATGAGGAAGTGCTTACCGGATCTGCCGCCCAAACACTTTCAGACCGATGGTAAGGTTGCTCATCCAACAAATCGGTTTCTCGCGGTTCGCCTTGAATGTATAATCTAGGATCGTAAATACTCGGATCCATCTCGACAATTTTGAGTGATAGAAGTACCAAACTAAAGAAAAAAAATCTGATGCGGAAGATCGGGTTTAGCCGCAACCACAGAGCATATTTTTTTCTTCAAGAGTGGTGGGAGGAATTGAGGAAGAAGAATGGAGTGGTGTGGGATTTGGTGGAATGGAAGGGGGTATTTATAGCTGCAGTGGGAGAGTGGATCGAGTTTACAAAACTCGAACTAGGGCATCGATTAACAGGTACTCGATCCGCGTCAAAAGAAGATCGCGGATGTCTCCATCGAACGAACCAGATCGAGTTTGGGGACCTCGATCAACGGTTGTTCGCCATTGACGTCATCGATCCGCGTCAAATAAATCGACCATAAGAGATTCGATCGACTGCATCGAGTTTAACGCACTCGATCCGCGTCAACCCTGCTTCGCGTGTTTTGGAATCGAACGGCGTGGATCGAGTTTACTGTCCTCGATCAATGGTAGTGCGCGCCTTACGTCATCGATCCGCGTCAAGTGGATCGATTGCCACAAACTCGATCTACCTGCATCGATTTTATTCCGCTCGATCCGCATCTTCACCACTTCGATTGTTGAGCAATCGAACGGCCTAGATCGCTTCTTTTGGCATCGATCTATGGTAGAGCGCTGGCCATCTCATCGATCCAGTTCGTGTAGATCGAGTGTTATATCCTCGATGCACGTGGATCGATTTGCTTTCAATCGAACCCCTCCTAGTTCGAGTTTTTTAAACTCGATCCATGTCAAACTTTGGTAGTTTGGGAATTTTTTATAAAAGTTATGTATTGTGGGAATTAGTTTTAATTTTTACTGTATTTAGGGAATTAATCCCTATGGAGTAGAACCCTTCTCTCACTTGGGTATGAAGAACCCTAGTTCCTGGTGTTAGGGATTTGATTGTAATGACTTGGGATGATTATACTGTTTGATTTTAATCGAATGATGCATGTTTATTGAATTGTTTGAAGTCTGATCAGCTTTTCTCGATTTCTGCTGCAACCTGAGATAAATAGAATCTGATTAGGTTGTTAGAGCCTCTTCATTCGATAGTAGGAGATTGGTTATACGAGAGTTAGCCAGTTTACTGCTTTGTACTGGAATTCAATTCCAGTAGTGGAGTTCTGTGCTTATTGCTTCAGCTTTCTATCCTGGTGAAGACTAGTCGTCTGCCGGGTAGTTAGACTGAGAGGGCTTGGTCAGCTTAAGAGATTCCAAGCTACTGTCGGATCTTCCGCACTCTAATCAACAGTAAATCAACCCAGGGAAATTACAATTGAACCTAACTAAGGGGCTAGGGGGACTCATTCCCGAGTGACTCTTTCCTGCTTTTGAAAACCGAACCATTTACTGCTTTTGCTTTAAACAACAATCACTCGAATTAGTTTGCTAGATAATAAATCATCACGGAGTAAGCAGTAGATCTAGACCCCGGGTTGATAATAGAACTTGCCTGTTACTGCATTCCCGGACTGCGATTACACTTGGTCGCAGTTTGGTGTTGTGTTTTGGCGTGTCAAGTTTTTGCTAGAATTATGTAGGGGTTCAGTTTTTCAACTGTTTGCTTACCAACTGTGCCTTGATTTAATCACTTGTTCTTGACAGTCGTTTATGCATCTAGTTCAGGGAATTAGAATGTGAGATAGAGCATATAGGTAGCCATGTGAGATTTGAGCCAGCTCGTTTCTTTCTTGTGCGATAGATCCCTCTTCCATGATGTGTAGCATTCATGTTGTCACTAGCTAAGATGATGGGGGCATAGGATTAGCCCACGACCAAACTGACCGTCCTGATGTGTAATATCCCCTAGTCAGCCCCTTTGAGCCGTGTGTTATCCTTTCTTTTTGGTCTATAACGAAAAAATCACCCTTTAGCATCTTTTAGAAGGTTCCACAGAGTGATTTTTACATATTCTCTGCTGTTTCTGCTAAAGTTGATGTGAGTGTTGGAGGTAGTGCTTAAAAGTTGGGCAGGTGTTTGAAATATGTGCAGAAGTGGTGGCTCTCTTAAGAAATGGAAAGAAAATGAAAGAAAAACAAAGAAAAAAATTGAAAGCAAAAGAGAGCCACTACCAAAAATCTGAATAATGCCCATTAAGTAGTGTTTCTTAGCAGTCTGGCTTGGAAATGCTGGCATTTATACCTCCTTCGCTCTTGTGCTCTTGAGATATTGAGTATTGCAGAATAGCAGAAAGGAAATACCGGTTTGTGTGACTGTGATTGTGTGGGTTTGGAAATGTGGAACCTTGTGTTATGAATGCTTCCACCACCTAAAAGGCCTTTTCCCCATGTCCAAGACCCTAGCCAGTCATTTGAACCTGTGTCTAAGACCTCCGGATTAGTTAGTGGTGACACTCCATATGTGAACTCTAGCATTTAGAGGCTGCCATCATGGTGAAGAGATGATAAGGATTGAGAGAAATAGCATGCGCATTTTTTGCATCAAATCGTCCTGACCCCACTGGTCGAGAGTGAGTGATTCATTTTCATATTCTTTATACTCTTGTACCTCGGTGAGGACCTAGATTGCTCGGTCTCTGTTCTGATGTCTTGAGTTGGATGCATGAGTTGACTGTTTTGAGTGAGTGGTTGAGTCAAGTCTAGGTTGGTTGGTGAACAGAAGGGAGACTCTTCCTTTACGCGATTTGCTGCACTCGAATGTCCTTTGTGGTGGTTGTCCAGGTTGTTATTGAGGTTGTTCATGTATTGATGGCTGAAAACCAGTACGATTCATGTGTTCTGTGCCTTTATGACTTGTCCCCAATGTTGGTTGATTGAAATATGTAAGCTTACCTGGTGTCTGACTTGGTTTTCTTGGGGACAAGCAAACGGTTAAGTGTGGGGGAGTTTGATAGACCGTTATATACACAAGTTTTTACCCCTGTTCTTACACCGTTTGAGGTGTTGATTCTCTTGTTTTAGGCCGATTTCACGCTAGGTTGTGCTTGTTTGTGATATTTCAGGTCCTAGCACGTGAATGGAGGCTTGGGAGCAAGGTTGTCAACCCGCGGGTCGACCCACGGGTCGACCCAATTTGACCCTGACCCGGTGAGAAAAACGGGCCGCACGCACCCGCCGGGCCGACCGCTATAAGGTACCGGGTTGGAGGTCAAATTGTGTCATTTTTTTCTTTAGTTTGCGAAATGCGCCTATTTTCCAATTTTTCTTTTCGCCTAACTCAATCTTTGGAATACTAAG
The DNA here is from genome assembly GCA_946122785.1 of Linum tenue. Taxonomy (NCBI): domain Eukaryota; kingdom Viridiplantae; phylum Streptophyta; class Magnoliopsida; order Malpighiales; family Linaceae; genus Linum; species Linum tenue. The sequence continues at coordinate 22,178,083 of CAMGYJ010000008.1, forward strand.
TTGAACATTTGAATATTTATGTTATATAAGTGTGTGTGAATTTTCACTATATGTTGGATCTAAGTATGATATGTTATTTTAGTGTAATATTATATGTTATAACTCATATGTTAGATAAGATTTGATATAATTTATGAGGATAAGTACAATATAATGACTCTTTCTATATTTCCGGGCCAAACCGGGCTAAAACGGTTGACCCTTTAACCCTTGACCCACTAGCTCGACCGGGTCCGGGTCAACCCGCGGGTTGACAACCTTGCTTGGGAGTGAGTTTGGGGTCGATTGGACGAAGATCGGACGCATGGCGAGGTTCTAAGGAAGCCACACGGGCAGCCCTGGGTATCACACGGCCGTGCAAGTTGCAATTGTGGCCGTGTGATTTTTGCCGTGGCCAAACACGGGCATCCCAGGAAATCCACACGGTCGTGCGACCCTGGCCGTGTGGGATGGTTGAAGGCCAACTTAATGATACGCTGCGTTTCGACTCGCACGGGCATTTGGGTGAGCCACACGGCCGTGTGGCCTGCCCGTGTGAGTCGGGAAATTCTGGTTTTTCAGCCAATTTCGAGCCAAAAGTGAGGGAATCGGATTTTCAGAGCAAAAACAGAGCCCTAGAGAGAGATAGTACGAAGAACACATCCTAGAAGCTATCTTGGAGTTGGGTTTCGTCAAATCGAGCTTGGAGATCGTCATAGGAGTGGAAATCATCATCCCGGAGCAGATTTTCCTCATCATTATGAGTATGACTAATCCGATTACTGTTTTCTTCTCTCTCTCTATGGAGTAGAACCCTTCTCTCACTTGGGTATGAAGAACCCTAGTTCCTGGTGTTAGGGATTTGATTGTAATGACTTGGGATGATTATACTGTTTGATTTTAATCGAATGATGCATGTTTATTGAATTGTTTGAAGTCTGATCAGCTTTTCTCGATTTCTGCTGCAACCTGAGATAGATAGAATCTGATTAGGTTGTTAGAGCCTCTTCATTCGATAGTAGGAGATTGGTTATACGAGAGTTAGCCAGTTTACTGCTTTGTACTGGAATTCAATTCCAGTAGTGGAGTTCTGTGCTTATTGCTTCAGCTTTCTATCCCGGCGAAGACTAGTCATCTGCCGGGTAGTTAGACTGAGAGGGCTTGGTCAGCTTAAGAGATTCCAAGCTACTGTCGGATCTTCCGCAGTCTAATCAATAGTGAATCAACCCAGGGTAATTACAATTGAACCTAACTAAGGGGCTAGGGGGACTCATTCCCGAGTGACTCTTTCCTGCTTTTGAAAACCTAACCATTTATTGCTTTCTTACTGCTTTTGCTTTAAACAACAATCACTCGAATTAGTTTGCTAGATAATAAATTATCACGGAGTAAGCAGTAGATCTAGACCCCGGGTTGATAATAGAACTTGCCTGTTACTGCATTCCCGGACTGCGATTACACTTGGTTGCAGTTTGGTGTTGTGTTTTGGCGTGTCACTACACAAGATCTGCCATAAGAAAAACCTCAACTTGAGAGGAACACGACCCCCCAAAATTTTGACCACAACGCAATATCCCAAAGAAGGACCTTTTGCTTGATGTATCCATCCTGATTCTAACTAAGCTGAGCAGTCAAATGATAGCCCGACTTAACCATGTAAACACCATATGCTTCATAATGCCATACCATCATGTCAGGGACTGCCAAAGTAGGTAAGGGAATAGACCGAGTCATGAAAACTATATCTTCATAAAATAATTGACGCAACCTAACCACATTCAAAGTCCTCGTCGTGTGAGAGATAAGAGAATCATCCGTCCCTTGTGCCCCCAAAGCCTCCACCCGTAGGCATGGAGGCCATGGGTATAAAACCATAACCCAATCCGTCATAGATATGTGTATATCCACCCGTAGGCATGGAGGCCAGACTTATTCTCAAACGTTCATCTTCTTCTCGTTTTCCTTCCCAATACACAAACACAAAAGTCAGAAAGATTGCTGCTTTCGGACTTTTCTTGGAGATACTCCTAGAGGTGATTTGCTCAATCCTACTAGTAATTAGTAGTGTGGGTAAATAACACTCTAAGGATAGTGATCTAATCAGTAATCACGCCTTCAATATGTTCTCTTCATTCTCATTTCTGACAACTACAATATATGCTTGGAAGTACTTTCTGGTACAAATTGAATTTTTATCATAACATCAAATATACAAATTTAGTTTGTACTATAATAATTTTGTATGAAAATGTAAAGGTACAAGTTGAATTTGTATCATAACATTAAATGCACAAATTCAGTTTGTATAATATAGGCTTGTTGGGGTTCTAACCACCTAGTCGCGCTAGCCACCACCCTATTGACCGCTTAGCGCGCGCACACTAAACCAATAGCGTGCGAGCCTAGACACATACGCGGCTAAACACCCTGACTTCTAAAGAACCGCCTCGAGAACCTGCTCACTAATTCCTGACACGCCGGTCTTGTCACATTAATTATTCACCAACCAAGGCTGAGACTATAACAGTCAATAAATGAAATTATGAATTTGTACCGCGTAAATTTTAAAAAATATTAAAGCATAAGTAGTTTAAAAATGAGTTTTGCATTAATGCACAGGGTTTTATACATTTTTATACGGTTAATATCGAGATACTTTTTTTGCGATCAATCAAGTATCAAAATGAATTCACAATTAGTAGTATCATATATGGCTCCAGAGTCCAGATTAGGGATGACAATGGGTCGGGTTGGTGCTGATTTTGTCAAACCCAAACCCAAACCCATGGGTTTATCCGCCAAAAAAACCCGGGGTAAAACCCGTTGGGTTTGAAAAACTCAAACCCAACCCAACCCGCTGGGTATCCACGCGTTCATGGGTACCCGTGGGTTTTTGTTGTAAAAAATTTACAATAACAAGTTTCTTTCAAAATAAAAGTTTAAATCAATTTTCTCATACAAATTATTCATACAAAAAACATCAATCTAAGTTTCTCTCACAAACCGCAAATGATCAATACAAATTGTTCAAAATTAAAGATAAACATCTATAAACAATAAGATTAATTGAAAACTTCTTCCTCGTCAACTAAGTTTCTTCACTCTCCACTTCATAATATCAACTTCATTATAAACAATTAGAAAGAACAAATTATACATGTCTCCACAAACATAAAGAATATTAGTTGTTTAAGGAAGATATATTATTTAGAATATTAAATATACCGGAAAAATAATTATATGTGTGTGAGCGGGTACCCATGGGGCGGGTTTACCTAAACCCAAACCCAACCCGATGTGGTGAATAGTGTAACGGGTTTAAACCCAAACCCGGCCCAAAATCCGTCAACACGGATTTTACCCGCGTTGACCGGATTGGGTCGGGTGGGTACCCATGAGTTCGGGTTTTGTTGCCATCCCTAGTCCAGATACCTGGTTGCTTATCAATATGTAACCAAATCTCACACATGACCCATCAGATTTAACTGGGCTCAGAGAACCTAGATCTAAGTGTGGAGAATTAAATACATTTTTATTTTTACATGTTTTTTTAATCGGCTCATATCTTATTCGTTTTAACTTGGATTTCAATTTTTTTTTGCATATATGGAACGAGTTCGTTGTATACTCCTAGTATGAGGTGCTATCTTGTAGTACACAATGTTGAAAGTCGTAAATGACAGTTAGTATACTCCTACTATCATGTAATCAATCATCCTACAGTCTTGGTATGTTCATACCACCATGGTAAGCTTTTTCATACCATATGGATGCTCTTATTTAATACCAGTCAATATCATATGGTATATACTGGTAAAAAATGGCTTAGTTTTTTTGTTTTAAAAATATATCAAAGTGGATATCATTTTGAACACCACAATTAATCTGATCTAACTGTGCAAAAGATTTCGACTTAAAACGAGTGAGAAATCGTCCGTTAAAAATTAAAGAATAAAAAATTAAAGACTTTCTAAAAGAGAAAAGAGACGCTGATGTGATGGATCATAATTGGGTTATGGATTATTACTCAACATAAACATAAAGTTATGCATGTATCGATTCCCATCATATATACCCAAAATAAAAAAGTATCCTTTGAATTTTTATAGCATTAGTCTCTTTCACGAAATTTATGAACCTTCTAGCAACCAATCCCATTATGATTAATTATTTCATTCAAACCCAAAACGTGTGTACGTGGAAAGAAGTACTGAATTGCAGAGAAGATTAGGAGAACATGATAGAAGCACTAACAAGCAAAAGTGACATATTAGGAAAGATTACCACGTAGCTTACCAACTTTTCGGTGCAGAGATAAGATAAACTAAACTATATCAACCTATACGGTAAGAAAACGCCTTCCCCTATATATGTATATAAAAATAAATGAAGTGTTAGGTCAACAAGCTAGCCATATAGGGAACAGGTTTCGTAGATTGCATACAAGATATGACTATGTAAAATAAGTCTTTTTTATTATTAAAAAAATCTCCACGCTGTCAATTAAGCAAACATAATCGAAAGAGATGCAAGGATTTAACGTGGTTTCCCTGAATACCAGGACTAGTCCACGGGAGAGACAGAGCTCTCCAAGTCAATCTTATTCACGTTACCTTCTACAGCTCATGGGTAATACATATTTAGAGGTTTGGTATGACAAAACCCTACACATATTCGGTTGGTATATTTACAGTTTGGTACTTGTATTTTACAATTCTAACACCCTCCCTCAAATTGATGCCGGGTGCGTAACATCAATTTGGATGACAGGTACCAATGCCTACTTGAAGCCACTGCCTTCGTAAGGAGATCTGCTGTCTGATCTTCTGTAGACAAATAACCAACCTGTATAATTTCTTTTGCAATCAACTGCCGGATATAGTGTACATGTACCTCTATATGCTTCGTTCTGTCATGCAATACGGGATTGACAGCAATCTGTATTGCACTTGCATTATCACCATATAACCGCATCGGCACTCTGCATGTAACAACACTCAACTCCTGAAGTAGTCGCAATAACCAAACCATCTCTGAGCTCACCTCGGACATAGATCGATATTCTGCTTCTGTCGATGACTTTGAAACACGATCTTGTTTCTTGCAGCGCCATGAAACAAATGACTGTCCTATCCTTACGCACCATCCCGAGGTAGACCTCCTTGTGTCCCTACAACCTGCATAGTCTGCATCGGCAAGTACCTGTAGAAGGGAAGAACAACCCTACATCTTGTGTCTGCCGCAAGTACCCCAACAATCTGTGAACAGCGTCCAGATGCATCGTCCGAGCTATACCCAGGTATTGACTAACAACCTGAACAACATAACAAATATCAGGGCGAGTATGAGTTAGATAAATCAAACTTCCCACCAAGCTCCGGTAAGTCGATTGATCTTCCAACAAGTCGTCACTGTCTCGTGTTAGCTTTAAATTCTGCTCCATGGGTGTTGAGCACGTAGTTGCCTCACTGTACTTTGCAGACTCGAGTAGATCAAGAATATACTTCTTTTGGCACACAAATAAGCCACTAGCTGACCGCTGCACCTGTAAGCCCAGAAAATATTGCACATCACCGAGCTCCTTGAGGTTAAACGACCGATGCAGCGTAGCAGTAAGCTCACGGATACCCTGCGCATCACTCCCCGTGACGATCATGTCGTCGACATAAATAAGGAGAACCGCAAATCCATCGACAGTATGACGAATAAAAAAAGAGGGATCATTCTGACTCTGCACGAAACCGTCCTGAACAATAGTACTCTGCAGTTTTTCAAACCACGCACGAGGTGCATGTTTCAAACCATATAGCGATTTGACTAACTTGCATACCATACCAGGACCACCTTTAGTATAACCCGGAGGGCGTTCCATATAGATAGTCTCTTTTAAATCCCCATGAAGAAATGCATTCTTCACATCTAACTGAATCATAGGCCACCCTTTTAGTGCCGCGACTGCAAAAACACAACGCACAGTCTGCATTTTGACAGCGGGAGCAAAAGTTTCCTCATAGTCGATACCATACTGTTGCCGAAAATCTTGTGCCACAACTCTTGCCTTGAATCGCTCTAGTGTGCCATCTGGTAGCATTTTAATCGTATAGACCCAGCGACTACCGATGACCAAGTATTCAGGCCGACACGGGACAAGCTCCCATGTGTGGTTCGCCTCAAGGGCGCCCATTTCCACTTGCATTGCACCATCCCAATTCGGATCCTCTTTAGCCTCATCGTACGTGGAGGGGATAACAATGGGCAATGTGAAAAAGCCCAAGTAATCATGCATCCGCGGAGGCGGTTGACCAAGTTTTGCATGGAGGGATCGGCGAAGAGGGATATGCACTTGTGTTGTCGGAGAGTCTGGCTGTGGAGAGGAGCTGGACGCACTCGAGTGCTGAGAAGCAGGTGACATATCCTCTGTACTAGAGGACGTGCGACGCGAGGAAGAAGCAGATCCGGGGCTTCCATCGGACAAGGATGAAGAACTCGAAGAGCTCGACAGGAGGCCGTGGTTGCTAGTGGACAAGGATGGAGAGCTCAAGGAGTTCGACGTGGAGCCAGATGAGTTCGAAGGCCCAGACGTGGCAGCTTCATGTACTATTTCAGTAGGTGGTCGAGCTTCCTCAGACTGAGGAAGAGACATGAGAAAATCCAATGAAACCGGACCAGGTAGATCGTTCTTTGTCACCGAATAATACATAACTTGTTCTAGAAAAACCACATGACAAGAAATTCTCATACGACGATCTACTGGGTCATAACAAAGGTAACCTTTATGCTTATCGCTGTATCCCATAAATACGCACCTAGCAGTCTTCGGCTGAAGCTTGTTGCGTTCACGGCGAGGAAGTAAAACAAAACATGCACACCCAAAAACTTGTAAGGCAGAATAATCCGGGGCCTTGCCAAACAAAGCTTGATACAATGAACTTTGTTCCAACAATGGTGTAACCTGACGATTGATGAGATGTACAACTGTGTGTACCGCTTCAACCCAAAACCGAGCTGGAACATGAGAATGAAACAAAAGAGCTCTGGTGAGCTCAAGCACATGACGATTCTTGCGTTCAACAAGCCCATTTTGCTGTGACACCCCTGGGCAGGATTCTTGAGGCAAAATCCCTTCAGATTTGTAGAACGCAAAAAGCTCATGGGAGGTAAACTCTCCTCCCGGATCGGATAGTAGAATCTTAACAGTTTTATCAAATTGGGTCTTCACCATTTGAACAAACTCTCTAGCCAAAGATGCAAGCTCAGACTTCTGCTTAAGAAAGAATACCCACGTAAACCGGGTAGCATGATCAATGAATAACGCAAAGTACCGATATCCCAACCTGGCCATGACCGGCGAAGGACCACATATGTCAGAATGCACCAGATCAAACGGATTCTCATACACTATATCACTGGACGAAAAAGATATCTGATGTGCCTTCGCCTCAATGCAACTGATACATGGCGAATGAGAAGAAGAAATAGAGAAAAGTTTATCCGGTAACAAATTGTGATGAAAATATGGATTAATCGAGCCGAATGGGGATGTCCCAAACAGCAATGCCATAGATCCCAAGTAGACGCAGTAGCAGAAAAATCCAAAGGTTTAACAGAGTAGCCCACAAAACCAGAAGACCCATAATTATTCTTACAATCTGAAATAACCAAATCCGAAAAATCCAAATCCAAAAAATCCGACACCCTACAGTCTTGAACTGAACCTACATGAGCATCGGCCGCCACCAGTGAAAAATCACCATGGCTTCCACCCTACACATCTCATGCTGGTCCAACGCTCGAACGCTCGTGAAGCTCATCCAGCACAAAAACCCGGCCACGCATACTTCCTTTCCCGAGCACCTTCCCCATCGTCTGGTCCTACACAATACAACCGGCAGAATTAAACTTGACCTCACACCCATCCTCAGCTAACTGGCCAACCGAAACCAAACTTGGAAGTAACTGGGGAACATATAAAGTATGAGGAAGCATGACGCGGCCAACAGAAGACGTGCCACAACCATGTACAGGCAAGGTCTCGCCATTGGCAACTTGAAGGCGAACAGAAGGCGCCGGACGAAGATGAGCAAAGGAAGGACGAGCAGGTGTCATATGATTAAACGCCGCAGAATCAAGAAGCCAACGAATATTTTTACCTGAGGCAGCATCAGTGGAAAAAGCGAAAGTCAAAGCACCCGGAAGAGCATCCTGAAGGGCCTCCTAAACAAGACGGCGAATCAGCTCAGGAGAAAAGGAGGCTAGGGAAGTGGCCGAAGAAATAGCAGTAGAACCACCACCCGGGGGAGGATTCTCTTTAACTGCATATGCGGACCCCGAGCGAGACGAACCCGATGCAGGCGAGGTACAAAGCTTGCCACGACGAATAAGAGTAGGGCACTCCAACACAATATGACCCGGCTTCTTGCAATAATTGCAAAAATTGCGCTTTTTGCAGCGGATTTGCAGATGGCCAACCTCTTGACAAAAGTGACAAGTGACCTCACCAGAAACTGGACGAGAAAACTGGGGACGAGACATACCAGAGCGGCCGACAGCAAAAACAGACTCAGCCGAGGCCGAGCCATCAATCTGAGACTGGCTCTTAAGCCTCGTTTCTTCCTGGACCAATTCAGTGATAACCTCCTCCAATGTAGTAACCTGTCGATGAATGAGAGAAGCACGTATAGGCTCAAACTCTGGACGAAGTTTAGACAAGAACTGCAAAACTCGGGTACGCCTACGTTCTTGAAGAATAGCAGTCGATTCAGCACCAGAAACCAAGGAAGCTGTTAACATGTCATACTCTGTCCACATATTAAGGCTAGCTTGATAATAACCACGAATATCACGATCACCCTGAGATAAACAACCAATCTCAATCTCAAGTTCATACTGATGGGAGACACTGTTCTGGGAATGGGTACGAACAATATGCTGCCACATCTCAGCAGCCGTAGCAAAACGACGAAGCCCAAGGGCAGTAGGGATGTCGACAGTAGCAGCAAGCCAAGTCACAAGTTGAGCATTTGCAACAACCCAATCGGCATAACCCGTAGCATCAGCCGCAGGAGACTTAACCTCACCCAACAAAATTCCAAGCAAACGTTTACCAGCAACAAAATTCCGGAATTGAAATTCCCACAATGGGAAGTTCTTACCATCAAGCTTAACTGTAACTGAATCAAGCTTAGAAGCATCCATTCTGCAAGTATGTAAGGAAAAGAAAAACTCACAGCCAAAGAAGTAGCTCCCTTACGCAGCAAACCAACAGCCCAGCAACCAAAAATAAAAACTCATAGCCAAAGAAGTAGCTCCCTTACGCAGCAAACCAACAGCCCAGCAACCAAAAACTTGTCGACGCAGGAGCCCAAAGCACCGCACCAAACAAGAACACAGCTGCGCCAAGTACCGAACAAAAACTGCAGTAAACAAGTGGAGCAAAAAGAAGCCAAAATCCGCACAAATCACAGCTGGGACAAGCAGGAGTCCGAACGCCGAGAAGAAGTCCCTCTCGCCGCGAAAAGCACTCGCAAAAACAGCAGGCCCTAGATTGCGCAGGCAATCAAACCAACGGCCAGCCGCTGTGAACACAAACACGTCTTGAACAACAAGCGAATCAAAATTGAGCAGGCTCTGATACCATGTCAATTAAGCAAACATAATCGAAAGAGACGCAAGGATTTAATGTGGTTTCCCTGAATACCAGGACTAGTCCACGGGAGAGACAGAGCTCTCCAAGTCAGTCTTATTCACGTTACCTTCTACAACTCATGGGTAATACATATTTATAGGTTTGGTATGACAAAACCCTACACATACTCGGTTGGTATATTTACAGTTTGGTACTTGTATTTTACAATTCTAACACACACCGCTTAAGTGATGGCAGGGTGAGTCCAAACATGAGGTTCGTGTATTTGAGCTCTTTGGACCCTTCATAAAGATCATCATTATATGGGTTTGAAAACATCATAACAGATCTCGGTTGAGGTCGAACACGGGATCTGCCACTTCTCGAAATGAGCACCGATTATTATGTGAACTTTGGGATGTAAAATAAGTCATTATTTACAGAAAATTGGCACCAAATTGTTTAATTAATTAACTAGGATGGAGGGTGGCTTATTATAGTATATGTATTCATCTCCTAATTAGGAATATGTTTAGCTAATTCGTGTCTTTGTCAAAAGGGAAGGAAAACACATACGGGCATATGCAAGATTCATTAGAGCCAGCAGGTTGCCGATAAAAAAAAAAAAAAAAGATTCATTAGAGTCTAACTGCTATGAATTGGCTATGGCTTATAATTAAATTAGGTAATGGAGACTATTGAAATTTGAACTGCGGAATTTAGGAATGAACAAAATCAACCGTAATCTGGCTCACTCAACCAAATTGACTAGACTCATTCACATTTATCATTAAAATTATGCTTTGTGTTTGCGCGAGGGTTTTCTTTAGTGGAATCCATCTCTTTTGGGTTGTGTGTTATTTTTGGTGAACGTTTGCTGGTTTTGGGTAACTGGATCAACTTCTAGTCACGCAATTCGTACCCAACCCATATTACAACTATTATTGTAAGAGTTTGTATCCAAAAACGTAGAAGAGAGGGGATGCTACACCAAGATCCTTATCAGTTTGTGAGGAAGTTAGGATAGTTTGTTAGATGTTTTTCTCGTAATCGCACTAACCTAATGCACTATTCAACTGAAAATTTAGACTCAGATTTAATACAGGAAATTGTTCACATAGTCTTTTTCTTGTGTACAATTTTAGCAATATAACATATGGTGGATTTATTAGTTTAGAATGAATAACCACTTTAATTTATTTCGTTTAATATTTATGAAAAAAACTAGACATATAGTTTAAGCGAATTGTAGTTTATCGAGATCTAAACAACAAATTCTATGAATTTTGATGATTTTTGCTTCTATTTTTTTGCTTGAAACTTAAGTAGTTATACAATTTTTTTCTTTTTATGGTTCAAAATAGTTTGTATTTTCTGTGTTGATTTAGGTTTTTATAGTCCACCCGAACCGACCAAATCATAAACAAATTGAAGGTTCTAATTTTTTTTAATGGTAATACTTGATTTTTTTATCAATCAATATGATTATCTTTTGTTAAAAAAAAAACGAATTGGGTTTATAATTCTCCGCACGGATTGGAACGGAGTATATGCAAAGATTCGATACTCGGGACTGCTATTTTAATTGCCATTCCTACTAGGAGCCATTCCATGCTGAATACATTGCCAATTACTTCGCCACATCTTCATAATTGAAACTTAAATTATATGACTAGGGTGGCCCAGACTCAAAGGTGATGGACACGGTGGTCTTCTAGAGCTATCTAAATATAATAAGTTAATAACCCATAAACACATATTCCCAGTGAGCTATTTCTTTAATGCACAAACAAATGATTTTCACTATACATAACAGTGTCAATGCCTCGTACTTAAATAAATTTTTTTTGTCAATGACTCGTTTTATGAGCTGCATGCCCCTCTTTTCTTCAACAACAATCTTTTACCCACAAAAGATTTTTTTTAATGAATTACATGCATTGTTAGAAGAAAATTATAAAAAATATTCATATTTTGTTACCTAATATTTTTTATGGAGATCAGAAATCCGACACAAAATATAAGGATTGTTGTTGAGAGTATGATCAAATCTACATTTAGTTTCCCAAATTATCAACAATCTCAAGCACAAAATACCAACTTATATATAGGGATATTACTGGCACGCATTTTGTGCCTATTAGTCAAACACGACTAGGCACGAACGACTTCTGTTGCGACTTGCGAGTTTCACAAACTAATAAGAATCTAGAGCTCCTATTATGAACTCATATAGGGATATTAGTGATGATGCATGGAAGTCGCATAACACTGAGAAAAAGGAAGTACCATTTTAACCATAGAAGAGAAATAGCTGCGTAAGGGGAAAGGAGGACTGAGTTTTGATAAGGGTGAGATAGAGACAGCACAATAATGAGGCATTTTCTTGTGAGTTTTCAGTACGCTAGGGTCTGTTTGTAACTGTGGGGAAGCATCAATTATGTCACCATCTGCCTTTTGGACCCTTCTTATTGCTAAAAAAATGGTCCTAATTGTGTTATATATGTAACAAAAACGTCCCCCCCACAAGGCACAATCAAGGTCAACATATGGCCCCTATACAACCCCACTTGCATGCCAACACGTGTCTTGTATACTCACATTTACATAAACCCAATTGGCTAATAATGAATCATACAAAAATATCCTACCATATGTCACAAACAAACCAAATGACATGTGTCATCTGCACTCATTCAAGAGCGCTGATCTCTCGTTCTATACGGTCAGCACGACCGTGGAATCAAGAACGAAATATGGAATATGAATAATATGTTGTTTACACTCTAGAGATGTGAATCTCATCTTTCGAAAGGGAATAAAACAAATAGTTAGACACCAACTAGAATCACAAACAAACGTATGATATCAAGTGTAGAATATCGATCGATCCCGCAAAAATGGTCCTAATTGTATTCTATATTTCATATTATCTAAAGATGAAGCACTTCAATACCTGGACGGCTGGACTATATGTTTGCTTGGCATTTCCCTTAGTTGTAGGGGCCTGCTATGGATGGATTTGTCTTCGCAGGTGGGACACGTTAACGACCAGTCTAGATTCAGAAATGGGCTCTTTCTGTCTGTGTCTGTGTCTTTTCATGTGTATGTGTGTGCTCCAGTTCAGTTATATTTTACAAGGGCCAGGGTGCTAGTCTGCCAGAAGAGGCATGACATTTGTCGACGATGAAGCATAAGTACGCAGAAGTGCCCATTATCTGGCCCCTTGGAGGGCAACCTTCTACACTACCCTTCCTCCACGTCTATCATGCAATGCATAATTGAGTTGGAATAATAATGTCTACCATGAAGAAGAGGGGCACATAGTTTGGAATGTATATGGACTATGGTAGTAAAAACAGGAACCTTTCAATTATATGAGTGGGTTATTTGACTCGCTAAAACACAACTCCTAACAATGGACAAGTGTAACCAATGAAAGGGACTGCAGTATAGTGGCTCAAGTAATAAATATCGAATCCACGGGTCTCTAGAGTTACTATTACTCAACTTCAGTTCATTATCTAGCAAAACAGATTAAGATGAAAGAACTAAAACTACTCTAGCAAACTACAGTTAAAGTTAATCTAATTACAGGTTGGGAACTCACTTAGGTATGATTCCCCCTAGCCACTAGCCAGATTAACGATTGATGATCTCTAACATGTTTCACTTTCATTCACAATGCGGAGAATCCTTAACTAGACCTTGAGTCTCGACTAAAGGAACAAGGCCCTCTTGAGTCAATTGCCTAGAGGGACGTATCCTTCTCTAGAACAACTGATCAAGGCGTTCTGAACTAGATTCCCTCTATCGAATGAGGTTCTCAATCGATACAAAGCAGTGAATCAACCCTCGACTAAAGCAATCGATCCACTACTATCAATCTATGGTGCTCTATTGACCTAATCAGGTATTCGCTCTCATAGGATCAAAGCAGAATCAATAATCTCGACTAAAGCAGAATTGAATCATGAAAACATGCATAGATTGAATATGAACTCAAGATTATCAAGTCAGAGTACTCATACAATCATCCAATCAAACAAACATAGCTAGGGTTCCTCAAAACCTAAGTGAAGGGAAGTTACTCCATAGAGAAGAGAGAGACTGCAGTAAGAATCTTCAGATGATCAGTCTTCAAGTCCGGGCTTATTCCTCGAGCTTCCAAGGCGAAAGAAATCCTCCAATTCCACTCCAAGAATGCCCTCAAATCGCCCTCTCTCTCTTTGGTTCGTCCCTTGGGTGTTTGGGATCCAAAACCCAGCTCTCCCTCTCCTTTGGCTCGAATTTGGGTTAAAAAACCCGATTCTGGGCAAAACACGGTCGAGGGCACGGCCGTGCTTTGCCTCAGCCCGCCCGTGTTTTCAGCTCGAGTTGGCCAAACTCAAATCAGCTCTCGGCAGTAAAAACACGGTCACAGAACACGGCCGTGTTCTGAAGGCCTACTGCCCGTGTTTTCACTGCCGAGCCTGTTCAATGCTTCGTTTCTCCCTCGTCCGGACTCCGAATCAGTCGCCGTTTGATCCCAGACGCTCGTAGTCTCGTCCTCTTTCATTTCATAACAAGCTTGCATGATTCTTTGTTCATTAAGTGAGGTAGAAATCCATTCTTCTTCAGGTCATACCCGAGTTTCTTCTCCCGAATCGTCAATTGATCTCTCATTGACTTGAACTTTGCGCCTATGCTTCACTTTATGTGCTAGGACCTGAAATATGACAAAGGAACACAACCTAGCGTAAAATAGGCCAAAGATGTGATAATTAAAGCTCAAACGATCAAGAAACACAGGGGAAAACATGTGCAAATATCGAGTCATCAAATCCCCCCACACTTAACCGTTTGCTTGTCCCCAAGCAAACCTAACTCAAACCAATGCAACTCTCCAGAGCTCTATAGCAACATACAACCCCGATCGTCGGTAGAGGATTTCCTAGATCATATAGCAGCTTACGAGGTCAACTGGTCTTCTAAGACGTTCCCTATCTCTCTCAATGCGAGTACTAGACTCAAGCCAGGATCATGAGAAAAAGTAGAAGTAAGACAGTCAGTTCATGGATAAAGGGACTCACACCATTCACAACCAAGGACTCGTTGTACCGGGGTGCTCTTTCACTTCATTTCACCGTTGGAACCCCTTTTTCACTTTCATTTTACTTACTTTTTTCCCCCTTTTTATTCACTTAGCGGGGGTTCCAAATGCAGTCTTTTGCACGGTCGACCCTTATTAGTCGAGCAAGAGCAATTTCTGTACATCTGGCGCTCGCCAGAGTACTTCTTTTAACTCCTTTTCCTCAACTCGTGTGGAGGGTCAATGAAATTAAGGGGGGTCGGAAGCTCTATCCGTGCCCCTTAAAAACACATCCTCGAGTAGGCAAACCGCTCAACGGGTGGAAGTTTTACTTGTACTAGAGACAGCTTAGCTTCACCTTGTAGGAGTACCCCACTAAGGATCACTAAAATCTCTTCCAAAACCCGATTTTGTGCAATGAACGGTGCCACACACGTTGGGCTTACCCCATGTTTAAGATTTTTGATGATTTCGACATGGAGGACCAACTGCTTTTCATTTGCCACATGAGCACCCTGTTCAATACACGAGACACAACACAATCCAAACAGAGTCCACATTACCACATGAATTCAACGGTCCTAGCTCCACTAATTCACAAAATCAACTGGCACAGCAAAGAGCTAGATAGGAAAAATCTTATACTTCAACATCCTCCATAGTGCTACACTACCTCCCTAGGTTGCACATTACTATAGAGACTGTCAATTCAAAGCATACTGAGCAGGCAATTTGCAAGGAAACACGTACTTGGAGCCCTCAAATCGAAATTTGGGCAGTGGACTAGGCTCCAAGCACACAAACAGCCAACCATTCACCCGCATACATAATCGAACACCCCCCCACACTTAAGCACGACATTGTCCTCAATGGAGGAAAGATAAGGAGGGTAGAACGAAGTTACCAGATCAAGGGTGAATGATGATGGACGGGGCAGGCGGTGCATTCCAGGAAGAGAGAGTAATCAGAACACAAACACCACACAAAATCTCACAAAGGTTGAGTTATTGACTCTAAAATCAAATAACAAAACTGACTCAACCGAGGATAAATAGAGAAAGAAATGCAAACCGACTGGTTGGGTTGCCTCCCAACAAGCGCTTCTTTCACGTCGTGAGCCGGACGATGGCTCCTAAGTTTCGGTCCATGCTAGAACCTCCTTGAAGTTGAGGTTCTCGTCGATGAGGTGGAGTCTCAAGTCACGAGCATGTGGTGTGGCAGGTGATGAAGGCTCGTGTACTTGATGCAGATGAAGTCTCCACCCTCGAGACCTCTTCTTCTCTTCTCTCGTCTCATTGCCCCAAACCAGATAAGACAGCATCGATTGGCCACCATCGCGTCCACCAAGAGGGACCGATGTCGATGTGGCCTTGGTCTGGCAAAGAGACACTGCAAATGGGTCCTTGCTGAGCAATTCCTCGAAGTTTGGTGGAGATATCACATGTAACTCATGGCCGGTGCAAGCCTCTTCCACCTCAACTTCGTCCTCGGCCTGGACGCCAATTGCTCCTTCAACCTCCCTTCCTTCTTCATGTGGTATCACCCCTGGGAAATGATCAAGAACTCCTCCTGCTTTGCTTTCGTCATCCTCCACAACCTCTTTCTGCACCCTTTCTTGC
Organism: Linum tenue; assembly: GCA_946122785.1. Lineage (NCBI taxonomy): Eukaryota > Viridiplantae > Streptophyta > Magnoliopsida > Malpighiales > Linaceae > Linum > Linum tenue. The sequence goes on from CAMGYJ010000008.1 coordinate 22,194,377, forward strand.
TCTTCTTCTTCTAGCACGGATTGGAGAGCAAGTTGCCAAGCAATTTCTTTCATGAGATCTTCTTGCATCTCCTCACTCATGCCCACCTCTTCAAAGCGCAGTGTGGGATGTGGGAAAGGGTGGTCGGCTACGACAGGACATTCCTGATCATGATCATCACGGGAGCTCTCCGTGACAACTTCTGTGTGCTCCCTAATGTCCGTGTAGCCTTCTTCTTCCTCCTCCTCTTCTTGTATGGTAGCAGAAGGGTGATCTTGAGCAAGTTGTGCACAAACTTGCTCAACCCACTCTGTTTGCTTCGCTGAGCGTTGAACAGCCTCCTCCATATCACGGAGATATGAGGGATCGGAAGAGGGAAGGGCCTGGATTTGAGGATCCATCCTGGAGCAAGTTCTCTCACAGGCTCGAGTAAACTGCTCCAAGAGAAGCCTCAGTTCATAGTTTGGATCTGGCTGTGGAGTGTAGCATGGCTCTGCAAAATGGCCCGTGAAGGCCGCCATGGGTAACTCCAGCGCTGATGGCCCTTCTGGTTGTGGGAGGAAGTCTTCTTGGTAATGAGATTGTCCTTGATATGCCCAGGGGTCAGATTGTTTTCCATAGAAAGGGGGTTGGTACTGGAACCCGGATCCATAGTCTTCTCCTCCTTGATTGCTCCAGGGTGTCTCGGGGTAATACCACTCGGATGGTGGTGGATACCCCCAATGGTTGGAGAAGCCATGAGGATCCATGATTCAGATCTGCACCAACAAAAACAAAAACACCCAAGTGAAAAGCAAGGGTGGAAAACAAAAGAAAAACGCTAAAGTAACAAACTTCTGCCTTTCCTAATAATCTAGAAATTCCCCGGCAACGGCGCCAAAAACTTGACTCGCTAAAACACAACTCCTAACAATGGCCAAGTGTAACCAATGAAAGGGACTTCAGTATAGTGGCTCAAGTAATAAATATCGAATCCACGGGTCTCTAGAGTTACTATTACTCAGCTTCGGTTCATTATCTAGCAAAACAGATTAAGATGAAAGAACTAAAACTACTCTAGCAAACTACAGTTAAAGTTAATCTAATTACAGGTTGGGAACTCACTTAGGTATGATTCCCCCTAGCCACTAGCCAGATTAACGATTGATGATCTCTAACTTGTTTCACTTTCATTCACAATGCGGAGAATCCTTGACTAGACCTTGAGTCTCGACTAAAGGAACAAGGCCCTCTTGAGTCAATTGCCTAGAGGGACGTATCCTTCTCTAGAACAATCGATCAAGGCGTTCTGAACTAGACTCCCTCTATCGAATGAGGTTCTCAATCGATACAAAGCAGTGAATCAACCCTCGACTAAAGCAATCGATCCACTACTATCAATCTATGGTGCTCTATTGACCTAATCAGGTATTCGCTCTCATAGGATCAAAGCAGAATCAATAATCTCGACTAAAGCAGAATTGAATCATGAAAACATGCATAGATTGAATATGAACTCAAGATTATCAAGTCAGAGTACTCATACAATCATCCAATCAAACAAACATAGCTAGGGTTCCTCAAAACCTAAGTGAAGGGAAGTTACTCCATAGAGAAGAGAGAGACTGCAGTAAGAATCTTCAGATGATCAGTCTTCAAGTCCGGGCTTATTCCTCGAGCTTCCAAGGCGAAAGAAATCCTCCAATTCCACTCCAAGAATGCCCTCAAATCGCCCTCTCTCTCTTTGGTTCGTCCCTTGGGTGTTTGGGATCCAAAACCCAGCTCTCCCTCTCCTTTGGCTCGAATTTGGGTTAAAAAACCCGATTCTGGGCAAAACACGGTCGAGGGCACGGCCGTGCTTTGCCCAGAATCGGGTTTTTTAACCCAAATTCGAGCCAAAGGAGAGGGAGAGCTGGGTTTTGGATCCCAAACACCCAAGGGACGAACCAAAGAGAGAGAGGGCGATTTGAGGGCATTCTTGGAGTGGAATTGGAGGATTTCTTTCGCCTTGGAAGCTCGAGGAATAAGCCCGGACTCCGAATCAGTCGCCGTTTGATCCCAGACGCTCGTAGTCTCGTCCTCTTTCATTTCATAACAAGCTTGCATGATTCTTTGTTCATTAAGTGAGGTAGAAATCCATTCTTCTTCAGGTCATACCCGAGTTTCTTCTCCCGAATCGTCAATTGATCTCTCATTGACTTGAACTTTGCGCCTATGCTTCACTTTATGTGCTAGGACCTGAAATATGACAAAGGAACACAACCTAGCGTAAAATAGGCCAAAGATGTGATAATTAAAGCTCAAACGATCAAGAAACACAGGGGAAAACATGTGCAAATATCGATTCATCATTATTTCATGTGTTTGTGGAGTAGATATAGCTCTACAACAACAAAAAAATAAGGGTAAATACAATTCAATATCCAAACCTTTCATTTTAAATAATATAATAGTCAAACCTTTTCGAAAACAATATAATATCCAAATCGTCAACTTTCCGTTTGTTTGACTGTTAGTTGACACTTCAAAAAAGCTCGAAGTATGACGCTTCATCAATATCCATCGATATCTTCTCTGAAAAACCACCAACATATCGTGGTTCCAAACTCGAGAAGTCCATGACTCCACCATGATGGTATAAAATATCTAAATATTCAGTCATCTGCAATGCCAAAACAAGAAAGCCAAGTTGTATTGTGACAATTTCTCCTAAACAAAGCCTTTTTAAGTGTCAACCAACGGTCAAACAAACGAAAAGTTGACGATTTGGATATTAGATTGTTTTCGAAAAGGTTTGGCTATTATATTGTTTAAAATGAAAAGTTTGGATATTAAATTGTATTTACCCAAAAAAATAACTTGTCAAATGTTGTATTTCAAATTTAGGCAAAGTTTTGAACATGTGTTGGAAGGGTTCCAAAATCATTTTGTTTTAATAATTTGATGGGTCGTTAATCAAACCAGAAACCGGCCAGTTTAAACCGGGTCGGTTGCAACCGGAAACCGGATCTCAACCAATCCAATCCAGTTTGCGGTTGTAATGCCCACAAGCCCGGTCCGATCCGGTTAAAACCGGAAAAACCGGATAAAAATAAATAAGCAAACCCCAACCCACCCTAGTCCCAAGCCCAGTCCAGCCCCCGGCCCAGGCCACCGCCAGCCCCCAGCCCAAGCCCACCCCCGCCCGCAGCCACCACCACCCAAAAGGCCTAAACCCTAATCGGTGCCGCCTCCGTTCTCACTTCTCTCTCCCTATGACCCTCAAGCTTCTCTCGTTTCCAATCACCGACCCACCACACAAGAGTAGGAGAAGAAGAAAATCCGAGCGACGGCGATGGTGAGTGGTGACAGTGGCGGCGACGGTGACAGAGCTCTCCAAATTCCCAGCGATGGCGATGGAGACGACGACGGCGAACGAGGAGATCTGATCACTCGACACGCGACGGGCGACGACATGCATCGCCTCTCCAGAGTTTGCATGCTGTCTTTCTCGCTCGATCTCCCCTTCCCTGCTCGCGCGACTCCAATCGCTTCTCTAGCTCCAACTCTTCTCGCCTCTCTAACTTCTATCGAGCTCATAGGCAGATCTAGTCAGAGGAGTGCTCGAGAGAGAAGAAGGCGATGCTTGTGTGTATTTGGTTTGATCCAGAAGAGGGAGAAGGAGAAGAAGAATCACGAAGGTAGATGGAAGTTGGGGAAGGTAGGGAATCAATTAGGCATTGTGTGGTTGGTAGGAGACAGATATGGTGATTTTTTTGTCATTCAAACGACTGTGTGTTTTGGGATGGAAGAAAGAGATCTGATTTTTCGGTTAAAATCGGATCAATCCAGTCCGGTCATGGTTAAAACCGGGTAACAATCCAATCTTGTCTTCGGTTGTGGAGTTCTCCAATACGGTTTTAAAAACCGGGTCAATTCGGTCCGATTTAATAGTTTGGAAGTTGTGAATGTTAAATCGTTGCATTGTAATGAATCATCATGTATTGATACAATGGATGCATTTTAATAATACATTGTTTGGTTGTTGAGATTCTACTTTATGCATTGATTTACATAAAGTTACTTTTATGGGGAAATGTCACATTTACCCTCAACTTTTAGAATAAGACAAAAACTATTGGGGATATAAATGGAAAGAAAAAGTTGACACAAATCTAAAATCAACAATCACAACAATCTCAACTTTTAGTTGAGATTGTATATTGCTTCATTTTTTTGTGATTGTAGGTGAGACCTATCTAAAACAATGCATGCATTGTTTAACACTTTGGCACTTCCAAACATTGTATTGTGCACAATACATGTATTCAACAAACACAACTCTAACAATCACAACTTCCAACTACCCCTGAGTTGCTGAATAAAATGCACATGAAAGAGATTTGCTTGTCAAATCACTTTTTGGTATCTAATACGTAGAAACAAAATGACGAGTAAAAGTGAACGTAAAGCGCAAGAGCATAAACTTTTACACATTCTATAAATTTGAAATAAAATTAGGGGTCGTTTGGATGGATTGTTTGTTGAGGTGTGGTATTTCATAACAAATAACCTATTATTTGTCAATTAGGTATTTATGTGGTATTTGAATGATAATTGTGATAGAATATCTTGTTTGGTTGAAAAAGTTATTTGTGATGGGTTATTTTATTTTAACAGATTAATATACCATTCTACCCTCACCTTCTTTAAAGCAAAGAATCAAGCAGCCTACACCAATCTCCTCCTCTTTTTCTTGTATGAACACCTCTGCTTACCCTCACAACCGTCTCAACAATTACAAAATCATATACGAGATTGAGAAATGATATCAAACCGCCAGCACCAAACCACCAATTACCTCTGCTTACCAGCACCAAACCAACATCAATATTACAACTCCAATTACCCACTGTTTTCCAGTTCCGCCAACCTCCTCTGTTTACCCAAATCAGGAACTTGTGAATTCCAAATCCACCGACGTCCTCTGTTTACCCAAACCCAGTTCAAGAACTTGATTCCCAATTGCATGGATTCTTCTTCTTCGATAACCCTAATTGACATCCATCAAAGAAGTGTTCAATTCGAGACTCCAAGTCGCCGTCACCAAAGAACCCCCCTGATATCATCGCCTTCGACATTGAGAGGTCTGGAAGGAAAGATGAGAGGATTTTGGTACACGCAAGAGGGAAATAAAAACCCCCCAATTTTCGTTGTTGTTGATGATGGGGAAAATGCAGATCTCCGATGGAAAGATTAAGAAATCAGTTCAACGCCAGCGAGAAAACGAGGAAAGAGGAAGCAGACGAAGCTTCCACGGCGATGAGGAAACTGGCCATAGCACTGCTTAGCTCAAATCGTCACTGTCTCTGTTCACCTCCGAAGTGCTAAGCTCAAATCAAAACTATTTTGTTAGCAAAAAAGAACGCAATGGAGGGAAAAAATCGGAGCTTTTCATAGGAAGCTCCGTCTGCCCTAGAAAAAGAAATAGAAGAAGAGGATGCCGACGATTGTAGTTCAGAAAGAAGAATTGGAAAAAGAAAGAGAAAGAGTCAGGAGCGCAGGGAAGAAGACGAAGAGAGTGGTGAAGAAATAGAAAAGGGGCAAAGTGGGGAGAGAGATAACGCGGAACGCGTTATTTGTAAATAACACCTCTCCATGTGTTATTTTAAATAACCCATTTTCGCGTTAATTGTAAATACCACGGGTCAGAATAACTTGTACTATTTTTTGCTGCCAAAAGTGTTATTTCGGGCCAAATAACTCACAACGAGTTATTTAAGCCCAAATAACTCATTCTAATAACCCATCCAAACGACCCCTTATTAATTATAACTTGTATTCATCAAAAGAAAAATAAATAAATGAATTAGCTCATATTAAAAATATAACTCTCACACACATAATCTACATTAATAGACTCTTACACAAGCATTCACCACCTTCATATTGCTTTCGAGAAAAAAAGCAAATGAAACCATCGACAAATGATAAAGCTAGAATGATTGTCGAAAAACTTCACTAACTAGTTAAAGTGGAAACAAGTGATTGGGCGGAGGAGAAGGAGTTTCAATGGTGCACAATCACAGGGGTCGAGTTGGAGTTGTCGTGTTCTAGTTTTGGAGGTAGAGACAAAGTGACGATGGATTAGGATGAGGTGTTCATTGAAGGAAGGGTAATCCGACTTAAAATATTGCATAGTATTCTTCTTTTTTTACTGTAAATTGTCCTAAATTCGAACCAACATGGTCCTAAAACCCGGATATCAAAAGCCTAAAATTTTGCTTAAAAGCTAGCTTCTAATGATTTTACTACGCTTGAGCGCTTTTATTTTGACTTTTGAGGGCTTTTGGTGCAAAATGCTTTTGAAACGACAACTACAGTATTTGGGAGGTTCAAAGCGTAAAAGCCTAACCTTTAATAATTGAAAACTAACATTTTTTACTGCATTGATCATTAGGGAGTAAATCAATTTTTTTTTGTTAAGAAGGAGGCGGTTAAGTCAAAGGTGTCAAGTACAAAACCGGGGAATCCAGTTAAGCTGCACAACCACAGACCGCAGTATCCTGCCACACTAGCTAGATAATCGAAAGCAGAAAGTCATAAGGATTTTCCTAGTTTGGAATGATCCTACGAGGGAATCTTATGTCGATCATGTCTTCTCTCAATATCCTATCAAAATCCGTGGGGTGTATCAAGTAACTCGTGCATATCAAACGGATAGACGAGATTGTACTTTAAGAGCCAGTCCATAACTCTATTCCCTTCACGATATGTATGAAATAATCAAACCATCCACGTTCGGGTCATCCATCTCTTTTATTGATTAATTCTATCGCTAGTTTGGAGTCTGTCTCAAGAATCAAAAACTAAACTCCTCGTTTCCAACCATAGCCGAGACATGAAAAATACCCCAAAGCTCCGCAAGAAGCGTCGCCCCTCTGTCGATCTTGCAGTAAAATCCCCCATCCAGATGCCATCGCAATCACGGAGACTTCCACCTGCAGTGGCTAAGCTAAGATTACCTGCGTCACATAGTCAGTATTATTCTTCTACCAGCCCAGCGGCAGAGTAGTTATCAGATTGAAATTCTCGAATTCCCTCTTCTCCAACGGTCTTCTTCTCCAACAACTGCGTTTCACTCTGATGGATGTCTTAGTTGCTGCGCTGCCGTATCGAGACTCAGTTTCTGTGCGCTGCCATTTTCTGGATTGAAGACCTAGCCTGCGATGTCGTTTCTCATTTCCCCTTTTAGTTGTACTTTCTTTTCGTCAAGATAGGGAAGTTTCTGTTCCAAGCTACCAAACAAGTTCAACAATGGAGCTTGTCTTCTACCTCTTTGTACTGCCTATAAAGGTCATCCTTTGCAATGAGAAATGCAGATTCTTAGGGTTTCAATTACACAAAACTTGTTCTTTGTTATGGTATCAGAACCTGGGATAAAACCCTAGCCGCCGCTTTTCTTTTTCAATGGCTGCAACAAAAGCTCAACCCGAGCCTGAGCCTCAACCACAGCCAGCAGTACCACCACAACCCCCACCCATTCTCGATCCGCTCTCAGATCCTTTCTTTCTCCATGGCTCCGAACAACCTGGATCTCTTTTTGTGGCTGAAAAACTCTCTGCTACCAATTACAACGATTGGAGCAGGGCTATGTTCAACGCCCTTGCTGCAAAAAAAAAAAACAAGGTTGGGTTCATTAATGGGACAATCCCTGAACCTCCTGTCACAGATGCAAGGCATGGCGCTTGGGTTCGCAACAACGTGATGATTTTGAGTTGGATTCAGCAGTCTTCTTCTGCAGAGATACGAAAACCATCCTCTCTAGTAAAACTGCTTTGGAATCTTGGAAAAGTTTGCAGACTCGATATGGATCTGGTGACCTGATTCTCATAGCTGAACTAGAGGAAGCTTTGTCTTCTCTCCATCCAGGTAACCAGTCTATTACAGAGTACTATGGTCGTGTCATAACTCTCAGGGATGAACTGGAAAGTTATCAGCCTTTGTTGCCCTGCACTTGTACTCCTACTAGCCATCTTGACTGTGCTGCTATGGCCAAAGTGTTTGAATATCAAGAAACCAGCTATGTGATCAAATTCCTTCGAGGCCTAAATGAGAACTTCTCTTGTGTGCGAGCACAAGTTCTATTTAGTGATGAGCTTCCCAACATAAACAGGGTTTTTCAGCATATGCTTCAGTATGAGAGACAGATTCATAGTTTTTATTATGCCAAACCAGTTGCACTCTAAGAGCACTCCTTCATCCTTTTCTGGTGCAGCCTATGTTAATCACCAAGGTACCACTTCATCTCTGTCCATCTTCAGTGCTTGTTCATCCACCCCTCCTAGATGGATTCTTGATACAGATGCTTCAGATCATATAGTATGTTCCCTGTCATACCTTAAGGACCCTGTTCCCTTGTCCAATGTCTTCATATCACTTTCAACTGGGCAACAGATACAGGCAACTCATTCTGGCACAACTATTTGCAGTGACGATTTAGTCTTAACTAATGCCTTGTTTGTTCCCCAATTCACCTTCAACCTCATCTCTGTAAGCAGACTAACATCCACCAATACCCTCTGCTTAACTTTTCATTCAACACTTTGTCTTATACAGGACCTGCAGCGGACGAGGGTGATTGGTTCTGCTAGCCTCAACCATGGCCTTTACTACCTTGAAGCCTCTCTTTTACCTAAGATGATATCTGTTGCCTCTACCACCACTTTTGATTTGTGGCATTTTAGACTAGGACATGTTTCTCATTCTAAAATCCCCATTCTTAAACAATTTTGTACCTCCATTAAAACTCAGAGGGATCAGCCATGTGATGTCTGCCATTTTGCAAAGCAAAAGAGGCTTTCTTTCCCTTCTAGCCAATCTGTAACTCACTCTCCTTTCCAGCTTCTTCATGTTGGCATTTGGGGTCCCAACCCTATTCCAACTTACGATGGTTTTAAGTACTTTCTCGCTGTGGTTGATGATTTCTCTCGCATGACATGGATTATTTTGCTTCAACTGAAATCTGAAGCAAGGCCTAAACTGATATCCTTTTGTTATCAAATGGAAAGACAATTTCAAACAAAAATTCAAACCATTAGAAGTGACCAAGGAAAGGAATTCTATATGCAAGATTTTTTCAACTCCACAGGAATCATTCATGAGATGTCATGTGTGGAAACTCCCCAGCAAAACAGCAAGGTTGAGAGGAAGGACCAGCACATTTTGGCTGTGGCTAGAGCTCTTCAATTTCAAGCTGATTTGCCACCTGCTTTTTGGGGAGATTGTGTTAAACACATTGTCTTTCTGATTAACAGAGTTCCCTCTCCCATTCTTTCTCAACAAACACCATTTCACATCCTCTATAAAAAACCACCAGATCTTTCTGAGCTAAGAGTGTTTGCATATCTTTGTTATGGCAACACTCTCGCTAATCACAGAACAAAGTTCCAACCACGTGCCAGGAAAACAGTTTTTCTTGGTTTCTCTCATGGCATCAAAGGCTATAAACTCTATGATCTGTCCTCTCATGACATTTTTGTCTCACGTGATGTAATTTTCTATGAGTCATTCTTCCCCTACAAAACCAATTCTTCTGCTACTCCTTCACCAACATCTCCTGATCTTTTGTACCCTATTCCTTCATCAACTCCTCCTTCTATACATGATGACTCCATATCACCACCACCTCATGTCATTCCTCCTACAGTGGACATCCAATCTCCTCCTACAACTCCTAGTAGCCCAGCTACTTCCAGTAGTACTTCAACTACTACTTCTACTCCATCTCCACCTCCACCACCACCTTCATCTCCTCCATCACCCCCTCCCCCTCCTCCTCCTCCACCCTCATCCTCACAACTTGTCAGAAAGTCCCAAAGAACTATCAAACCTCCTCCCCATTTGGTACAAAATTACCATTGCTTCCTTTCTCAGGGTCCTAGCAGAATCAATCCCCAAGTTCTGCAACAGGCCAAATACTAAAGGTACTCTCTTTCCTCTATGCTCTCTTATGATAAGTTGCATCCTAATTACAAAAAGTTCCTTCTGAACATTTCTACTCATCTTGAGCCCCAATCATACAGAGAAGCATCAAAAATTGATGTTTGGAATCAAGCTATGACATCCGATATCAAAGCTCTTGTTCAAAACCATACATGGGATATGGTTTCTCTCCCACCAGGAAAGCAACCTATTGGCAACAAATGGGTCTATAAAGACAAATTCCTATATGATGGCTCACTTGAAAGACATAATGCAAGGTCGGTTGCAAAAGGTAACACTCAACAGGAATGTCTTGATTTTCAGGACACCTTTGCTCCTGTCATTAAGATGACTACCATTAGAACCTTCTTGGCCATTGCAGCCATGAGGAATTGGCATATTCACCAATTGGATGTGAATAAGGCCTTCCTCCATGGTGACCTTGATGAAGAGGTCTATATGACTCTCCCAAAGGGATTCATTCCTCCTCCTGGTATTCCTAATCCAGTCTGTCGCCTAAGAAAGTCACTCTATGGTTTAAACCAAGCATCCAGACAGTGGTTTTCTAAGCTTACAGACACTCTTCTTCGAGTTGGTTATATCCAGAGTAAGGATGATCACTCACTTTTTTACAAAGCCACAGAAACAAGATACACTTGTATCTTGATCTATGTTGATGATCTAGTCATAGGAGGGAATGATCTGTCTGCTATTCAGCATTTGAAGGACGTATTGCACAAGGAGTTCAGTATTAAGGACCTGGGTGATTTGAAATTCTTTCTTGGTATTGAAGTGGCAAGAAGCTCCTCTGGTATTCATATATCTCAAAGAAAATATACACTGGAAATCATTGACCAAGCCAATGTTTTGGATTCAAAATCATTTTTCAACCCCTATGGATTACAAGATACATCTAAGCTCAGCTCCTGATGTTCCATTTGAGGATCCTGAGCTTTACAGAACCCTTGTTGGGAAGCTCATTTATCTCACTACTACACGACCTGCCATCAGTTATGCAACTCAGCAGCTCAGTCAATTTATGTCATCTCCTACAGACACACACTACAGGGCAGTTCTTCGTATCATTCGTTACCTCAAAACTGCTCCAGCTACAGGACTGTTCTTTCCATCCGAAGGGACCTTTCAGCTAAAAGCTTTCACCGATTCAGACTGGGCCGCGTGTGTTGATACCAGGCGTTCTACCACTGGCTTCTGCATTTATCTAGGTGATTCCTTAATCTCTTGGAAAACAAAGAACATACAGTTTCAAGATCCTCTTGCGAGGCAGAATACCGAGCTCTAACATATACTTCGTGTGAAGTTCAGTGGTTACAATACCTTCTCCATGACTTTAAGGCTTCTTCGTCTGCTCCAGCCACCCTTTATTGCGACAACCAGAGAGCAATTTACATTGCCAAGAATCCCACATTCCATGAACGGATGAAGCACATAGAGTTGGACTGTCATTTCGTCCGAGAAAAACTCCAATCTGGCAAGCTCAAGCTTCTACACATCTCCTCGAATCACCAGTTGGCCAACCTTTTCACAAAACCATTATCTCCTACACCGTTTCTCTCATTGTTGTCCAAGCTCGGTGTGCGAAATCTCTGCCCACCGGCTTGCGAGGAGTATCATATTGAAAATCTCGAATTCCCTCTTCTCCAACGGTCTTATTCTCCAACGACTGCGTTTCACTCTGATGGATGTCTTAGTTGCTGCGCTGCCGTATCGAGACTCAGTTTCTGTGCGCTGTCGTTTTTGGGATTGAAGACCCAGCCTGCGATGTCGTTTCTCATTTCCCCTTTTAGTTGTACTTTCTTTTTCGTCAAGATAGGGAAGTTTCTGTTCCAAGCTACCAAACAAGTTCAGCAATGGAGCTTATCTTCTACCTCTTTGTACTGCCTATAAAGGCCATCCTTTGCAATGAGAAAAGTAGATTTTTAGAGTTTCAATTACGCAAAACTTGTTATTTGTTAGTAGTCTAGCTAATCAAGTGTTCTATGTGAGACTGCCGAGTACTATCTGCCATGTTTAGAGTCATCGTCTATCAAGTCCGCTGATGACTCGGTATTTGCACATGTTTTCCCCTTTGTTTCTTGATTGTTTGAGCTTGAATTATCGTGTCTTTGGCCTATTTTACACTAGGTTGTGTTCCTTTGTCATATTTCAGGTCCTAGCACATAAATTGAAGCATAGGCGCAAGTTTCAAGTCAATCAGAGATCAATTGACGATTCGGGAGAAGAAACTCGGACATGACCTGAATACGAATGGATTTCTACCTCACTTTATGGACAAAGAATCATGCAAGCTTGTCATGAAAAGAAAGAGGACGAGACTACGAGCGTCTGGGATCAAACGGCGACTGATTCGGAGTCTGGACGAGGGAGAAACGAAGCATTAAACAGAGGCTGAGCAAGCCACATGGGCATCCTGGAACTCCACACGGCCGTGTGGGTCGTGGCCGTGTGGAAATCACCGATCCTTCACACGGGCAGCTGGGAAAGCCACACGGCCGTGTGGCCTGGCCGCGTGATCGGGAATTCCTGTTTAAAACCCGATTTTCAGCAAAAGAAAAGAGGAGAGCTGGATTTTTGGTTCCCAAACACCCAAGGGACGAACCCTAGAGAGAGAGAGAGAGCGACTTGGGAACATTCTTGGAGCTATTTTGGAGGATTTCTTCGCCATTGGAGCTCGGGAATCAAGTTTGGAGATGGAGATTGAAGATCTAGATAAGATTTCTGCAGTCTCTCTCTTCTCTATGGAGTAACTTCCCTTCACTTAGGTTTTGAGGAACCCTAGTTCCATGTGTTAGGATCTTTCTTGTATGAAGTTTTGGATGCTATATTGTTTGATTATAATTGATTGAGGCATGATTTATTGAGTCAATTGAATCTTGATCAAATCCTCTTGATTTCTGCTTTAACCTATGATAGATAGAATCTGATTAGGTTAAGAGAGCTTCCTTGATTGATAGTGGTGAATTGGTTGTGCGAGAGTCAATCAATTCACTGCTTTGTACTGGAATTCATTCCAGTAGTGGAGTTCTGTGTTTATAGCCTCGGCTTTCTATCCTGGTGAAGACTAGTCGTCTGCCGGGTAGTTGGACTGAGAGGGCTTGGTCAGCTTAAGAGATTCCAAGCTAATTTAGGATCTTCTGCAGTTTAATCAACAGTAGATCAACCAAAGGTAATTGCAACTTGGACCTAATTGAGGAGCTAGGGGGAATCATACCTAAGTGAGTTCCCAACTTGTAATTAGTAGAGTAGTCAGTAGAGTAGTTTATAAATCAATCCTTAATCTAGTTTGCTAGATAATGAACTGAAGCTGAGTAATAGTAACTCTAGAGACCCGTGGATTCGATATTTATTACTTGTGACACTATACTGCAATCCCTTTCATTGGTTACACTTGGCCATTGTTAGGTGTTGTATTTTAGCGTGTCAAGTTTTTGGCGCCGTTGCCGGGGACTTTCTAGATTATTAGGAAAGGCAGAAGTTTGTTACTTTAGCGTTTTTCTTTTGTTTTCCGCCCTTGCTTTTCACTTGGGTGTTTTTTGTTTTTGTTGGTGCAGATCTGAATCATGGACCCTCATGGCTTCTCCAATCATTGGGGGTATCCACCACCATCCGAGTGGTATTACCCCGAGACTCCCTGGAGTAACCAAGGAGGAGAAGACTATGGAGTCGGGTTCCAGTACCAACCCCCTGTCTACGGAGAACAATCAGACCCCTGGGCATATCAAGAACAACCTCATTATCGAGAAGAATTTCTCCCACAACCAGAGGGGCCATTGGAGCAGGAGTTACCCATGGCGGCCTTCACGGGCCATTCTGCAGAGCCATGCTACACTCCACAGCCAGATCCAAACTATGAATTGAGGCTTCTCATGGAGCAGTTTGCTCGAGACTGTGAGAGATCATGCTCCAGGATGGATCATTGTGTCCAGGCCTATCGTGAAACAGAGGAGATCCTCCTGAGCCTTAAGAAGAGCGTCGATGATCTTGAGCGATCTTGTGCACAACCTGCTCCAGATCACCCTTATGTTACCATACTAGAAGAAGAGGAGGAAAAAGAAGGCTACAAGGACATTGTGGAGCACACTGAAGTTGTCACGGAGAGCTCTCGTGATGATCATGATCAGGAATGTCCTATCATTGCCGACCACACCTTCCCGCATCCCACACCGAGCTTTGAAGAGGCGGGCATGTGTGAGGAGATGCAAGAAGATCTCATGAAAGAAATTGCTTGGAAACTTGCTCTCCAATCCGTGCTAGAAGAAGAAGAGCAAGAAAGGGTGCAGAAAGAAGTTGTGGAGGATGATGAAAGTGAAGCAGGAGGAGTTCTTGATCATTTCCCAGGGGTGATACCACATGAAGAAGAAAGGGAGGTTGAAGAAGAAATTGGCGTCCAGGCTGAGGACGGAGTTAAGGTGGAAGAGGCCTGCACCGGCCATGAGTTACATGTGATATCTCCACCAAACTTCGAGGAGCTGCTTGGCAAGGACCCATTTGCAGTGTCTCTTTGCCAGACCAAGGCCACATCGACATCGGTCCCTCTTGGTGGACGCGATGGTGGCCAATCGATGCTGTCTTATCTGGTTTGGGGCAATGAGACGAGAGAAGAGAAAAAGAGGTCTCGAGGGTGGAGACTTCATCTGCATCAAGTGCACGAGCCTTCATCACCTGCCACACCACCTGCTTGTGACTTGAGACTCCACCTCATAGATGAGAACCTCAACTTCAAGGAGGTTCTAGCATGGACCGAAACTTAGGAGCCATCGTCTGGCTCACGACGTGAAAGAAGTGCTTGTTGGGAGGCAACCCAACCAGTCGGTTTGCATTTCTTTCTCTATTTATCCTCGGTTGAGTCAGTTTTGTTACTTGATTTTAGAGTCAATAACTCAACCTTTGTGAGATTTTGTGTGGTGTTTGTGTTCTGATTACTCTCTCTTCCTGGAATGCACCGCCTGACCCGTACATCATCATTCACCCTTGATCTGGTAACTTCGTTCTACCCTCCTTATCTTTCCTCCATTGAGGACAATGTCGTGCTTAAGTGGGGGGGTGTTCGAATATGTATGCGGGTGAATGTTTGGCTGTTTGTGTGCTTGGAGCCTAGTCCACTGTCCAAATTTCGATTTGAGGGCTCCAAGTACGTGTTTCCATGCAAATTGCCTGCTCAGTATGCTTTGAATTGACAGACTCTATAGTAATGTGCAACCTGGGGAGGTAGTGTAGCACTATGGAGGATGTTGAAGTATAAGATTTTTCCTATCTAGCTCTCTGCTGTGCAGGTTGATTTTGTGAATTAGTGGAGCTAAGACCGTTGAATTCATGTGTTAATGGTGACTCTATTTGGATTGTGTTATGGACTCGTGTATCGAACAGGGTGCTCATATGGAAAATGGGAAGCAATTGGTCCTCCATGTCAAAATCATTAAATCTTAAACATGGGGTAAGCCCAACGTGTGTGGCACCGTTCATTGCACAAAATCGGGTTTTGGAAGAGATTTTAGTGATCCTTAGTGGGGCACTCCTACAAGGTGAAGCTAAGTTGTCTCTAGTACAAGTAAAACTTCCACCCGTTGAACGGTTTGCCTACTTGAGGATGTGTTTTTAAGGGCACGGATAGAGCTTCCGACCCCCCTTAATTTCATTGACCCTCCATACGAGTTGAGGAAAAGGAGTTAAAAGAAGTACTCTGGCGAGCGCCAGGTGTACAGAAATTGCTCTTGCTCGACTAATAAGGGTCGACCGTGCAAAAGACTGCAGTTGGAACCCCACCAAATGAAAGAAAAAAAGAAAAATGTAAATGAAAGTGAGAAAAAGGGGGTTCCAACGGTGAAATGAAGTGAAAGAGCACCCCGGTACAATGAGTCCTTGGTTGTGAATGGTGTGAGTTCCTTTATCCATGAACTGGTTGTCTTACTTCCACTTCTTCTCATGATCCTGGCTTGAGTCTAGTACTCGCATTGAGAGAGATAGGGGACGTCTTAGAAGACCAGTTGACCTCGTAAGCTGCTATATGATCTAGGAAATCCTCTACCGACGATTGTGGTTGTGTGTTGCTATAGAGGCTGGAGAGCTGCATTGGTTTGAGTTAGGTTTGCTTGGGGACAAGCAAACAGTTAAGTGTGGGGGGATTTGATGACTCGGTATTTGCACATGTTTTCCCCTTTGCTTCTTGATTGTTTGAGCTTGAATTATCGTGTCTTTGGCCTATTTTACGCTAGGTTGTGTTCCTTTGTCATATTTCAGGTTCTAGCACATAAATTGAAGCAAAGGCGCAAGTTTCAAGTCAATCAGAGATCAATTGACGATTCGGGAGAAGAAACTCGGGTATGACCTGAATACGAATGGATTTCTACCTTACTTTATGGACAAAGAATTATGCAAGCTTGTCATGAAAAGAGGACGAGACTACGAGCGTCTGGGATCAAACGGCGACTGATTCGGAGTCCGGACGAGGGAGAAACGAAGCATTAAACAGAGGCTGAGCAAGCCACACGGGCATCCTGGAACTCCACACGGCCGTGTGGGTCGTGGCCGTGTGGAAATCACCGAGCCTTCACACGGGCAGCTGGGAAAGCCTCACGGCCGTGTGGCCTGGCCGCGTGATCGGGAATTCCTGGTTAAAACCCGATTTTCAGCAAAAGAAAAGGGGAGAGCTGGGTTTTTGGTTCCCAAACACCCAAGAGACGAACCCTAGAGAGAGAGCGACTTGGGAACATTCTTGGAGCTATTTTGGAGGATTTCTTCGCCATTGGAGCTCGGGAATCAAGTTTGGAGATGGAGATTGAAGACCTAGATAAGATTTATGCAGTCTCTCTCTTCTCTATGGAGTAACTTCCCTTCACTTAGGTTTTGAGGAACACTAGTTCCATGTGTTAGGATCTTTCTTGTATGAAGTTTTGGATGCTATATTGTTTGATTATAATCGATTGAGGCATGATTTATTGAGTCAATTGAATCTTGATCAAATCCTCTTGATTTCTGCTTTAACCTATGATAGATAGAATCTGATTAGGTTAAGAGAGCTTCCTTGATTGATAGTGGTGTATTGGTTGTGCGAGAGTCAATCAATTCACTGCTTTGTACTGGAATTCATTCTAATAGTGGAGTTCTGTGTTTATAGCCTCGGCTTTCTATCCTGGTGAAGACTAGTCGTCTGCCGGGTAGTTGGACTGAGAGGGCTTGGTCAGCTTAAGAGATTCCAAGCTAATTTAGGATCTTCCGCAGTTTAATCAACAGTAGATCAACCAAAGGTAATTGCAACTTGGACCTAATTGAGGAGCTAGGGGGAATCATACCTAAGTGAGTTCCCAACTTGTAATTAGTAGAGTAGTCAGTAAAGTAGTTTATAAATCAATCCTTAATCTAGTTTGCTAGATAATGAACTGAAGCTGAGTAATAGTAACTCTAGAGACCCGTGGATTCGATATTTATTACTTGTGCCACTATATTGCAGTCCCTCTCATTGGTTACACTTGGCCATTGTTAGGTGTTGTGTTTTAGCGTGTCATCCGCTCCATTCTCTTTCCTTTGATATAACGTAGTTGATCCAAGTGGCACTAGTGAGAGTTTTAATTTGGAAAAAGTGCTTATTTCTTGTCTTCCATATGTACCAAGGGGCACTTATCATTTGAGGTCAGGTGTCGGAAATTCTTGACATTATGAGTTGAGAGTTTGCCCTTAATTGGCATCAATATGAACCAATGCACTCTTTCACGACAATGAAGTTTCCAAACTCGTTGCCAAGTGGAAGGAGGTCGAGTTTCTTGTCGGGTGTCAATCAATTATACATGTGATTAATCAACTTATCGTGAGTTACTTTATAACATAAAATAAATTTGCCATATGAATGATAGTCCATAATTTTTACAAAATAAAGGCATTCAACAAAACCGTTTGTTTGTATTCAATTTTACTTTCTACAATTTTTCCTTAAATCTAAATTTTAGTTTTCACAAAAAAAAAATAGTTAAGAAATACGTTTGCATATTTTTTTTAAACACTATTCACTTTAAAACCTACAAATTTAATATACCTAAAACTATATTACAAAAAAAAATTCACGTTACAACTTTACCTTTAAGAAAAAAATATTCCTAAAGTTATGCAATTAGTAGTTAATTCTCACTTTTCGTGAACTACTTTACTATTAAACACAATTTATCATATTATCTGTTTTTTTATATTATTCTTATTTATTCCTATGAGGCTCTCTTCAGGAATGTGAAAATCTGATTGAGGCCTTGAAATGAATATGAGTAACTTGGTGGACAGAGGGTGAACTTGGCTAAATCGGCAGTTTGCTTTAGTAAACACATAGCTCTGCCGGAGCAAGAATTCTTGGCTGAGATTCTAAAAGTCGGGGCAGTAGGGGTCCATGATAAGTATCTCGGCTTACCTACGCTGATTGCCCGGGGCCACTTTCCGATATCTGGAGGAGAAGCTCCTAGTGCTGCTCCAAGAGCTGCTCCAAGGGTGGAAGTAGAGGACTTTATATTGGGCAGCGAAGGAAACTTTGATTAAATCAGTTGCTCTAGAACTATCGCTACATGTTATGTCCTGTTTGAAAATACCTCTGTCATTGTGACGTCTCTTGGACAAACATGTGACCCGCTTCTGTTGAGATGGGGAGGAGGGCCATTCAAGGATTCGATGGATGTCCTGGCGCAATATGTGCAGGAGTAAACTTGATGGGGGGATGAGATTTCGTCGATTTGAACACTTTAATCAGGCTTTATTAGCCAATATTGGTTGGCGTATCCTTAATGAACCCCAGTCTCTATTAGCCCAGGTTTATAAAGGAAAATATTTTTCCGACTGGGACCTTCCTCAGTGCTACGACTCGCTCTCGCCCATCGTGGGGATGGCAGAGTATCCTCTATGGTCGGCAGTTATTGGAAATGGGCTTAAGATGGCAGACTGATAATGGTTGGGCTGCTTCTCTGCTTCATTCCAACTGGATACCACAGCTACAACCCGGTCCCCCTGCATATAATCCCTGGGTTTTACCAAATGGGGGTGACCCGCATGTTGCCGAGGTGATTTGTCAGGGGAAGGGCGTTGGTGTGAGCTCAAACTTAGCAGTGGTTTGATCCGCCTACCTGTCGTGCCATTAAAGCCATTCTGCTTCCGCGTTGGAATGTGGAGGACAAACTGATCTGACATGACACGACTGGCGGGGTTTTCTTTGTCAAATCGACCTACCATTTAGCTGTCTCACTTGATAAACGGAAGGGTCGTTGGAGGTCTACGACTAGTTAGATGGATAAGACCAACTGGATTCGATTATGGGAGGCTGATATTCCCCCCAAATTGAAAGTGTTTATCTGGCAGATCTTTAACCGAATCCTACCAACTATTGAAGCCTCATCGAGAAGGATGTCTCTGTGTTGCCTAGATGCCCGGTTTGTTGGGCTGATGCTGAAACAATGGAACACTGGTTTCTCTATTGCCCGGTGGCGCGAGCCCTTTGGGACTATTAAGGTCTGGAGTATCTTGGGGAGGGGTTGCCCCGTCATACCTTCCCGCTCTTTCTGAGGAAGTTGATGTCCTTAATACATCAACCTTCACTGTTCATGGCGCTGGTTGCAATTCTTTGGAGGATCTGGCGGTCTCGTAACTGGGTTGTCTTTGAGGGTAAATAATTTGGGATCCCTACTTTGATGCGCCAGTTTAACCAGCAATATGAAGAGTGGGTAGGTTTTCCTGTGGGTCGAATGGAACGAGCACCTCAGGCCTCTGTCCCTTTGCTACAACAGTTGGATCCAAGGGGGACTAATATGGTTGTTTGAATGTGGGATGGGGCTACAAGGTGTGGGTCTCACTCGGCAGGCGAAATGGTTCTTAAGAACCCAACTAGGGATATCATAATGGCTAATGGAGTTCAATTTCCTTTGATTGATGACCTTATGGTGGTTGAATTGCTCGTACTTCGGGAAGCTATTCTATGGTGTTTGAATCACTGCTTCACATAAATAAGATTCAAAGGTGCTGCCTAGGTGATTATCGAGAAGATCAATCGGGCCCATACCAGTGATAATCGGATGGGGGCTATTCTTGAAAAAGAAGTGTGTTACTTTGCCATCCACTCTGGGTTTTGTGTTCGATTTGTAGGTCGGCGTAGTAATAGTGTAGCCCACTATGAGTCGTTTCTTTGAGTTCCAACTATGAGTCGTTTCTTTGATTTCTGGACCTAGCTTAATTCCAGGATGTAACTATCTATTTTTTGAATCAATATGTGATTATATTTTGTAAAAAAAAATACTATTTTTCTATTAATAAAAAATGTGCACTTTCTATCAAACTTTATTTTTCTAAATTCTTACCAAACATACTTTTTCCAAACTTCAGAAAAAATTTCTCAAATAAAAACAGTACAAACAAACACAAGTTATACTCTTTTTGTTGAAATTATCATTTTTTATTAATCTCAAACTACCCTTTACTTTTTTGTCACACTCTTTACCATTTTTTTTATCCAATTAGTTTTGTTCGTCTTTCTTTTCACTTTTCTCATAAATCATAACCATTATTTACCTCCCCTCTTACCTTAATTATGCTAACACTAACAAGGATTCAATATCTCTTAACCAACTTAATTAGTGAAAATTCATATAATACACGAATACATACTAAATGTGTTTAAAATTTTCATTCGTGTATTATTGTTGAGTCGTCTAATTTTTTCTTGTTAGTTTGACACTTTCAATATAAAATACATATTGAATTTAATAATATTTTATAACTAAAGAGAATCTTTAAACATACTATCATGTTTAAGCAGCCTATAAAACTCTGCATATATTAATACTACAACATACCATTATCTTTATTGTTGGACAGGGGCAGAAGAATTTGTAATCAGTATTATGGTTGTATGAGTTGAGAAGTGCTCAAGTTATTCTTGGGTGCCCGTTCTTAATGAAATTTTTTTATTTAACCATAAAAAAATATACAATTTTCATATTTTACTAAATATGTTAACAAAACATGAACATAAGTTAACTTAGATTACAAATGATTCAAACAACTTTTAAATTCATAATGACTACTACTAGTTAAACCATAACTAGCTCTCTGAAATGATCAATTATAAGTGATGACATGCGAAAGTATCTACTTTAGAACCCTGTATTGTGACACTAAGTGCATACATTTTTCATTGTTAGTGTCATAATACCTCGAATTTATGCTATGATTTCAAGTGTGTTATAGCAATCCTATGATTGCTTTTATACAATTGATACGCTTTTGGTAGCGTTCTGTGCAATCTCAGGTCAAAGTTGTCTAGTGTACCACTTGGAAGCCATAAGGGACATCGAGATCAAGTTACTAGAGCTGAGATTCAAAGACCTGACGCTTGGAAGGCTGGAAGAAGCAGCGGCCCCGAGCGCCTGAGAAACGACGAAAAATGGCACCGTTTTGGAGAGCTCAACCACTTTGTCAAGAAGTCATCCCAAAGCATCTTGATTCATTGGCCACGTGTTTGGAGCGCTCTAAGTTGCTGAATGACGTTGGAGCTACAGTTTTATCTCCATGGAAAGCCTAACCAAAGGCCTACAAATAGGTCACTAGAGATAGGAAATAAAGAGAAGGAGACGAGAGGTCAATGAAGGGTCGTTACTCTGTCGACGGAGCAACCTCCTGGCGTAGAATGAGACCAACCTACAAGGGAGAATCGACGCCCAAAACAGAGCCTCTGGCTTGTTTTCTCTTTCACCGACACATATTCTAGTGGACATCCTGATGTCTTCGTTTCCATCAATGAACACCCATGAACTCCTACCCATGGATGACTAATTTTCTTAGTTGCATCATAGGTATGTGAACTCTAGTGGTTCTAACCATGTAAGCTCGATGATTTGATTTAATACAATTGTTTGTTTTTCATATGTGTGATGCTTGATTTGCTCTATTTCATTATTTGTCAATTCGAATGAGAGCTTACAACAGATCCACATTCCTTCGAGGTGCAAGGATTGAAAATCCCAGTTGTTTAGGATGAGACTAGAAATAGCAGTCCTACTCGATCGAACTTCATTAGACCGAATGGTGTGACACCTCAAGGGAGAAATCCTAAGGTTCCTTGTCGCCAATTAGTTCGAGTGGATGCTTGACTATACAACCAATCAACGAGGGTGCATCATTAGGAGACGAAGGGGAGCTTGCCTATGCAATGTCTTCCTTCTCTAATCTTTCAATCGTCAATTAAGGTAGATTTATATTTCCGCACTGTGTTACTTTTCAAACTCTTACGTTCTGTAAAACCGGAGGCACCTCAACCTCCACAACACGCTCTCTTCAATAGAACCGTAAATTGTTTCCATCTACAACATATCAATAAGCTCTCACTAAAACACATGCATTTATTCCAATAATTAACTCAAAATTGAAGATTAAAAAAATACCTAACGATGGGAAAGCGAGGAAAGATATGGAGTTAAAAAAGGCAAATTGCTAGCATAACAAATTTTGAATTGATGGAAAATGGAGGAAGATATAAAGTTAAGAAGGACAAATTGGTAGCATAAGAAATTTGAATGCAAATACCACATCAACAATATTACTAGAGGTGGTAATCAGTTTGCTGGTTAACAGTATATCCGATTATCAAACCGTTAACCAGCGATACCCATTGGCAGTAGCCATCACAGACCAAACGATATATTGAATCTTTCCTGGAAAATTATCGCGGTTACCTGGTATGCCGGATAACCGGCATCCGCCCTGATAATTCGACAATTGCCAGCCCTTCCTAGTCCACACCCTCGCTTCTTCTTCCGTTCATCTCTCCGTCCTTTTCCTCAATTGACAAGCTGTGGAAAAAGAAACAAATCTCCACCAACTTTAGTGCAGTGGTGCTTGAAGCATCCCCGTCATCGGTCACAACACCTCCCATCGTTGTTGCTTTTCTTCAAGCCATCACCCATGGGTAAGGGATTTATTCCCTGGAAGCAGCATCAACATTGTCCCTCACTCACTCACCTTCTCTCCGTCTTCCTTCCTCCCCAGTCCTTAATGGCCATCCTTAGCGAAAGAGGCATAAGCGTAAAGAGAGGCGTCACCAGCTCTGGTCGAAGGCCCACCGTCTATTTGGGGGAGGGGCAAGGTTTCTGGTCGGAATAACAATGAAAGATCGATCTTTACTTCTCCTCCCTCCCTCATCTCCCAGCCCTTACACCCGACGGGGCGATTTTGCAGATCTGGCTCTCCCTCTTGCATGTTTGTGGACAACAGCCAAATTGTCGCCATTAAGCCTCATTATGTGGCTCATCCACATGCAACAGATCCATATGCCTTTTCCGTCCATCTTGTCGACGGATTTGAACAATCCCGAACCAGACCCAGGCGATAGCAACAATGGAGGGAAGAAGAAAGCAGACGACCTGCGACAGTGGTGAGGGTAAATCGAGGCCCTTTTTCAGTGCTGTAAGGGTAAATTGGGGATGGAGTGGGCATATGAAATGGATGGAGTGGATAGACGACCTGCGACAGTGGTGAGGGTAAATCGGGGCCTTTCAATATGTTCGTCGTCTACGAAGGGGAAGCCAATTTCGTCTCTATTATGGGAAGCGTCCAGCAATGTAGTCAAAAGCGAGTTTCTACATAGAAATGTTTTGGTGATCTAGAAGCGTAAAATCGTAATTTTTTAAGTTTTAAAGTGAAGTTTTTAACTATTAAAAGTTATAAAACTGATATTTTGTGTAGAAGCGTTTTAGTGACCTAGAAACGTAAAATCGTAAGTTTTTAAGTTTTAAAGCGCGATTTTGACTACCTTGGCGTCGAGGACCCGGCTCGGGATTCAACCTTCTCACTCTCCATCATCGTCGCCGGCAGATTCACCTTCCTCGACCAATTCATCCCAGATCGAGGCTGGCAAGTGGAGATCTTGGGAGAGAGATCGCCGAGGAGCAGAGGCATGGTTTGTGCAGTAGGAGCAGAGGCATGGTAATCGACGGCCAACCCGGTACTGTTTCGAAAGCCACTTAGAAGGTTTCGGTGTACTGACAACCAATTAACCAATTACTGGTTATCGGTAAACCGGTAACCAACCCTAAATATTACAACATATAACTCGCCTAGACGTGCAAATTTCACAATACTATTTGTTGCTGTCAGAACAGAAGCGTACAGAAGCGTGCAATTGATAATCCAAACCAACATGAACGAACACAAATTTAACGTGGTTCACTAACACAATGTGTGCTAGCTAATCCACGGGCAGGGGAGAACAAATTTCACTAATTTGAGGATAGTACAGGTTACAAACAAAATTCCGAACGGACAAACCAAACAAACTAACCTGACTGACCTTACTACAGATTAGAGTGATGAAGAGTATTTATAGAACTCTTTTCTTAATCTCAAACAGAAAACCAAATATCTTTTTCAAACCTACAAGAAAAAAATCAAAACAAAGTCCAAACACAAACCCAAACAAAATAGGTCCATAACACAAAATAAATTCAAGTCATATTCTAACAGTTGCCTATACTAATTATGTGATATGTGATAATTCATTTTAAATAACAACCTTTGACAAATATTCAATCCAAACCAACCATTCATTACCATCTACATTCTTCTGTCTACCAAGTCTTGCACCGAGAGGCAAGAAGCCAAGAACCAATAATCACGACTCTTAAGTAAAGGGTTAATTGCATGGTTGGTCACTGAGATTACAAAAAACGTTTATGTTTGGTCACTGAAAATATTTAAATCCAATCTTGGTCACTCAAATTAGTTAAATGGTTCAAGTTTGGTCACTCTCCGTCCAACTCCGTTAAATATGTCTGATGTGGCAGTCAACCCTCAAAATTGACACTCGATGACGTGGCAATTAAAAAATAAAAAATAAAATAAATTTTAATCTTCTACCATTTCCAACTCATTTTTATAATAAAGTAACATAAAAAAAAAAAAATTTAGAGGCTCCTTTGAGGACATGATATTCCCAGCCCTGGACATCAATTTCTACCGCCAAATCCCATCCGAACAACAACAACAGAACCAGTGATGGCAACAACAGCAAATGGACCAAGCCCATCAACACTCCCAAACTCTTCCTCTTCCTCCAATTCCTCCTCCCCATCCCCTTCACCCACCAAATTCCCCTCCAATTGCTCGCCGCCGCTCCACCACCAAATCCCCAACCACTGATCCTCTCCCCCATCCCACTCATCCGTACCAGCGCCCTGGACATGATATTCCCTTCTCCGTACCAGCGCCCTGCGGAAAGGATGGCGGACCCTGTGGAAAGACACCCTTACCCTCAATTTCCACTGTAGCGACCTGCCGGGCTACATTCAACACGTAGACAACCTTCTCCTCTCCCTCCGCCGCCGTGCCGCCGCCCTACCGACCGCCGTCAGCTTCCACTTCAAGGCCACCAACTCGCTGGCGGTGCTCAGCCTCGTGATGCGACACTACGACGTCGTCTTGTCGGGGCGGCCGCTTCAGGATCTGTCCGTCTCTGCTCAGGTTGACGGAGCGGATTTTTTCTTCATCGGCGACCTTCTAAAAAAGTCCTCCCTCGAGACTCTCTGGCTGTCGAGATGGATTTTCCGAGGTCCGGCGTCTCCCGAGTTCATCTCGCTGACGAGATTGGAACTGAGTGCGTGCAGTTTCCACGGCGGCGACGACGAGCAGGACGCTACTACTACTTGTAATTCAGCAACTGTACATGTTTCTTTTGCGAATTTCCCGAGCCTGAAGTGCCTGAAGCTGCTCCGGTGCCGGTGGAGCGGTCGAGTCGAGGTGTCGGCGCCGCAGGTGCTGGATCTGGAGATTTGGCTGTAGAAATTGATGTACTGGGCTGAGAATATCATGTCCTCAAAGGAGCCTCTAAATTTTTTTTATTTTTTTATGTTACTTGAAAATGAGTTGGAAATGGTAGAAGATTAAAATTTATTTTATTTAATATTTTTTAATTGCCACGTCACCGAGTTAACGGTCAACTTTGAGAGTTGACCGCCACATCAGACATATTTAACGGAGTTGGACGGAGAGTGACCAAACTTGAACCATTTAACTAATTTGAGTGACCAAGATTGAATTTAAATATTTTCAGTGACCAAACATGAACGTTTTTTGTAATCTCAGTGACCAATCATGCAATTAACCCCTTAAGTAAAGATGGAAAGTTAAAGCTTTGAAGCTAATGAAAAAGTGGAAGCAAAAAGGACCCTGGGAAAAGGGAGTAAAAGAAGGAAGGATGTTGATATAAAGTAACCATGGTTAGTGCTTAAGACTTCCGGAAAGGAACGGATGACTTAACCATGGTTGAAAACTGGAAACCAATATGGGTTAGGCTGCTGGAGGGTGGTGGGTGGGAATTCTCTTGGCCTGTTTTCCTGTGGATGGTAATTATAAAAAGCCCATCATCCATAGATAGAAGGCAAAGCAAATAAACAAGGCATCGAGCAGCTGAAACACTTTCCATTTTTTCTCCCACTAATCTCTCTAGCCGATTGAATGAATCCATAACCTTTTGTGGGTTTTTGGCTTGTACCGTTACTTCTTCGCTTCCTGGGTTTCCTAGCTGATCATTCAACAGTAACTGCTGCAATTTTTACTTTGATTCTGCAAAGTAGGAAACTTTACAACTCCAGCTGTGTTGTGTGTAAGTTTTTATCCATTCCTTTGTTCACTTTCTCGACAGAGCTAAGCTGTTTTCTCTCTAGTTCTTGTTTAATATTCTGAAATGACATAGGAAAGATCGTGTCTTTCTGTATTTAAAATGGAAAAAAACTGGATCTGGATATTAGCTGGACGAATGTTTTCTGATTTAGCTAGCTGGGTTTTCCAAATCCAGGTGACTTCTGTTGAGCTTCCCCATTTGTGGAGGTTTCTTCTTTTGGTCCAGATTTTGTATACTGTCCGATCTTTTGTCTCTATCTGTGCCATCAGAAGCTGATAATTGATGATGCTAATTAAGGGAGGACCTGGGTTTCGGAGGGTTTCCTTGATTTCTGGAATCTAGGTCGATCTGTATTGACCCTAAATTCAAAAGGGTTGTTCTTCTAATTTCGGTCTCAGTTATACCTGACATTTCATTAGGCTGATAGAACTTTTGGTTTTCTGCATAGAGTGATAATTGATCCTTTATGGTCTTCCATCTCTATTGATAGTGGTAGTTTATTCGAAAATTGGATTGAAGTTCTTGAACTTCTAGTCTAGTTTGGATCAGCATCCTTTGATTTCATTCAATTTTTGGCTAGTCACTGGGCTTCCAATGAATTTTGCCACAAACAAAAGGCTATTGCTCAGTTTAGTTCATGGAATGATTTCGTATTTTGAGTTCGTTTGTTGTTTGGAAGCTAGTTTATTCATTCAGTATCTGATTTCTACCATGTTTATGTTCCTTTGTTCAGGTATCTAGTTGCACAGATAAGATCTTGATCCTCATTTAACTCCTCAAGTTCAATTTCGCTAAGATGGGTCTCTCAACTCTTCCATCTCCATCTGAAGGAGTCCTATGTCTACTCCTTGTAAACACGGCACTGTCGATCTCTATTGTCAAAGGAATCCTCCGTTCAATCCTTCACATAGTTGGTATCCATCTCCCTCCGTCATCCCCTCCATACTCCGAGTTCACGGAAGAACCTACGATGCACCCTTTTGAGTTCACCACAACTACCTCAGATGCGTTCATTGACCAATTCCGAAGCAGGGCCGCCTCAGAGGGCTACATCGAGGAGTTCCGCAGCAGGAGTCCACCAACTCGGTTTGACAAGGTATGCCGGACTGAGCATGACTGCTCAGTCTGCTTGACACGGTTCAACCCAGAATCAGAGATCAACCGTTTGTCCTGTGGGCATATTTTCCACATGGTGTGCCTTGAGAAATGGTTGGACTACTGGAACATCACTTGCCCTCTCTGCAGGACCCCATTGATGCCCGAAAAAGATGTTGCACCGTGCTTTTCTTGAAGAAGGTATAGCGATTTTATAGCGAGAGAGATGCCATGTACAGCGTGTTAGTGTGTACATAGAGGGTACTTCTTTAGTTTTGCTGTGAAATCCAGGGAGCATAGATTGGGAGCTTGAAAGAGTGCTTGGAAGTTCTTTCGTTGTACATATTGTGAGATAGAGGGAGAGAGGGTTTATGATCATCATCTATTGCAGCTACCCAACAGGAGATCTGGTTTATACTTGATTTGTGAATCCTTATTCTTTCTGGTTTACTTGTTCCCTGCTGATTGAATCATGTGCTTATGGTTAATGCATCATGGTTTCTATGCATGCGTGGTGAGTTTGCAGCTTTTTATGTCTAACCGAGTCAATGGTTGTGATTTCATGATGAGGAGGTAAAAGAAGACAGACTGCCCCTATGCTTCTTTTTGTTTTTGAAAGCCAGATCCTAGGTTTAGTAGTTAGACAGTCAAATGGAGGCTCTTACTTGAACTATCAGAGAGTTCAATTGAATGTGTGGAATAGTGGACCAATTTCTTCTAGAGGCAAGCAACTGCCTTGCAATTTGGATGCCCATTTATCTAAGTTCTGCAGCTTTCTACTATCTTTCCAACTGATTAATTGTTTGTCTAATTCTCAACTGATAGTCTTCCCTATTCCCTCTCATTGCATAATCGTGTTCTATTTTCTCTTGGAGAAAACTTGTGTTGACATTAATAGATCCTCCTTTGAAGTTTTTGGATAATGATTTAATTATACGGTTCAAATTTTTTTAAATAAGGTTCAAACTTTTTCGAATAAAGTTCGAACGGCGGTAGTTGATGATTTTTGGTACAAACTAATTTAAATTATGCCTATTCCTATGAAAATCTTACGGGAGTTGGATACTGAAGGTGAAGATTATGACTACAGTATAGAGAAAAGGTAGAACTTTACAAGTGGTGTCAAATGTTGGTAATCGCTCCTCCGGTTGCTGGAGTACTTGATGTAGCTTATTGGTGCCCTAACATCCCTCCATGTACACCACTTGATATTGAGATGACTTGAAGACTTCACAATGAGCTTGATGAGCAATCTCTGTGTCATGGAGGTGTCTTGCTTGACGGCTTGTTCCAGTAACCTACTTGGTGTGCTTAACATGGGGTCTTGTTGGCTTGATGAGATGCGACCGTGATGGCTACCTAGTTGGGTGTCATGCTTGATACAAATGAAGCTATCATGCTTGCCATGTGTGGGTGTGCATGTTTGGTACCTTGAGAAACCTTAATGACATTGTTCGTTAGATATTATGGGTGCGCATGCCTACCTCTTTAGATCATATTATGTTTGACATTCCCTTGGGTGATGTCATGCTTGAGGGTTGCGGAAAGAAAGCCATGTTTTTTTTTTGTTTATCAAAAGCTCACTTGCATTACCAAGAATCGAAGGTACCAATTTTACATCCCCAAAGAAACCAAACACGAAAATCAAAACCACTCAAACAAACATAAAACAAAGAAAGAGCCTTTTGGCTACCAAATAAGTTGCTCGATTGTTTTGCCGGCCTCGAAAACCAATTGAAAAAACTGTAAACAATTGTCGTAGCTTGGAGATCTCTTCGAAGATAGCTCCACCTTTCCCATCCTAAGTCTACCAAATTTCTGATTTTAGAAATAACAGCTTGAGCATCTCACATGAAAGTGACTTCAGCAAGACCCTTCATAGAGCACCATCGAATCGCATCCCAGAAAGCCATTAATTCACTCAGACAGAGATCCATCAAACATGCATAAACAAATCCTTGCACAAATAGCATGATACCCTCACGGTTCTACACAACAATCTCACCCGAAGCATGAGAACTCAATCCAACCGCACCATCGATATAAGGCATATTCAAAATTTCCTCCTACATATGTCCTACTACATTTGGCATCCTTCCATGCCAGGATCCGGAAAATCATCCATTCTCTAACCTGAATTTGGTATTAGGAAAACCAGTGTACTTGTATTATATTGAGAATGGTAAAAAATGACCCAGTTTCTAGATTTTCAGAGCAACCATAGGGATTCTGAAAATGAGTTTTGATGTGGGTACTAATGGTAATGGCGAAATAGGTCTGGGTTTAATTATTCGTGATTGGAATGTCGATCTCATGATCAGGGGTGGAGCTAGGAGAGTGAATTAATGGTGCCTTCTACGGTACCCCCGGGTGAATTTACTCAGACAGAGATGCATCAAACATGCATCAAACATGCATAGACAAAAAAATTAATGGTGCTTGGCATACTGGTGTATGTCAGGCGTATAGTATACGCCAGATGCCTTACACCGTTGATCTAATCTGACGGTCATTAGTAATAATGATTTAATTAATTATTAATTAGAAAATATAATTACTAACAACACCCATTATTATTTTATACGCGCATTATAGCTCCCAATTTTTTTTAGACCTTTCTGTACTTTGGTATCCTACTTTTTTTGTTGTTGCCAAAAGTACTTTGATATCCTACTTTCTTCGAACATCATTTTCAACACTCATATTATACATTGTTTAGAATTTTGTTTCAATCGTTCTGCAATTAGAAGCTGATCGACGATGATAAAAAAAAAACAAACTAAAGAAAACCCTGCGACTTCTTCTTTTTCCTTTCCCTTTCTTCCTCTCGTCTCCTTTTTCCCCAGAATCACAAATCGGAAAATCCAAAAAGGGTCTCCGAATTTGGGTGTTAAGTTTCAATCTTTTCTCTTTCTTTCTCCCAATTCGTAGAGGTAGAGATAGATAGATTTACACTTTTTCTCACATAGCCATGGAAGGAGAAGGTTCGCTGGAGTTTCAGGAGTGGGAGGTTCATTCCTACACCGAGGCTATTGTGGTTAGATCCCCTGTATTGGAGGAGAATCCGAGGAGTTTCGAGGAAATCGAGGTTGATTCCGCGGGCTGATCATGTTGGATTAGTTCTTTATTGGAAATGATAGCATGTTTGATAAGTCTATTGTTGCTTGAGCTGGTGAGTTAGAGAGCTCTGTTGAGTCTGATAATCCGAGTTGGATCAATCCTGCTATTGACAATCGGTTCAGAGGCAAAAATTTAGTTGGATTCTGGTCTGATCTAGCTAGTGATCGGTCGGATGACTAAAAGATATTGACTGTGATGTTAGAAATGAATCGGGTGTTGGAAATTTGTCAAAGAGCGATGAAATTGAAGCCAAGGAAGTTTATGGAAGTGAATTTGATCAGCTGGTGAGCGAGCTTTTGAGCTGCAAGGCGAAGAGTGAATCATGTTTAGAAGAGAATGTGAAGAGTCGCCAACTGGGTTTTGAAGAAATTGAGCAGAAGGTTGGGAAGGAGAAAGATATGACCAAGTTCTGGTCTGGTTCTGGTGGTGATGGTTTGGTTTTGGGTTCTGAGGTTATGAGTGACGAAGCTACTCGTGGTGGGAATGCTCCATGGAGGAGAACTCGCGTCTTGTTGAAAATGGGGATGGGAAATCAGATGGCGGTGATGAGGGGAAGAAGCATCCAGTGGTCTCGTGGAAAGTTTCCTTTGAGTTGTTGAGGTTTTGTGTTTTCAAAGTTAGCCCTGTGTAGGCTTTCTTAATGGCTGCAGCTGTAATGAGATTTTTCATCTTTGGTCGGAAGTTATATAAGATGAAGCGTAAGGTGAGGAGCTTGGAGCTTAAATTTACCCTTGATGATAAGGTGTCGCAGTTCATGAGCCGTGATGCACGACTAAACGAAGCATTCTTCGTCGTGAGACGGGTTCCCATTGTTCGGCCTATGCTACCAGCTGCTGGTGTGAACCCATGGCCTGTTATGGGCATGAAATTAACTAACGCTAGAGATTTCTTGTGTAGTTTAGGGAAATACAAAAAGAAAGAAGCATTATGGGGAACTAAGTGCAGCTTGCTTGCTTTTGGTGTTACTTGCTTTCATCTTTTGTCGTTCTTGGAGGCCTCTTTGGTCCACATATTAGGTGCATAAAACTTGCAGCCTGAATCTTATTATGTGCATAAAACTTGCATCCTGAAACTTATTTATCCTGATGTCGAGTGATTGAGTCTTATATCGACCTAAACATTTATAAGATCCGAACCAAGTCCAAGCTTTTGCCATTTTTATAACATACACTAGAAATAATACCCGCTGCTACGCCGCAGGGAGGATGTTGCAATTGCATGTTCAATTGTGTTTAGTATCTTTAAGTACTTTCGGGGACATCCGATAAAAAAGTATCGTGTAAAGCGGTATAACAAAAACAAAAAAAATTGTTAAGACATTATATGTAAAAAAAGAATACTAATAGTGTATGGAAAAGGATTGATGGTCACCCTAAAACTTGGGCTAATACAAAGAAGGAAGTCATACTGCTACCAAATAGAACCACTTGACATCGGTATCATTCAACTATACATGTAACCATTTCATTTTATTTGCATTCCATGTAGCAGTGGCATCCCTTGAAAGTAGTCAAGGAGGACTTGGTACAGCAATAGCGGCAGCAAAGCCTCAAGGACATACAACATAACTTTCCTTTACTCTCCCGAACCTCAGCTGCAGAAAAGTTAGCAATATAACAACAACATTAGCATATCAACGACGACACAACATATGTTTGGAACACCTTACTTTGTCTGCTCACACGACATCAGCAACAACAACATCTACAGGTTTCAGTGTCAATTCTCTTTATAGTCGTTTGCCAAAAGAGAAACACTCAGAAACTAATTAACATAAATAATCCAGAAATCTAAAGTCTAAACTCATGAGCTTTGCCATCTGAATAACCCTTATCATATAGCATACTTTGCCAAACGAACTCAGCTAGGAAATTTCTAATAAGCATGTCATGTACTCATCTCACTTATCACAGTGAAAGTCATGAACATATGTGATTTCTTTACATGTGGTAGCTTGCTCAGACTCGATTGATGCTGCTATTTTCTGCAGTTGTTGCTGTATTGCTACTACTTCTCCTGATATGTGCAGAATCCGACGCTTGAGGAAAAGACCGATGTATTGGCTGCAAAATAAATACAAAAGAATCAATACGACCTTCTGAAGGCATCTTTGGAGATAAAGGCATCGATCGAACTCAATATGTATCTATAACTTCAGATTGCCTTCTTCGTTGAAGAAGTTGACATAGCTGCATCATAGACGTTACAAGCCGACATTACAGGCTAAGGACATTAATCTTAGGAACTCATACGACATAGAATATGTATCTGTAACTTAACAATGCACAATCACTCACTTGTCCCTCATAATCTTTTGAAACTGATTGAACAGCTAAGGACATTACAGGCTATGGTACATTCATAGACATCATAGTGTATTTAACGGGAGGATAAAAACTGAGAAAGCATAGTTGTCGGTCATCATTCAAATACCAAACACATCAACTATCTATCCATCATCTGCTTTTTGAATGTCCAGAATGTCCTGCAGATAAGGAAAACATAGCCATGCTTTTCAATGCAGAATACTAATACTTCACCCGCAGACAATGGTATATATTAACTACAAAGGTGTAAATGTTGAATGGAAAAGGATTTACATATTCGAATGGAAAAGTATCTGTTAATGAAACATAAATATGTTGTCGGTTGAACTGAAAATGGTGTTGGGGAGAAAAAGAAGAATTTAAAATTCTGCTGCCACCTGTATGGATGGTACGCTACCTTAGAATTCTCCACTCTGATAGTAGGAATCAGTTTTGGTGACATGGCAATTGTCCACCCTAATAATTAAAACCAATGAAATTACAAGAATTCAAATACATATGCAAACTCGGGAACGGTTAGAGAGGGAAAAGAAACCGCGCACACAAATCTCCTCTACAAATTCATATGCAACCCCATTATAAAAAAGCTTCATATCGGCAGCCCTCAAACTGATTAAAGTTGTGGCCTTAAACAATGGCAGAAGAGGGAACCGAGGTCAATGGACTAGGTGAAAATGAACTACAAAATCCAAAGCTTCCTCTTCCCAACAGCAGTGCGGGGTTAAATGGAGAGTGAACTACTGGAACGGAGGAACTTGAGTATGCACCATATCCCTACTTTGTTGGGTGTAATGGAGAGGATGAAGTTGAATCATTGTGAACATTGACAGCCAAAGAAGTTAGCGGATGGAAGTTCAATTGCCTCGATGAAGCGCATACATTCTATAATAACTATGCCAAGGTGTGGGGGTTTCTGTCAGGATCGATAGGAAAGTTTGGAATGTCCACGACGATGTAACAAGTCAAAAGTATGTTTGTTCCACTTAGGGAAATAGACGCCCTCATAAAGGGGAGAAATAGAGAGAATCGCCTATGGATACCATATTTGGATGCAAAGCACAGCTACGGGTGGTGTTGAACAAGACCGACAAAAAATGGATTGTTGATAAATTTGAGGTGCAACACTCTCATGAACCAGTTCGAAAACAGTGCACTCATTACTTGAGATCGCATAGAGGATTGACTGAAGCAGATAAGGCAGACTTTCGATTCAAAAACAAATGCAGGCATGAGACCTTCTCAAGTTATAAATCTGGCTGTTGAAACAGCTGGAGGGCATGACAAGGTGGGATACACAAAAAAAGATGGATATAACTTTCATAGCACAAATCGCATGACAAGGATCAATGGAGGTGATGCTGCAACAACACTTGTGTATCTAGAATCAAAGAAAAGTGCAGACACTCAATTCATTTCAAGACACACTGTTGATGAAGAAAACAGACGGGAGAAACTGTTTTGGGCATACAGCATCAGCATTGCTGATATTTCAATTTTCAGAGATTTGCTGGCATTTGACACCACTTACAAAAGAAACATATATAACATGCCTCTTGTTATATTTTCACGTGAACAGTTTGTGCCTTCATGATTTACCTATTAAATACTAAACTACGAGGTTGTTAATTATAATTGGACATGTAGAGTTTTATTGTTATTGTGTTTTGGGTTTACAAGAGTGGGTACAACATGGTTTGTTTTCTTTTTCAATAACTGATGTATTGTTCCAGCTACTTGAAAGCACACAAACCGATGCAAAATATTGGTTTCCCATCTCCCTCGTGAAACTACAAGTATTTGCATAGTATTACGAAACAGCAGCAGGCAACAAACAAACATATACAGCTTCAGATTTAGACCGTTCTGGCACTCGACTACACACATTCATCTAATTAAAACAACAACAATAACAAAGCTTCTTGTTCTTTGTTACCCTTCATTATTATACCATGTTATCAAGGGTTGAATCCTTAACCTTGTTAATGTAGTTTATGCTGGTCATAGTGTTGTCTATTCACTATACATAGTTTTGTCTATTCTTGGTCTATGTTTAGTGTGGGCAGCAACGAACTTAAGTTGTGCTTTACTGCTTTTCACTTTTGTAGTTGTTTATCATATGTCAAAATGCCAATGTTCTCAAGATGCGTTTACACTGCTTTGGTCGGTAATACTTGACCTAATTTGTAGAACATTCGATGTCTTATTAGGTATCAATCACCATTTCAAATCCCGTTTGTTCGGAAGCACCGTGTTGGTTAACGAGATCGAGGAAAGCTACAATTGGGCTTCAAATATTCGAAAGGACATGTTGGGCGAGAAAGT
Organism: Linum tenue; assembly: GCA_946122785.1. Lineage (NCBI taxonomy): Eukaryota > Viridiplantae > Streptophyta > Magnoliopsida > Malpighiales > Linaceae > Linum > Linum tenue. The sequence continues at coordinate 22,229,813 of CAMGYJ010000008.1, forward strand.
GATTCATACCATTGTAATATATGGGGACAAAGCGATGCAGAATGCCATTCAGAATGTCTTCCCACACGCAACCCATCGGTTATGTGCATGGCATCTCTCCAATAACATTAAAAGCAATGTGAAGAACAAGCCAGAATTTTTGGAGGGATGGAGCAAATTTGTGGATGCTGACTATGAGGAAGATGAATTTGACGAGAAATGGACGGCATTGTTGGAGAAGTATTCATTGGATAATCATTCATGGATTTCTAGATATTTGTTTGACAGACGAAGAGAATGGGCAAATACATACATGCGCTCTAACTTCTTTGATGGCTTGAAAACAACCTCCAGATGTGAGGGAATTAATGCATATATTGCAAGGTATGTAGACAAGGACCACAATTTACTTGAGTTCTTCATTCAGTACGACCGCTGGAGTAGAGATATGAGGGAAACAAAGTTGAGCTTAAATTTTAAATCTAATTATGGTTACCTCCTCTGAAGAGTATAGTCCTAAGGACCCTAGAACTAAGTGCAACTAAGTTATTCACGAAAGCAGCCTTTGATGAATTCACAAATGGATTCAAACAATTGGAGGGTTGCATCAAGAATGGTACAAGTGTTGATGGGAACTTACACATATATAGTCTGACCATGTTTAACAAAGATACGGTTCGGGAGGTGAAATATAATATTCACACAAATGAGATGGAGTAGAGTTGTGGTAAGTATACGAGTATGAGAATACCATGCACGCACATGATCTTTATGCTGAAGGAAGAAGGGTGAAAAGCCTTCCCGAGAATTTGGTACTGAAACGATGGTCCAAGAACCCAAAGTTGTTGGCCAGTATGCCACTTCCACGGATTATCAGGGATGATCATCATTTCAACAGCTGGTATGGGTCACTCCAGTTCCTGGCGATGAGGTTGTTCTTATTAGGGGCAGGTTCTCCACTCTCTTATCAGGTTGCTCAGGGGGGGGGGGTATTGCAACAATTACTAACAAGTTAGAAATGATGGGAACGACCCCAGCCGAGAGAAAGACAATGGTCATACCCAAGAAGTACGAAGGTGTGGTAGACCCAAAAAAAAGTAATATATAAAGGGTGTAGGAAAAGCAAGGGAACAAAGCGTCCCAAACTTAAAACGAAAAGGTGTGGTAAGTGCAAGAAAAAGGATGGACATTACAGAAATACTTGTCCTGAACCCGATGATTTCGTCCCGCCAACTACACCTCCTTCATCTGATGACGAGCCAACGAGGATTGAGATGCTCCTAAGAATGATGATGGGGATGATGAGGAAGATGATGGCGACAACAATGATGAGGAAGGTTCCCATCCCCACAGCCACAGGTCAGTGTCATTTCAGTGTTCATCTTCTTAATGTTTGTGAACGATTCATTGTAAATTAATGTTGGTTGTTGACAATTATAGAATAATATCACAAGTATTGAATGCTCATTTTTTGAAACAGCCGATGCCACGTACTAGAAGTGCTACTAAAGCCAATAGAGAGATCGGAGAACCTAGTCAACATACACCACACTCTGATCAACCTCCAAGTGATAAGCCTCCCAAGGTACGTGTCAGTAAAATCATGTTTTCAAACATAAATGTTATTTCGGTTAATTGTTTCATTTAATACTGTCTATGCTGCTACAGAAGAGGAGACAGTCCAAAGGTAGCAGCAAGAGAAAGAACATCATCAAACAATGATGAGGAAGCTGGGCTCTATCTGCTTTTGTTTAGCATTGTAGTTTTTTTTAATGGATTTGTATTTGGAGCTTAACAACAAATTTATGTGAGGGGCTAGTTGGCAGCTTTGTTTTGAGAATTATGCCCATTTGTTCTCTACATACAAACTACTTTCAGTCTACCGTTCATTCAAATCTTGCTCAATGGAAAACAACCAAAGAACAGGTTTATACAAGCAGAAGAGGTACCAACCTAGAATTCGTGCTCAATGATGCTGGATTATTTGGTGTTTACACTATATGATCAGACGGTTACATCGCCCTCTCTTCATAAGGTGTTTAGCACAGGCATCCTGCACTTGCTTTTCGTCGTTCCAGACTTGTCTTGGTCTTACCCATGACGGTTCGTGAAAAAACAAAATCATAAGATGAACCGAGATGCTCATTTACAATGATTTTTAGTGGGAGGAGCAATTTTCATGTACCTCAGGAACGAATTGAGAGAATCCAAACTTAATCAACAGAAGAACATGTTCCATGATAAGAATTTGATAATGGAACATACCTAGTTGGGTGGAACATGTCTGCCAAACAGATTAACAGAACTCCCTCTTTCATTTGAGGATTGACCCGACCTGCTTCAATCGATATATAGAAGCGCCCCTCTTGCATCCTGTAAAGGGCTCAAGTATCAGTAATTGACAGTAGTATTGAGAGGAAAGTAACACGACGGGATCTAGAATATATACCACAATGAATTATTAGTGATAAATCCAGAAACTCTGAGATTCAGCTGGTTTCTAATGACTTGTTGGCGCTTTTCAAGTTGGGAAGCAGATTTACTTTAAAATCTACCTAATCCATCCAAGCTTAACGAGATCAGTTAAGCCCACACGAAAAGAAGATGGCAAAATACTGAATTCAAACATTAAGAATCACCGAAATCTCCATTGGTCACCTCTGAACCATCGCATGGGAAGTCAACAACGACCAGCAAGGCAAGAACAATATCCAGAAGTAGAACTCGACTGATTTCCATATTTTGATTAAGCCACTCCTCATACGAGACTCGCATCCACTATTAAGTGGTGGATTTGAGGTCCCACAGCAGCAAGGCTTCATAAGTGTCTGCCAAACAACTCTTTACAACACCGAAAGAACGATGATTCAAATTGAGATGAAATGTAGGAGAATAATCATACAAACTGGTTCCGAGGATGAGAATTCACACCTCCGGGAACGAAATCTTCTGCTCGACTGTGGCTGGTGAGAGGTTGCGCTTGACAACGATTCTGATCTCATGACGTCTGTCAAGCTCTCGATGGAGTATTTTATCGGTTTTCTTTACCAGCAACACCCATGATCGGTGAGCAACGTGTAACTCGTCAAAAACCAGATGGAACCATGGATGCTTCTTTCAGTGGAAATGGGTTCTATGGAGATAAGGTTGCAGTGTGGGAGAAGCGGGTTCTGACTTCTGAGGAGTGAGGAGAATGGAATTGGAAAGGCCGAATTTTGGCGCAAATACAAAACGAATATTAAAAATAAAGAGGAAAATTTAGGAAGTTTTGAATTTTTTAATATGTACCGAACAATAAACTTGAGGGGAGTTTAATGGTGAATAGATCTTTTCAATTATATCTGAAACAACCTTAATTAAGTTCAAGATATCATAACATAATTTAATTTGGAATATAATATTTAAAATTTGATACTATCTCTATCATTTGCATTCTCAAATTGTTTCATTTTGAAATATAAGATTCGGAATTAAACAAATATGATTGCACCTCATCGTTTTAGCAAACTTATATAATTAGGCTTCGTAACATTGTTGAACAATTCTTACCACACGGTTAATTTTCTAAATTAACCTTTCTCCATGCATAGGAGTCATTACTCATACTTCACATGAAACATAAAATACCCCATAATCAACCCCTTGCGCACATCGCGAGCTCTCCACCTTGGACAAAGATATGTGGCTAAATAAGATAGTTCATTCTAATCATACAAACTTCCAGCAACACAATCACAATGACTTCAATTACTTTCACAGAGTGATATTAAAATTATAAAGTTCCAATGACACATACACATTCATTTAGGCCTCCAGATGTTTGCACCAACACTAGCCGTGAAAATAAGTGTGCCCTATCAAATTAGGAAAGCTACCCATCAACATGAATGATCAAATGTGATTTATGATTTAGTTAAATTTATTTAGGAGGAAGAAATCAAATGATTTAGTTTGGGGTTGACGCACGTTCGGTGGGAATAGGTTCATATCTTATCACCCGCTGGCATTCTCGAAAAGACTCAAGTTTGGGGTTGACGCACATTCAAATACCTTCTCACACGCCACTCATCTATCTCCCAGACGAGATGTTTGGATCTTTTGCGGGAGGGTATCCATTCATGAAGAAATTCAAGAACCTTTGTCGGCTTCTTGGTCGTTCTCTACTACTGTTCTTGATAGACTGGTACTCGATGGCCTTCTACTTACTCGACTACATGGAGTTGTAGATGACAACCTATTTACTTTTAGGTAAAAATTCTAACTATCAATTTGTAAAATATCATGTTCTCGCTCAAACGAAAAGCGGGAGCGAGCGGACTTATTCTAGTACCGATTATTTGAAGCATTTTTCTGCGGAATGTATGGTCTAGGGATCTGAGCATTATAAAATTCATGTTCGTCATTCATAATGATCTCTAAGACTTAACTCAGTATTCTGAATGGTGATAGTTAGGGACAGACCAACACATTAAGGCAAAAGAAGACTCCAAGATACATCAATTAAAATTGAATTGTGCAACTTGAATACTATTGACAATTAATCTGAGATAAAATTAAAGAAACCTAAAGCAATCCAACTATAATGCAATAAAATAATTGAGAATCAAGGAAGTTTGATGAGTTATTGTTGAGATTAAGAAAATAAAGCAGAACACACGACCTCACTAAATGAAGTAGAGCTGATAATGATAATTCATTACAATCCAACTAACCATTGACAAAAAAACACTTGTTCAACATCCTAAAGTTCCAAGGAAACGAAAATGCAAAAAAATAAAAGACAACCATTATTTGAAATCGTCTATAGCAGACTGTGGAAGCAAGTATTCAACAGTACAATGTAACCTAATCATATTGCTGGCGAAACATCTGACTTCTTATCTTTGATTCTCTTTGAACGTGATAATAACGAGAAATGATGTGCTGGAATTTGTCGGCAAACTTGTGGGCAAGTTTCAAAATAGTTCCACAGTGTATGTTGTAGGGCGAAAGCAGCAAACAGAGTGCCATATTCATTCGAAGTCCTTCATCCACATACTATATTGAACAACATTGAGACCGTATAACAATTTGTTAATGCAGCAGGAAAAAAGTTTATTCAATTGATACAAAATATATCGTACCGGAACATCATAAGTGTCAAACAGCTCACCCCCAACATCCATTGACAGACCCACACTCCAGAATCTTGTGGGCTGTAACCCACCAAAAAATCAAAAATAAGATGCATTAAGAGCACAAAAGGGGATTTTTTACATGATATGAAGTAAAATTGAGATGATATGTACTTACGCATCTGCATAGGGTTCTCCATAAGGTTTGATAATGTCAAAATTTGAAATTTTAAGGATTTGTCCATCCACTAAGCACATAAGAGGAGCTAAGTTGTCCAAAAGTTTCATCTGTGGATAATACAGTGGAACACGGGTGAAATGCAGGATAAAGCTTATGAAAAGGAGTGTAAAAGGACAGTTTGAAACATATTGGCACTGCTGTTACAGCTTCTTCACGAATAGCTATGCGATCTTCCATGAAATATGGTTCTAAAATCACTACTTCTTTGGATTTCATATTGACAACCAACAAATACCAGTCACATTCATCCTTCAAGGGGATAAAAACCTAAGCAAATAGATGGACGATTACAATGCTACCTATGGAAACAACACTTATTAAACAAAGAATAAAATATAACCTTTTTACTCTTAGGTGAAATCTGTATGAACGAAAATTGGTACTTGTCCAATGCTTTTTCAGGGGTTAGATGTCCAGCCAACAAAGATGCCTATAATTGTCAGCGACATAAGAGTTACCTTTAATTTATGAAAGGTCAATCTTAAAATGAAATACACACAATCGGGGGGGGGGGGGGGGACTTTAAACTGAATAGGTGTTAGCGGTACCGAAAAATTTGGTGGCAAAAAACTCAGTTCCGCATTGTCCCCCAGCAATTGCTTGTGAATTAAATAGCTGCAAACCATCGTCAATACCTAAGAACACATACCAAAGAGAGATTGCATTAGGTTCAATTACAACTGTCAAATTAGGTTACTCACGGAAAGAGCTCACCTCATCTGTTGCCGCATTCCCTGGACAAAGGCTCAAGAACGCCTTTCGTTGACCTTGAATTTCAGCAGTGTGAACCAACATTTCATCTACCGAGAGACCTTTTCCAAACATATAACACGCTACCACGAGTTCATCATATTTCAGGTCAATGTGTTTTGGAATATAAAATTCCATAGATGTGATCACCTGTGTCATATAAAACTAATATCAGGCTTCTTTGTAAATTATGATTGAAAGTGAGATGCTACAACCACCAAAGGGATGGACAAGGGAAAGATTTATGGACTTTAAAATTTTCAGCAACAAATACATCTCAGAATCCATAGAAAATGTCATTGCAAGGGAACTAAGCAAACATATTTTCATATAGAAGCACCTGACCATCCCCTTGAGTTTCATTAACCACACTGAAGTGCAATTTTTGTGTACTCGTTAAAGGGTTTGATGGGCCTCGTTTTTCGTAGGCTGAATTGGTCTGGTTCTTTCTTTTCGTCGGAGTGAGGGGTGTATTGCCAAGGCATACTACATTGTCTGCCCCATTCTTTTCTTGCTCTGGATGACCTGGGTTACTTTTCTTATTTTCGTTCTTCCTATAATGGGAAGAGACAGTAGAAACAAAAGGAACATCGTCAAATACAGGCGAAGAGAAAACGACACCAACATGAACCAAGCACAGCCTAACGCATGCTGTAAAACAACCATACAAACGGTTCACAATAAACTCTTGCCGCCTTGAGGTCCACGTTGTTGTTCATTCTAAATGCTATGCTAGTTGAAACAAGACACTTGCTAATATGTACAATTTCGTGCAAGGGTCATGTAAAGGTTTTAGTGAAAAGAACACCATGAAGGGAAGGCAACGAGGATGGATATCACCCAACTGAACATGCAAGGGCCAAAAGAAAGGACGCAGAGCACAAAGAAAAAAGTGAGTACAAAACGTGGAGGTCCTTGATTTGTTGACGTTTATAAGGAAAACATCAATATTGAGAGTTTTTTTTTGGTTTGCATTACCAAAAAATTAATTTAACATTTATATTTTCTGTATAACTTCAGTCATCTTAAACTATACCAATTTAGTTTTTCAATTTTTGAATTCTTATTTATTGTCTTGGTTATATTAATTTACTTTAAATATTAATATATTTATTTATTATCTAGTTATATATATTGAAGGATTGTCATTTTTAACTCAAAAGGGATCGTTTGGAAGTTGGGATTTTAAATGATGTATTTAACAAATACATGTAATCAGAAGAATTCATCGTTTTTTATTTTAAACTAAATAGAATACTTGTATTTGAACTGCAGATGGGACCACCACAATCATTCATAATGAATGATTGTCAATCTAAGTTTTTAGCAGGGTTTGTGAGGGATTACTAACTCACTTTTTCTTTCTTATTTGTTGATGGACCACCAAAATCATTCATTCTCCAAACAATGTATTTTTCAAATCATACATTAAAACAATACATCTAATTATAATACATATATTGACTAAATACATCAATTTAAAGAATCTTACTTCCAAACATGCCCAAAAGTCCCTCATATGTAAGGATGGCAATGGGTCGGGTTGGGGCGGGGTTTGTCAAACCCAAACCCATGGGTTTATCCGCCAAAAAAACCCGGGGTAAAACCCGTTGGGTTTGAAAAACTCAAACCCAACCCAAGCCGCTGGCTATCCGCGGGTTCATGGGTACCCGTGGGTTTTTGTGGTAAAAAATTTAAAATAAGAAGTTTTTTTCAAAATAAAAGTTTAACATCAATTTTCTCATACAAATTATTCATACATAAAACACCAATCTAGAGCATACAAGCAAACCACAAATGATCAATACAAATTGTTCAAAATTAAAGTTAAACATATAAACATTAAGATTAATTGAAAGCTTCTTCCTCGTCAACTAAAATTTCTTCACTCTCCACTTCATAATATCAACTTCATTCTAAACAATTAGAATGAACAAATTATATATGTCTCCACAAACATAAAGAATATTAGTTGTTTAAGGAAGATATATTATTTAGAATATTAAATATTCCAGGAAAGTAATTATATGTATGTGTGCGGATACCCATGGGGCGGGTTTACCTAAACCTAAACCCAACCCGACTCGGTGAATAGTGTAGCGGGTTTAAACCCGAACCCGACCCAAAACCCATCAATACGGGTTTTACTCGCGTTAACCGGGTTGGGTCGGGTGGATACCCGTAGGTTCGGGTTTTGTTACCATCCCTACTCATATGTTATATGATGTAATCAGAGGCAAATCTTGAATCTTCGCAAATGAGGCGGTGACCAAATGATTGTATCACTGGTTTCAATCTGGAGCTCCCAAATTCAAATCTCAAAACGACGCTTGTTTCTCCTTTTCCCCATCCCCTAATAGCACACCCTGTAACAGGTTTCTATAAAAAGCTCTTTGGTATGGACTATTTAATTAGGCCCAAAAAAATATTCCAATTGAATTCTAAAAAAGGCCTTTGGAATGGGCTATTTAATTGGGGCAAAGAAAAGAAAATTGCAGAATGAGGCTAAGTGATCAACTTAGCGGTACGGCTTCAGAGAGGCCCAAAAGTGTAATCTTTTGCCTCTGTTTTTCCTGCACAACGCGCCAATCTAAAGCGGAAATGGGAGCACAAATGCACAATTATGCAATTTCCCATTTTACCTGCTACTCTTCTTCTTCTTCTATCTGCTCACCGTTCCATCCTATCTACACAAACAAGCAGCTTCCATCACTTGACCAACCTCAATTCTCCCCTCCCTCTCGCCGCGCCCAACTGCTTGCTTAATTCGTGAGGGAAATTAAATTCCAAATGTCGGAACTGCCCATCTGGGTAGTCAAAATTTCCTCCCTTTGCCCAACCTTGGTCGCGCATGGCTGCTCGCACCTCTGAGCTTCAGCTCCAGCCGGCTAACAAGTTCATGGAAGTATCCAACGCTTGGTCTCGGCAACCCCATCACGTATTCCTCACTCCGCGCTCTCTTTCTTGTCTTTTGGGTTCCAGGAAACCCTGGTCGAAGTAAGCCCCACATCATGTTTGTGAAAATGCTACAGAGAGACTAGAATTGAGAAGTTGGTTGTCCTGATATCTTATCTAACTCTCCTTGAACCAGGTGCACGTGCCAGCGGATATCCCTTGACAATGCACGGAGATGTAGACTCCGTAGCACTAGGAGTCGCTATCATTTCAGAATTCCGGTAATGTCTGCAAAGAAAGGTGAGTTCTTGGCTGTTCCAATCTCTCTACGCTATATGTTCATTAAATTTTGGAGGTACTTCGCTATGAACTAGAATGGCTGATAGGCTTGGCACATTCCAACGTCTTCAGGCAATGGTTGTGTTTCCTCGGAAAGACTATGTGAGGTAGTTTGGACTATTGAAGCTGATTTGCCAGATGGTCAGTCACTGTACCTTACAGGTGAACTCACTCAGTTGGGATGTTGGCATCCTGGTAAGGCCATCCAAATGTTCCCTACCGAACACTCAAATTTGTGGAGAGCTCAAATGAAGGCAAGTTAGTTCATCTTGTTTGTAGCTAAGCCTCGATTTCTAGTTCTGTCTTTGAGATTATATCTTCCATGAACACTCTGATATGTAGCCGGGCCCAGAAAAAAAAAAAAAAACCGACTTCGATCATCATAGCTTGTGCTGCAGTTTGAATAAAAGAGGGAAATCGCTGGTTCAAATGCCTTCTAGTCTATTCACATCATCCTTAGTTTAGTCTCTTTGGATCCATATTTATTCACCCTTTGTCAATTGCAGATTGCCCCCGGGAACTTCAAATATAATTATTTCATGACGAAAGAAAGGTCAAATTTATCTGACATCAAATGGAGAACGGGTCCTGAAGTTTCTTTGTCAGTACCATTCAATGCCAATCAGGATAGCAGAGTTCTGGTGAGGGATTCATGGAGGAAGTTTAGTACTGCAAGTCCTCCAACTCATGGATGGGATTCTTGGATAGACGATGCATATCTAACTGTCCAACCATTGCCTGCGGCTCTACCGACAGGTAATATTTTTTCGTGGCAGCCACGGGTAAGAAAGTTCCTTGCTTAGTATGTTTCTGAACACTCAAATGTGTCCAGCGCTTTGACAGATGAACAAGAGAATCTGAAGAGAATTATGTTTGATATAAAAGAAGCAATGCACTCGCCAAAGTGGAAAATCAAGGATACAACCTATGAAAGAGACCAACCTATTGAAGAGCCATGGTTACCCCTATCATCCACTGTATTTATTGTCTATGAAGACAAGTCTATTCCAGATATATCAGGACGTATAGAGGATGATGTCTCAAAAGTGGATGTTGACATCCAGAATTACAAATCTCCAGATCGGTTGCCACCTGCAGACGTGAGCAATCTGATTTTGAAGGAAGATTCAGTATCTACCATCATATTGATTAATTCTTCTATATGTACCATGCAAAGGATTGCTGTATTAGAAGATGGGAAATTGGTTGAGTTACTGCTAGAACCAGTTAAAACTAACGTGCAGTGTGACAGTGTGTATTTAGGAGTTGTTACGAAACTCGTCCCACATATGGGTGGGGCATTTGTGAATATAGGAAGTCCAAGGCCTTCTTTCATGGACATAAAGCAAAACAGAGAACCATTTATATTTCCTCCCTTTCGCCAAAGTAGCAATAAAGAAGAGGAAAACGGTTCTGTGCTTGAAGCTTGTGAAGAAGAACATACTGCTGCTAGTGAGAATGAACACATTTTACCTGATGTTGAAGAATTTATCTCTCGGGGTGATTTAGTTAATGACGAGGAGCATGATATTGATGATGATTTTGACACTATGGAAGAGAAGGAACATCTTAATGGGAGTGTAGTGGATCTTGGAGAAGCAGAAGCTCACTTTGGGAATTTCTTGGATTTAAAAAACCATCTGCTAGCTGAAACAACTGATGGACCTTTCGACTCTTTGATTTCTCATTTACAAGATACCAATGCATCAAAAAATGGAAACAAGTGGATCCAAGTTCGAAAAGGCACCAAGATTATTGTACAAGTTGTCAAGGAGGGACTGGGTACAAAAGGCCCTACATTGACTGCTTATCCAAAACTGAAGAGCAGGTTCTGGGTATGTTTAGCTTCTCTTTCCCTTTTGTCATGACACCAAAGTACACTTGCGACATTAATCGATTTGGAGTTGCAGATATTGAGCACCCGGTGTGACAGAATTGGAGTTTCAAAAAAAGTCTCGGGGGTTGAGCGAACTCGTCTAAGGGTCATAGCGAAGACTTTGCAGCCACCAGGTTTTGGTTTAACTGTGAGGACTGTTGCTGCGGGCCATTCCTTAGAGGAATTGCAAAAAGATCTAGAAGGGTTGCTGGCAACTTGGAAAAATATAAAGGAGGAAGCAAAATCTTCTGCTCTTGCTGCAGATGAAGGTGTTGAAGGGGCTATTCCTGTGATACTACACAGGGCCATGGGTCAAACACTCTCTGTTGTACAGGACTACTTTAATGAGAAGGTTATTTATATTGATGTGCTTCTGCATTTACATCTATCATCTCTTATGGCTTTTTCCAGCCATCAAAGTTTCCTTGTTCATGATATTTCATATGCAGGTTCGGAAAATGGTGGTTGACTCTCCAAGAACATATCATGAGGTATGCTGTTGGTTACGTATTAAACAACTTTTAGTGGGATATAGTGAGCCTCTGATTATGCTGCCATTTTCTGTCCCTTTCTTCAGGTAACAAACTACCTTCAAGACATTGCTCCCAATCTTTGTAACCGGGTTGAGCTACATGGTAGAAGGACGCCTCTCTTTGATGAATTCTGCATTGAAGAAGAGATCAATCACATCCTCAGCAAAAGGTAATGGTTTCTTGTCTCTCTTGTGTCATGTTGTTGGCGGTCTTGGAGTTCGTCACTTATTCTTTTCATTTTCTTGACCACTTTAATTAATGGTACTTGTTTTTGTGTTGCAGAGTTCCATTAGCAAATGGTGGCTCCCTGGTAATTGAACAAACAGAGGCTTTAGTGTCTATTGATGTGAATGGCGGACATGTGATGTTTGGTCAAGGGACTTCACAAGAGAAGGCTATTTTAGATGTCAATCTTGCAGCTGCCAAACAAGTATGTCACACACCAAATAGTAATTCAGTTTGTTTGCTGAAACCGGTTTGCCTGCATGTTAGCTAATACATTCATCAGTGATCTTATTAACTTGCTCTAGTCCTATGACCCTTGGGCAGAATAGAAGTATAACCAAACTCTTCGTTTCCAGATTGCAAGGGAGCTGCGGCTTAGAGACATTGGTGGTATCATTGTGGTAGACTTTATAGACATGGAAGATGAGTGTAAGCTAGAAGTTCTACCTCTCACTCTCTCAACTCAATGTCTGCTGCATTTCATCTCATCGAGTGGAATAGTCAGGATTGGCAACTCAAGATTTTGTTTCTAAACAACCCTGTTGGCAACAAAATGCTTCATTCCAATTCCTAAATATTAGACATTAATCCTTCCTTAGCTACTGTGAACCTAATGCTTTCCATACTGTAAATGAGTCCCTGGAATTCGTAGTATGCCTGTTTGTTGTAAATAGATTGCTATATTTCTCTGTTATTTTTCAGCAAACAAGAGGCTAGTCTATGAAGAAATGAAGGAAGCTGTGGAGCGAGACCGGTCAACAGTGAAGGTCTCTGAATTGTCGAAGCACGGACTCATGGAAATAACCAGGAAGAGGGTATAATGCTTATAAATTTATAATCCTTATTCTACCATCTTGTACTCCATGCCTGTTCAAGGAGAATCTCTTGCGTCAACAAAGTCCATTTGAGCCTTCAATCTCCAATATAATTGAGATGAATGAGAAAATGTGGGAAACAAGACTAAACTCGCAGGCTAGAATGGGAATAATTGCACCAGAAGTCCAGAGCATTAGTACTGACATACTGCAAATGTTTTTGACAGGTTCGACCGAGTGTGACTTTTATGATCAGTGAACCATGCTCTTGCTGTCATGCTACTGGAAGAGTTGAAGCTTTAGAGACATCCTTTTCCAAGATAGAACAAGAAATTTGCCGGCAGCTTGTAAGTGGAATCTTCTATGTTTGAATGGTTATTTGATGGATATCTGTGAATCTCAGTTTATTTCTCTGTTACCTTTAGTGATAATGTTCTTGCTTCCCATTTCTCCTCAAGGTGATGATGGAAATGAAATCAGACCCGGAAAACCCAAAGACATGGCCAAAATTTATATTAAGGGTCGACCAGCATATGTCTGACTACTTAACTTCAGGGAAAAGGAAAAGACTTGCAATCTTGAGTAGCTCCCTCAAAGTCTGGCTACTTCTGAAGGTATGCGGGTCTTCTTTGTACTATGGAGTGTTGTTAATCCGTCATTTGGTACTTGAGCGGCCAATATTAATTAATGATGGTTGGATTGAGGGGTGAAAGACGGATTTCTAGCATGTGAAATCTGACATATGATGCATGAGTCTACCACATTAGTAATGGATTTGAACAAATTGACTAAAAGGGAAACAATACAGTAGGAGACTTAATTGTTTAAATTCATAGTTCAAGGACTTCTGTTGAACAGCGTAGTACATGGATGAGGAATGATATTAACCCTTGAAAAACATGAAGCAGCTCTGTTCATTGGTATCAGAACTTACTGACAAAACACTTGAAAAAGTCACATTACATATATTATGATCACTGGAATTTGGATTCAGGTTGCTAGAGGTTTCACAAGGGGAGCATTTGAAGTGAAACCCTTCACAGACGAGACAGCAAGCAAGAATCAGCATCAGATTGCCATACAAGTCATCCGACGAGCTGAAGCCAGAACGAGTAAGTCTGGCAGAAAAGTAACGCTTTTTCCCATCAAGAAGAACAAGACTACTGGTGGCAGATGAAGAAGTTTCCTGAGGCAGTAATAGAGCACATTCATGCAGAGAACATGATGACACCTTTTCTTGTCTGAAATGGTCTGTCTCTTTGAGAGGCAACTTTTTGGGTGCAGAATACAGCTTGCTCCAGTTGGTCAACTAGCAAACTTGCTCGAGAAATTGTCACGATAGATACAGATCAAACAAGTTATCAGCCAGGTAATATTTGGCAGAATGAGCACAACTGATCTAAATAAGCACAGTGAGCAAGTTTAGTTTCTCACTGCTCTTAGAAGTAGAGCTTTCCCTTCACTTATTCCCCAGGTGTTTACGCCCTGGACAGGTACACAACATCGTTGTTCAGCATTAAAGAAATGTACCAGCGGTTTAGTTTTATTCATTCCTATACGAGAAATATGTCGAAACTTGATATTGCCTTGACTAAACTTGCCCTCACGTAGATCCAGTTAACAACATCAAACCTGTGCATATACACGATCCATTTCAGACCCTTAACTAACCGAGACGGCCTTTCAGTCTTCCTCGTCTTCATTATCATCATCCGATAATAAAGCTTGGAATCTGTTTTTGACAGCACTGTTATTATCATGCTGCTGATGATTCTTGATGGTCTTCTTTGGTAGTTTGGTGTCCAGTGTTGTTGCTTAGTTTGTATTGCGAAGCAGGGGATCCCGTTTCCCGTTTCTTGGGTTGTATTATTCATTCAGGCTTGCTAGCCGAACCTTTTCAATCTTCCTCGTCTTCTTCATTATCGGCATCAGATAATAAAGCTCGGAATCTGTTGTGACGGACGTTTTCAACAATGTTATTATCATTATGATGATGATGATGATGATTCTTGTTCTTGACAGTCTTCTTTGGTAATGTCCAATAGTATGGATCACCAGTTTCATTTGCGGTGCCGAGTAGGTACCTTTCCCGTTTCCAAGCCTTCTTCTTCCTCCTGTCATGATGCTTTCTGTGTAGCTTTGAAATATCCCTGCATGGATGATGAGTAACAGCAACCATAATATACAGATGATAGTTTAGTACAGTAACAGCAACATAGAGAAAAGAGGCGATGCTAGCTTTTGATTACCAAGGCATGGGGAGGAACCAAAAAAATGAGGAGCAACTCTTTTCGTCACTAGTACAGCACTGAAGATCACTTCTTTCGAACCTCCGATTAGCAAGATGGAAGACGCCGTTCCAACCACCGCATCCAGATCTGCGCTGTCGCCGCGTTCTACCACAGCAGCCCAAGGCAAAGTAAATACGGTTGCCTCTATCCGCCCCATTACCTACCATGGTGGTAGAGGCGGCGGCGGGGAGGCAAAACGATTGATGGCCGCCGATAAACACAGCGCACCCATTCAAACTCCTCACTTCTTCCCAGTAATACTTACTGCTACTGCTGCTGCTGCTACCGCCTTCATTAGCAGCAGGCGTGACTACCACCAGCTTGTACACCTGGTGGTAATATTCGCGGCAGACTACGTGGAGCTCTCCGTCGAGTTGGAACAAGTGATAACAAGCCATTCTTTCACGGACGTGGTATTCGTCGTAATTGTAGTAAGAGTCAGAGTCAGAGTCGTCGCTACAACATGATATCATAGCTTCGGAGAATGAGAATGCTCTAACGACAGGCGAAGCAGCAGCAGCAGCAGAATCAGAAGAGCCGAGCCTGCGATAATCGATGACGTAGATGCGGCGACAGTCTACGACGTAGAGATTACCTCCAAAACAGATGGCGTCGTGTGGGGATTCGAAGATGTGGGAATCCTTGCTGCTGCTGCTGCTGCTGCTCAAGTTCCAACATTGTTCACTCCCGGAGGAGACGTTGCACCACGCGAGCTGGGGATCCGACGTGGACAGAATGATGACGTGGCACTCTTCGTTGTCGTCGTCGTCAGGGGAAGAAGAGATGATGGCTTTGCAGATGAGGGTGGTGGGGGATGAATGTTGGAGAGGAGGCAGAGGGATGGAGGCGCCTGTGATTGGGTTCAGGAGGTAGAGTTCGAGAGCCCGACCGGCCGGAGACCGAGGATGCGTAACAGTGCGGAGGATCCAGCCATCCTTGGAACCCAACGACTGAGCAGCAGCATCTTTGAGATTGTTATAGTCGTCGTCGTCGGAGGAGTGAGGATCGAAGGAGGTGAGCAGATCGTCGAGGAGGCGGAGGTAGCGCTGGCGCTGGCCTTGGGCGTCTGAGATCTTGGATGGATCTGGCACGAAAGGGATGGCGCGTGGTGGTGGTGATGGTGGCGGTGGCGGTGGCGGTGGCGGTGGCCATGACCACGGCCGCGGTTGAGGTTTGGCAGGGAAGAGCGCGACTAGGGGATAAAACTGATGGGTTTGGCCGCTGTCATAGTACGCCTCGAGTGCGGATTGGGGTGCGGTGGTGGTGGCTTTCGATACGACCAACCACGGCAGGCAGCGTAGCCGGCCGCCGTGGAGACGGAGGGCGGTGGATCTCCATGATGTGCAGGTGCGGGAGAAGGCGACGAGCTGGGGGAAGGTCTCCAAGTGCTCCTTCACGATCTTCTCGGCTATGTCCTCCGGCAATTGAGAGTAATTCATTGAGGCCGCGTCCGTACGCTTGGTCGTCGTCGTCGACGACGAAGATAACAATAGCTAACCCTCTCTGCGGCGGCTGCCGGAGGCGTAACAGAGCGAACTAATCATTTTATTGGCTAGCTAGGGTTCCGATTGAGTTGATCCGCTGCTGCCGCTCTAAAAGAGTTTTTGCAGTTTTTCTTCTCCCGTGGTTTGTTCTCACCTTCGTTCGCTAATAATCAGCTACACTACCCTATTTCTAATAAATTGTGATGGAGGAGGTTTGGAATTTGCAATAAAAAAAAAAGGTTGGGTTGAGATTGTCCTATAAAATAAAATCATGGATGGCTGAGATTGAAAAAAAATTAAATTTGATTCAGTGATCATCTTTTGTAGAGGGATAAGAAAGAAAAGTAGGACGAATAAGGGCCTGGTCTCGAGTGATGTGATTAGGGCTGCAAATGAGCCGAGCTACTCGCGAGCAATTTGAGGCTCGAATCGAGAAAAACTCGTTCGAAATTCGACTGGTTTACTAACGAGCCAAGTTCGACTCGGTGGCTTGTTGAGCTCAACTCGTGAGTTGGCTCATTTAGAGCTCATGAGATGTCTCAACGTTGTGGTTTGATGGCCAACTTGATCACCGATATATGGACGAATCGATCTAATTTGGACTTTCATAATTCATAGGATAGTTAAATTATATATCTCACATCATGTGAAGTTTAACATGTTGAACATGTAAGAAAATATACCTTATTTTTAATTCTATAAAGAAATCATGTACAAAATTGTTTCGATACTATGAAATAACATAATTTGAACTAGTTAAAATTTACTAACTAAGCAATACAACACCTACAAATTATAATATAAGATTTATTAATGTTGAACATTTGATTATTTATTTATCGTTACATCAATCACATGTACCATACACGACATACAAAATGAATGTATCAAATACAATCTAAGAATTTAGTAAACAAGCTTAGCACGAACTCGACTCGGCTCGCCTCGTTAATAAATGGCTCGAGCTCGAGCTCAGCTCATTTGTTAACGAGTCAAACTCAACCTGGGGTAAAACTCGGTTCAGCTCGGTTCATTTGCAGCTCTAGATGTGATGGGTCGGGTTTAATAATTTTTGAGTTAAATTGTGCCGATTAGACAATTTCATTTTCCACGTAAGCAAATAACTAATTCCATTTATGAAGTTGGACGGAGACTAGGGGTGAACAAAAACACTAGTAACCCGACCCAACCCACCCGTTCAACTCGACCCAACCCACTCGTATTTATCGCTAAAAGTAAGGTTTAGTGTTGGATGAGAGTTTTCATTCGTACAACTCGCCTCTTTTGGGTTGGGTGTGGATTTTGGATTACACAACCCGTAAAAACCGACCTAATTCGGATTTCAACTATTGGTATGAGTTCGTATCTAAAAAATATTTTTGTCGTATATAAGCATATTTGTGAGAAAATAAAAAATTAAGATATTTTTGCATGTTTTCTCTTGTGATCTCCCTCAGGGTCGGAGCTACGTTGTCCCTAGGGTGGGCCTCAACCCCCGAGACCACATCTGTCATAACTATTTTGCTTTACTAACTTCTTATACTTTAATGCCACCTCTTTCTATTTAGTTTAATTAATTACAAATACCAATTTTCGTTACCAATTCCAATTCCAAAACGAAACCTCTTTTTATTTAGTTTAATTAATTCCAAGTCCCTATTTCCGTTACCATTCCCAAAACCAAACGAAAAGAGTGATAGCCAAAAGTAAGTCCGGGAACGTGTTTGTGAAGCCTACTTTGTAGCTCAATTTGACAAGCATGGATGAGAGTCGAGTCCAGAGGCCTCTACCAAATGAAAGTATATATGTTTGTATACAAAAGCAAGCCATTAGATGAAATATTGGATATCTGGAAGATTTCGAACAAAAGTCTCGAATTTGCTTAAAAATTATTTTTTCCTGATAGCTGGCTTGTGCTAGAAAGCAACAAAGTAGTCGCCAAAAGCTCAATATCTGCTTTCTTCAAAACCCTCTTACTACCTTTTTTGTTTTTTTGTTTTTTTACCATCCTTCCTCTTCCCCTCTCTCCTTCTAATCTTCCTTAGCATCATCATCATCCTCCTCGTCGTCGTTGGATAGCAAAGCTCGAAATCTGTTGGTGCGGGTAATATTATTATGATCAGCAGGATGTTTCGGGTTCCTGACGGCTCTCTTCGGCAGCTTCCAGCACTCTGATCCGGGAAGTAGCCGCTCCCGTTTCCATGCCTTCTTCTCCTCCATATGATGTTTGTCGTGTAGCTTAGAAATATCCCTACATGCATGGTACGTACGTAGTGGTAGATATATATATATATATACCCTTTCAGACGCAATGAGATGCGTCCCAAGAGAATGATAATAAATCTAACAAGTAGTCCAGTTAATTAATTACCAGGTCGTAGGAAGGAACCAGAAAGAGGGAAACGTATCGCGGTATCGGTATCTATCGTCCCGACGACGCAAAGCAAAGCTCTCGAACTTTTGATTAGCAAGATCGAAGACGCCATCCCAATTCTGGCCTCTCAACCAGCACGGCCCCGGGCGGGTATGATCCAACGCCATGTAGATGTGGTCGCCTTTCACCCCGCCGCCGTCGGCAGTGGCAGCCGGGATCGAGAAAGATTCGTGCGGCCCTATGAACACACCATGTCCATCCAAGCTCTTTACTTCTTCTTCCCAATAGTAACTACCAGTAGTGTCGTCGCCGTTGCTGTGCAGCTTGAAGATCCGGGAAAGGATGGATCCCGATTGGTCGTCTTTGCTTAGGATGACGAGGAGTTGCCCGTTCAGTTCACACAAGTGGCAATACCTGTTAGAAGTAAGAAGTTTATGTCATGTAAATCAAGCTCAAACTGAAAGAACAACACCGAATTAATGTGGTATCCTCAACGAGTATCGTTGAGAGTACTAATCCACAGAGAGGACCAACCGATCTCAGAGTCAATCGTATAAGCTTATGGAATTGAGTTCTTGAGTAGCTGTCAACACATATATACCTAGCTGCCCTAATCCAACTAAGGCTCTAAATGTAATTAAGCAAACTACTACATAATTAAATATTGCTACATAAACTTCTTAATTCTAACAATACCTCCACTTTTCCTCGGACATAGCTTCAGAGAACGGGAATGAACTCATGAGATCCGGCGACGTTATATCAAAGACGAGGACACGGCCGCTGTTCACGACGACGTACAGGTTGCCGCCAAAGTAGACTGCATCTACTGGGTAAGAAGAGGGCCAAGAGGCCCTACCAAAATGATTCTCGCGGTCGTCCATGAATCCCCAACCTTGTCCAGAATGTTCGTCGTCTTCAACATCGATGAATCCCCAACCAGCTTGTTCTCCTCCTCCTCCTACTACTTTGCACCACTCTACTCTCAGATCCCGACGAGACAAGACGAACACGTGGCAATCTTGGTCGTCGTCGTCAGGGGAAGAGGAGATGATGGCTTTGGAGATGTGTCGTGCGTAGTAATAGCTTGGAAGCGGAGGGAGAGGGACGGATGCGCCGGTGAATGGGTTTAGCAGGTATAGTTCCAACGGCCGGCGGTCGTAACCGTCCCGTCGGGAGCGGGGGCGGGAGCGGAGGATCCAGCCGTCTTTGGAACCCAAGCTGCGAGCAGATAATCGCGACTTGTCGTCGAACGAGTACTCGCCGTCGAACCAGAAGGGGGATCGGTGTTCGTCTTCGTCGGCGTCTAGTAATTTGTCGACTGCATTGCGGTGGAGGTGGCGGTAGTGGTTGCGCTGACCAAAGGCATCGGATACCTTGTTCGGAACAGGGAAGAAAGAGAGAGCGGCGCGTGGTAGAGCGGCGGCGGCGGGGGAGGTGATGGAGGCGAGGGGGTAGAACTCGTGGATGAAGTCGCTGTTGTAGTACGCCGCGAGTGCGTTTTGCGATTCGATGTGTTCGGGTACGAGCAATCCCGGAAGGCATGGTCGGCGGCGGCTGTGGAGCCGGAGGGCGGTGGATCTCCATGATCTGCAGACCTTGGAGAAAGCTAGGAGCTGGGGAAAGGAATTTAAGTGATCCCTCGCCATCTTCTCTATCAACTCCTCCGGCAATTCAGAGTAATCCATTGCGGCCGGCGAGATATGAGTGTATCGGCTCTCTGCGCGGCGGCAGGAGGTATATAGCCAGGCACAAGAAATCAAGAATTTTGCTTTTAACTAGCTAGCTAGGGTTAATGTGACATATATACTATATCACTCTAGATCTCTACGCTGAGAGTTATAAAAGACCGCTCCGAGTTTGGGGGAAAGAAAAAAGTACACGAAAAATTAGGGTTTCGTCAACAACATGGCGACAAGGGATGACAATTGACACCTGTTTGTATCCAATTCGAATCAAC
This sequence comes from Linum tenue, assembly GCA_946122785.1. Taxonomy (NCBI): domain Eukaryota; kingdom Viridiplantae; phylum Streptophyta; class Magnoliopsida; order Malpighiales; family Linaceae; genus Linum; species Linum tenue. The sequence goes on from CAMGYJ010000008.1 coordinate 22,250,689, forward strand.
CGATCAAAGTAGGTAAAATTAAGTGTTGACGTATTTAGGTGGGGTTCGAGTTTTACTCGCTACTGAAATTGGTGGGTTGGGTTTTCCCTAAACCCAATCCGCTTTCCACCTGATCCACACCTATAAAGCAAATGACATCATTTTGTATATAACCAGAAATAATAAGGATAATTTATAAATATTATTAATCTTTATAGTAATATAAACCAAATAGTATAGATAATTTATGGATCGAGATATTTATAGTGAAAATATCACAAAAATTACAATGTGGATGTGTTAGAAGAAATAAAGTATTGTTATATTTGTGAACCCACGGGTGCCCCTTGGCCATGATTCAGGAAACCGTACCGCACATCATATCGGATTTCATTATGGTAGGGTATTTTGTGGTACGATCGTGGTTCAACCGTTTCGTACCGGTAACGATTTTATAATAATAAAATAATTTTTTTATCAAAATACCTTGCTGAAAAAATCAAGATACAATTTCGGAATAATACCGACTGTACCTGAATATACCGGACAATAAATACTAAACAATCATATAAATAACAAGAAAATTAGTCTTTTTTTATTTATTCAAGGGGAATTGAAGTTTCAATGTGGTAAATAGCTAAAAAGGAAGTTTCATACACATCGCTTCCTTCCTCTTCATTCTTCTTCCGCGTTCGAGCAGTCGGCCAAATGACGGTGGCAAGCGGCGATGGGATGGCCAGGAAGCGTGATGGCCTGGCACAACGGATGTGGCCGGCGCGCGGTGGAGAAGGAGCAGTGGCCGCGGTGCGAAGGCGGCGACGAGGCTTAGCTAGTCGTCATTTCCTTGCAAACACGCTACCGCCGGTATGTTCAAAACCGGCCGGTATTTCGCGGCCGACCGGTTTAATCGAAAAACTGGCCGATACAATATTTCTACCCCTAACCACTTATCGTTTCGTTTCTAGTTCGGTTTCCGGTTGAACCAACCGGTACGATCCGGTTTCCTGTTCCATGCGCTTGGCTTTGTTGGGTTGGGTATGGTTTAATCAAGGCACCCGTTTGGTTGGTTTTGGTTTGTAAAGAAAGCTGACCCAACCCGATCCATAGTCATTCCTAATGGAGGTGACATACCATGTAAGCTGCGTAACTCAATTTTTTTATGAAATTTTGACCAAACCAACAACCGAAAATTGGATTGGATGGAATACGTTTTTAACCGTAACAGGACGGGATTTCAGTCCAGTCTGGAGACAGCAAGATGGGCACTCATCGCCAGTGGCCAGTCTGTCTCCGTGGTCTCGCTATCTTCTCTATTAACTCCTCCGGCAATTCCATTACTGCCGACGACGAGAGAAATAATATCAAATATTGGCTCTCTGGGCGGCGACCGGAAGGAGCTAGGGTAAAATTGAACTAAAATTCGGATGAAATTATGATTGAAGTTAATAGCTTCCAGACTTATTGTTATAAACGCGCTGCTACGGATCTGGAAATCGCCAGAATCGACAAAGCAAGAATACGAAAGCGAGAATCGAAAACACGACACACGATTTACGTGGTTCACTAACACGATGTGTGTTAGCTACGTCCACGGGCGAGAGAGAGCCGATTTCACTATATCAAGGAGATTACAGATTACAGAGGAGTATAAGAAGTATTTATAGTACTTCTCCATGTGGGTCTAAACCTAATCCAATCTGCCAAAGGAAACGGTTACAGACCAGGCTCAGAACCCGAACCCAAATAACATTGAGCCCATACACCGTGACTTGAATCCTCTTCCTCTGAAATCTCCACCTTAACTTGAATCCTCTTCCTCTGAAATCTCTGATGTACTCTGCTCCTTCTCTCTCTCCCGTCATCAATGCCCCGTAGGGCGGAGTCACCCACTCAAGACATTCAGCAAGTCCAAGCAGTGTTGGAACTTGCCATGTGGAACCGGCTTTGTGAACATATCAGCAGGATTATCCGCGGTGCCAACCTTCTTCACCTTTATCCTCTTCTCTGTCCTCAAGAAATGATACCTCACATCGATGTGCTTAGTCCTCTCATGGTGGACTTGATCCTTGGCCAAGCATATTGCACTCAAACTGTCGCAATACACCACTGCCTGATCATGATGTAGACCCAGATCACCAACCAGTCCCTTCAACCATATTCCCTCCTTAGCAGCTTCTGTCAATGCCATATACTCTGCCTCAGTAGTAGACAATGTCACCGCCGACTGCAAAGTTGCCTTCCAGCTCACTACAGAACTCCCAAGAGTGAATACATAACCGGTCATCGATCTCCTCGTGTCAACATCTCCAGCATAGTCCGAGTCAGAATACCCAGACACCAAGCACTCTGCATCACTTCCGAAGCTAATCCCCACATCAGGTGTACCCTTAAGGTACCGGAAGATCCTCTTCACAGCCTGCTAATGCTCCTTCCCAGGTTGTATCATGAACCTGCTGACAACACTAACAGCATGTGCAAGATCAGGTCTAGTGCATACCATAGCGTTCATCAAGCTACCTACTGCACTAGCATATGGGACTCTCGACATGTACTCCTTCTCAGCCTCTGACTGCGGTGCATAAGCTGAGGATAGATGAACATTTGAAGCACTAGGAGTATTTAAGGGCTTTGTTGAAGACATGCCAAACCTCGACAGTATCTTCTGGATGTAGCTCTTCTGTGACAAGAAAAGCTTCTTCTTCGACCTGTCCCTTTAAATCTCCATACCCAAGATCTTCTGAGCAGCTCCCAAATCCTTCATCTCAAACTCAGCACTGAGAAGCCCCTTTAACTTCTGGATATCAGACTTTGACCTCGCAGCTATGAGCATATCATCCACATACAGAACTAGATATATCATCGAACCATCCTCTGCCTTGCTGTGATATACACAACAATCATATGGACTTCTACTGTAGCCCAGCTCAAGCATGTAACTGTCAAATCTCTTGTACCACTGCCTCGGAGATTGCTTAAGTCCATACAAGGACTTCTTCAGCTTACAAACATAGTCTTCTTTTCCAGGAACCTCGAATCCTTCTGGCTGAGTCATGTAAATTTCTTCCTCCAACTCTCCATGTAGGAAAGCTGTCTTCACGTCTAGCTGCTCGAGCTCCAAGTCATAATGTGCCACTATTGCTAGTAGCACTCTGATCGAAGTATGTCTGACCACTGGTGAGAAAATCTCATTGTAGTCAACTCCTTCCCTCTGCGAGAAGCCTCGTGCAACCACCCGAGCTTTAAATTTCATGCTCTCTTTAGAAGTGATTCCTTCCTTCTTCTTGTAGATCCACTTGTTTGTAACAATCTTCCTTCCCTGTGGTCGTTTGACTAGCTCCCAAGTCTGATTCCTGTCATGGGATTCCATCTCATCTCCCATCGCGGCAAGCCACTGATCAGCTTCACCACCCGAAACTGCTTCTCTATAGGACTGTGGCTCTCCTGCATCCACTTCCTCAGCAACCTGAAATGAATACGCCACCATGTCCTCGAAGCCATACCTCTGTGGAGGTACTCCTACAGTCGCTCTCTTCGGTCTACCGGAAGCAATAGATTGTTTAGCTCGTGCACTGGACTCAGAAGTTTCTGGCTTTGCAGAGACATCCTCATCATGTTGATCTTCTCCACCTTGGTGCTCAAACTCACTCTCTTTGAGAGTTTGCAGCTCCACCTGTTTATCAACATTCCTGCTACCTTCAACAACAGTAACCTTCAACATGGGGTTAAACATAGACTTCTCATCAAATATCACATTTCTACTGAGTATAACCCGATGCTCAGAAGGTGACCGGACTCGAAATTCCTTAACTCCATCTACATAACCCACAAAAACACCCTTCTTTGCCCTTGGGTTTAGTTTACCCTCATCCACATGATAATAAACAGGACACCCAAAAACTTTCAGTGAAGAGTAATCAGCAGGCTTACCATACCACACCTCATAAGGAGTCTTCAACTCGATACCTGTGTGAGGTCCACGGTTGATCAGGAAGCACGCCATGTTCACTGCTTCTGCCCAGAATCTTCTCTCTAGTCCATCATTAGAGAGCATGCACCGTGCTCTCTCCAACAATGTCTGGTTCATCCTTTCTGCAACGCCATTCTCCTGGGGTGTATCTCTAACAGTCCGATGACGGGCAATCCCTTCATCCTTGCAGAATTCGTTGAACTCAGAACTGCAGAACTCCAGACCATTGTCCGTTCGCAGCTTCTTGATCTTCTTCCCGGTCTGATTCTCCACCAATGTCTTCCACTGCTTGAACTTCGTGAAAGCATCACTTTTCTGCTTCATCATGAAAATCCAAGTAAATCTCGAATAATCATCAATAATGGACAGAAAATACCTGCTGCCTCCAATGGATTCAACTCGTGAAGGACCCCAACAGTCGGAGTGGAGGTAATCCAGTATCCCCTTCGTCCGGTGGATACCCTTCTTGGGAAACTTGCTGCAATGTAGCTTCCCAAACACACAATGCTCACAGAATTCCAAATTCTGCACCTTGTGCCCGCAAAGAAGATCCCTCTTCGATAGAACTTGCATCCCTCGTTCACTCATATGCCCCAGTCTCATGTGCCAGAGAGTGGTCATATCTTCCTGTTGAACCTGAGACGATGCAACTTCAGCAGAACCAGACAACACAGACCCTTGTAATGCATACAAGGTCCCACGCTTCACGCCCTTCAGTACCTTCCTCGAACCCTTGCAGACATACACAACTCCACCTTTTCCTTTGAAGCTGAAGCCCTTGCTGTCGAGTAGACTCAAGGAGATCAGGTTCTTTGTCATTCGTGGAACCTGCCTGACATCATTCACGGTACAGAACGAACCATCATGTGTCCGAACCTTTATGGACCCGATTCCAACAACCTTGCAGACAGCTCCATTAGCCATGACCACGTTACCACCATCTATCTGCTCGTAGGTTGTGAAGCAATCCCTGTTCGGAAACATATGGTATGAGGCTGCAGTATCCAGAAACCACACATCCCCACGATGTGCCTTCTCATCTACAGCCAAGGCGAGATCGTCTTCAGAACTGTTGTCCACTTCTGCCACGGCAACTGAACCTTGTTTCTTCTGTTGCCCTCTTCTCTTGGGACAATTGTACTTTCAATGCCCCACTTCCTTACAGTTGTGACAAGCATCACCTGGCTGTGGACCGGGACCCTTGGAATTCTTGCTCGAATTCCCTTTACCAGATTTCTTCTTTCCCTTTCCACCTGTAACAGTCAAACCCGATGCCTCACCACCTGTACCAGATCCGGATGCCTTATATCTGATCTCTCTCGTATGAAGAGCAGACCTGACATCCTCCAACGACACGCTTTCTTTACTAGCAATAAAAGAATCAACGAAATTCTCATTTGAACTCGGCAAAGAAACCAGCAGGATTAGGGCAGCATCCTCGTCATCAACTTGAACATCTATATTACGCAGATCCAGCAAAATAGAGTTGAGCTGTTCGAGATGTTCCCTCAAAGGCGTACCTTCTTGCATCCTCAAGCTGAACAACCGTTGCTTGAGATGCAGCTTGTTGGTTAGAGACTTAGTCATGTACAGACTCTCTAGTTTCAACCACAAGCCCGCGGCAGTCTTCTCAGCAGCGACTTCAATGATGACGTCATCAGACAACGATAGCATGATGGTCGAGTGGGCCTTCTCCTCCAGGGTATTCCACTCATCGTCATCGACCGCTGCCTTCTTCTGTTTCGCAGACAGCGGCCCCCACAGCCCTTGCTGTTTCAATAAAGCCTGCATCTTCATCTGCCATATAGCGAAGCTGTTCTTCCCCGTGAACTTTTCGATCTTCATGTTCACCGACGTCATTCTTCTGAATCGAAAACCCTAGCCTGATTTCCAACCAGGCTCTGATACCACTTGTTATAAACGCGCTGCTACGGATCGGGAAATCGCCGGAATCGACAAAGCAAGAATACGAAAGCGAGAATCGAAAACACGACACACGATTTACGTGGTTCACTAACACGATGTGTGTTAGCTACGTCCACGGGCGAGAGAGAGCCGATTTCACTATATCAAGGAGATTACAGATTACAGATGAGTATAAGAAGAATTTATAGTACTTCTCCATGTGGGTCTAAACCTAATCCAATCTGCCAAAGGAAACGGTTACAGACCAGGCCCAGAATCCGAACCCAAATAACATTGAGCCCATACACCGTGACTTGAATCCTCTTCCTCTGAAATCTCTGATGTACGCTGCTCCTTCTCTCTCTCCCGTCATCAATGCCCCGTAGGGCGGAGTCACCCACTCAAGACATTCACCAAGTCCAAGCAGTGTTGGAACTTGCCATGTGGAACCGGCTTCGTGAATATATCAGCAGGATTATCCACGGTGCCAACCTTCTTCACCTTTATCCTCTTCTCTGTCCTCAAGAAATGATACCTCACATCGATGTGCTTAGTCCTCTCATGGTGGACTTGATCCTTGGCCAAGCACAGCGAGACCTCCGATTACCAGTCGTAGCGGCTGATAGTCCGATTCAAGTCATATCAACATTTATAATCTCTCTTTTTTATAACAATTTGGTTTGCATATTTTTCCAAATCCCAATGAATGGAAACATTACAATTCATAGCCGACTAGCCATGGATAGAAAAGATATGCAACAACAAATTCATAAACAAATAAGTGAATTTGCTCAAATATTAAATTTCACTCATACAAACATATAAACTAAATTAATGGACTTTTAAACAAGCATTTAGTGCCTTCCTCCGGCTTTTGAGAGGAGGAGAATGAGAAGAGGAAACAGTCAGAAAATGATGAAGCATGCAAACTTCACTAATAAGTTAAAGTGGCAACAAATAGGAGGATGAAGGATACTACTAGCTTCGAAGACAGCATAGTCACGGACAATATAGTCAAGAGCGCGTTTTTACGTAAAAATATTTTGGTGATCTAGAAACGTAAAATCATAAGTTTTTAAACTTTAAAGTGCATTTTTAACTACATTAGCTATAAAAACTACGATTTTGCATAGAAGCGTTTTGGTGACCTCAAAATTTAAAAGCAAAAGGTTTTAAGTTTTAAACCACGATTTTGACTACATTGGTCACGGGAGGTGGGGTGGGAGTTGCGGGAATGAGAAAGGACGCTGGTGGCAGGAATTTGGATGAGGGGTGTGATGGTTTTGGAGGCAGAAAAAATACGAATAATGTAGGAGCAGTGGCTCACCCCTGTAATATTATTGTCTTAATACCCGAACATCAAAAAGTCTAAAAAGTTATTCAAAAGCTAGCTTCTAAGGCTTTTACTAACATTGCTTTTACTTGGACTCTTGGTGAAAAAAAAAAAACTTTTTGAACAAATGTAATCATATATGTGGGGTCCAAACATAATAACTACAATTGTGAATTGACTATGCATGGATTAATTACCTAAATACAGATAAAAGTAAAACAAATTCCTAAACTACCACACCTATAAAAAATTTCCCAAAATACCTAAGTTTGGAGTGGTTCGAGTTTGAGGAACTCGAACTACTAACCGGTTCGAGTGTAGGAGACTCGATCTAGTCGTAGATCGATGATATAAGCCTCGAACCATGTGGAGCTGAAGTTCGACAGTGAACTCGAACCACTCCTTTGAAATTTCCAACAACCTTAACTTTGTGCTCGGTTATCCGATCGTAGCAAACTTTTTTATCATTTCGCATAACTTTTCGAGGACTACAACTTTTATAATTGAAATATTTTCAGAATATATGTGAAAATGTGAAAAATAAAGTTAAATTTACTCCCAAAATACCTTATATTAAAAACTATTCCTATTTTGAAAATGTATTCCTAGTAAATGTTGTAGTACTCAAAAAATTATGCAAAACAAAAAAAAAAAAAAACTTTGCGGCGTTCGGATTGCGGAGCACAAAGTTATGATCCTCCAAAGTTTGACAAATTCGAAAATTTGCTCGTTTATGGGTAGCAAATGACGTTTTCTAGGAAGATAGCCATCCAAAGCTTTCTCGTTTGGAAAAATATTGCTCTTTTGGCATAAATTCTCTATATATATAAAAAATTCCCGTGCCTTCGTCCCGAGAAAATGTCATTTGTTACCCCTAAACGAGCAATTTTTTGATTTTGCCAAACTTTAGAGGATCATAACTTTGTGCTCCGCAATCCGAACGTCGCAAAGTTTTTTTTTTTATTTTGCATAATTTTTTGAGTACTACAACATTTACTAGGAATTAATTTTCAAAATAAGAACAGTTTTTAATATAAGGTGGTTTGGGAATAAATTTAACTTTATTTTTCACATTTTCACATATATTCTAAAAATATTTCTATTATAAAAGTTGTAGTCCTCGAAAAGTTATGCGAAATGAATAAAAAGTTTGCTACGATCGGATAACCGAGCACAAAGTTAAGGTTGTTGGAAATTTCAAAGGAGTGGTTCGAGTTCACTTCAGCTCCACATGGTTTGAGGCTTATTGACACGCTAAAACACAACACCAAACTGCGACCAAGTGTAATCGCAGTCCGGGAATGCAGTAAAAGACAAGTTTAATTATCAACCCGGGGTCTAGATCTACTGCTTACTCCGTGAGTCTATATTATCTAGCAAACTAATTCGAGTGATTGTTGTGAAAAGTAAAACCAACACGAAAGCGGTAAATTGTTCGGTTTTCTAAAGCAGGCAAGAGTCACTCGGGATTGAGTCCCCCTAGCCCCTTAGTTAGGTTCAATTGCAATTCCCTGGGTTGATTTACTGTTGATTAGACTGCGGAAGATCCGACAGTAGCTTGGAATCTCTTAAGCTGACCAAGCCCTCTCAGTCTAACTACCCGGCAGACGACTAGTCTTCACCGTGATAGAAAGCTGAGGCTATGAACACAGAACTCCACTAATGGCGCCAAGAACACCAGTACAAAGCAGTAGACTGGCTAACTCTCGTATAGCCAATCTCCTACTATCGAATGAAGAGGCTCTAACAACCTAATCAGATTCTATCTATCTCAGGTTGCAGCAGAAATTGAGAAAAGCTGATCAGACTCAAATCAATTCATTAAACATGCGTCATTCGATTAAAATCAAACAGTAATATCATCCCAAGTCATTACAATCAAATCCCTAACACAAGGAACTAGGGTTCTTCATACCCAAGTGAGAGAAGGGTTCTACTCCATAGAGAGAGTCAGATCAAGTCACAGTTGGCAAGCAAACAGTTGAAAAACTGAACTCCTACATCGTTCTACTGCACATCTCAGTCCTCATCATAGGTTGTCCTAGTCGCAAACAAGTTGTCATGCATTAATCCGAAAACCAATCAATTCATCCATCAAAACACAGTGCCAATATGATCAAACAGCAGTACTTGGAGCCCTTAAATCGCAAGATTCGGACAGCGGACTAGGCTCCAAGCACCATCATAAATATTCCAACCGATACAAAGCACCCCCCCCCCACACTTAAGCACGACATTGCCCTCAATGGAGTAGAGGGAAAGATAAGGGGAACGATGTTACCGGGTAAGAACACTGCTGGGGGACTGGAAGTGGACCAGTCAGCGAGGCTAGCATCAGCAAAACACACTGGGTGATAGAAACCATAGTTCCAAGTGGACAAACCGACAAAAACAAACGAAAGAAAAACAAACCTTGGTGGGGTTGCCTCCCTACAAGCGCTTCTTTTACGTCTGAGCTAGACAAGGGCTCCTAGGTTTCGGTCCACCCCAAAACCTCCTTGAAGTTGAGGTTCTCGTCGATAATGTGGAGTCTCAAGTCACAAGCAAGTGAAGTGATAGGTGATGAAGACGGCTCGTGACCTTGAGGAAGATGAAGTCTCCACTCACAAGACCTCTCCTTCGCGTCTGCTCTTGTCTCGTTGCCCCAAACCAGATAAGATATATTCGATTGACCACCATCGTATCCACCAAGAGGGATTGATGTTGATGTGGTCTTAGTCGGGCAAAGAGACACTGCAAATGGGTCCTTGCCAAGCAGCTCCTCGAAGTTTGGTGGAGATATCGCATGTAACATAGGCCCGGTGCAAGCCTCTTCCACCTCAACTTCATCCTCAGCCTGGACGCCAATTGCTTCCACAACCCCCCTACCTTCTTCAAAATGTGGTCTCTCCCCTTGGAAAAGATCAAGAACTACCTCTTCTTTACTTCCTTCCTCATCCTCCACAACTTCCTTCCTCATCCTTGCTCGCTCTTCTTCTTCCAGAACAGATTGGAGAGCAAGTCGCCAAGCAATTTCTTCAATGGGATCATCTTGCCTCTCCTCGCACAGGCCCAGCATGCTACAGCATAAATGAGGAACGGTGTGATCTGCCACCAGAGGACTTTCCTGAGCATGATCATCATGGGAGTTCTCTGTGATAAATTCAGTAGGCTCCTCAACGCCCCCCGTTGCCCTTGTCATACTCCACCTCTTCTAGCATAGTAGCAGAAAGGTGATATTGAGCAGGATGTGAGCAAACTCGCTTCACCCACTCTGTTTGCTTCGCTGAGCACTGAACAGTCTGCTCCATGTCATGGAGCAATGAAGGATCGGAAGAGGCAAGGGCTTGGATTTGAAGATCCATCTTGGAGCATGCTCTCTCAGTGTCTCGAGCAAACTGCTCCACGAGAAGCCTTAATTGTTTGTTCAGATCTTCCAGTGAAGTGTAGCATGGCTCTGCAGAGTGGCCCGCGAAGGTCTCCATGGCTAACTCCGACTCAGATGGCCCCTCTGGTTGTGGAAGGAACTCTTCTTGAAAAGGGTATTGTTCTTGAGGTTCCCAAGGGTTTGGTTGTTCTCCATAGTAGGGGGGTTGGTACTGACATCCGAATCCATAGTCTTCTCCTCCTTGATTGCTCTAGGAGGTCTCGGGGTAATACCACACGGATGGTGGTTGATACCCCCAATGGTTGTAGAAGCCATGAGGATCCATGTTTCAGAGCTGCACCAACAAAAACATAACACCCAAGTGAAAAGCAAGGGTGGAAAAGAAAAGAAAGTGCAATAAATAAAAAGCTAGAGTAACAAATTCTCACGTTTCCCCAATAACCTAGAGGGTCCCCGGCAACGGCGCCAAAAACTTGACACGCTAAAACACAACACCAAACTGCGACCAAGTGTAATCGCAGTCCGGGAATGCAGTAAAAGGCAAGTTTAATTATCAACCCGGGGTCTAGATCTACTGCTTACTCCGTGAGTCTATATTATCTAGCAAACTAATTCGAGTGATTGTTGTGAAAAGTAAAACCAACACGAAAGCGGTAAATTGTTCGGTTTTCTAAAGCAGGCAAGAGTCACTCGGGATTGAGTCCCCCTAGCCCCTTAGTTAGGTTCAATTGCAATTCCCTGGGTTGATTTACTGTTGATTAGAATGCGGAAGATCCGACAGTAGCTTGGAATCTCTTAAGCTGACCAAGCCCTCTCAGTCTAACTACCCGGCAGACGACTAGTCTTCACCGGGATAGAAAGCTGAGGCTATGAACACAGAACTCCACTACTGGCGCCAAGAACACCAGTACAAAGCAGTAGACTGGCTAACTCTCGTATAGCCAATCTCCTACTATCGAATGAAGAGGCTCTAACAACCTAATCAGATTCTATCTATCTCAGGTTGCAGCAGAAATTGAGAAAAGCTGATCAGACTCAAATCAATTCATTAAACATGCGTCATTCGATTAAAATCAAACAGTAATATCATCCCAAGTCATTACAATCAAATCCCTAACACAAGGAACTAGGGTTCTTCATACCCAAGTGAGAGAAGGGTTCTACTCCATAGAGAGAGAAGAGAAAACAAGAATCGGATTAGTCATATCATAACGATGAGGATAATCTGCTCCGGGACGATGATTTCCACTCCAATGACGATCTCCAAGCTCGATTCGATGAAATCCAGCTCTAAGACAGCTTCTAGGATGTGTTCTTCGTACTTTCTCTCTCTAGGGCTCTGTTTTTGCTCTGAAAATACGATTCTCCCACTTTTGGCTCGGATTAGGCTCTAAAACCAGGCTTTCCCGATTCGCACGGCCGTGCAGATCACCCACTTGGCCGTGCACTCCAAAACGCGGCGTATCCATTAAGTCGAACTTCAGCCATCTCGCACGGCCAGGGTGCACGGCCGTGCAATCTTCAGGGGTTGTGCACGGCCGTGCAGCCTCCCTGGTCTGCCCGTGCAGCTCCCCAAAAACCTCGCCATTCGTCCGATCTTCGTCCAATCGACCCCAGACTCGCTCCTAAGCCTTCAATCACGTACTAGGACCTGAAATATCACAAACAAGCACAACCTAGCGTGAAATCGGCCTAAAACACGAGAATCAACACCTCAAACGGTGTAAGAACGGGGTAAAAACATGTGTAAATGACGGTCTATCACTTATATCATCGATCTACGACTAGATCGAGTCTCCTACACTCGAACCGGTTAGTAGTTCGAGTTCCTCAAACTCGAACCACTCCAAACTTAGGTATTTTGGGATTTTTTTTTACAAATGTGATAGTTTAGAAATTTGTTTTAGTTTTATCTGTATTTAGAGAATTAATCCACTATGCATTGATCATCGATTTGTAAGCTAAAAATCTGGAATCCAAACGAATGTTTTGCATCATATATAACAGTGTGAAACTTATTACTTCATCCGTTACCATGTGCTCTTTCAGCTTTCTCTTTCTCCTCCTCCTCCTTTTTCTTCTTTCTTCTTCATTATCGGCATCTGATAGTAAAGCACGAAATCTGTTGTGGCGGGCGACGTTATCAATAGTGTTATTATCATGATCGTGATGATGACGACGACTCTTGTTCTTGATCGTCTTCTTTGGTAATGTCCAATAGTACTTTGCAGTTTCGTTTGTGGTGCCAAGTAGGCGCTTTTCCCGTTTCCAAGCTTTCTCCTCCTTCCTTCCTGCTATGATGCTTTCTGTGTAGCTTAGAAATTTCCCTGCATGCCCTCATCCATGTTAGATTAGATCACACATATAACTAACATCAACAGCAGCACCAGACTCAGGGGCGGACCCAGGGGGTTTTAGGGGTGTCCCCGGACACCCCTAAATTTCGGGAAAATGATTATCCAACCCCCGATGGTAATTTACGTATAGACAAAAAAATATAATTGATAGTGAGGGGACACCCATGAAATTTGAAAAAATGGTTATCCTACTGCCATTTATGTTTAAAAATATAAATGATAGGTTGGGTAATTCAAATCTAGAGCACTATTATTATTAATAAACTTAATTTCAGTTGAGCTACAACTCATTTGTTGTTCGATTTTGAACAATGTGTAATAGTAAAAAGTCATTCCCTATCTCTAATTATTTCAATCTAAACTAATTTCAATCTACCCTTAATTTGTATTGATTTTATGATTGTATGGCAAGTGATGAAGAGTCTTTCAGCTTTGGGTTACATCAAGAACAAGTTTACAAATCGAATATGCGATAAGTTCCTGAATGATTCTCTAGTAGGGTATATAGAGAATTTTTTTTAACACTATAAACACCAAGTGTATTCTACAATTATTTTCAAATATGAAAACACAACATGGATTTGTTTAACCTGTACGAGTAAGGTATTTTCATATTGACCATTTTATTTTTATTAATTATTTTATTTTTTAAAAGAGGACACCCCTATGGAAAATTTCTGGGTCCGCCATTGGCACCAGTAATAGAGAATTCCAAGGCATAGGGAGGAACCAAAAAGCGAAGTTACTCTTTAGGTAACTACTACAGTAAGCAACCATGGGAGAGAACGAGCTATCTCTCTCTGGATTGCCGACCCAAAATGAAGGACGGGGTGGAACCAACTGCAACAACAATATATAAGAACTCTGTCACTAGAGGTGGTTCAATCAAATCCACCAACCCATTAAAATATTCACCTAATACAATCCATTTAAATCTAATCCATTTTATCCAAATCCAGTTGGATTCGTGGATTCATGGATTGATTCATGAATTCAAATGTCAAATTACGATTTGTTACCTATATTTTTTATATGATCCATGAATTCAAATGGCAAATTACGATTTGTTACCTATATTTTTTATATTTTACATTTTGGTACCTAAAATTTAAATTTTTATACGAAAAATATCATTGGAAAATTACGTTTTGGTACCTAAAAATTTTTCATTATGGCATTTTTGTACCTAAACTTTTCACATTTTACATATTGGTCCTTGATTGAGGATGTCATTTGGATTCATGGATAATCCACCAATCCACTTGATCAAATCCATGAATCCTCCAATCCATTCACTACAACAAATATGGTCTATGGTGACAATCCGTTTTGTCATTACAGGTCCCGATTTTGTCACGTAAAATCTATTGTGACAAAGTGAATTTGTTACCGGAAGCTCGTCGTAATAGATTTATTGTGACAAACGCAAATGGAGTTTGTCACCATACCCTTCCTGCTCCAGTGACAAATATACGGCGTCACAATGAAGTTCTTAAGTGACAAACTATATTGTCACATGATGAGACGCAGGCCATGCGATTTTGAAGCGGCTATTATGACAAAATAGTTTATTGTAACGATAATTATTGTCACTAGGTTTGTCACATTATAGTTTATGTTTTAAGTGACAAAACACATTTGTCACTGTGTGAAATCTTTTAAAACTGGATAATTTCAAATTGTTTCTGTATTGTGACAACTTGCTTGTCATATTTGGCACTACACTACAGAGACAATATGACAAAATAAAGAATATACATATCCAAAGAACTATTTCATTCATAGCTACCAACCATCCAAAAGAGTAATCAACCTCCAACATTCTAGAGAACTCAAACATCCAGCAAGCTTTCATAGTTCACAGCAAGCCAAACATCCAAAAGTGTTCATAACCTACACATCTACATCATTAGTTCACTACCTAAACCTCAACTCAAACATCAAGCCTTCATAGCTGCAACTTAACATTCTTCACGCCTTCATATCTACCTGCATGTGATAAATATAACCATATGTCAGATTGTGCCATTAACAACAACAACAAACCAACAATGAAATTCTAATCTCATCCAAACAGTCGAATACAACAAGGATCTTACCTTGCAGTGCCATTCATCTTTGCAGCCAACTGATTTACAGTAGCTTCAAGGCTTTTTTGTGCTGCTGCCATCTGATCAAATTTATTTTCTTGAGTTGCTATTTGCTGTTGTTGTTGCTCAATCTGCTCCTCCATCTGCTTGCTTCTTAGTTCAAAACTCTCCTTTTCAGCTTGCCTCTGTGCTCTTTCAGTTTCTAATTGTGCTTCAAGTTGGAGCTCCCTAGCTGTACGCTTTGTGTTTCGAGCAAAGGTAGGCTTTTTCTTCAAGACCTTCTCCGCAATCTCAACCCCAGACACCTCATTTCCTTCCTCAATAGCTTTTCTTTGAAGATCAGTCATATCTTCCTGTAGATGAAAAGGTGGGTTTGGTCCATTGTTAACAAATGAAGGCATTCAGCTTAACATGTTTAAAGTTAGATCAGCTAATTCTTACATAATTTTTCTTAGTTGCAGGATTGATCCACTGTTCATCGCGCTTCTTATGTGTATCAGCATACACCCATAGTTCTGGAGGCTCAGAGGCTTCTGCTGGTACATTCTCCTCTGCATCATTCTCGGTTGGTTCAACAGCTGCTTCCTTATTGTTCTGTCCGTATCAGAGTTTTGGACATTAGATAAGTTCATGCTAATTTACCAACACATTTTCACTAATGTTCTTCTCTATATGCATTACATCTAGATTATGTCGCAACTGAATGGTTTTCCAGTAAGGTAAACCCCAAAATGCAGCCCTTGTTCTCCAATTTAACGAATTAGGTAGCTTCCTTCTTTTATGACTCTGACTGGTGTTAAGATCTCTCTCGGTACCAAAAATGGAGTCCAATTGACTCACTGCATTTTCAGCAAACAAAATATTAGGGGCAGGTCTATTTTCTATCGTACCTTCAAATTTCCTACTTCTTCTCCAAGGATGACTTTTATCCAACCACCTGCGATGGGACATATAGCACTCTTTCTTACCATATTTTAAACGAAAAGAACATGTTTCGCTACTACATACTGGACAAGCCAATTTTCCCTTAGTAGTCCACCCAGACAACATTCCATATGCAGGGAAATCATCGATTGTCCATAAAAGAGCAGCATGTAACTGAAAAGATTGACCCGTATGTGCATCAAATGTTCTGACCCCAACAGTCCATAACTCATTCAGTTGTTCTATTAACGGTTCTAGGAAGACATGTATCTTGTTACCAGGAGACTCTTCACCAGGAATAAGAACACTCAAAAACATTACAGACTCCTTCATACACAACCAGGGGGGTAGATTATATGGTGTTACAAACACTGGCCACATACTATAACTGCTAGACATGTTACCAAAGGGATTGAAACCATCACTGGACAATGCTAGTCGAACATTTCTAGGATCAGCAGCAAACCAAGCATGATCCCTATCAAATTTCTTCCATGTCTCCCCATCAGCTGGGTGCCTAAGGACCTCATCATCAACCCTTTTATCCTTGTGCCATCTCATATCTCTAGCTAGATCCTTAGTTGTAAACAACCTCTGCAACCTATCCTTTAACGGGAAGTATCTTACCCTTTTCTCAGCCACCTTATTGCCTTTGCCATTATCAGGTTTATATCTAGATTTTCCACACACTGGATAGGTATCTGCCCCTTGCAAAGCCCCTCTAAATAGCACACAATTTTCAGGGCAGGCATCTATAACGTAATAATGGAACCCCAGATCCTTCATATACTTCCTCACTCCATAATATGAACTAGGTAAAGTGTCTCCATTTGGTAAAGCATTCTTTACCAACTCTAAATTCATATTAAATGATTTGTTGCTACTGTTGGTAACTATTTTATTGTTCAACATTTTCACAAGGAATGAAAGTTTAGAATACTTCTCGCAACCTGGAAACAGAGGCTGCTGGGAATCTTTAATTAAGCGTTCAATTTTAGTTGCTGTACTCGAATCAGTAGAAGCATCACCCTCAATTGGACTTGCATCATCCCTAGCTCTAAGAACATCCTCTAGCATTTCATGGATGTCTGAATCCATACCATCAGGAAGACTTTCAAACACAGTATGTACATTGCTAGTATGGCTAGCCTGAAAAGGCTCACCGTGATGGACCCACACCGTATAATCCGGCATAAATCCATACAAGAATATTTCATTCTTTACTTATGATATCTTCTTAAAGCTAGTGTTGTTGCATTTCTTGCAGGGGCATCTAATTCTACCCAAAGCATCAGCAAAAGGAGTTGCAAAACTCAAGAAATGTTTTACCCCAGCTACATATTGTGGACAGAATTTGTCTTTCAATTTCACCCAATTTTTATCCATAGGTTCTGCGTGAAAATAACACTAACCTTCTGTTAAGTTCTAAGCCTCAATCCACACACCAAGCTCAGCCTCAATCAATCCTACCAAATTCACCTGTACAATACAAAAAAAGGTCAAGAAATTAAGAATCTAATTGGCAGATAATCAAAACCAACAACAACAAATTAGCAATGAAAGGAGAGTTGTGCCATTATCAGTCTAATTCAATGGCAACAAGCAAAAATCAGTGTCTATGTCCAACATAACAGTGCCACTTCTTGGTGAAAGAACATTAAATGATTTATTATCCCCTAGCATGAGGCAAGGTGATGGTCCTGTGACGAATACCAGTACAAAATTAATAACATAAAACCTTTAGGCTCCCTGGGAGTCGGAGATATAGCTAAACACCTGCCAAGTCCAAAAACAGAACACTAACTACAGAGCTAAAACTATGCATGAACTATGAGGCCTGTCAAGTGTCAACTGAACAATCCTTTGGAATGCTGAGCAATCCAAATCCCACCCTTCTCTCATTATTCACAACAAGTCACCAGTTAAGAACTTCTTCATTTCACAGAAGTAAAGCCTAGAGTAAAGATCTGATACGAACTTTATTACAATCCTCGGATGCACACAAACCAATCTCTCTTCTCCAATGAATTTGCACACAGAACAAGCGGCTACACTAGATTGAGAATAACAAGCTAAAAGTTAAGATTAAGACTAACTCCAGCGGATTAATGTGACTTACGAAAAATGAAATCAGTAAAACGGTTAAAAGAGCTAAAGAACAACAAATCGATCAAAATCTCATCATCAACAGACAAAACCTAGCTATGGAACGAGCTGGCAGAAGAGCGAAAGCTGCCTGTACAATAGAGAGATGAATATCAGTGATCAAGGTCGGGCAGAAGAGGAAAGAGCGCGAGGAAGAGCGCGAGAAAGAGCGAGATGAATATCATATAATAAAGCCCTTAAAATCCCTAGTCGTCAGTCCCTAAAACCCATAGCATTCAAACCCTAAAATCTAACATGATTTTCCCTTCCCAGAACCCTGCAAATCGAATGAGATAAGAGAGGAAGAGAAGATTCTCTCCATTCCATATGGAAGGAAGATGACAACAGTCACCGAAAACAAAAACTCTCACAATCGAAAGACCCAACAAACGGCAACGAAGATGAAACTGCTCAAAATGGGACAGGGAGAGGAAGGGGCATATGCAAACGGATATTCGCTCCATTGTAGATGGAAGGACGACGCCGACCCATTCCAGTAGTCGAAGATGAAGATCGAAAACGATTGGCCTAATTTTGATGCAACACGAACTGGCATGCAATTGGGAGAACAAAAAAATCAAGCTATGGAACAGAGGGATACTTCGTCGGAAGCTGAACTGATGAGTGTGGGAAATCGACGGCTTGCAGGAGGAGAGGAGCTAGGCCGATTTTGGATTCTGGAACTAGGTTTTTGAATAGGGGGAAAAGGAGCTATGAATTTTGGAGAGTGAAGGACGAGAGGGAAACGAAAACCTCACCCACGCGTTAGATCATCTCAATCTATTTTCCAATGCAGAAAAGGAAAAAATAAAAACAAATTACAATGTGACAAAATGTTAATTTTGTCATATTCCACATAAATATTTCCCTCCCATCTTTCCCGCCAACTGAAATTCCAATCAATGTGACAAACCGTATATAAAGTGACAAACCGTACTGTGACGACTAGTTTTGTCACACTATAGAACCGCGAATCATCCGACCCGAAGTTATTATGAAAAAATAATTGTGACACCATAACTTTTGTCATAACAAATATTTGTTATGACAAATAGTTATGACAAAAATCATATTTGTCACAATATCTGATTATATCATGACGAAATTACTTTTTGTCACATTATATACTCTGTGGTGACAAAGTAACAAATGACAAATTAGAATTTTGTCACCATAGACCATATTTGTTGTAGTTATTGGATCCAATTCATTTGATTTATGAATCCACCAATCTATGAATCAATCCATTTGCCACCTCTATTTGTCACAGCTGCCACCGGTGCTTTGTCGTCCAAAGGCGGAATCCCAATCAGCATCACCACAATAATTACTAGCGTGGGCCCCAGCCAGTTGGTCGAAGGAAGGTGAGGTATGAAATTTTATAATGTAATGGGATGTATAGCTTATTGTTGTTTAGTTTTTTTGGGAAATACGTGATAAAAATAGTGAATTTTAGCAGGAAAGAGACATGAATGATGCAACGAATCAAAAATCGGCCTTATGAACCAAAATCAAGTACATGTTACATTGTGAAACAATATTGTTTCTGGTAATATAATGAGGTGGAGTAAGTTTTATAGAAACCGAATTCCAGAAAATCGAATAAAAAATTGCCTATCGGGAAATGGGCATCTCATAATCGTTGCTAGCTTTTACTCAGCCAGTTGGCCGATTAATTTGCTTTATAAAACTTTCATCTTGTCGTCATTGTGCTTTCTGGTTTTTCTCAGGCCATGATAAAATCTAAGGAAATCAAGAACGAACAACACGATTTGGGATAGGAACCGTCGTTGCCGTATTCCTAGAAAATGGTGGTAAACACGGACTCACCTGCAAACTGGTTTGGATTGAGATTTTTATTGGGTATCAGGAACCATGTGATTATAAATTAGACTTGATCAAAATGGGCCAAAACTTAATTCAACCTGTTTGACCGACCCATGCCAAATTCTAATTATTCTTTACTTTTAAACTTTCTATTTGAAAATAAAAAATAGTGAAAGAAAAGAGATGACTGCAATTCGCCATTTGCACATCACCTATTCGGGAATAAAACCATAGAAATTCAAAAGGAACTGAAAATGTTTAACATCGTTTTAATGTTTAAAATAACCAAATAGATCTTTCTGTTGAGTTTTTTACTAACAAATACCAAACGATTCCCTATAAAATACACTATAGTTTGATCATTATGATATCAAATAATTATATAATATATATTTAAAATGATAAAAATTGGACTAATTGGGTTGGTTGAGGTTGAACCATTGAATAACTTTAAAACACATTATATTTTAGTCACTAAGATATAAAATAATAGCATAATATATGTTATGCCGGAGAATATAGCTTGTTTTAAAATGACAAACCAATGATGTTCATTGTTTTACTTGATGGTCCAATCCCGTGTAGGTCAGACCCATTCAACTATTTTATTTTATGGTTAGCGGTTAGCCCATTAGATACCATGCATTAGTTTATTGTTAAATTTTTTTATTTTTAGCAATAAAAAGGAGTATTGTTTTTGCCTTTTCATATATATTTCATCACCACGGAGAAATAAAAGGGCTTAAAGAAAAAAAATTGACACTCCTGGACCCGTTTAAATCCGCATGTGTACAGTAAGTGGGCCCGTTCCACAGAGTAAAGAGAAAAAAAATTGACATTCCCTATTCTACCCTTCCTACAAACGCTCCTGGAGCAAGGAATTTGAAATGAGGGAAGGGTTTTTTTCTTTCTGCTTGTATGTTTTTAATTTAAAAAGGTACAACAAACGTACTTAGTGTGATTGGTTATGATCAAGGTTGTCACCTTGCGGGTCGACCCGCGGGTCAACCCACTTTGACCCTGACCCGATGAGAAAAACGGGCCGCACTCACCCGCCGGGTCAACTGCTACAAGGTATCGGGTTGGAGTCAAATTAAGTTATTTTTTCTTTGGTTTGCGAAATGCATCTATTTTTCGTTTTTTTTCCGCCTAACTCAATATTTGGAATCCTTAGTTGAACATTTAAATATTGATGTTATATAAGTGTGTGAATTTTCATTATATGTTAGATCTAAGTACGACATGTTATTTTGATGTAATTTTATATGTTATTACTCTTATGTTAGATGAGATTTGATATTATTTATCAGGATAGATACAATATAATGACTCTTTTCATATTTCCGGGCTAAAACGGGTGACCCGTTAACCCTTGGCCCACTAGCTCGACCGGGTCTAGGTCAATCCGCGAGTTGACAACCTTGGTTATGATCCTTACTTTTTTTTTTTAAAATGGTCATGGTTCGAATTCCAGTACGTGTTTTTTTAATGAATAAAAAAAAGTAATTGTGAAGACCAAAATTCTTCTTATTTTCACTCTCGTTGTAGAAAATTTGAAATGAACTCCCGTTTTTCTCTTCCATGTTTATATTTTAATAGATTACCCTAGCTCAAGCAGCTTGACGGAGAATCATAATGGAATTCGATTATGAAGCCAGAAATAGAAGGGTTGGATTTTCTGCTCAAAATCGATGTTGACAGTGCAGCTATGAAGTTCCGCAGTCGGAGAAATCCACCACTGTAGCCGTTGTTGAAGAAGCTGAAATCCTAATCGCCGGTATCTCCATTGCAGATTCCCTCCGTGCAAATTCTCGGATCGAAAAATCTGAAAACCCTAATCGCCGCTATCTCCATCGTAGCCTTCCTCTGTATCCCCAACCGCTTCCTTATGTCCAACCATCTCAGCCGGCGTAGATAATATTGGGCCAGCGGCGGATCTCTAGAGTCATCGCCGACAAAGACGATGGGATTTAAAGAGGATAAAAGCATCCACACTTTCAACTCTATGAACCCAGCGTGAAAGAGGAATAAATGATGACACCTCAAAGATACCGTCGAGTAGTAGCAGAGATTTTTTAATTAAATTTTATAAGAAAATATTTATTTAATTTAAAATATGACGTGACATACATGTGGACATGGCGTGTCTAGTTGGAGATGACGTGTCATCTAGGTGGCATCCACATCAGTATAATGTTTATGTTATTAACGGAGTCACTGACGACGTTAAAGTTTTTAACGGAAATGACTAAATTTGTCAAACTAATTTCAAAAGTATGGTTATTTTAGTGTATTTTTCAAAAAGTGGTTATTATCGTCACAAAGAGCAAACTTATAGCTACCAAGTATATTTTGCCTAATTTTTATAACTATTCGCATTTCACAACAATTTCTCACTTGAATATTATAAAACATTCATCGAGCATCAATAGAAAGGTACTAGATCAAAAATAGAAAGGTAGCATGTCAGATGTTTTCAAAGTGTAATTCTCTACAAGTCCATGCATTTCTGTGCGATTTAGTGAACGCTCTAGGAGTTTTTTTTTTAGATAAGGGTGATACAGGTTACTTTTTTGTTATTAGATACTACTGAAGGGACTCGAACTTGGAGCCTCCAGATTCATGGCTAGTGGTATGACCACTAGACCAATCCCTTGTTCGTGAACGCTCTAGGAATTTTTGCCCTCGAAATTTCATAGAAAGCAGTCTCGCTCTCACATTCAATTGATGAATCTAATAGAAGTATCTTATAGCTTGGTACTCAACAACGCATCGAGTACAGATCTCATTAAGATTTTATATTACCTAAACCTCTTTTGCTATAGAAATTCATGTTTCACTATCCATGATCTATTACCTATTACACACATGTTATTGCCCATTGACGACACTTGAAAATTGTTACTTGTCCAACCTCTTATACCTATTACACACTATTGCCCATTGACTGACACTTGAAAATTGTTACTTGTCCAACCTCCTAGGCTAAATTCCTCTCTAACTATGTATTCTTAGACATTTTACAACAATTACAATTGAAAAGTTGAGTGAAAAGCCTTTTGCTGCACAAGCCAAAACTGAGCTCAAGTGAAGGAAGAACCTGGAAACCAGAGTTTAAGCTATGTAGCAGTAGTAGTACTAACACATTCTCGGCCTACTTGACAAAAGGAATGAAAGAAAAAAAGCAATAAGAACCCACAGAAACAAAACACTGAATGCAGCTAGCTAAGCTTCATACAGTTCTAAAAAGCTAATAAGTTAACAACCGAAATGCTGCTACTTAACACAAACTAATCAACGATTCCTCGAAACAACAAACAACAGAGAGCAGGAGGGAGTAAAACAAACAGATCAAACAACCTCAACTGGCAGCGGCATTGCAGGTGTTAACACCATCTTTGCAGTCATTTGTGAGATCATTGAATGTCTCAATCTGCTTCTTCCCTCTCAAGAACACTTCCGTGTCGACCGAACCCCTCATGTAGCCGTCGAATTCCACCGGAACACCTCGGTTGAGCTTCGTGGTCTCGGAGTACCACTCGCTGTTCTCGTCCCAGAGGTCTTTGTACTCGTCGAGGAAATGAGTTGAGTACTTGTCTTTTAACGGGTCGAAGAAGGAAGTTTCTGGTTCGTTTGTAGCAATGTAAACTTGCCTTCCTTCCTCGATTTTATTGCCCAGGGTCGACAGAAGGGCATCAGGGGAAGTGTCTGCATCAAGATTCGGCCATAGGTTTTTGTTCCTCGCTTTCTCGCCCCGTTCGATGTGGACTGAGTCGTAATCCCAGTTCAATTTGGAGGATATTGCTGATACTATGTCCATTAACCTTCTTGATTTCCATAACAAATGCCATGGACGTTGGATGACCGACTCGGTTTCTCCCTCGCAGACTCTGTACCAGTAGTTATCTGGTTCAACCGATCCAAACTTCCTCATGATGACAGAATCTGATACCTCTGCAAGCTTCATAGGTGTGACTTTATGGTCCTCCACGAGATAGAGACCTAACCGATCCTTCTTGTGCCACTTCCCCCAGTCCTCCCAAAACTGAGCCTGGTCCAGAACCGATGAAGCTTCGGTTAGGTGCTCGAAATCGAAGTAGAATCTGAAATCCTTCCCTTCCTCATCCTGATTCGAGGAAGTGTAGATGGAATTCAAGCAGATGGTTAAATCCATAACGAGAGTTCGATTCAAGTACTGAGCTTCACCCAATGCACACAAGAAGCTCCATAAGTAATGATTCATGTTCTTGCATCTATCACCCCCGCCATTGTAGATCAAGTACCTACCCTGACTGAATGATCTCTCGGATTCAACTACCGGAAGATCATCGTTCACCGTCTCACCCACCACAGGCAACAATGTCGAGTCTTCTTTCGTAGACTTCTTCTCGAACCCGGGTTTCTGATGCTTGTTCTTCCTCTTCCTAGCATTGACACCAGTATGGTAATCCCCAATCCCCGCCACGCTAAAGGTGCAATTCTCAGATCTGGCAATGGTGAATCTCCTGTAATCTTTATAAAACGAAGCCGACTTCCCTTCCTTGGGCCTGAACCTCCACGCCATGTCACAGGTGGTATCATTCGAGCCACGAACCGGTTTCCCAAACCTGTAGAAATGTATATCTTTAAACTGCTCTATTGCCTTCTTCATGAGCAAATGGAAGACCTCAGGATCCCTGCAGTCTACAGGGCCATCGCACCGCTCACTCTTTTCTTCCGCCTCGCCATCAGCACCATTACCATTGCCAACACCTTCCTCAACAATTGTCGGGATCACAACATCGCTAATGTTTATAAACGTGTTGAAAGCTGTCTGGTTTGGCAGCATGAAGTCCTCCCCTGTCTTCACCACCGAGGAATCAGGCTTAAATGTGGCATTAGATTGAGAAGTGAGGAAATTTGACATCTTTGTAGATGGATCAAACAGAGGGTCCTCTGGTTCATAGGTTGCAGCAATGATGGTGAAGATCAAGACCATCAACACAAAGAAAGTGAAGCAGACATTGCCAATCAAAGCTAGCGCATTCTGCCCTAGATTCTCAGGCCTGAAACCTCCAGCCCTCGACAATCCATTGCGACCCATCATATTGTCCCGCCCCTAATTTGCCCTTTCCGTCCAATCCCCACAAAAAGCTCCCGGATATCAGCTGAAACAGAGATACGCGAAGCAAACCCAGATGACCGTTTGCAGGCCAACCAATTAAAAT
Organism: Linum tenue; assembly: GCA_946122785.1. Taxonomy (NCBI): domain Eukaryota; kingdom Viridiplantae; phylum Streptophyta; class Magnoliopsida; order Malpighiales; family Linaceae; genus Linum; species Linum tenue. The sequence continues at coordinate 22,275,790 of CAMGYJ010000008.1, forward strand.
CAGGGTTTCTTTTCAAGATCTGGGTTTTACGAGCTAGCTGCTAGCAAGTAATTAAGTGAACCCAAGATCTAAATTAAGAAGCTAATTCCTTTAATGGAAGCAGCGGGAGATAATGTCTGAGATCTAATTACCTTCTTCCTTCAAGGACTTGACGGAAATGGCTCATTGCTCATCCGGCTCAGCTCTCTAGTTTCTTCTTTCCTTTGCTGGCCTGTCTCCCTCTGTCTAGTAACAAGCCGAGAGTGAGAAAGTGAGATAGAGCGGCCGCGATCTGAATTGATGATGATGAAGCTTGAAGTCAACACGACACATGTGTTGTTGGTAATGGAATGGAACGGAAGCACACCGACAATGGCAAAGATGCAAATAAAAGGATAAAAAGTAAAAACAAAGAGTGATGATAACATTTTTTGCTTTTGGCTTCAAAGAAGTTCTAATGCTTAACACTATTGGATTACTTACATAAACGGCATTAAAATTAAATAAGATAATTCCTTTCTTATAGATTTGATTTTTTTTTTTTTATCTACGTGCTACAATTTGGATTTGTACTTTTAATATTTGTATATATACTCTTTTGTACAAATTCGTTTATGGTACAACCAAATTCAGATTGTACCATAGTATAAAAGTACAAAAAATTTTATAGTTCGAACGGAACTTGTAACTTTAACATTGTATTACATCTTCAAGTTGTTTATTAAAGTAAGAATATTTAAAGGATAGTAGAAATTACATTATTAAATTGTTGGATTATACATTCTTATTTTGTAGTAGTGCTACATAATCATAATGGATGTCTGCAATTGGAGAAAATGTGATTTAATAGTCATCTTTATAGAGAAGTAAAGAGGTAAAGTAGGGGTTTGGAAAGACAACTCACCTGATTTTTTTTTAAATGTCTAATTCAAGACATTTCTTCTATACAACAATCTAGGTTACAATGTACAAGCACAACACACTATTGATGTCACATACCTAACACCAAAGCCAAAAAAAAGGGGGGAAAGCTTGCTGTCACTAGACACTCTTTGCTAGTTCAGTACTCTCTCGAGTTCTTTCCTGTCAATGATAAGACCTAAAGGGCACACGAGTTCTAAACTGAGACCAAACAAAACAATAGATTCAGAATAAAACTCTGGTCGCCCGGGGTTACGAATCAGAAAAGGGCAAATATGCATCATGGAGACTTGACTTTCGAACATGTACACGATGCAGCCTTACGCTGGACATGGTTCCTGCTTCTCTGAACCATGTCCTGCAGTAATTTCTTGGCTGTTTCAGCAGCAGCTTTGTCCGAACCATCGACTTGAGAAGCAATGTCATAAACCATCTTCTCTATAACGGACGATGCTAACCTCTTTTCCTCTGGAGTATCTCTGAGCAAGTCGAGAAGCGTCCGAGCTCTCTCTTGAGATTTAGCGGTGCCTTCAGCTGTAAGGCGTAGAAGTCCCGGGATTGCACCTTCGCTGAGAATGAGTCCCCTGTACTTATCTCGGTTACTCTGGCACAAGGAGAGCAAAGCACCAACAGCATGTTCCGTGCTCACAAGTGATCCATCTTCAACTGTCTCTACTATGGTTAGAATCCCACCCGCTGAATCTGTTATAGCAGCTCGGCCTTCTTCTGATTTGGCAAGTATTTCCAGGAGTGCTGTGGCTTTCTCTGCAAATTTAGAGCACTTCTTACATTCTTTGAGGAGGCTTATGAGGGGGGTTACTGCTTTGGGGTCGAGTATCACGTGTGAAGAGTTCTCTACCGTGCAAGTGGAGAGATTGTGAAGGGCTGTAACAGCGTCAACTTTGCCTTGCACAGAGCCCAAGGTCAGGATCTGGACTAGGAACTGTGGAGCTCCTGAAGCTGCGATGATTGACTTGTTAGGTTCAGCAGCTGAGAGTGTTAAGATTGCTGCCGTTGCTAGTTCTCTTAAGCTACTTGTCTGAAACTTGAGGATTTCTACAAGAGGGGGGATGGCACCAGCTGTCACTATGCTTACCTTGTTTCTGAAGCAACAAAAGGAACAAACACGTCAGTAGGAGCTTTATATTGGGGAAAAACAACATTTGAATGCTTATTTGAGTTAGTAACCTTAATCCAGGATACTGGGGAAAAATAGCGCAATAAACACGTGGAAAACTTTTGGAGTCTGAAGCTATAAGCATAAGTGAATTGCAGAAACAACCAAAAACTTCAGAGATGTTTACAGCAATAGGCAATACTTTCTTGCGAGTCCGTTGCCAAATGAAAAATGTATCATTTCATCTCTGAGAATATCAAACACAAACACTGCAAAGCTTCTGCTTCACCTCTAGCTCCAGATGACGAGAATACTGAAATGCTGGTAAGCGAAATTGAAGCATGCCTACTGTGACTGAAAAACTACCCCAAATGGTGCAATTCGCATACCAACTCTTGAATCTAAATGAAAAAGGAATGAACTTCAACCGACCATCTCTACCAACACTAAACACGCACGTCCTACCTGAAAAAACAAGGACAGCTAATTGCTATGCCAGAACTCTTTCAGTATCATCACAAGTTCAAACAAAATAACGGAAGGTTCAGAGCATAATCCCCATTCGGTTACTGTTACCTACTAAATTAGCCTGCCCTAGAAACAATAACAGAATCCATCAGCTACTGAGTCCACAAAAGAATTAAACAGGGAAATCAAAAACTTCAATCTCAATTCGCCTCATAGAAATTCAGGAAATCAACCAGTTTCCCTTGTTCTTCATCATCGAGCTTTTCAGGAATCAAGTAAACAGCCAGAGAAATCAATCCAAAGAGATTCTCAGAGAAGCTGCAGACCTCTCATTCCTGACGGCGAGGTTGAGGAGTGCAAGGAGAGAGGCCTCACGAGCGTCAAGATTAGGCGAGAGGAGCATGAGAATCAGCGGCTGGATGACTCCGGCGGAGGCGAATTTGGAGCGGGTTTTGGCGGAAGACGACTTTCTGACGAGCCTACGGATGTCTCGTGCGGCTTGTATCTTGGTACAGAGATCTCCTCCGGTGATGAGTTTGTCGGCGAGCTCGAGGATTAGTCTGTCTTTACGCAGATTCCAAGCTTCTTCCTCCCGGTCCTTCTTGGTCGCCGCCGAAGGAGGTTCCGCCGGAGTCTCGTCTTCCTCTTCCTGCCCCATTACTCTCTTCTCTGTCCTTCTCTGAATCAGACAATCTGACTCCGGCGAGGAAAAATGGAAAGAAAGGGGTTTCTTTTTCCGTTCGTCTTTTTGGATCAAGTTTTCAGATCATTCCGTAAGAAAATAAAAAGAATGTATCTAAATGAAAAAGTAAACAATGGGTAACTTGGTAACCAAACTTAAATTAGTCATTGAACTTTAATTTCTTAGTAAACTTGTAAAAATAGTAATTTCCTCCATTTTGATGAGATTGATCGTCGTAAATTGTCAAATTATCGTTTAAGTTATACGAGTCAATGATTATCTGTGTGGTGGTAGGTAATGTTATCCACCTAAAGTAGTTTTTCCATTGTTTTTTTCATTTATTTATTAATTTTTGATAATTTATTTATTTACAGAGTTGGCCTAGTGATAATACGGGAATGAGAACATTTATCACACCGTTAATTCAAACCTCGGAGCCAACAACAAAGAACAAAAAAGTTTGACAATTATTTTATAGGATTTAAGGCTGAAATTGGAAATCGCCAGTATCTGAGTGTCCTTTTTATATTTAGCTTGTTGGATTATAATTATAAATAAATACATTTATTTACGGAGGGGATGGGGTATTGGAGGTAAGTTCTTGTTTTCTTGTGGGTTTAGGGAATAATTTGGTAATTCTATTGTTTGTCTCTTTGCGATTGTTCCTTTCCTGGCCGCCCGCTTACACTAATAAATCAATAAATATGATAATGATGAGTATTATTTAGGGTCCGATACTATAACAACACTCTTTTTTGAATAGAATAACAACACTCATAGTGTTGTTATAGTTAACAACAGGGGTAAAAACGGAAATTAACAACAAAATTAAAAAAAATGTAAGTTTCAAGTCCTATCTGTCCTCTCTCGATCTCTCGTACGCTCCTCCCCGCTGTTGGCAGGAACGCGGCTACGACTCCGATCTGGCGGCTACGACTCCGATCTGGCAGCTACGATTGAAGCATCCTTCAATCCCCGTCGTTCCTTCTTTCTTCTGCCGCCGAGGTCGCTAGTTCTCCTGTCGTTCCTATTCGCCGCCGTCAATCCTTAGTTCGTCGGTTACCTGCAAAACAGAGCATCATAAGGCAGGGAACAACCACAAAAACAACGATTCAACACACACGAATACGGAATCATCATCATCATCAGCTCAATCGTCGTCGTCCAGCCCGGAGCATGAGCCAACTGTTCCACTGACTGTCGGATTTTCGACGGGATACGTTGCAGGATCTTCAATAGGGAAGAAGTAAGGTGGGTCGGCTCCATCAATTCTCCTTCTTCAACCTCGCATGCAGAGGATTTTTGTGTCAAGCCCCCTCTGTCACTGCTGTCCTTCAGCTCTCAGGTCCGCTCTCTCCTCTCGCTGGCGGCTTCCGATATTCTCCGGGGCAACCCATCAGAAAATGGAAGAAGTTATTTACCAAAAAAAAAATTGTAAGAAGTAGAAATTCGAACGCAGAGAAGAAGGGTGGGGGATTTCATGGTTCCTTTAATTTCACTTTCTTTCTTTAGCTTTTCTGCTATGCTGCTTTGTTCTCGTTTATTGATGAAGATTGAAGAAGGAAGGGTGGGAGAGGGAGTCGGAGAGATTTTAGAGAAGGATGTGATAATATGTGAAAATAAAAAGTAATGATTTTTTTAATTTATTGTTATTTTATGATAAAATATTATTAACATAAAAATCACAAAAAACCCTACGAGAAACCTTTTAATGAAGCCCACATATTCCCTGAAATATTCTAGAAATATCACAAAGCAAACCACAAATATTAATTATGCACACCATAAACCTTCTAATGCATACCACTAATCGCCTAAAACATACTAGAAATCCCACAAAGTAAACCATAAATATTTTATAAGCACACTAGAAACCTCCTAATACAAACCACAAATGCGATAAAACAAACCACAAAAAGCATATCAGAAACCTCCTAAACCAGACCGCAGATGCTCTAAAACAAACCAGAAACCCCGCAAAGCAAACCACAGAATTTTAAAAAACACACCACAAACCTCATAATGCAAACCACAAACACGAGAAAGCAAACCACAAAAACAAACCAGAAACGTCCTAATGCAGACCAAAAATCTATTAAAACAAACCAGAAACCTCGCAAAGCAAACCACAAAATTTTTGAAAGCAAACCAGAAACTTCTCAATGCAAACCACAAACACGATAAAGCAAACCAAAAACTTCTTAATGCAAACCACAAACACGATAAAGCAAACCACAAAAGGCATACAAAAATATGGGAAACCAAACCATAAATCTCACATTGCAGACCATAACATCCGGTGGTCATTGACCGTTGACCGATCAACTAACTTCGTTGACCGAACTCCGGTGACCGTTAGTGAGCAGATTCCGACGTCGATAGGCATATTCCAGCCCCAATGAACTCGAAACTTACCCCACTCTTTCACCCTTTGTAGTCGACAGAGCGAACCTCACACCCTAGTATTTTTTGTTTATTTGATGTTTGTGGATGATGATAATCTTGTGGTGCTTGTGTTTGACGTCTTGATAGTTGGTACTCGGTAATTCGATGAAGACTTTTGATTATTTGTAATTTTATGTGTTTGAATTTGAATTTGAATTATCAATTAACGATCTATGTTGTATTGTATTGATGTTATTTCTTGTGATTATTATTTAATTATTTTTATAAAATTGTTTTGAATTGTTTATATAATTATATTTTAGTAATAAAATGGATACGATACAAAATTTCAAAATAACAAAGAAAAATGTCACATGTTGATGTTGTTATTAGTTAGCGGTTAACCGACAAATTAACCGCTAACCGAACCGATAACATGTCGTTTCTGATAAGCCTTATAGATTTGCATTTTCTTAGTGGTATGTCTTTTATGGAGGATTTGGAAATCCCAGAACACTATGATCTTTGAATATCATCAATCTCGGGTATGGGTTCTCACCAGGGGTGGAAATCGGTACGGTATCGGTATTCCAGTATCAAATACCGAAATCCCGAATACCGAATTACACCCTAAACTCAATCCCAATCCCAATCTCTAAATAATTTCGGTATCCCAATATCTAAATATTTCGTTATCCCAATCGGTACCTCGGAATCCCAATCGGTATTATCGAATACGAAATTAATTACCTTTACAATTGAAAATTAAATATATAAATTTGATTTTATTGTTAAATTTAGGGCAAAGAGACTAAACAAAGAGTCTTGAGTCTGTCTAGAGCTAGGATATGAATAAGGAGAATGGAGGAGATGTGACATCTCAAGTTCTTGTAATTTAGTAATCTTTAATTTGACGAATTGGAGGTTATGAGACGACTAATACTAGTGTTTGCTTTTTGGTGTTATGAAAACAACAAGAGATATAAGGTGAGAAACGAGAGTGACTTAAATTGAAAAGTCAAATTTGAATTGAATGGGGACTTCTAAGTTGAGAAATAGTGATTGAATGATCTATGTATAATTAAATGACACTCTTGGTGATTGAGGATTATGTAGTAGTTAATGAGAGAGTCTAGTTGAGAAGATAAAATACACACTAGCTTATATTTCGGTATTGATCGGTATTTCGGTATATATCGATCTCAATCCCTAATACCGAATAACAATTAAAATTCAATCCCAATCCCAGTCTATTCGGTAATACCAAATATAGACAAATTCGGTACGGTATTCGGTATATCTCAAATACCAGTACCAAACTTCCAGCCTTAGTTCTCACTGTTCCGTTTGAATTTCAAGTCCGAGAATTCTCTTCTTTGCTCCTCCCCCTCCCCCTCCTCCTCTTCGATCCCCCCCCCCCCCCTAGTTAGTTTGGTGCTCTCTCCTCCCTCATGTGTTGTTAAGATTAACTTCCCCGCCGCTTGACAGGATGTTACCTCTTATGGAATTGTTGTTGGAGACTGTAGCGGGTACACTCTGTCGGCAGTTATCCTCTATTACTGCATCTCCGACCTGCAACTTGCATAAATTCTAGCATCATGTGTACCTTTTCATTGGCGATCTCTCGACAGATTGCTAGAGTGGTAATTGAAGGCGATTCAGAGGTTTTCATTCGTCGACTCCAAAAGGATTTCTCCTCCTATGCCCTAGGTGGGCCTGTGCTGCGTTATTGTTTTCACCTCATCTTAGCCTTGCCTCATGGTGTAGAATTTAGGATAGTTCCTAGAGTTTTCGATTGCACCTAGAGTGACGCGTAAAGGCCTTTACTAATCTGTGTTTGAATTGGATTCCTAAGAGAAAAAAATCCAAAAGTACCACTGTTTAAAAAAAAGAATCCCAAAAATACCACCCAACCGCAAAAAATTCAAAAATACCACCCTTTTTCAAAAACCGTCACCCCACCCTGCGGTTTACACGAAAACCGCTGGGCGGGGGCGCGGTTTTCTATGCAAACAACGGGCCTAGGGGCGGTTATAAAAAATATATATGGACCAAACCGCTGGGTGGGGTGGCGGTTTGGCCCAAAACCGCCACCCCACCCAGCGGTTTGGTCCAATTTTTTTTTTCGATCAACTCCTAACTTCGGCCAAAACTTCAAACGAATTCCTGTTTTGAAGTTTTGGCCGAAGTTACGTTCGTTTGAAGTTTCGGCCGAAGTTAGGAGTTGATCGGGAAAAAAAAAGGACCAAACCGCTGGTTGGGGTGGCGGTTTTGGGCCAAACCGCCACCCCACCCAGCGGTTTGGTCCAATTTTTTTTTTATAACCGCCCCTTAGCCCCGCGATTTGCATAGAAAACCACGCCCCCGTCCAGCGATTTTCGTGTAAACCGCAGGATGGGGTGACGGTTTTTGAAAAAGGTCGTATTTTTGGAATTTTTTTGTGTTGGATGGTATTTTTGGAATTCTTTTTTAAACGGTGGTATTATTGGAAAAAGTCCTTGATTTTGGCACCTTATTATTGATTTATTGTTGTAATGGGGTGGTTGGGATTTTGCAAGGGGTGGGGTGTTCTCCTCGGATTATTGTTTCTTTCTTGATATTTCTTGAGAGAAAAAAGTACGGTGCTAACACCATTATTGCTTCATTGATTATAGTAGTAATAGACTACTAATTCTATGGCAAGAATAGAGTAATAATTCTTAACAAAATCGGGTTGGAGCCACTGAGGTTAGTGATGGAATTGTGGAGCAAATGACAAACATGAGAAGTATCAAATCTATAAACTACCATAAAAAGATGAGACGAAATAAATAGATACAGTTCAAGACTTCAAAAGGACCGTTGTACAAAATTCAAATCCATAAATTGTTATACGAAATAAAGAAGTTCTTAGCCGTCAAATGAGCTATATTCTATTGTTAAGCCTGCCAATAAGTCGAATACTAGACCCCAGATACTTTACAATCAAATGACAAAGCTCTGTTAGGATCACACCCTTTTAAAGTCGTGAACACATGCTAAATTTACCTTATCAATAACTACTTTAGCGTCTTCCTCCAACCTCATTTCTGCAAAGCCAAGCGGGAGACTTGCTCCCGAAATGGTGAGCCGTTTAGCAAAGCCTAGCATACCAACTTCACACCATCCCGAAAATCAATGTTCTTTCAAGTTCGAATGGGTACTCGGTGGTGGATGTGCTTCTTCCTTTTCTTCGTATACAACTTCGTCTATTAGTTAACAAAAATAATTGTTTGAACAGGTGGCAAGGGATGGTAATTTCGACCTGTTCCTGATCAAATCAGATAATTTATCACGTAGACGAGGCAGGAATAGATACTCTTCTCAACCTGATATGTCCTGACCCACCTCATCCTCGACCAATTTGTTATTTGTTTACCTAAATTACTTGTAATTATATTCAAATTACTTAGAATTTTACTTATATTATATAATGAATTTGTAAATAGGTGAGTCTTAATTTCTCACCGTATTATAGTTTGTTCCTTGATTTATTAATGTAAAATAAATTTTTTCCTTATAAATTATATGCACATATAAATTGACCTAGCCCAACACATATAAGTTGACCTGCTTCGACCCACTCCCCATGAAATGCGATGTAACTGGTATGGGTATGGGTATTTTGATTTGCCTCAACCTACGTCCCATGACAAATGCGATGAAACCAGTATGGGTATCAAAATACCCACCCGAACCTGCCCATATGGTGGCCTGGAATTTTCTGCCAAGCTAGAAAGAGTTACAGGATCTCCTGCAAACCATCAAGCATATTTCACAAGAAAGGAGCGCGTTTAAATCTTTGCATAGAGAGGAAAGCGTTTCCGTTCTTCCTTTTTCTATAACCCTTCTCCAGCTACCGCCATAGGCAATTGCAATAAAACCAAAATGCATTGAAGAAAACGCATCTTTTCACCTTGGTTTTACAAACAGTTGCCAAATCATAACATTCAAACAGCACTTGAAACTTCTCTTGCTATCAAAAATTCACCTTTACATCAAAAACCAAGGGAACAAAAACAAGGAACAATGAGACGAGCAAAGGAAACAGAAGATTCCCCACCAACCAACCAACCTATATCTTGCCCCTTCCAATCCCCTACCAGAAAAGAATGGAGAACTCAACACTGAACTCTTAGGGAGAAGAGAGAAACTAAACACTGTTCTTCAAATACTATAACAAGTAAAACAAAGGGAAGGAAAGGAGAGGGGTAACAGAACAGGCTTCTGAAGAAGAAGAAGCAGGGACTACATCTTGCCTACCCAACTAAAGCTTAAAAATTGGTCAATCTGTTACAAGAGTTCCCAACCACCCCTATTTTTTCATTTTTCATCCCTTCCAACCCAGAAGCAAAATTAGAAGCTTGATACTACTTTTGTTGTTTTCAGTCTTCCTCTCCTCTGGATGTACAGACTGTCAGATCTCCACAGTCGAAAAATAACTTGTTCATACTTTCCTGCTGCTGGTTTTTCCCTTGATCTCTAAAAACTCATCTAAGTTCTCCCAAAAGAATGACCACCCACAGCCCCTTCCCTGAAACTATAATACTCCGCAAAAAGTAAGTTTCTTTTAAGCTCAATAGTTACTCGGCCAGTTCACCTGTTGATGCTGAGGCTGCTGCTGCTGGTAGACATTGGCAGCAGGTCCCCCCATGTCGACTCCACCAGCCATGGCTTGAGACTGTTGCAGTAGTGGGTGATGGACTCCTGCAGCCGTTACTGCTTGACCTGGGTGGTGGTAGATTCCAGCGAAAGGTCCATGGCCAGGCTGTGTGGGAGCGAAAGTCACGTGCTGGCCTTGAGGAGGGAGGTTATAGAAGGAGCTTGCTGGCATTGTTGACAGGTCACGGCCTGGAGCAGCAATCCACACGGCAGAACCTTCACTCTGTTTGACATAGCAAATTCTTCAGCAATTTAGAACTTAGAAGTATTTCATCTCAAAACAGATAGATCATTTCAAATGCCAAAACCAGAACCAGGACAAGTAAAAATGAAAGAGCCCTAACCAAAAACCCATAACCATCATTCTAAAAAGGAAACTTAAATTCAGCTTTCAGCAGGGTTCCTGTGCTGAAATTAAATCTCGAGAGGACAACTATTATAATCCCACTAGGCATATCATTTATAAAATATATGAAATTTCAGCAGGGTTCCTGTGTTGAAATGAAATCTCGAAAGAAACTATTATAATCGCACTAGTCATCTCATTTATCAAATATATGAAATGGCAGACTACATTCTTGATTGCATAAAAAGGTTCTGCAGGACAAACCATACTTGATTAGAACTCAACTTCTATGAATTGAAGTTACCAAAATACCTGCTGCCCAGACATGTATACATTACTTTCTTTGAATTGGGATGCACCAAGATCCTCATTTGTAGTTGTATTTCCCCCAGCTGCTTGAGAACCGGGATTATAACCAGCTGGGGCTGAAGCATATGGGCCGTAGCCGCTCGCCATTCCAATGTGAGTCGAGTTCCCCACATTAGTTCCAGGTTTATACTGCGGCAGTGAATATTTGACCCCGGCTGCAGCTGCTGCTGGTGGACCTGGAAACACATTGCCAGCTTGCGCTTGCTGGGGAAATGCACCATTACTCAAAAACTGATGGATGCCTGGTGGTGGAACATAGAATGGAGAGAAGTAGTGGCCGTAGGGAATGTAGTTTGGGGGATAGTGGGGCATGTGCAACCCGGTTGGTGGACGGAACACTGGTACTGGTTGTTGATTCAGGGAAAGCGAGCTCTGCATTAGCCCAGCAGCTTGAGTTGCCAGGGGAGTCGGGCCACCTGTAGACATGACCAATGAATTTGTGCCCTGCAAATGTCAAAGAAAGAGCTGATCTCAGATCCTATATCAAATTTGAAAAGATTTTAGACGGCAAGGAAAACAGATAAAGATCAAAATAAGCAAGTAAAAACCACTAGTTCAGCAACTCAAAAAGGGTAATCGTAACCCATGCAAAAGCCGATTTTAGTACAGGATACGGTGTTGAGTAAACCTCAAAGGAACTCGATGGGCGTGTTAGTTTAAATTTAAAGTTGACATAAAAGCTGAAACAAACAGACTTACTCGATCCAACTTCTTAAAACACCAATTTAGGGTGAACGTCACAAATTATTAGGAGCTAAAAGCCACCTCGCTAAAACAAAACTGGCTTGAACAGAGAACAAACAACCATTTGCCACTAAAGTAAGTAACCAGTGTTACTACAAAGAACATATTGCTTCAAGTAACAACAATTTGCCAAGGTCTGTATGTTATATGTTAATACCTCTTGAGGAGACTGGGAAGTGTGTGGAGGTAACACTGCAACATTCCCATTGTACTTGGTAGCAACTCCAGGAGACGGGAAAGGAGAAACACGGCCATCGCCATCCGCACCAGAACGATAAAACTGTGCATAGTAACTTGCTGGATCAAATGGCTGTTGGACCTACAGAAGGATCCACAGACAACAACATGAGGGGGGGGACTAGGAATTAGCCTGGTATCACAATCATTGTAACTTATTTGAGGCATGCTTTACTGTATTTCCTTATTGACATGAACCAAATATCCAAAAGAAAAGAATATGACTCTCGAATTAACCATGATTAGTTGGGCTATATTCTAAGATGTGTAAAGCTTCGTTAGTCTTTGAAATACAAACATTTCAGAAGTTTCTCTACAACACTAGTAGTTTACAGCATTCTCTAATGCAGTGTAACAGGCTCCAAGGAGATTTAGAGAAATATAAATGGACTCAAATCACAAAAGGAAAGACTAATCAAGAAGGAACATTAGATCATATGTGATAAGCCACAGCGGGCATGACAGTACCTTGGCAATGATAATGCCAGAGGCCAGCAGCTAGTGCCTAGAGCTCTCTCTTATAATAACTATAGGAAACTACCTATGGAGACATCATATTGTGTCATAAAAGCATATAAACCCAGGTGTTTGGGAACCACACAAGAAGTTCAGTCTTGAAAGCTTTTCCCTTTAAGTGACTATCCAACCACCACATTTATATATGACATACAGCTTAAAACTTACCACAAAGCTAGGCAGGCGAGAAACATCACGTGGTTGAGATTCCGAGTTTTCAAACTGCGGAATCTGGCCACCCATCACAGGATGAACAATACCAAAATAGCTTGGGGGTGCATGAACTCCCGAGTAAGGATGGGCAGCAGACAGCGCATTTTCTTGCTTGCCCTCACTATAATCAGGTGCTGCGCTGGCTGAAACATCACCATCATTTTGCAAATCGCCAGTTGCAGGAGAAGGTGGCTGTGGTTGTGGTTGTGGCTGTGGCTGATCAGGATAAGCTCCCTCCTCAGTGACTGCAACTTGACTTTGGGAGCCATGTATGACAAGTCAGGAAAAGTATAAAAGTGGAAATGACAAGACAGATGCTGAACATGCTACAACCTATATTTGATGGCACCAGTCTATCTAACTCAATAACAAACTCCATGGCCATGATACTAAACCAAAGACCAGAGCGTCTGAATTTAAACTGAAAAGTTTTATTTAATACACACCTTGCTGCTGGCTCCTCCAGAGCTTCTTCAACGCTGTGTGTTGCTTCGGACAAGGGAGTGGAGCTTTTCTCACTCTCTGGCCCACTAGTAGAACTTGAGTTTTCACCAAAGTTAGTATCAAAGCTTCCAAAGCTCAACTTGGTTCTCTCTGATTCCGGAACATGGATATGGTTTGGAATGATAACATGCTGTCGCTGTGGAAGAGGCAGCTCCAACTTCTGCAAGTTTGAAGTTAAATCATCCAAATCACCTCCTGAAGCTGGCTGTGATTGAGGAACTGATTGAGGAACACTTTCAACTGGTGCATTAGGAACTTCCGTCGAGCTAGCTATACCAGAAACCTGGGCTACAGTGGAGTTCGTAGTCTTTGGTTTCCACTCTTTGGTAGAACCAGCTATTGAAAAGAAAAAAAGGGGGGAAAAGAGAGATCAACTAACCAGCCAAAACGAAAGAAACAAATAGCAACAAAGAATAGGTATCTTCTCGTGGAAACACTGTCTTCCTTGTTACAGTTAGTAAGAAAGAATGGCATGCAGAATTATCCATATCAATATATGATACAAGGTCAAAGCAAATACACCAACAATGGATTAGAAAACCATGTGATTTCAATAAAGAAAACTTCTACAGCAAATAACAGGAGTGCCAGCAGTAGCTGTGAAGTTGAAACAAAAGAATATTAATAAAAAGGGCAAAAGCAGGAGGGGGATGACAAAGTTTAATATCTAGTTCCAGCCATTACCTTTTTGAGTACCAATCACTTGTTGTGACCTGCTGCCATAATTAGAGGATGGTCTACTAATAGAAGAACCAGTATGAACTGATGCAGATGTGGGTTGAGAAGATTCACTGAACTGACTCTTCCCCCCACTTTGGGGTTTGTTCGAAATCTTTACTGGAACTGCAAAATCGGAAGGCAGTTAGAAATCATAGTACATCATATTGCATCACTAAAACTTGAATCTGGTTCAGGATTCTCACCTGGTTTCTCAGAATTAGGAACAGCATTCGTATCAGCAAGAGTTCGCTGGATCCCTACTTCACGTTTAATTGTACCCACTGTGCCAGCAAGCCTTGAATCATTAGATGGCACTAGTACAGGATCTGAAGATGAGAAACAGACAGTCGATGAGGATACTGCAGTCACTGACACTGATGCGCTGCTACTGCTTGGCACAAGCTCTACAACTGTGTCACCAGTTCCATGTGCAACTACAGGGGTTTTATTGGCAGCAGTTGGCTCCCTTGCTTCACTAGCAGCGCCAGAAGCTAAGCCAATAGGACCATTGGCGACAACAGCAACAGAACTGACAGAGGAATAGATGATTAGGAGAAATGATTACTTAAAGACAGATGACCTGAAAAGCAAAAAATGCAAATTTGAATTAATAAACAAGTTACCTTTCAGGGGTAGTTGTGTCTTTACTTTTCTCCTGGGAAGCTGGTGCTGATGAGCCAACACCTTTCTCTGCAGGTTGGCTAGTACTACTTTCCCTTCCAGGGATAGGAGCTCGGCCACTACCTCCATCTGGAAGAAGGTCCAGTTGCATTATCATGTTAAACATTGAAGTCGAACACAGTCAAACGAAATATAACGCTTTAGAAGCACATTAGTACATGTCTAATGTGCACTTCTACGAAGATAACAACAGTTCAAAGCCACTACATATGCAGGTCAATGTAAATAATGAAATACAATAATTACTGATACAGCAACAGAATAGTGGCCTTTCAAGAGAAACTGGGCATTTCAATAGCGTCACTTCTAACTACAATAGAAACATATGCCAAGAAATTGTGGTATTAGAGTTCTTTACCATGAGAGGAATAACGAGTATAGTTCATCCGACCACCCCTACTCCCCCGCCCTTGGGTGCCTGATCTCCACCGAGAATCTCCTGCCTCTTTATTATTAACATTCTGCAGGAGTTTGAAAAGGGAAGATTAACCAGTATCAAAATGACACTGAAGAGAGTAGAAAGCAACTTCAGAGAAAATTTTCCAATTCTAGACGACTTGAAACATTCAGAATCCAATAACCTCAAAGAAGTGAGAAATATCTTCCTGCACCTTTTTGTCCAGCATATTAAACCCAAGTTAATATTCAGGAGATGTAAATGTCACATCGTTGGTTATCATAAAAACAAGCAAATATCTCTGTTCACCAACCTAGAGTCACTAACAGAATCTTGCACCTCTATTTGGCATACAGTTCACACACCTACCCATCCCTGAAGATCACTTTTCTATCCTGGGTTCACAATTAGAAATACAGGCACAAACAAAACAAACCATGATTTCCCTACTTCACTTGCTAAGATTACTTTCTAAGTTCGTCTGAAAACATATAATCGGAATGAAATCCCCTAAGCATGATGCAATCTTGTAAAAACCAAGTACAAGCCATTGGGTGGACAATAAGCCTAATGTTCGATTATGAACTTGAAAGAATACCTCTTTCTTTTTGTCGCGCTTCCTTTTGACTTCATGAAACGGGTCTGCAAAACGAGACAGGCATTAACTTCTTGGTTATGAGCAAAAAGAAGCAAATAAAGATTAAACCAGTTGCAAAAAAAGAATTGAAATCAGTTGCAAGTTGCAAGGTAATAGTACTCCTCAACGCTCCAGCAATTCAGTCCATAAACATTTGTAAAAATTGTACAAAGGGAAGCGAAGAAGGATTCAGAACATAAGGTCATGTTCTGAGCTTAATCAATGTAAGCGAGATCGGGTAAGTGACAAAGGTTTTGTCTTTGGAGCTCACCAGCCACTACATCTCACACGTTATGCTATGGCTTAGAAAACCTCCAAACCCAGAAACATTACTAGAAGAAAATTGGAAAGCAAAGATGGAGTAGGAGAGGCAGGGATTTCCCTTGAGACATTGGAGTGTAAGTTTCAGCTCCGCAAAGTCTAACCAGAAAGTAAGAAAGAACAAACTCAAGGGCGAAGTAACCCAACATAAAAGGGTGGGAACCCATGCCAGGAAAACCAAAAACCTAATTGGAGCCCCACTCTGGAACGGCCCCAAATCCCAAAACCTAGAAAAAGTGGAGTCAAAATCCTCAGACAACGAGTATGGATCGCGGCTAAATCAAGAGCGAAAGCAGTACATTCCAAATCAACCAGACAACGATAGGCGAGAGTAAAGACGGAATAGACCGTCAGGAAATGAGGGGGGAATGAAGTTTTACCGACAAGGAGGAGCTTCTGGGTGGTTTCGTTGGGATCCATAGAACACTCCTTGAGCATTGCGTAAATTTCTTCATCACTGTGATTCCCTGTGATCTCCTTAATGTTCTGGATCGTCTTCCTGACGCTGCCGGGGATTGAAACCCTAACCCCACCACTAGCTCCGCCGCCGCTCATCTTTCGAAGCACAGCAAACCCCAGCAGCCGAAAATAAACTTCCCCTCCAAGGTCTTTCCCCCGCCTCCTCTAAACCTGAAAAGGGTGCCGCCAACAGAAAAAGGTAGTGAAATCTCTACGGAAAACGCGCCAAACGGGAGAGATAGACTGAGGGAGCTGGCGGGGGAAGGCCGGCGAGGGATTTGCTCGATTTGAATTGATCTTTTGGAAGGAGAAGAAGATGAAGGAAGTGCAAGAAAATATTAAGAAACGAGAAAGAAGGAAAGCATAAACGAAGTGTGTTTTTATTTTTTTCCCCCTGTTTTTATTTTTTCCCCCTTTGTCTATGCGTTCTTTATTTTCCTTCTTTTGAATTATTGATGGGCTTTTGTTGCTAATGTTTTTTGGTATTTACTAACTTGCCACTATGTTCATTGTTTGTTTTGGTTTTCATTTCTCAGGGAGGTTGGTTATATCAGGTCATTAATTTTATGGTGAGTAACCATGAGTAAATTGTCAACATCAGCATGACATCAGTATCTCTCTTCTAAAAAGCCTTTAATATTTCCCTCAATCTTTTTCGGACGATTTCTTACTTGTTTTAAGTCGAAATTTATTTTTTTGCACAGTTAGATCAGATTAATTATGCTCTTCAAAATTATATCAACTTTGATATATTTTTCGAACAAAAAAAATTGAGCCATTTTTAACAGTCTATACCATATGGTATTGACTGGTATTGAAATAAGAGCATACCTATGGTTTGAAAAGCGTATCATGGTGGTATGAACAAACCAAGACTGTAGGATGGTTGAATACATGATAGTAGAAGTATATTAATTGTCATTTACGATTTTTAACATTGTGTACCACAAGATACCACCTCGTACCAGGGTGGTACCAAAAGGTTGGTCGTGCAAAGTACTTGCCTTTTTTTCCTATCTATGTACACGATGTCACAACTTACAACAAACAACAAATGTGTCCTAACAGCTACAAAAGATTTCACCTTTACACTGGGAATCCAAAGTTATCATACATCGGCATTAGGAGAATGGCGAGGAAGCCTCCTCTGATCGATAATCGGAAGGGCGACGGAGTTGTGATTATCGACATTGGTGATGTCGTGGATGCTCGATCTCTTCCTCTCTTTCTTCACCGAGCTCTGTCGAAGGAAGTACTTCTGGGCGTGGCTGGCGACTTGCGTCGGAGTTCTCGTCACCACTATGTTCCCCGAGATGCTCCTCCAATCTCCCTTGCGTATTTCCTTAACCCGATCAGAAACAACCTGTGATTCAATGATGGAAGCCACAAAATGGTTTCAGTTGGCATGTTGTGATTTCATCTCCTTTTGCCACGGATGGTCCAAGTTACTTGCATCAACAATTAGGAATCACAAAGCTTCCTCCTTTCTTATGGAGGTATAAAATTGGTTCGGAAATGGCGAATTCACAAAACGTTTCGACCGTTTTCTCCAGCCAAAAATGGAAACAGAGCAGCAAATTACATGAACCAGAGGATTTCCAGTTAGAAAATTCAGAAACAGAGAGGAAAACGAAGAGGGAGAAAGGGGGAAAGAACGTACTTGTGCTCTTCTTCGGTCCAAGGAGTGCCTTTCTTCCTCTCGCCATCCCCATGTTTGACCTTCCCACCGCCGCCGAATGAAATCTGCCCGGAATCGTCTCCGTCGACAAACGACGAGTCGTCGAAGTAAGTCGGCAAGTCGACTCTGCCGGAATCAATGTCATAAACATCGCTCACCAAGAGGTTGTAATGCTCCACCGCCGAGCGGCCGACATGATCAGCGATTCTCAGCCATCGGTCTGGGGAGTCGTCAGGGAACAAAACCAAAGCTTGCTCGAACTTCTTGTTGTCAAATCGAGTCCAGTGAGCTCCGGCGACAGAGCAACAGCGGTCATGATACATCTTTCACACAAGAAAAGAAAAACAGAGGAAAGGGGAAACAGGGGAAGGAAGGAAAGATCGAAGCTTTAGTTTGGAATTTGGCGAAGTGGGTATTTCACTATTTCTAGTTCCATGGGAGATTTCAAGATGACAAATATCCTACGTTTTCCCTGCCCTTTCTGTTTTTGTGGGTGGGTTTTTCCTGAATAGGGAAATGGGTAATTAGCAGCTGTTCTTGTCCTTTTTGGGTGTTCCTCTTTGGAAAAAGCTTCAACCGTTAACTTTTACTCTTCTGATTAGAGGACACTAATCATTGGTTTAGGTGGGAGGTCAGGCCAAATTACAGTTAGTCCCGTGTCATATGACTTCATTGGAACCGGCTACAGTTAACCTCGAATAGACGGTAACAACAATGCTAATGATGAATTCTCAGAAAGAGTTTGGTACATTGGTTGACTCTTATATCAAATCCAGTATCCAATCTGAGACAAATTAACCTTCTTTGTCATCTTAGAGTCCAGTCAGGGCCAATGCACATTACCTCTTCATGTCTAACCTCAACTCGACCTCTAACCATTTTGAACAATTCCAGCGCAGTGGAAGTGAGTCTGCCGCCGGCCCGGCCAATGTACAGTACCTGCAGTCTCCGGCATCCTTGCCTCAAACCCTGCAATCCCGAATCACAGAGATTACGACACCGATTCACATGGAGCCTCTCTAGCTCGTTGCAGTTCGCCCCGATGGCCTCCCACCCTGCAAACCGAACCTCATGACACAATGATAAGTTCCACTCCTTAAGCAAGGGGCAACCTCTGGCTATCGCCATTATTGATTCATCCCCTATGGTCCTGCATAACCCCAGGTTCAGAATCTTGAGCTTCGAGGCAAACCCTGAACCGATTTCTGCCAACGCACCTCCATGAAAGTTCACACCATAGAGGTTCAAGTACTCGATCCCACCTCCACTGACAATACATGATATTCGTTCTCGCTCAAGATTGCAGTTTTCAGCATCTATGTAGCATAGAGTAGATGAACATCCTTCGAAGCCTTTGCCAGTCACTCCCTTGCACCAAGAAATCTTAACTGCCAGAATCTCGCGGCAGCTCCTACAAAGAGCTCTCAGACCCTGATCAGAGATATTAGGGCAATATGAGAGGTTTATTCTTTTCAATACCAGACATCCATTTACTAAAGCCCCCAAACCATCATCGGTGATATTGCATCTATAGAAACTGATATCTGTTAGAGATGGGCAACTGTTGGCAATTAGTGAGAGACCAAAATCAGTGATCCGGAAGCAACAATCAAGACTGAGAGAGAGCAATTTAGAGCCATGGACTTGTAACAGGTTTAGACCAGAGTCCTGAAGCTCTGTGCACCCGGATAGAGAGAGATGCTCCAAGTGTTGAAAGCGAGTGAGCAGCCTATGAACATGGTAGGAGCTCACAAGGAGGGTGGCTCTGGATGATGAAGAAAGTTGGATTACAGTGAATGAGCAAGAGAGCTGCAAGGATTTTCGGTTTGTATTCTGAATTTTCAGCCATCGATGGCAGGTCAATCCAAATGACTCACGATCGGTGCTAGAGTTGAGCTTCTGGAAGATTATGGAGAGGCAATCATCCGGGAGATGAATGATCATGTTGTTTGATGATGGGTTCCTCCCCGGAAGGCTGCAAAGCACGGATCTTTATGGTGAACTTCGTGTAGGATGAGGTGGATGATGATTCAGCAGAAGAGTCAAAACCACAAAGCACTAGAGAATTGCCATGGCCATAGCCTATATGAACCCCACATTTTCGACACAAGAGCTTGGTTTTAGCATGATAAGATCCCCAACAGAAAGGAAGGCAGTGTAGCTCGTCCACCTGTGTGAATCTACTAAGGTCAATGGAGAGAAATGAGATGAAACCTTTCTTTATGGATCGACGATATCCGGAAGAAGCTATGGTCGAAGTGATTCGGTTGGAGGATGTCAAGTTCAATGGGAACCCACAAGAACCACAGCTGCAACGCAAACACACATCAACACAAGAACAAGTTAGCAACACAATGTGCACTTTGTAATTGAGGGAAAGTATCGATCAAAACACACAATATTCATTACATTTTCACAAAAATATCAGCTGGAGTAAAGACTTAAATAAATGCTCAGAGTACACTAATTGGGAACTGAATCTATTACTCGAGGCAGACTCTGACTGCAGAAACCAGAAGAAAGAACGCTGTACTAGAGCTAGACAGACACTTCTGATTTTTATACAGATTGAATAGAGGAAAACACATTCAAGTGTTGAAGATGAGCTCAACTAGTAATTCATGGCTGTAGATTCCCAGCTCGCAAAGTATCAAAAGCCACAAAAGCCGATATTTTGACTAATGAAGTAGAGACATTTTCATCTACTCGTCACTTCTTCCGATTATAGTTCTGATCAGGGGGAAAACCCCCACCCAGATCGGTGTTCATATGGAAGTACCTGAAAGGAAAGTATCCCCTTTTCCTTTCCCCCCAATTGATGTATGAATTGAAGGCTCAAAACCCATTAGACCAAACGACGCATCAAGGAATTCAAACAACAAGAAAAACAACATCTGAATCGAATTGCATCTCCTCTTACCCACAATCAGACGGAAGAGATTAATGACCTAGTAACGGAATGAGAAATTAGAGGGTGGAAAATCGAGGGGAAAGGTGAAAGCTTTGGAGTTTCTGTTTCCCCTTCTTTCCGATTACCTGTAAGAGACGTCAGGTTGGGACATCTACTTAGAGAGACAGTCGGAATCGTATGGAAGGTTCCTTATTTGAGGTTGTGGGTACTGAGAGAAAGGCGATGAATTGATATGATCTTGGAGCTCACTTACTATGCTCTAAAGTATTGATGCTTTAGTATGTTTACTACCGTTGGATCTTATTCTTATATATAAACCATTAGATCAAATTGAATTAATTAATATATTATTTGTTTTGGCTGATGGAAACCGGTTGCACCGGTTGAGGAATTAAATAATTAAAAAAGAACAAATCCACACCTCCTACATTCGTCGCCGTTCAGATGCCAGTTCGGAGAGAGACCGGGAAAACAAGAGCGAGTAGGCCCCTTCACACTTGAGCTCTGAATCCGGGGAGAGGATGATGAGAATCAGGCCGGCGACTACCTGGGTGGATGGCTTTCTGAGGACGGGTTGATGTTGGCCTGGAGGATCTCGTCGGCGGTTACGGTTCACTATGACGACAACCAAGGAAGGTCAAAATAAGGTGTCGGAGGTCTCGGTGCCAGTCATGGCGACGGGGCACGACAGTGCGGTAGTGTCAGCGGGGAAGGGGACATCTGGTAGTGGGTCATTCGGGCATCAGAAGTCCGACGTGATGGAGGGGACGCTCCGGCTGCTGTGCTTGGTGACATCACTGACAGTCGTAGGATTCATGGTGACGGCTTGGCAGTCAGGTTTCGTCTCCATCTACGGCTTCATGCTCCGGGTCAATTCCAAGTGGTCCTTCTCTCATGCCTTCCAGTAAGTAGTTAGTCTCTGTCTTGTTTTGTTTACTCTGTTTTCCCCTGTTTCTATTTTCATTTCCTCCTCTGTATTTTTATCGGCAACCAAACAAACAAAACCTCCGCTCCTCATTCATTGATGGCTTTATTGTGTTTTGGTGGGCAACTTCTACGGTGTCGTAAATGCAAGGGTGCCGCTATAGATGCAGCCGTCGGATATTCTATGTTAAATCCCAGCCTTAGATTCAAAACCACTACTTAACCAAAACCGGCTGAACCTATTAGCATACATAGGTTAACTCTTTTCTTCCCCGTAATTATTTTTATTTTTATTACTTTTGTTTTACCGGGAATACCAAAGAAAAATTGAAGATTGATTTCCGAAGGACCATATCTAACAGGAAGAATCCATACAAATTTCATATTTGATTATTAACTTATTCGAGTTGAAATGATGGTGATCAATCGATCTGGGAGAAGGGGTAGTAACGGGCTAACGGCAATGGCCGGCGATAATGGGGTTGATGGAGGGAGTTGATCCGGATTTTCCTCCGGGTAGCAACGAGACGATGTTGGTGATGGTAGGCTAGCCGCAATGGCTGTGATGGTGATGGTGATTTGCAGCACTGAAGGAAGGAGTTAGGATTTATGATTTTCAGAGAGTGGAGGAAAACAATGACGAGGACGAGAGCACTGACGAGGAAGAGAGGCAATGAAGATGAGCCAACCAATGTCCTTAGTACTTAGCTATGTGTGTTTGCGTTTGTGCTTGTATGTTTTCCAATTAGAATATGATAATGCACCGGTGTGAGCTACATGCAGCTAAACTTAAGCATTAATTACACAGATTTAATCGTGTTATGGATGCTTGTTTTATTAGACAAATGTAATGCTTTCACTGCTTTTTACTTTTTGTTAACAGGGTAATCCATTTGATATGATGTACTGTTACTAGATCTGTTCCTACTTGACATTCCTTAGGCAAATCTCACGGTCGTGAAATGTTTCGTGAGATGCAAAGAGCAGTTCTCACTATCCCAGGAAATTTCACGGCTTCTACTTGACATTCTCACGCTCGTCAAAATCTCACGTGAAATTGAAACACACAGCTTCCATTCAAACGTTCTCACAGATCATTCTGACAAAATAACGGTTGTGGAATTAAGATGTACCTACACTTTCTAGAGTTGTACCTTTACACTATGGTACAACTTAAAGTTATAGTATAACTTAAAGTTGTACCTACACTTTCCAAAAATCCCACTATGGTACAATTTTAAAAATTGTACCTATACACTATGGTACAACTTAAAGTTGTACCTACACTTTCTAACAAATCCCTATATGGTACAACTCAAAATTGTACCTATACTTATGGTACAACCTTAAGTTGTACCTACACTTTCTAAAAATCTTTCTATGGTTCAACCCAAACTTGTACCTATACTAGTGGGTTGAGTTGTACCTACACTTTCTAACAAATCCCTCTATGGTACAACTGAAAATTGTACCTATACTTATGGTACAACCTTAAGTTGTACCTACACTTTCCAAAAATCCTTCTATGGTACAACCCAAACTTGTACGTATACTAGTGGTACAACTTTAAGTTGTACCTACGCTTTCTAACAAATCCATCTATGGTACAACCTAAACTTGTACCTATACTAGTGGTACAACTTTAAGTTGTACCTACACTTTCTAAAAATTCTTCTATGGTACAACCCAAACTTGTACCTATACCATGGTACAACTTTAAGTTGTATCTAAACTTTCTAACAAATCCCTTATGGTACAACTAAAAATTGTACCTATACTAATGGTACAACCTTAAGTTGTACCTACACTTTCTCAAAATTCTTTTATGGTACAACCCAAACTTGTACCTATACCATGGTACAACTTTAAGTTGTACCTACACTTTCTAACAAATCCCTCTATGGTACAACTCAAAATTGTACCTATACTAATGGTACAACTTTAAGTTGTACCTACACTTTCTAATAAATCTCTTTATGGTACAACTCAAAATTGTACCTATACTAATGGTACAACTTTTAGTTGTACCTACACTTTTTCAAAATCCTTCTATGATACAACCCAAACTTGTACCTATACCATGGTACAACCTTAAGTTGTACCTACACTTTCTAACAAATCCCTTTATGGTACAACTAAAAATTGTACCTATACTAATGGTACAACCTTAAGTTGTACCTACACTTTCTCAAAATTCTTT
This sequence comes from Linum tenue, assembly GCA_946122785.1. Taxonomy (NCBI): domain Eukaryota; kingdom Viridiplantae; phylum Streptophyta; class Magnoliopsida; order Malpighiales; family Linaceae; genus Linum; species Linum tenue. Next base: position 22,299,879 of record CAMGYJ010000008.1, read on the forward strand.
TATGGTACAACCCAAACTTGTACCTATAACATGGTACAATTTTAAGTTGTACCTACACTTTCTAATAAATCCCTTTATGGTACAACTCAAAATTGTACCTATACTAATGGTACAACTTTAAGTTGTACCTACACTTTCTAATAAATCTCTTTATGGTACAACTCAAAATTGTACCTATACTAATGGTACAACCTTTAGTTGTACCTACACTTTTTCAAAATTCTTCAATGGTACAACCCAAACTTGTACCTATAACATGGTACAACTTTAAGTTGTACCTACACTTTCTAAAAATCCTTCTATGGTACAACCCAAACTTGTACCTATACCATGGTACAACTTAAAGTTGTACCTACACTTTCTAACAAATCCCTTTATGGTACAACTCAAAATTGTACCTATACTAATGGTACAACTTTAAGTTGTACCTACACTTTGTGAAACAAATTCTTCAATGGTACAGCTGAAACTTGTACCTATACGATATGGTACAACTCTAATTTGTACCTACACTTGTATACATTGATTCATTATTTACAAGATTGCCATTAATGATGTGGGACCAATCATTTAGTGGGTTTACCTCCTCAACAGGTCACCTTTTGTTTTTGTTTTTTATAGCATGGGTGCTATAGAGCACACTAAAAGGGCTCATGATCTTGGGTCGATGAGATCAGAGGCGCAGATTTTCCCGGGTTTATACTTGGCGGTTTGTGCTTTCGTAGTCCTCACTTTGGACTTGTTATATGGAGAGGGGCATTGGCCAATAGGCAGGCAGGATCCTTGCCCGCATTGTTCCTTTGTTTGAGAATTTAATCAAGGTTTTCAAACCATTCAAGTAGTTTTTTTTTTTTTTTGATAAGAGGGAGGCAGAAACTGCCGAGAGAAACACAAGCCCACGGGCTAACAAAAAGACAGTTGGTCACCTAACAAAACATCCTCAAACAGAGAATAGGAAGAGCAAGGAAGAACCATCGACGCGAGGAGATCACGGAGCATCTCTTTGAGGAACTTGCCGATTGAAACTGACTCCGAGCATATCTTCCCAGCAAATTCTATTCAGATCTAATGGGGGATCATCCAATTCGTACGTACCAAAGGGATAGACGAGACTGTGCTTCGAGAGCCAGTCCGCGACTCTATTCCCTTCCCGATGCGTATGCACCAAACGAACCACCCATTCTTTAGCAAGCAAGCGCCTAATAGCTCCTAAGATCGTCGAGTGCGGCTGAACGCTGTCAGTTCTTTTTTCAATCAAATGGAGAGCAAGCTGGGAGTCCGACTCAAGGATCAGAAAGCGCGAACCTCTCTTCCAGGCGAGTTCAAGGCCTTTCAGAATACCCCACAGCTCTGCCAGAATTGCTGATCCTGAGCCTAATTTACTGATAAAACCTCCGATCCAAACTCCATCATGGTCGCGAAGAGCCCCCATGCAGAAACAATGCCCTGATTACTCTGAGCAGCACCGTCAGTGTTAAGTTTGTGCCATCCCACAGGTGGCTTTGACCAGCCAACTAGAATTTCTTCCCTCCGATGAGGATTGCTGGTAGCGAGGGTCTTGCTGGCTGAATCCCATGTTTTTGGCCAGTCAGTAGCCTTGGCAGTGATATAATGGCAGAGGGTAGGAGTAGAGAGCTTGATACCCTTGAAAATGCTCTCGTTCCTGCACTTCCAAATGTACCAAATCATTAGGCTAAAGAAACTGTTCCAATTGCCCGTCCAGCTCCCCATGGATTCATCCTTCAGGTTCTCTTTGAACTAGGCGTCGTGAGGCATGTTATAGAACTCGGCCTGTCTCTGCTGCTCCAAAATTCTGTTCCAGACTTCTTTGACTCTGTGACAATCCCGGAGGCAATGAAGGGCAGTTTCCGGGACACCAGGGCAGTCCGGACAAGAATCATCATGGGTTAGGTGCCTATGCTTCCTTACACTGTTCGTGGTGATTTTTCCATGAGCTGCCATCCAAGTAAAAACTCTTACACGCTCTGGTACCTGAAGTTTCCAGATTCGCTTCCAGACTTGGCTTGGTTGCTGTTCCTGCTGCTGTTGAATAACCTTGTAGGCTGATTGAACAGAAAAATGTCCATTCGACGTGAGACTCCAAAAGCTGCGATCTTTTTCCATAGCTAGAGGATCGATAGGAGTCGCCCTGATTTTGTCTGTGACCTGGCTTGGAAGCAGATGATGGAACTCCTCCGTTCTCCAGCCGCTTTCCGAATCCCACATGTCTGCCACCATCTTGTGTACCTGATCTTCAGGGACTTCAGTGACGGCGTGCTCTATAAGGGGTACCTGAAATATCCAAGGATCAAGCCAAAAATGAGTGTTTCTGCCGCTTTTGACATTAATAGCCAGCCCTTTCTTAAGCAAATTAGTTGTAGAAGTAAAGCTTCTCCACGCGAGAGAACTTCCCTGTTTTTTCTGCAATATATTGATCCCCTCCCTGTTTCCTCCATATTTTTCCAGGAGGAGCTTTGTCCAGAGGGAGTCTTCTTTTGTAATGAGCTTCCAACCACCTTTAGCTAACATCGCTTGGTTAGCTAGTCTTGTAGGGCGTATGCCGATACCGCCTTGAGATTTTGGCATCGTCATCAGGTCCCAAGCCACCGGGTGGAATTTCGATTTCCCATCTTCTTCTCCCCAAATAAACTTTCTGTTGATCCTGTCCAAATCATTGCAAACAGAAGCCGGGAGGAGTTCTGAAAACATAGGATAAACAGCCATAGAGGAAGCAACAGATCTCACCATGGTAATCCGAGAGGCTAAGGAAAGGCAGCTAGATTTCCAAGTAGCCAACTTCTTTTGAATCCGGAGAACTAGCTCTTTATAGCGAGTTTTGGTCACTCGGCCATGGATAGCGTTCAGTCCCAAGTATCGCCCCAGATCCGCAGTAAGGGGAATATTAGCTCGGTTGCTGAGATTTTGAGCCATATCCCTTCTGATGTTAGGGGAGACATAGAGAACTGATTTATTCAGATTGACTTTCTGACCAGAGCTGGAGCAAAAGTCCTCCAAGCATTGCTTAATGATGTCAATCTGTTTGCTCCCCGCCTTTGCAAAAAGAATGAGGTCGTCTGCAAAGAAAAGGTGAGACAGTTAAAGACCATGAGAAGTAACAGAAAGCGGTTTCCATTGACGGTCTGCTACTGCTATCTCAATTCTGTGAGCGAGACGCTCCATACAGAGAACAAAAAGATATGGGGACAAGGGGTCTCCCTGTCGAACTCCTCGCGACGGTGAAATAGGATCCGTAAGTTTTCCGTTCCAGTTGATCCTCATCTTGTTCTCCTCCACGCAGGTCATAATTCTTCCTATCCAAGTGCTAGGTAGACCAACTTCAATCAGAGTGTCTCTGATCAAGTCTCATCTCAGCCTGTCATAAGCCTTTTCAAGATCAACCTTTATCACTATCCCTCCTTTCTTACCCTTCTTAGAACGAAGAGAGTGAAGGACTTCCTGGAGGAGAATAATATTATCAACAGTCTGCCTTTTAGGGATGAAACCGCTTTGGGTGGGAGCAATGAGTTTGGACATGATCGGTTTCATCCTGTTGGCCATAGCCTTCGTGATTGCCTTTAGACTGACATTGTTAAGGCAAATGGGTCTAAGCTGCGCCGGGGACTCTGGATGTTCGTTTTTGGGAATGAGCACAATGTTGGACTCAAACGTTTCTGCCGGCAGATGACCTGTTTCAAAGAAAGAGATGGCAAAATTAGCATTATTCTTCCCCACAAATTTCCATAATTTCTGATAAAAAACTGCTTGGAACCCATCCGGTCCGGGGGCAGAGAAAGGTTTCATCTCAAAAATCGATTTGTGAAAATCAGCAATAGTAAAAGGATGAAGAAGTTGAAGAAGATCTTCCTGGTTTATTCTCGGGAAACAGTTCTTGGGCATCTTGTCAAAATACTGGGAACTATCCTGGGTGTAGAGGTGGATGTAAAAATTGAGGATCATTTCCTCAAGCTTCCCAGGATCATCTATCCAGTGTCCATTCTCATCCTTCAAGGCCAGGATTTTATTGCGACGACGTCTCCTGGTGGCTTGCTGATGGAAGTAGGCGGTATTTTGTTCCCCTAGAGTGGCCCATTTCTCTTTAGCTCTTTGGAACCAAATCACCTCTTCTTGAGCCAAAATAGAATCGAGCTCAGCTTCCAATTTGGCCTGCAGCTTAAGGAGACCTGGGCTAAAGTTGTTTGCAAGCTTAACTTGTATCCCCTGCAGACGGGCAAGGAGTCTCTTCTTGCGACAGTGGATATTGCCAAAAGTCTCCTTACTCCAATCTTGAAGTTTAGATGTGATATCCTGAAGAGCTTGCTGCAAGTTTGTGTTTTCATTCCAGCTACCTGCAAAAAAGTCACAGAAACGTTTGTGCAACAGCCACGCCGCTTCAAATCTGAAGGGTTTAGCATTATAGGTAGTAGGTGGAGCTCCATCACTAGAAGTCAAAATAGGAAGATGATCTGAATGCAGCTTAGGGAGGTGCTGAACAACAGTCTTGGGGAAGGCAGAGTTCCAACGGGCATTGCACAGAGATCTATGAATTCTGCTAGCCTTTCGAGTGAGCCGAGAGTCACCTCTGTACCAAGTGAAACAAGGACCTGAAAACCCCAAATCTAAAAGGTTAGCTGAATCAATCCAGTCCGTAAATTGTTGACAACGTTTCAGAGCTGCAGGAGAGATTGATCCAGATTTTTCAGAAGGGAGACTATAGGCATTGAAGTCTCCTGTGATGAGCCAGGGCAGGTTGGTCGCTCTGCTCGCTTGGATAATTCTCTCCCAGAGTTGCCTATGGAAACTATATTGGGGGCTACCATAAACTCCAGTGAGCAGAAAGTCGACAGAGCCAGCGCCATTAACTTTCACAGTTAAGTGCTGCTGGCTAGCATCCACTAGTTCCACAGCAAAAACATCCGCTTTCCAAGCTAACCAAATGCCCCCTTTTCTTCCTTCAGCATCAATTCTGATAACATCACCAAAGCCCAGGCTGCTGCAAACACGGTTGGCTTTCTCGCAACTGATTTGAGGTTCGAAGAGGAAGAGGAATTGTGGGCTGTAACTTTGAACTAGAAGTCTAACCGTTCTTCGAAAAACTTTACTACCTGCACCACAGACATTCCAAGCAAGAACTTTTAAATTGATAGGGTTAAACATAGGAAACATAAGGTAAAAGTGAAGAGGACTAAGCCGAGCCAGAAGCTCAAAAGGATCAAGCCAGGATTTTGTTAAAAGCTGCCGGATTTTCTTGGTTGATGGCAGCCGAAGTTCCACGATTAATGGGGGCATCAGAGGAGGGCTCCAGCGAGTTTCCTTGCTGATCTTCCTCCATAGCCACCTCATTTGTCTTTTCAGCAGCCAAAGATTGGGGAGCAGAAACTTTAGCATTGGAGGAAGCAAAGAGCTCTTCGATGTCCTTGATGGTGATGGGGAAGCCACCATCTTTCGATTTCTTGAGAGCATCTTTGGCAATCGAGCTCAGTTGGAGAGTTTTCTTGTTTGTCTTGAGGTTGATTCCCCTGTTCTGGATAGCATTCAGCATCTTTTCTGGGTTCTTCTTTTGTGGCCGTTGACTCGAGTGCTTTTTATTCAAATTTGAGTTCTGGTTTTCCTTGGAGGAGCTGAGGAGAGGAGGGACCGAGACGATCTGAATGTTTGTGTTGTTGGGGCCTTGGAGTGCTTTGGTCATAATAGTAGTCGAAGAAGGCTTGGTAAGTTGGTCCTTGTCCACCGAATGGGCCTCCATCGGGCGGCCCATACTAGAGCCCGCTTCTGATGATCCAACCTCCCTCCACTCCTGAATGACAGCTCCTTTCTTTTTACCGTTGGGGCCCGAAGTCTCAACCGCGATGGCCTTCCCTTTTTGTGAGGTATGAGTTTCCTTCCTATGAAATTCCTTACTTTCCTTTTTCCCCTTCAACTCTGACTCTGATTTTCCCTTTGTGACCGATTTAGGAGCCGTTTTCCCAAGATCCGCGCCAGAGGTTGAGCTGATTGCGGGATTACCCGATTTAGCTTTTGTCAACTTCCGAGTTTTCCTCGTGACCTGCATCCAGGGGCCGTAGCCGGCCGGAGCTTCCGGCGGTGAAAAACCTTCGCCAGCATTGCCAGCGCCGTCGGGGCCGGTAACCAGAGCCAGCTCCGAAGAGTTCGCCCTTGCAGGACATCGTTCTTCAACATGACCAATTTTCCCACATCCATAGCAGATATGAGGGAGATTTTCGTAAATAACACCTTGCCACTTGCCGTCGAGGTGGATCCTCGTCGGAAGGGGTTTTGTCATGTCTAGGTCGATCGCCATACGAGCAAACTTCCCCCTTTGTAAATTTTCTGTGTGATAGTCAAGCTTAATCGTTCTACCAATTAGATTCCCAATCGCAAAAAGGACCTCTCGATGGTAAAGTGAACTGGGATTTCTGGAAATTGGACCCAGGCAACCATTGATCTGTGGGACTTGTCTGACGTGCGGAAGTTTGGCGACCAAGGGTGCACTAGAAGGTAATGATCAAGTATCACCCATGGACCTCCCGAAAGGGCCGTTAAGTAGTCCTGATCATTGCTGCAGGTGACCAGAAAAGTTTCATTGTTTAGATCCATAATATCCAGTGTTCCCGACGGCCGCCACTTCCAACGGAGTTGAGAACAGAGGTAAGCATACGAGACTGATCGACCCAATAATCGCACCACCAGGGTTTTCTTCCAGGGTTGCCAGAGCCGCTCTTTGAAAGTTTCGGAGAGATTTAGCGCTGGCTCCCCATTGAAAGTCCCTGGCTCCATGTCATGTTCGCCGACGAAGGTCCATTGCCCCCCCTTCGACGATTGCTGGAGATTCTGACCTGTTAGAACGTTTCTGTAAGAGATGGGAGCGGAGATTTGTTCCGGGGAAACCTGTGTCACTTCTTGAGATGACGGAGACGAGATTGGATCTGGTGGTTTGCCTGCCGGCGGCGTGGATGTCGCTGACGGGGTCACCGAGTTGAGAGCGTCCTGATTCATTGTTCGTCTCCGTAGTTCCTTCTAAACCATTCAAGTAGTTGAGCCCGTCAAGTAAGTAATTTGATATTCAATGGTTTGATCGATGTCTAATCTATTTGAGTTTGAGCCTTTTATACTTTCTCTAAATATATAATACCAATACGATAGTAATTTAAAATTTAATACCCTAAATGAAATTCACCTTACATGTATAATTTAGTAATTTTCCATTCAAGTACATATATAACTCATTAAAATGATAGTCTCATTTCATTCTGTCATTCCATTCCAAAACGACGATATTTTGTGGTCAAGCCAAAAACCAGAAAAAGTTGTATGACCACTGGTTTTCCCAATTTTGATCGGTTATCGAATAACACTCAAATTGGCTTGCTAAAGACTATTTTCATGACTGGTTCCGGTCGGGTATGGTCCAACTAGCTGGTCTGATAGTGGGTTAACAATCTTGGCATTAACCAACCGAGTATATCCCTTTTGACCTTAAGGATACATCAAATGAAATTAATGCAGAAATAAGCGGAAGAATTTGAATTTAGATTGTGTATGTTCCCTTGTGCGGTAGTAGTCGAGTAGATGACTCATGGACAAAAGCAATAGAAAGGAAATCATAGGATTGTGTAAATTCATCTATCTTAAAGATTCAGGTTGACCAGCTCGAGAAGAGTCATCCGGGATGATACTCAGGTAATCATAAGTGAATCACAATTACATCATTCTATTCTAGGGTCTTATGAAAGGCTTGCATTTGACAATCCTAAAATATCCATTAATTTATAAGAGAAAGTACAATACTATCCAAATAATTCATCTTTGACTCCGACACATTTATTAAGCAATAAACAACTAACATAATTTTGTTAACGAAGTGGAATGAAGGGAAAGAAATTAGTGTTTAGTTTGGGTGGCCACTCAATTACATTCAACTCTTTGTTTTTTTTTTATTACCTTTCCCGTCACTGAAAGGTTACAATATGATCCTTATATTCTTAATATATGAAGAATTTTTTTGCTAGGTCGAGTATGGATATGGGTGCAAGCTGCGAAGGGAGGCAGCGACACTGCTATTTTTGGAAAGGCGCCGCCGGTGGAAGGTGGTTTGAGTAACTCTTTTATCGGCGCAGTGCACCCCCCCCCCCCCTCAAGGTATGCTCAACCTTCTATCTCCCTTGAGTATTTATGAGGACGAGTGGAGCAGGTGGAAGACCTCCCCTTCAAATATGTGTTTTCACGATCTGCCCGATGGAGAGGAGCGGAAGCATTGGCTTTAGAGATGCCACAAGTGAAAAGTGCATGCGAATTTGATTTAATCAGCTTACAGTTAGCTTTTGACCGTGTCCAGTTAGGTGAACATTGTGAGGGTACAATTGAATATGACACTTGTCTTTTAGGGATAACAGAGGTAGCTATGGAGGCGCCTGACGCCCTCTTAGAAACTAAGGGAACTTAGTCGGACGTCGATGATAACTTAGGTGAGATTGGGACGTCAGACACAAAAAGTGTGTCCTCAGAAGGCGACCAAGTTGTTAGCATGTCATTCTGGAGTGTCTATATTGAGAGTAGTAAGGCAACTTAGTCAAACGTTCTGCTTCCTAGTTCTCCCTCTTTGACTATTTTTCCAAACATCCCTCTGCAACCATTCCAAGGGATTGTTGACAAGCGTGTATAGGCTGCATCATTATCAAGATATGTGGGGTGACGCTCCAGTCCCCTTGGTAGTTTTTGAGTAAGGACCCACTTATGAACCTTTTATGACTTTCATTGATGTCCTGCGGCGATTGAAGACACATTGTCTCGCCTAATGAAGTTAACATCGCGCTTTAAAACTTAAAATCTTACGGTTTTACGCTTTTAGGTCACCAAAACATATTTGTTTCCATATAAAAACTTAAATGTATAAAATCAGACTAAATTGCGCTTTAAAGGTTAAAAGCTTACGCTTTTACTCTTCTAAGTAACCAAAACGCTTTACAATTTTACGCTTTTAGTTTACTAAATGAGTATTCTTTTCATGAAATTAATTGTAAAAAGTATATATTTAAAGGTAAATCGCCAAAAATAAGATACATTTGAGATTAAAATATACTTACCAGGTACTTGGATGCATTCTCAGCTTCAATAGAGTAATCTAATTCACCAGCTAGGCTCTTCCCAAATTCATTAGCATAGAGGGGAAGGTGGCTTATTGTTAAAATTTATATTTATGAACTTATTATTTAGAGGCTATAAGTTGCTCTACTTTAGACATGAATTGTATATATTTATTAACTTATCCAAATTTTCTGCACTCATCTTTTACATAGTATATGTCGTATTTAAACATATTTTTAGTTATTTTACAGTATGCGTAAAAAACTTACGCTTTTTTTACGCTTTAATTCTACGCTTTACGATTTTACCCCTTTTCCGCTTCTAGGTAGAATCGCGCTTTTGACTCGCCATGATTGGGAGTATGCGACTCATTCTCATCAAAGCCACCCGGTGGGTCGTGTCCTAGGGTTGGATTACCATTTAAATGGAGTAGCTAAGGATGGGAATGTAGTTCCCGTTGGACCCTTTATTCACCGGCACACTATTGAATATGAAATGCTCCTTGGAGTGCCTCTCTCCAACAATTGTCTTCTACTCTATAGCTTGTATGGTCATTTGTGATCGATTGGTAGATGAGCTCTCTTTTCATGCCTTTCATCTACCTTTACGAACTCTGGGTATCAGGGAATTGTTGGTTTTGTACACGATTCTCCCAAGTTGGATTCTCCCTAGTACAAATAGTACTTTTCCCCCGTCCTTTTGGGAAGTGGTTTTCGGTGTTGTGGAACCACTCATAGGTTATGCCTTTAGCATAAAGGAGCCAAGGTGATCCGTTGGGTTAGAGTTTTCGTTGTACGTGGGGAGGCCTAAGCACGAGAAGTTGGTAGGAATTTGTGTTTTGAAAAGGTTTCGAGTTTGTGGATTTTGCCACGCCCCTAGGCCCTTGGGCTTCTTGTATGATGACATGGATGCTCTTCGAGGAAGTTAAGACCCGCTTCCTCCTGGTCCTCCTCGTCTACTCCCTCTCATCCTGTCCAAGTAGGGCTGTTAGGGATGTCAACAGTTCGCATCTTCTCTTTTTAATTTTGTGCTCCCGAACTTTCTTGCTTGTCTTTTTTCGCCTTCACCAATGAGAGGATATGGTTTAGACTGCTTTGTATAATGTATTTTTGCGGTTGTGGCTTTTGGCTCAGTCTTCCAATTCCATTACCTCTTCCACAATCAACATTGCCATTCCTCTAAAGTCCCTACCAGCAATCACACCTTTTACTAGAGTTCCGGAGCTCTCTTCCATTGAATATTCAGTGCTTTACTCACGACCCCTTGGTGGGCGCCAAATTGTTTGAGTTGGAATGTTCCAGGTGGGGAGTAGCCCGCATGAGCTCAGTACTGGACTCTAGGAGGAGTTGTTTCCACTTGGATCCTGCAAGAAAGGTTTGTAGGCGACGACCTGTGACACTCTCCAAAGCTTAAAATGAGAGAGAGAGAGAGAGAGAGAGAGAGAGAGAGAGAGAGAGAGAAAGTGTGTGTGTGTGTGTGTGTATGTATGTGTGAAATATATAAGTTTTGTGAGAGAGAAAGTAGTTGAGTTACCATCAATGTTGTTGAGTGATATTATACCGATTTAGTTGAGGTTGGCCATTAAATGCGATGTCAAGTGATCTAGGAATGTCTCATCTGCTAGTGACACGCCTTCGGCGAGCATTTAATGCAGTATCATACACACATCGAGGTGTGTATCCTCGTACTTTGGTACTATGTTCTAGCCGTTAGAGCTTTATGTCAGGTGGTCTATGACCTGTCCCATCTGGAGGTAGGGTGTGTCCGATAACAATAATTGCATAGTTTCTAGGCTTCTTTCCGAAAATGGGTTCCGAGAGTGCTCATGGGCTTTGCATGGTTATTAGGCCTTGTACATATGCGGGTTAATTGCACTGGATATCACTTAAGTTTTAACTTAGTTGCACGGTGGGCACTTAGCTTCTTTTGGTTGCAACTAAACCATTTAAATTTATAATTTGTTGCACAGTTAAATTTTCCATCCCAAAACTTATCAGTGGGAATGAAATAGTAATTTTTCTTGCTACTTGGCAATCCAACTCACTCTAAACTACCTATTCACAATACTAACACAAACCTACCCTTACGAAGAGTTAAAAAAAATTGACCCCATTATTTTTTTTTGTGAGATTAAACGAGGATAAAAAAGCCCCGAAAAGAAAAACTCAGATCATTAATAGTGTCCAATGCCAAAGTCCCCTGTTCCAATACATGAGAAATAGAGTATAAAGTATGAACTAACTACTTATACTCAATCCTGATGTTAGAGAAAAGGATTCTCTACTCCTATCAAAACCCTCATCGAGAGAAACCATTGCGACTAATACTCTGTTACTGCTATTTTCACCAGCCAATGAATCGTAGCCCAGCATGTCAGATGTGTTGCGAGAGATGCAGAGCAAGAGGGCATTGCTGCTATAGAAAATTGCAGATGTCGGTGTTGAAGGGGCTGAACTCGACAGAGTAGTAATCAAAGGAGCATTCTGGACTGGAAAAGGGAGATCTTCAGCAATGGTGGGGGAGATGAATCATTGTGTCGCGGAACTTTTGATTGGTGGTAGGCAATGTGAGTATGTGACGTAGTGGGCAACCGAGATCAGCAAATGGGCTGCTATGATTTGCAACAGATGCTCATCCATGGAGTAGGAGAAATTGTTTTTGGTTTCGCGGATGTGGGTAGGTTATATCGGGGTCAATGTCGCCAGTTTTGAGCCTATAGGCTTCGTGTCTGGGCTTGTGGGACGAGGTAGAAGCAATCGCCAGATCCGACTCATCCACGAGTACTCTGGAAGTGATAGTAGAGTTCTTCATATCGTTCTGATTCAAGTAAAGGACGATTCTTGGGAGTGAAATTTTTTCTCCTTCCAGTGGGTCGGTTCTTATGAGGCGTTTGCTGGGAAGCTCTTTCTATCCATTGTTTAATAAGCTTACAAATGTACTGCAACTTTTGAACTTTCTTCTCTTCATGCTTATCTATTTGAAGTACTTTACTTCTGCATTTGAGATATTCCTTCAAGTTTAGCTATGCTTTTGTGAGTCAACAATCCAAAGCTGAGCTGGATTGTCCATGTGGCAAGAAAAATTACTATTTCATACCCACCATTAAGATGTGGGATGGAAAATGTAACATTGCCACAAATATTAAATTTATATGATTAGTGGTAACCAAAAGAAGTTAAGTGGCCAACATGCAACTAAACTAAAACTTAAGTGGTATCCAGTACAATTAACCCTACAGATGTGGACCATTAAGCCTATTGAGCTTAACATCTGGTCGAAGCGGAATAAATCTTCCGTTCACTTTTCAAAGTAACAGCCTGTTTGGATAGGCTAAATTTTGAGGAAATGGAATTCCAATTCTCAAACTTTTCATGATTCTCATGTTTGGAAGTAAAAAATAAAAAGGAAATGGAATTCCAAAATGTAAAAAGTTGGAAATTCTAAATCCTACCAAAAGTGGTCGGGATTGGTGGAGGGAGTGATGGAATTAGTGGACTCCACATTAATTTTGACTCACCTTTACAAGAAAGCCCTTACTACTTTTGGATTTGAAATCATTAATATCAAAGATATTACTGTAAAAGCACTTGTAAGAAATCATTTCCAAACATAAAAAGATGAAATCATTTCCCTAACTTTTGGATTTGTTCCAAACATAAACTCTTGAATGAATTCCCACTTGAATTCAAATTCCCACAAGAAATGGAATTTATTTTCCAACAGAACAATTTTTTTTTTTTTTTTGACGAACCAACAGAACAAGCCGGTAAGGTAGTTTTGTGCTAGACCCGTTAACCAACGGCGTGAGAATCGAAATACACTTTTTAACATAAACATTGAGTGCTATTTCGCACCAATCAAAGTTTTCAATGACTCGACCGAACCCTTTCACAGAACCCACGAGGATGGTTTTGTCATTTATCCCTCTCATTAGGGTTTAGCTTGCTATTTAGTCTATCAAAGCCGGCCGCTGCTCTTGTTCCCTGCTTCGTCACCCGCCTCTACCTTCCGCCACTGCTTTGTGCTACAGACGACGGACCTCTTCGATGGTAAGCGAAATGTAGCAGCTGATTTCGCATCTGGGTTCTTCGATTCGTCCACGTTTCCACTTCTATATCCCGTGAATCTCCGATCTCTGTCGTTTAAAGTCGATTGATGTTTTTGCTTTTCGTCCCCCCTCAGGCGTTCGCCAAAGCCCAGAAGACCAGAGCATATTACAAGCGGTTTCAGGTCAAGTACAAGAGACGCCGCGGTAATGATTTTCATGAATCTCACTCTTTCCGCTACTCGATTCGGTTCATTGCTTGTTCTTCTGCGGATTCGTAGTTTGAGATTGTAGCACATTTGATTCTTTTGTAGATGGGAAGACGGATTATCGTGCTAGGATTCGCCTGATTAACCAGGACAAGAACAAGTACAATACTCCGAAGTACCGATTCGTTGTTCGCTTCGTATCCTTAGCTTATCTTCAATTATGGCGGTGTAGTTTGGATTTTGAGTATTCCGCGGGTTCATTGAGTTTGTTTTAGTTTAGACTGGAAAAACTTTTAATTAGTTTGATTGATTCCCTTGACAACATCTTCTTAGTCGAACAAAGATGTGGTAGCTCAGATTATCCACTCCACCATTGCTGGAGATCACGTCATGGCAGCTGCTTACTCTCACGAGCTCTCTCGCTATGGCCTTGAAGTTGGCCACACTAATTATGCTGCCGGTATTCCTTTAATGCCGTTTGTTAACGCTAGGTTTTCACCCTTATGCTATGAGTTGAGCTCAATTGTTGATGCTATATATGTGCAGCTTACTGCACTGGACTTCTCCTTGCCCGGAGAGTCCTGAAGATGCTTGAGTTGGATGAGGAATACCAAGGAAATGTTGAGGTAACATTCAACTCGGTTTCCCGCGTATTACAGTTGGTTATCTGATTTGTGGTTCTGTAGTTTGGATTGAGATTTTGACTCTATTGTGATTAACAGGCTAGCGGAGAGGATTATACTGTTGAACCAGCTGACAGGAGGCCCTTCCGTGCGCTTCTTGATGTTGGCCTTGTGAGGACCACTACTGGGAATCGTGTTTTTGGTGCCCTCAAGGTATGCAAATTTGCCATCTTGAAGTTATAATCGAAAAATGTTTTTTAAGGTCTTAATAGAAGTATAAGCTAGAACTGTGTTTGGTTTGACGAAAGTAGAGTTGATGTGTTGCATAATAGCTTTTAGTATCAGAAAGTAATTGATGAGATTGTATGAGGTTCTTCAACAATAAATAAAGGATATTGCCGAGTTGTGGGAAATGTTGTAATGTGCATAGCTTTAAGAATAAAATTTCTTATTTCAAAGTGATAAAGTTGAAAATTTTACTAGGATGGTTAAGGATGTATTTTTGTTTTGTAAAGTTCATATTGAAGACGCGTGTTTGATTTAGCTGTCAGGGCAACTATTTTGAACTCACTTTCCTTTCATCTTGTTAATTTTAGGGAGCACTCGATGGCGGACTTGATATCCCGCACAGCGAGAAGAGGTTTGCCGGGTTTAGCAAAGATAGCAAGCAGCTCGATGCTGAAGTTCACCGCAAATACCTCTATGGCGGCCACATCGCTTCCTACATGAGGGTATGGTTGTCTTTTCCTTTTTGCGAGAGCTATATGCAAAATCAATCATATGAATAAATGTCAAAATTTCTTTCTTTTGATGATTTTGGCAGAGCTTGCAAGAAGATGAGCCCGAGAAGTACCAGACTCACTTCAGCCAGTACTTGAAGAGAGGGCTTGGACCTGACGATATCGAAGAAGTGTACAAGAAGGTACATGCTGCCATCCGTGCTGACCCCACCGCTAAGAAATCTGATAAGCCGGCCCAAACTCAGCACAAGAGGTAAACTGCTGGCAGCCTAAGTTACTGAACATCCTATGCTGTTGGCTCTACTGGCTGGAAGATGGTATCTAACGGTCTTGTTTGTGACTCCTTTGCAGGTACAACCCCAAGAGGTTGACTTTTGATGAAAGGAGGCAGAAGTTGATTGATAGACTGAAGGCTCTGAACTCTGCTGCTGATGAGGATGATGATGATGAGTAGATGCAGCAGTAGCAGTAATTTGGAATTTGAAATGGCCATTTTGTTTAACTCTTACTTAGTAAGAAGAGGATTTGTTTGCGCTCGAGTTGCTGTTACGAACCGTGCTATATGTAGCTTGCTTTTTTGGCAGTTAAGTTCTTTTGCTGCTATGTTAAATGACAATTTTCGATGTGTTTTTGAGTTGCTTCTCAAGAGTCAAAGAAAGCTTGTTTGTCTTCCATGATGCAGTTATGTTCTCTAATCATATTCCGACTGACTTATTGCTAGTTTGCCATTATAACAAAATTGTTCGGAGTGCTTTCATATTATCATTGTTATCTTTGCAAATGCAGCATAAAATTGTGGCAAACTGTATTCTTCTTACCTACGGATATGTATTGCACGTTTGCAAGGCAACTAGGGCAGCAAATGAGACTTGGCAGAAAAGCTCATTTGGTAGTTAACTAACATACTAACAAGCCGAAGTTGAATTAAGCATTGTTCGAGTCGCAAGGCTCGTGAGCTAACTCGACTCGATGGCTTGTTGACATCAACTTATGAGCTAGCTCGTTTTGAACTATGAGCTGGTTCGACATCATGACTAGCGAGCTGTCTAAACTAGCAATCTATGAGCGAATCAATTAATAGCTTACCATTGGTTTGTTGATAATTCATAGGTTTGTTAGATTATATATCTCACTATTCATTACGTATAATGTTAAAGAATTTGAACATTGTGATCAAATATGTCTCATTATAATTTCCAAAAGAAATTATGTATATCACAGATTGCTCAAATAGTAATTACTATTAAATAACATGATATGGACAATTAAAAATTACGAACTAAATCATATCTTAGCTCGAGTCATTTTCGTGAGCTAATTGACGAGCGGAGCTCATTAGAGTTTGTGAGCTTATTAATGAGTGATGAGTCAACTTCGAGCAAACACAAGTCAAGATTTTAGTAAACAAGCTGGACTCGAGCTCGACTCGTTTATTAACAAGTCGAGTCTAAATTCGATCAAAACTCTACTCAATTTGGCTCATTTACAGCCATAGCGGACACTGAAACTTTATTACTTTTGAAAAGTCGCAGATGGCTCAAAATCTTAAATATTTTGTGAATGTTCATCTAAGCCCTAGCTTAAGCAAGATGTGGTAAATCAGTTCAAACTTTGTTGAGCAAAACTGAAAACCGTTAAATGTGCTATAACATTAAAATCTGACCGAATCATAAACCAAAAAAGAAAAGTTGATAAATTTTACCATTGATTAAAAACCGAAAGACCAAAATGTTAATGATCTTTATTAACGGATTTTAAATAAGTGATTTGAAGCATTTTCTAATAAGTTTGGCGTTATCATGATGTTTGGTCATGTAACTAGGCATAATCGAAAACTGTTTTAGCAAAAACATAAACCGATAGCATAAAACCAAAATCTAAAAACAATGCGTCACTTCACCGAAAATTATTGAAGACAATGAAAATACAGTCGAAATTGAAATTTCATCCATTTGGGTCATTTTTGTCCAAAATTACCAACGCATTTTTGCCTTATTTTATCTAAATGAAACTCGAACTGGACAAATTGGTAGAGACCAAAACAGAGGAAAACGTACGAAATATTAAACAAAGGGAATATGGTTAAATTCTATCATTTAAAGTTCCGAGGCATCAATTGCACCAAAATGTAAACCCATCATTCTTAACATCACATCACTGGATCAACAGAAACTAGTGAAATGTAGATAAATTCCAAACAGAAACCTTCAATCAGTTTCATGTTCTCTGCAGTTAACCACTTGGTTCACTGTAGATCAGTAGGAAAACGATGAACAAAAGTGGCTTTCTGGATATAACCGCTGCTCAAAAGCACCCCATAATGTATCCTTTGTTCCCCTTCGAAATGATTAATATCTACAACGAGCTGCAAGGAAATCATGATCATCTATTCATCAGCATCTTCTGGATCAAAATCTCTGATCTTCACATCTGCATCTTCTCCATACTGAATCGCATTGTCGATTTGAGCCAATACGTACTGAATGCTGTAGGAAATAACACACTGCCATTACTCTCTTCATTCATGCAAGATGATCCAAATGAACTGCATCCATTGTACTCAACTACTCAAGCATATCTAATTGTGTCATCAACCGGACTATAACGAGCCACCTTACATACAGAGAGAGAGAGAAAGAGAGTACCTTGTCTCTTTTCTCAAGTCAAGTGGGATGAAGCTCACCATACTGTACTCATCGACCTGAAACCAAAAGAAGAAGTCTCATTCAGGTTATGACAGACTTTCTGAAGAAATTATATTATTACTGTCTTTGAAGGAAGCGGGAGGAAGAAACCATCCCATCCGAACAAGAAAACCAACTGAAACGATTTATTTCTCACCAGTTCCATCAATGCTTTGTTTAACTTAAGAAACTGAGGACCCATGCGCTTATTAAGCTCAGCCAACAAAGTCACAGGCTCTGGAGTGAGGTAGCTGATAAAAGAAATATCAATTGGTTATATAATGAATAATGTTGGGGGAGAGCGAGAGGGGTCAGGGAATTACTCTTCAAGATGGCGTTTGTCGGTCACCAGGTCCATTTTGGACAGGAGGTTAACATGGGGCAATTCGAGCTGTATCATTGCAGAGAGGGATGCCATGCAGCCACTAATGAACTTGGTCACGTCTGTAATGAACTGATAGAAAAGGAAAAAGAATACCATTTCACCGAGCCAGTAAATCAAATGTTGCAAGCCAAATTTGATAAGATGAAACAAAAGTAATAATAACATAAAGGTACTTTCAACTAACCTGTGAATCAAGCAAATACACAGCACACACATTGAAATTCTTCCGCTGCAAATGTTCCACAAAGTTCTTAAGCACCGGAACATGTGAGAAAAGTTCTATCTGACCTGCACCGAGTTCAATCAGGTTACATAATTAGAATTTAAGTAGCTGCAAAGCAATGCTACTTCACCACCTGTTCTTTGTATTTACAGTACAAGGCTAACAAACACAGAAAAAGTTAACAGATAGAGAACTGCAGAAAAACCTGGGCAGTCGAAAACTAGGTAGTCATCATCCAAGTAGTTGTCCAGCTCCTCTGTCAACCAATCATCCAGACTGTCCTCTAGTTCTCTAATAATATGTATTAAGGATTCTCAAGTAGGATGTGGACATGGAACATAATAGGAAGAGTTGAGTCAAATCTCTCATCCAAACTCAAAATGGCTGTAAGCAATATCATGTTGTAGAGTAAAAGTAAAAAGGAACAAGAGAGTCACAGAACCAAAACAGGACAGTGGAAGGGAAAAAAGCTATTGAAGCCAGGTAGACCTGGATAGAGAAGGAACAGATCATAGAGAGTCCAGACCGTATGAAAATACAAAGGATACTCCATGCAGTGCATAAGAGCACCATTCGGACCGAGACCGAATTCCTCCATGACATCTTCCAAATTGATGAGTTCTCTAATATCTGCAAACCAAATGAAAACCCATCATCAAAACCAATGGAGGAAAAAACTACTCCTTAATCAATGGATAACAAGGACGACAGCAGCAAGCGAGCTTACCCACGGCAACAGGATAGTCAAAGTTCTCTGCAGCAGGATCTAGGTTCACGATATGAATGGACCGCCCAAGTGTTTCACAATGTTGGTGCAAGCTAGAACAATAAGTCGACTGACCAAGAAGCAAACAGAAAAAAAGAAGCAAACATCAACATGATTCTCCATCTCCATAACCCGGTTCTTAACAGAAAGCTCCTTTCTTTCTACCATGGGCGCATAGAAACATTACCTTCCCGCTCCCAGCAGGGCCAATAACAAGCTGTGCATAACCCATGATTTTGATTGCTCGTTTCAAAATCGCTAGTGATTAAGAAATTCTCAGAGGCGGAAAAGGGTACTGAAGACACGGAAATAAGAGAGAAGAGCAGCCGTAAGATACGCAGTACACCAAACGCCAACAGCAAGCAACAAGTTCATCGCGCTAGAGGAAGCAGCCATAAACACCGGTCCCAGAGAGGAAGAACATTAGAGTCAAGACCTGATAAAATCGACAATAAGCTGAACAGAACCAAAAAAAGGGGGGAAAGAAAAGGCAAAGCATGATCAAGCTAAAACCCTAGACCAGTGACAGAAATGGGCGATGATCATTTCATTTTCCACGGCGAGCCAACGGAAATGCAGGTTCGAGCCTTGAAAGAACGAAAATGATGGAGATGGAGCTTCGAAGTTACCTAGCTGATGGGATAGCGTGCGGGATATGGCGTCGGCGGCGGGAGAGGCGTTTGAGGAAGGAATGAGGAGAGGCTGCGGAGACGAAGCAAAAGGAAAATGCGCCGCGCAAGAGAAGTGCGACCACGATGAGTAGACGTCTGCACCAAGTTCGGTCTTCTACATTATTTATGTAATTAAAATTAAAATTTATAATCTTAGATTGGATTGGTATTACAGTAATCACTTGCTCATCATCTTGAATAAGATTATGGACCATTCTGAAGCTCGTGTCTATTTTCTTTATTTTGAGCGAAAAAAATAACAATTTAACAATGTTAGCATATAATATAGTTGACAGTTATCCTGATTTTCTTTTCTTACCACGAATATACCTGTACACCACATTTTGTGACGGAACAAGATCAAATATAGGGGTCACTTTCTGCAATTTTATGTTGGAGCTTAGAGAGCATCAAAACCAGGACCTCGCACATTCCACGACGACCTATCTTGCGGCGGTACCGCTAGGCTATCTTACCATTAGGGGTGACTATATGGTCCGGTCTGGTTAAAATGGCCCGAATTGATCCGGTTCCAGTACGGTCTTTTTGGGAATATAAGGACCAAAAATTGGATTGGATACAGTCCGGTCTTGACCCGGTCCGGTCCCAATTTGGTCTTGATTTTAGATTGAGCTTGTGGGGATTTGAGTGGAGGCTTCAAAGGGTGAGGAGTTGGTTAAGTTTTGAGTGTTGGAGTCTCTTATCCGGTTTTCGATCCGGTCCCAAATGGTTTTTTACCTCAAATCTAAGTCCGAATATGAGATTGGGTTGTTTGTTATCCGGTCCCCGTCCGGTCTCAGTCCGGGTTATACGGTCCGATTTCGAGTAAAACCAAACAGTCCAGACCAAATAGCCAGCCCTACTTACCATTAATAGGTGCTACTCCAAGGATCATCGCTGTCGCTAGGGATCAAACTCAGGACCTTGCCTGAGACACTCCACTAGCAAGGCCAACCTTGTTTCGTGACAGTTATCCTGATTAAAATGACGATGTTACTATGTTAACACATTATTGTTGATATGACTTGCAACATGGCTCGGCCTTATGCCGCGCCATTAAAAGATAAGGCCGCGCCATTAAAAGATTGGATAAATTGGTATTTGGTAAGGTATACAAGTATACATTTTTCCTAGTAGGTCATTCTGCGACAAAAGATAACCGTCGCAAAAAATTTGAACATAATCTATGACGAATAAGTGAAATTCGTTGCAAATTGTATACTTTCTATGACGAATTTCTTATCGTCGCGATACAATTCGTCGCAGAAAGTGCAGATTCTTGTAGTGACATATGTTTTTTATAAATAAAAAAAGGAAGTAAAATCACTTTAAATACGACATCATTCATTTTTAGATGGTAGGTAGTATTTTCTGTTGATAATGAGTATTGGACGCAAAGGGGATATCCAAATAAATGGTGGATAGTCCCCATCCAGTATCCTGATCCTCATCTTAATTCAGCATTTCATCAGCTAGGGATAACAATGGGTCGGGTCAGGTCGGGTGCGGATAGTGTATATCCGTTATTCTACCCAATGTAATTTGGGTTTTACCCATACCCATACCCACACCCACACGAGAAATGGGTAGAAAATTAAAATCATGTCCATATCCGTTCGAGTTTCGGGTATCCACAGTTATCCATGGACAATAATTTCTTCTTATAATTCCAACCAATATGTTAAGATTCACAAGTATACTCACATTACGTAAGAGGAAAAGTACGACAATAATTCACTAGAATGAAGAAAATTAAATAAAACAACATAATTTCATGAAATATTATATTTATATGCTAAATATAAAATATTCTAAAGAAAAATAATGATTATTTCTAGACAAAATACATATGCATGTGTATAATCGGGCGGGTTCAGGTTGGATAGTGAGGAAACCATGCCCACCCATTACCCGCAATATTCGGGTTCGGGTTTTACCCGTACCCATGAAAATGCTTCGGGTTCGGGTTTTACCCTACCCGATTAGGTCGGATTCAGGTGGATATCCACGGTTACAGATATTTTTGCCATCCCTACCATCAAGTCAACATGGTTGCTATTCAAGCTAAGAAAAATGTGTTGAGTTGTTTGCGAGTGACTCGAGGTTTGGTTTGGAAAAAACTTGTTTAAAATTCGACTAGTTACTAATGAGTTGATCTTGCGTCTTATTTAGCTCGCGAGCCAGTTCGACTTGTTGAATTCAACTAGTGAGCTGGCTCGTTTAGAGATCATGAACGTTTCAACATTGTGGGTATTTAGATAGCCAACTCGACCATCAATTTATCAGCGGATCGATTTATATCTAATTAGTTGGATTTTGATAATTCACAGGATTGTTAAATATGTATTATTTTTGTTTAAAAAGAGAAATTATGTGTCATAGATTAAAGGCCTTCAATTCAATGCACTTGAGGCGGAACTAAAACGTTGGTCGCATTCGAAAAAAAATATACAAGAGGCTTAAGAAAACTTGTGTTTTCTAAATTATATGAAGCAAATAAACAAACAGCAAATCCATTCCCAGAGTAAGAATCATTGTATCATCACTTATTCAATGAATAATGACTAAAAATAAATAAAAAAGAAGGGTTTATTCTTTGATCAAAATAAGTATAGACAAAGAATTGAAAGAAGAAAAATATTTCAATTTGTATATTCAAATTCTTTTGAGTTCTGTCGCGAGATCTAAATATTAAATATGAATCATAGTTCTGGTACTTAGTAATCTATTTAATATAACTATGATACATAAATAACATGGTTTGGATGGGTTAACATTTATGAACGAAATAATATTATATCAAAAGAGTGTAGGAGGAGGAGGCTACTGTTGCTGACTTTACTCTTGAGGATGGAAGCTGGCGAACGGATCTCTTTAGCGATCTTCTGCCCCCTGATATCTACCAGAAGATTTTGTGCATTGCGGTTGACAAGCTCTCGCAGGAGGAGGATCGACTCTTCTGGTTGGACACTGCCGATGGCCGTTTTTCCACCAAATCCGCTTTCACTCTTCTCACGCAGCAGCAACCTGACCCCGATGAGAAATACTGGAAGATCATCTGGCGCCTCCCGGTTCCGGAGCGTGTTCGCACCTTCCTGTGGCAGACCCTCTTGGGGAAGATCGCGACTAACGCCCTCCGGCACAGCAGAAAGATAGCGGCGGATCCCTTCTGTTTGCAGTGTCCGGCCCAGCCGGAGACGATTCTTCATATTCTCAGGGACTGCGCCCCGGCTCTCTTCTTTTGGTCTCGTCACGTTCCACCCCAGCACCAGCAGGACTTCTTTAGCGCGCCCTCGGATATCTGGCTGCGCAAGAACCTCTCGGAGACAGGAATGAAGTCAGGTGACATCAGTTGGCCGGCGTTCTTTAGCATGACTGTTTGGTGCCTGTGGAAGAACAGGTGCACGGCCTCCCTCCAAGGAAGAGCTGCCGCCCTTACTGCTCCCTCTCTGGAACACTCCATCATGACCAAGACGAAGCTTTGGCACGACGCCTGGCAGGCTCCGTCTCTTCTGCCGGATAACCGACTGCGACCAGCGGAGCGCCAATGGGCTAACATCTGTTGGTCTCCCCCTCCGGTCGGTTGGGTCACTCTGAACGTTGACGGGGCTTCCAACGGTAATCCGGGTCCGGCAGGGGCTGGCGGTGCAGTCAGAGACTCCACGGGGAAGTGGTTGGGAGGCTTTGTTGCCAACATTGGTGAGACTACTGCTGCTCATGCGGAGATTTGGGGGATTGATCATGGCCTGAACCTTGCCTGGGACCTTGGCTACAGAACTGTCAGAGTGGAGTCCGACTCCCAGCTTGCTCTGAACCTCATCCAGAACAGAGAAGACCCTATTCACCCTTATGCTACTCTTCTGACTAGTATTCGCAGGAAATTAGGACGGGATTGGTTGGTCAGCATCACTCATGTGTATCGAGAAGGGAATAGAGTCGCGGATTGGCTCTCGAAGCACAGTCTCGTCTATCCCTACGGTGTTCATGAGCTTGCTAACCCTCCTCCCGGCCTAGTGAGTATCCTTAGAGATGATGCCCATGGCACGACTTTTGAGCGCCGCATAGCGGTTCGCCCCCCTCTTCCCTCTTAACCCCTTGTAATGCTCTTCTTGTTCTAGGCCTCGGCCTCCCAGTAATGCAAAAAAAAAAAAATGAAATTAGTTATAAAAAAAAGACTTTAAATACGACTTCATTCATTTTTGGATGCTAGCCGCTAGGTAGTAAAGGGGATATCCAAATAATAAATGGTGCCGTGGATAGTCTCCATCCAATATACACAGATGCTCATCATCATCCCAGCAAGTCAACATGGTTGCTATTCAAACTAAGCAAGTCAACATGTGGTTGCTATTCAAGCTAAGAAAAATGAATATATCCATTGCTAGGATGCAAATGTGCTGAGCTTTTCGTTAGTGACTCAAACGTTTGGTTGGAAAAAACTTGTTCAAAACTCTATTAGTTTATTAATGAGTCGAGTTTGAGTTAAATTTTGTTCGGTTCGCGAAAATGAGGAACAGGTTCGACTCGGTGGCTTGTTGAGTTCAACTCATGAGCTGACTCGTTTAGAGCTCATGAAAATTTCAACATTGTGGCTTGAGAGCCAACTCGACTTGCGACTTGTGAGCGAATCGATTTATATTTTATGAGTTGGATTTGATAACTCATAGGATTGGTTAAATTATATTTTTCACCCTATATGATGTTTAAGACATTTAATATGTAAGCAAATACATTCTTATTTTTAATTTAAAAAAAGAAATTATGTACCATAGATTACTTCGATATTATGAGTAACATGATTTGGATTGGTTAACATTTATGAACTAAATAATATTACACCAAAAGAGTGTAGCCAAGATTAATTAAAGTTTGTATATTATTTTTTTCCCCATCATGACATCAATTGCATGTATCATACATGACATACAAAATGAATGTATCAAATAAAAGTAAAGATTTTTGTAAATGAGATTAGATTGAACTGGACTCGACTTGATTCGTTAACAAACGAGCTGAGCTTGAACTCGACTCGTTTATTATTGAGCAGAGCCCAAACTAAGGTAAAGCTCGACTCGACTCAGCTCATTTGTAGTGATATTAGCATGATTACAATCCAAATCAACATGGGTGCCATCAAAGTAATATGGTGACAATTGAAAATTGATGGTTACCACCAAAGTAAACATGGTACCCATCCAAACTTTAATTTATACAAAATTTAGAGAGTTTACTTATTTATTCAACGAAAAAAAGCAGAATTTACTTATATTTACAGTTATATACTTCATATTTCTATCTCTATTGTCAATCTCTCGAAATACTTTGAATTCATTAATAATATTATCCTAAAATATTATGCTTTTAAAAATAGTAACTAATATACAATATTTATACAAAATATTTCCAAAACTACGGTCTATATAAGCGAATAGGCAATTTGCGTCTCAATTGGATTTATGATGTGTATTTGAATGAATTGAGGCGCGCATATCGTAGTTTAGTTTAAAGATGGCAAAGAAGAAAAAAATTGAAGCGACAATAAGCAAAATTGATGAGTCGCCCACACCATAAATAAGATTTTTTTTATAAATAAAAAACCTATATTATTCCATTAATGTGAAATAGTACAACAATTAGATTGTAGCTGAGTAGCTATAAAGTAAGGGGGCCTAGATTGCCAGGTTTCAGTATCCTCTCAATTACATAAAGGGTCATTTGGATGGGTTAATTGTCAATGTGGTATTTGTAGAGTCAAAGAACTCATTTATTGTTCATGTGGTATTTCAGTGTTATTTCAGTGGTAATTGAAATAAAGTATCTCGTTTGGTTGAACCATGCAAATGTGGTATTTGACATGTGGTATTTGGTAAAAGCAGAGTGATACAACGAGTTATTTCGAAATAACACATGGGTATAAGTTATTTCAAATAACTCGTTTTGAGTTATTTATAAATAACTCACTGTCCAAATAACTCATTTCAGTAAAACGCTGCCAAACGAGTTATTTGAACCCAAATAACTCATATAAATACTCCATCCAAACGACCCCAAAGTATGGGCCAAAATGTGGGCTACTTGGTTGCTGGTCCGACCCGAAAACTAAATGGAAACGAGCCCATATCTTTCAACCCCTCTGCCAATTCTCCACAAGCAATCCCTTCCTCTGCTAAACCACACGAAGACAATCTGTCTCGATCTCACCTTCCATCAACCCCCATTTCTCCGTCATTTCCAGTCCAAACCAATTCGCCTTTATCTCATTTCGGGTTTCCATTGAACCCTAGTTCTTCGAATTGCCGCAAAACAGAAATTACTACTCTTGTCCCTTACCACCACCCCAAAACCCGTTCCTTCTCCTTGTAATCAAGCAGCATCGACGTTTATCTTGTAATTAGTGCCGGTCAGAGGTTCCCAGTTCGGAGATGATATCATCGGAGTCGACTTCAAAGAGGATTGGTATTGCAAGTACTCAGAAAAAAGCCATCTATCTGCTCGATTAATTATCTCGTATTCTTCCATCTTTTTCTTATTCCACATCTGAATGTTTCTCTCATCCCAGATAAACCATAAAGCCACCAGAAATTGGTCGATTGCCTCATCAAACTCTAATTCTTGCAGCGACACCAGCCATTCTTCACAGGTAAGATATGCTCCCTTCTCTTTTATTGCCGGCCCAATATATCCATGTTTTTATTCATGCATTTGGGTGTAGGGATGACAATTTCGACCTGACCCGATTTACCCGACCTGTTTGGCATGTTTTGGGGCGGGGGGGGGGGGGGGGCGGGCGGGCATGGGTATCTCTCATCGACCCGACCTGCCCTGACCCACCCCATTCTCGGCTCGTTCTTGTCTAAATTATATATAATTTTAGTCAAATTACTTAGGATTTTCCTCATATTACATCATATTTTAGCTATAATAAAGTTATAAATACATGAAAATAACAATTTCTCCAATAATTTAACTATATTTTATCATATATGGTTTCTGTCTTGGTCTATTAATGAAAATAACAAATAGTTCTAATATTTTTCACATAAATTACATACCCATTGAGTCGACCTGCCCCGATCCGCGCCCCATGATAAATTACCCGACCTATATCTAACCTGCCACCAGTGGCGGCTCCAGGGCTGGGCCAACCCAGGCCCCGACCCAGCCCTCCTCTAGATCCAAAGTTAGTTTAGTGCTTATAAATTTTTTCGATTTAGGTATTTGGCCAATGCAATTTAAAATCCTGTCTAGTTTTATTTGATAATAGGATTTTGTGTAACTAGGAAAATGGTTCAGATGAACATATACAAACCATCACTCTAAATTTATACTAAATTTTCTATACACCAAATGATTTTATTTGAAAAAAGACATGAAAACCTAAAAGTGTAAAATTTCATTAAAATAAAATAAAAACTCTAAACTAAAGCACTAAAGCACACCCCTCCTTGCAAATTCAAAAAATTTCCCAATCCCTCCAAAATAAAACAAAATTGAGGAGACGAGCAGACCCAAAATGGATTTCTCCGCCAGCCTGTCGAGTTGATTTTCTTTCCATTCTTTTGATTAAGAAAATATTTACAAACTTGCTGAGTTATCATTTAAATTGCTTCAATTGAGTGGGGCACTAGATTCTAATCGTTCTTTCTGGTGTTTTGATGAAGAAAATATTTACAAACTTGCTCAAGAGTTTAGCCTCGAGACTTTGAAGGCTATGAGATACATTCTTTGGACAATGCACTACTCATGTGAGGAAGTTTGAAGTTTCTTCCCTTGCAAAATTATTAGAGAAGATTGAGGAAACAGGGATGGACACACAATACAAATTGATTTGACGGTTGATTTGTCTAGTGTTGACCTATCCGTTTCAACAACTACCATGAAGAGAATATTTTCTGCAATGGAACATGAACATTGATTTGTGCAACAAAATAAGTGATGAATTTCTCGTTGATTGCTTAGCTATTTTCTTTGAAAAAGAGTATATTATCAGTATGGATGAAGATTATATTATTGATGAATTTGTTAAATTAAAAGATTTTCTTGTACAATTGGCAGTGTAATGAAAACTATATTATTATATAATTTTTATTTATGGTATCTAATATTATATTCAAATGTGGCCCAGTGCTCTCTTATGTTCTAGATCCGCCGCTGCCTATCACAGGACGGATATGGCTATCGAAATACCTGCCCCGAACCTGTCCAGACCTGCCCATTGCCATTCCTATTTGGATGTGTAGAAAGAATACACCAATTAAGAACAAAAAATAGCAAAAGCTTCCTTTTGTTCTTTCCTCTGCCGCAGTTCCCCCACTACATCCAAAAGCTTAGAAATCCAATCTCCAATTCCATTGTCCATTTCCAAACACAATTCACAAGTTATAAACAATTCTCCATACGAAAAACCAACAATATCATATGAGAGCACTACCCAAAATCCAACACATCAATAACCTTATATATGAAGCATGCAACTCTTAATGACCGTGCAACAAGTAATCCTATGTTTACTATGTAGAAGTTTCTGTCTCTTGTGAGGCCGCCCCTTCAATTTGTTTCTTCTTCTTCTTCTTTTTTCCTTTCTTCTTTCTTCCCCGCCGACTCCTAGTGCTTCCCCTGCAATCGCAACAACATTCACCATTCTCAGTCAAGAACATCACAAGCCTGGAAATTTTAAACATAAAGAGCTACGTATTATATATGGTGGCAAATTCAAAGCTTCATTATTTACCAGGGCACAGGGATGAACCAAAATGTCGCGTGCATCGTCTTGTTCTCCCTGTACCGCTCATCAGCAAACCTCTGAAACTCTTGTCCGGCGACATCAAACACGCCATCCCAATTCGCCTCCCCAAACGTCTCCCGATGGCAACAAACTCGATTCAGCGCGAAGTAGATGTGGTCCCCTCGAATCCCGTTACCATTCGGATTGATAACACTACCACTACCACTACCACTACCAGTCGGTAAGCAAATCGATTGGTGAGCACCAATGAACACAGCATGCCCATCCAGACTCCACACTTCCTCCCAAAAAACACCCCTCTCAACCTTCTTACCGCTACGAAACCTCGCCGCCTCGTCGATCCCGGCGTCGCACTCTTCGTCCACGACCAGCCTGAACACGTGGAACGCCAGGTAGTCCCCGTAGTATCTCCCATTGTAATCCGGGATAACGACGCGAACCTCGCCGCTGCCGCCGCGGCCGCTGAGGTGGCATAAGTAGGGGTGAGGAAGCGACCTATACCGACAGCAGCTTTGGGCGTCGAGCGAGTTCATGTAGCGGGAGAAAGGGAACGCCCTCACGGTGGGCCCCGTCGCGGCGGAGAAGGGTTTGAGGATGTCGTGGACGACCCAGAGCGATTCCTCGCCGACAAGGTAGAGGTTGCCTCCCGAGTAGGAGGCGTCTCGAATCGGCGTGTCGTCTTGGAGGCGGACGAGGCAGTTCTTCGGCGGGAACGTCCAGCCGCCTCCCGGCCCGACCTTGCACCACGCAAGCAAGTTGTTCTGCCAGGTGGAGAGGGTGAAGACGTAGCAGCGATCTTCTTCTTCTTCAGGGGAGGAGGAGATGATGGCTTTGACGTCGTCGGCGTATTCGGGCTTGGTGATGGGAGGGAGAGGGATGGAGGCGCCGGTGAGCGGGTTGATGAGGTGGAGGTCGATCTGGCTGCGGACGTAGCCGTCCCCTCGGGCGGGGAGGGAACGGAGGATCCACCCGTCTTTGGACGCCAAGCAGTGAGCGTCGTGGTCGGATGTGGATTCTTCGTCGTCGCCGCCGCCGCCTTGTCGGATGACGGGGAAGGAGGTGAGGAATTGCTGGTGGAGGCGGAGGTAGCGATTGCGCTGGCCGTGGGCGTCCGACATGTTGGAGGCGGGCGGGAAGAGAGGGAGGGCGATGGACGGCGGCGGCGGCGGCGGCGGAGGAGTAGGGAGGGGTATGAGTGCAGTGAGGGATACGAGGTCGTGGATTTGGCCTGTCGACGCACCGTCCGGGGATAGGATTGCGTCAGCGGCGGATGTTGCGGGGACTAGCAATTGGGGAGGGAAGCGGAGGAGGACAGCGGCGGATCTCCATGGTCTGCAGACGCCGGCGAAGGAGATGAGCTGGGAAACTGTGTCCAAGTGGCGGGACGCTATCTTCTCTATGATCTCGTTTGGTAATCCCGAGTAATCCATTGATGCGGGCGGCGACGGCCGGCGGAGGCTCTGCAGCCGTATAGCTAGGGTTTTTTTTGAGAGGGTTAGCGAGGGTGAAAACAAAAAGGACCCGTATATATTTAGGGGTCACATTATTTCGCTATTGGTTATTGGCGCGCTCTGTGGTACAGCGCCTGCACTAGTGCCGGCAGTTTCTCAAGCGTTGGATTTGTGATATTTAATAAGGACCGGTGATTTAATAACAATCACTTAACAAAAATTGGTTGAACCTGTTATCTATTCAACAAAACCCCAGTAATTGAATTATTTTCCCGTGATTTCCCTCAATTTTAGCGAGAGTAAATTCGGATAGAGATCCTGCCTCCTTAATCCACAGTTCTATCGGAAAAATCAAATCCATCATCTCCACCTCACCCTGATCCCTATTCCTATAGGTTGCATCATCATGTAGTGCTTTCTGAGTGGGATTTTTGTATTTTATGACCAAATTCGTGTAGCAGCATCATCATGCAGGCGATGGAGATTATTGATTCCCTTTTAACTCTGTTCCTTGAAGCTACAACACTTCATGTCTTCTTCCCCCTTTTTTTTTTTTTTTTTTTTGCCGCAGTAGGAAAAATCTCTTAGAAAGAAGAATCTCAATATCATCATCATATCGCCCCTGGTCACAGTGGCAATTTCAGCTGACTGGGGGTCGTTGATTGCTGACCAACGGCACGGTGATGATGGTGGTGGATTACTTCGGCGGAGACGACGTTGGCGATGACCAGGCGGTAATAGGGCTGATGACGATTGTGATTTCGACTGACGAGGGTTCCGGGTGATGATGGCCGATTAGCGGAAACTTTGATGTTGGTGGTGGATTGTTGGGGCAGAGACGAGGCGATCGATGATCAGACAGGAACAACGGGGCTGATTAAGTTGGTGCTTTCTACTGATGTGGTTTCGGGTTCTTAGTGGTGATGATCGATCAATGAAAACGGCTATGATGGTGGTGGATTGCTGGTTATTGCTTCGATTCGATGGAGTTCGAAGGATCATAAAAGAAAAAAAAGTGAAAGAGGAACGGACCCTGTAACCTGTCTTTTGTTTTTCTCTTCTTTTAATTATGTATTAGTTAATCAACCCAGATTCAACCAATAATTACAAACCCAACCACCTTGTTGAGAGAAATTATTGTATACACCCGGCGTACCACGTCACTTCAATTACGTGGTACTCCAAGCCAATAAAGAACAGACACGTTGATAGACGTTTACCTTGTATTGCCGCATAGCATTTTCGGCTTCATCTCTCTCTTTTTTCGACGCCTTAATGACTGATTAATTACTTAACCTGATTAATTACTCCAAGCCAATACAAAATTAGTCTATTCAATTATTTGCCAACAGAAAACACAGTTCCATTATGAGCATCTTCCTCCCACTCTGTTTCTCCCCAGAACTTCAACCATGGAACCAGGGAAAGAGAAACCCGTTCTCCACAAGAACCCAGAGAGAACATTTGAATTAGCTAATGTTTATCAGGATTTTTGGATTTTCATCTCTCTAACTATAAACTACAGATGCAATTTTAGCAAATATGCTCTGCTTCAATCCAGTGAATACTAAAATCAGTGGTAGCCGCCCCTTAATCATCTGAGAATAAAGCTCTGCTTCAATCCAGTGAATACTAAAATCAGTGGTAGCCGCCCCTTAATCATCTGAGAATAAAGCTCAATTGAAAGACTCGGTCTAATGGCGGGGTTTTCAGAGTTAAAAATGACTATTATGTAATAGTTAGTAAATATTTCGTTTAATATACGTATATATGATCGTACATATTGTATCTGTTTAAAACCTTCGTGTCAGTATTATAATCAAACCACTTCATCTTTTTTCGTTTATTTGATGACTCGCGTACTAAATACGTATAAAATCGATATAACACGTTTAATATCCGTATTTGGTGAATTAAATTGCTAGCTTAACTATTATTTATATACTAATTTATTTCTAAAATATTAATTATATATATATTTTATAGCTATTGATGTATGATAAAACATACTATTAGTTTCAAAACAAAATAAAATACTCATGTATATTTTGTAGGTACCTTACCCGTAACGATTTTACTAACTTCTCTCTCTGACTTTTATTATTGGTTGGATTTCTTTCTCTGAATTTGAGATGAACTCAAAGAAGGAAACGTAAAATAGGGAAAGACTAAAAAAAAGGTAAAACATAGGGAGAGCGGAGTAAATATATGTCAACGTGTATGTTTTATATTGGCTTGGAGTACCACGTAATTGGAGTGACGTGGTACGCCGGGTGCATACAATAATTTCTCCCTTGTTGAACCATGATATACGGTTTGAACCGGTCACAAATAAGTGGCGGTACCGGTGCCGTACCGGCACCACAGAATTGCCGTTGGTTATTTTATTTTACGGGATCAGAAAGGAAGAAGAATATAAGAAGAAAAATGTAGCTATTAGAGTTTATACTTTATGAGCAATTTTTAGCTCACTTTTCCAACGTAAAAGGAAAAGCTTTCTTAGTATGTACTTTTTTTTAGCACTATTCTAGGTTGGTAGAAGATAGACGCTATTTATGACAACAAAACCCGAACCCACGGTATCCATCCGATCAAATCCGGTCAACACGGGCAAAACCCGTGTTGATGGGGTTTGGACCGGGTTTGGGTTTAAACCCGCTACACTATTCATCGGGTTAGGTTTGGGTTTAGGTAAACCCGCCCCATGGGTACCCGCTCACACACATACAATTACTTTCCCGGTATATTTAATATTCTAAATAACATATCTTCCTTAAACTACTAATATTCTTTATATTTGTGGAGACATGTATAATTTGTTCTTTCTAATTGTTTAAAATGAAGTTGATATTATGAAGTGGAGAGTGAAGAAACTTAGTTGACGAGGAAGAAGTTTTCAATTAATCTTATTGTTTATAGATGTTTATCTTTGATTTTGAACAATTTGTATTGATCATTTGCGGTTTGCTTGTATGCTCTAGATTGGTGTTTTTTGTATGAATAATTTGTATGAGAAAATTGATGTTAAACTTTTATTTTGAAAGAAACTTGTTATTGTAAATTTTTTACAACAAAAACCCACGGGTACCCATGAACCAGTGGATACCCAGCGGGTTGGGTTGGGTTTGAGTTTTTCAAACCCAACGGATTTTACCCCAAATTTTTTTAGCGGATAAACCCATGGGTTTCGGTTTGGGTTTGAAAAAACCCGCCCCAACCCGACCCATTGCCATCCCTAGCCATAAAGAGTTACTGTCAGAGTTGAAAATGAGGGACACCATCCCAGTATTGAGTGCAGATGTAAAGATGTTAAGACATGAATCAAAGATCTACACTCCTAAAGTGTTCATGATTAGGGGTGTTAGTCGGTTTATTTCGGTTTAACCGAAAATTAATTTCTCGGATATCGGTTAAACCGAGCCATCACCTCCTAGTGTCGACCACCGACCGGTCGGTTATCGGTTTAGGTTCGGTTAGCCGCATACCCGAAAAAACACTCCCTTCTCTGCCAAAAATTCATTAAAAATTATTATAAAAAAAAAACAAACGCGAATCCCCCCACCACTAAATCCTTATCTCTTTCCTTCCTCCAAAAAAACCACCGGACCAATCCTTCCTTCCTCCATCTGAAACCCACCACACAAGACCACTCTTTCCTTCTTCCATTTCAGATGTAGACACCATGGAGAAGAAGCAAAGGCACAACGATGGCCACGTAGGAGAAGCAGAGGCGGACGTGGGGGCAGGGTCGGGAGGCGAGCGGCGACGTCCCCGACGCAGGAGAGGCGTGGATAGATCTGCAAGGGGCAGGGGTGGGGGGGCTTGGGTCGCCGGCTCTGTCTGCTGGCTCGATGGAGGAAGGAGGGGATGGCGACGGGAGACGTGCGGAGCCTGGGGTTGTCGTGGATGAGAGATGGCGATATCGGAGCAGAAGAAGAAGAAGAAAGAATTAGGGAGATGGGTAGATGGCGATGGAAGAAGAAGAAGAAAAAGAAATCTTAGGGAAGGGTTTGGATGGTTGGCTAGGCTGGGCTTTGGAGGAGGACGGAGAAGAAATAATTAGGCAGAAGGCAAGATGGCTGGGCTGGGCTTTGGATGGCTTGGTTGGGCTTTGGGTGGCTGGTCGGTTATTTTCGGTTAGTCGGGTAACCACAGTTAATCATCCTCGGTTACTCGGCTAGCCGAAAACCACCTTTCTTCCACCGACCGAGGTAAATAACTGTCAGTTTTCGGTTAGATGCTAATCGATGATTTTCAGTTAAACCGGCCGATTAGCCGCTAACCGGAAACCGAACTGCCACCTCTATTTATGATGTTCCAATAGGAACACATCAAAACTTGAGACTGCACCATTGATAAGGTTAGCAAAACATAAGTTCAGCTGGTATACACCGTGAAATATGCTGGTAGATGTACAGAGTGTTAATTGTATAAGTCTCGTGTGTATAAGTAGCCTCGTATGTATTGTAGTAGTAGTACGTAGAGCCCATATAGCATTAAAAGCCCATGCAGCCCATGATCATTAGGTACGAGATAAGTAGAAACCTAATGTCCTAGGGTTCATCTAATGCTGGTTGTATATGTGCAGAGAGTTGCTGTCCGGGTGTATTATATCATTATCATCGGTACAAGAAGTAGTCGAGGAGTTTTCAAGCTCCTCCGTAGATTAGTCCTGGTAAATCCGGGGATATCATGTAAATCAATGTCTAGCATTTTTTGTATTATTTTCTATTTCACATCATGGTATCAGAGTCTACACAAATCGAATCTGACAGACCATCGGTTCGTCTCTCGGCAACAAATTTGCACTGTGGGAGTTTCAATTCCGAGTCTTCGTGGAAGGCCGTGGATTGCTTGGAATTCTGGATGGGACAGAACCGCAACCAATGCAGTCAAAATCGCGCTTTAAAACTTAAAAACTTACGATTTTACACTTTTAGGTCAGCAAAACGCTTTCATTTCCACATAAAAACTTTAGTGTATAAAATTGGACTAAATTGCGCTTGAAACCTTAAAAGCTTAGCTTTTACGCCTTTAGTTCACCAAAACACTTTACGTTTATAAACTTTTAGTTCACTAAATAGGTATTATTTTTCATGAAATTAAAGGCAAATTACCAAATATATGATACATTTGAGATTAAAGGTACATACCAAGTACTTGGATGCATTCTCAGCTTCAATAGAGTAATCTAATTCACCAGCTAGGCTCTTCCCAAATTCATTAGCATAGAGGGGACGGTGGCTTATTGTTAAGATTTATGTTTATGAACTTATTACTAAAAGGCTATAAGTTGTTCTACTTTAGGCATGAATTGCAGGTATTTATTAACTTATATAAATTATGTGCACTCATATTTTATATAGTATATACGTCGTACTTAACAGATTTTTAGTTATTTTACAGCATGCGTAAAAAACTTACGTTTTTATGCTTTAATTCTACACTTTACGATTTTATCCTTTTTCCGCTTCTAGCTAGAATCACGCTTTTGACTGCATTGACCGCAACCGACTGCCGGAGCTGCTACCGCACAAGAAAGAGCTCAATGGAATCAGAACGATGCTCGCGTGAGATCGTGGTTGCTGGGTTGCGTGGATGCGTCCACCTGCCTTAGTCTACGTTTATTTCCGATTGAAAATAGGACGTGGAGACATCCGACAGCTCTTTACTCTACCGTTAATCGAGCCCGTCAATTCGAGATACAGATGTGATTGCTCGTCTGGATCAAGGAGACAAATCGGTATCAGAGTATTTCAATTTAGCCCAAGAATTATGGACAGAGCAAGACCTTATTCAAGCTGCGTTGAGGCCTCAAGCTGTATTGACTGAAGATGTGATTGCGGAAAGACAAAGGACTCGAATCCTTGAGTTCCTAATGCGACTAAGGCATGAATTTGAGGCAGTGAGATCGGCGCTGCTCTATAATACTTCATATGATCACAAATTCATATAAAATTAGAAACTCCTAGTTCTCAACATTTAACTCTTATTATAACAAATAACAAGCAAATTGTGACCATTTTCTAGGTAGATAAGTTCATAAGAAGTCAAAATACTAAACAATAATAAATAAGCAGAAAAAGTTCATTCTTGATCATCTAAGTAGGTCCGTCCAGTCATCATTTCATCTTTATCATCCTTAAACACAATCTTAACTTTTCGTCCTCCTCCTTACCCTCTTCTTCAAACAAACTCGAATTCTTCAACATGGAGCTCTCTCTCTTGCACTCCTACAAAGCTCACAGTGGAGCTCTCTCATCCATTATAGATACTAGATAGGTAAATCTATTATAGAAAACAAATTAATAAATAATTGAGAAAGGTAATTTCATATAGAAAACAAATTAATACTAGCTTAATCCATATTTGGTTGCCGTTTGTTTTTGTTAATCAATTATAAAAATTTGCTTGAGATATAACCCCATGTCTCATCTCAAGTTCCACTTAAATAATAAATTAATGATCCTGATAGTTTAAACTAAAGCCACGAAGAAAACGTACTTGTTAGAACTTAGAAGAATTGCAAACACACAAAGAGCTTAAATCCATTCCCCAAGGATGCCGAGATGGAAACGGGGACGTTCAGGGAATCAAGGCGGCCCTAATACCTAACCCCAATTTAGCACTTTCAGGCGACCGCTTAGGAGCTTTCCAGGCAGCTTAGGTGCTATTATTTTTAATTATACGTGCCTAGCGCTTTTTCCTGCGCTTTTGTCAAAAGCGAAGCGCTCTTCCATTGCCTAGCGCTAGCGCATAATTAAGCCTAAGCGAGCGCCTAGGCGCGCCTTCTTGAACCCTGTGACTGGGAGCGGAGGGCGGGCTCGCAGAGGTGGACTCGAGGCGGGCTGGGCTAGGGGTGAGTTGGGCTTAGATAGTAATTATGTTGGACTTGAGTCTGAAACTGGTATGCAAGAGTTTTGGCTGTTTAAAACCAGATCAGAACTGGCCGGTTTTTATCAAGCCCAATGTCGGAACCCTAGCTATCCAATAGGAAAAAAAGTCTTTATTAGGATCAACTACTCAATGCCCGAACCCTAGCTATGCTATCCAATAGCTAGGACAATTAGTTTTTGATTTGTTGCGTCTCCGGCAGCCGTCGCGGAGAGGGTTTAGCTAATACACGTACGCCTCGATGGATTACTCTGAATTGCCGGAGGACATAGCGGAGAAGATCGCGAAGGAGCACTTGGAGACCTTTTCCCAGCTCGCAGCCTTCTCCCGCACCTGCAGATCATGGAGATCCACCGCTCTCCGTCTCCACGGTGGCCGGCCGCTCTGCCCGCCGTCGTTGGTTGTATCTAAAGCCGCCGCCACCACCACCGCATCCCAATCCGGACTCGAGGCGTACTATAACAGCGGCCAAATCCATCAGCTTTATCCCCTCACCACCACGGTCTTCCCTGCCAACCCTAAACGGCCAACGCCACCGCCGATCCCACGCGCCACGCTCCCTTTCTTACCATCTCCATCCAAGATATCGGACGCACAAGGCCAGCGCCTGCGCTACCTCCGCCGCCACGACGATCTGCTCACCTCCCTCCACGACGACGAATTAGCCGCCTCCGTCGATCCCCACCACTCCGACGACCACCACGACCAATGCTTCTCCGACGATGACGACAATCACTACTACGGATATTGGAGTGAGGAGGAGTATGATGAATACAACGCGAAAGATGCTCAATCCTTGGGTTCCAAGGACGGATGGATCCTCCGCTCTCTCCCCAGCCGAGGAGGAGACAGCAGCTGCCAGGGTCGAACTCTCGACCTTTACCTCCTGAACCCAATCACAGGCGCTTCCATCCCGCTCCCTCCTCTCCGAGCTTCATCCCCAACCCACACCCGCGACATCTGCAAAGCCATCATCTCTTCTTCCCCTGACGACGGCGACGAAGAAGAAGGGTGC
This sequence comes from Linum tenue, assembly GCA_946122785.1. NCBI lineage: Eukaryota > Viridiplantae > Streptophyta > Magnoliopsida > Malpighiales > Linaceae > Linum > Linum tenue. Next base: position 22,337,412 of record CAMGYJ010000008.1, read on the forward strand.
CACGTCATCATTCTGTCCACGTCGGACCCCCAGCTGGCGTGGTGCAACGTGGGAGAATCACAAGCAGCAGCAGCTGGAGGCTGGAATTTCACCAACAAGGGTTCGCACATTTTCGAATCCCCGCACGACGCCATCTATTTTGGAGGTAAACTCTACGTCGTTGACCGTCGCCGCATCTACGTCATCGATCATCGCAGGCTCGGCTCTTCTTCTTCTTCTGCTGTTAGAGCATTCCCATTCTCCGAAGCTATGTTATCATGTTGCAGCAACGACTCCGACTCCGACTCCGATTACTACTTCGAATACTACGATGAAAGGATGGCTTGTTACCACTTGTTCCAGCTCGACGGAGAGCTCCACGTCGTCAGCCGCCAATATTACCACGTGGCCCTCCAGCTTGTCTTCCAGGTGTACAAGCTAGTCGTCGTCCCGCCTGTTAATGGAGGCAGCAGCAGTCCCAGGTATTACTGGGAAGAAGTGAGGAGTTTGGATGGGCGTGCTGTGTTCATTGGCGGCCATCAATCATTCTGCCACCCCGCCGCCGCCTCTAATACGGTTGCGTTATGCAATGGGGTTGGAGGCAACCGTATTTACTTTGCCTTGGGTTGTCGTAGAACGCGACGGCGCAGATCTGACTGCGGTGGTTGGAACGGCGTCTTCCATCTTGCTAATCGAAAGTTTGAAAGAAGTGCTCTGATGAAATACTGTATAAGCTACGGAAAGAGTTGCTACTCTTTTTGGTTCCTCCCTATGCCTTGGTAATTGCCTGTTACTTTTGTTGTTGTTGTTTCTATTGTGATATAATCTAACGTGCATGAGGGCGGGCGTGCAGGGATATTTCTAAGCTACACAGAAAGCATCATAGCAGGAAGAAGAAGAAGGCTTGGAAGCGGGAAAAGTCCCTGCAGCTCTGCACCACAAATGAAACTGCTGATCAGTACTATTGGACATTGCCAAAGAAGACCATCAAGAACAAGAATCGTCATGATAAGAGCACTATTGATAAGGTCACTCGCCACAACAGATTCCGTGCTTTATTATCTGATGCCGATAATGAAGAAGACGAGGAAGATTGAAAAGGTTCATACTGTTATGATGCACAACATTCTAGCTTGGTTTGCAGATTTCTAGCTTACTGATCCATGATTGATGCATAGTCATTCACAATTGTAGTTATATTATATACTAGGTGGCAATGTCGTCCCTTGTCACGGGACGGAGATGGTTTATGGGCATGTATTATGTGGCCCGTTATGGTATTTTGTTAGTATTATTAGCCTAAAATTAATGTTTTGTTAGCAGTTTTGTTAGTAATGTTGACTTGACAATGTGATATTGACTGAGAAGAGATATATGACGGTCAACATTCAATTGAATTTTATTTTAAAATTTTGGCTAATAAATTATATTTACCTAAATCCAAGTAGACCCATTTATAGGGCTGGGAAAATAGACCAGACCGCTAGAAAAACCGTGGTCCAAACCGTACCACACAGTTTGGTCCGGACCATAGACCGTTAAGTATGGTCTGGTCCATGGTCTGTGTTATTTTATGTTTTGATCTCTTGGTCTGGTCTGGTCTAGACCGCGGTTTACCGGACCAAGCCGTGGACCCAACTGACTTGTCAATACGTGTTAACAGCCCATTCGACCACTCTTTCAACTCCCACAATGACACCCAAGTCCCAACCTTAGTTTTGTGAATCTCATCCCTCCTTCATTCACAACCACATTTAGTCAGAGAGTAGAGATAATCGTCTCTCCATATGACATTATGTTAATGTTTATGACGTTATGGTGCAAGTTGAGATGTTTTTACTTTGTATCTTTGTTATGTACTAAGATTTAGAGTATCAAAATTATTCATGCATGTTAGGATTAATGGTTTAAGGCAAATAACAATTATTTTTCCTGGTTATTGGTTCAATTTTTTGTGTGGTTGACTAAACAAATTATTTATTTTTTGTTGAGTGTGGTCTATATGGACCAGACTAGACCGAACCAGACCGCACACACGTGGTCTGGACCGGACAGTATAGTCTGTTGTCTGGTCTATGGTCTATACTTTAGTCTCTCGGTCTGGACCATAAACCATATATATGGTCTGGTCCAGACCAGACTGCACCATTTCCCAGCTCTACCCATTGGTTATAGGTAGGGTATGGAGGACGTATATATGACTTTGAAATTTTGTAGATGAGTTTGAGTAGGGTATGGATATTTACTTCCATAATCTCAAACATGAATCATACACTACACATACATCACGTAATTCAATACTTGAAAATACTCAAGGAAAATATTTGAAAAACCGTAAGGCGTAGAATTTACCCCCTTTACACTCACCTTATTTCCGTCGGAACTGGCTCTGATTTTGCTCCAAAGTTTCCATACTCGATTCCAAAATATTATCCTCATTATTGTAATGTTCTCACTCCATTAATCATTAAGCAGGCAGCTATCGGGTGTGAAATTTGGGACGTCCAACACTTCATCCAACTAAGGGCGGAGGCGGCGATAACAACGAGACGAGCTTGCTTAAGCAAGCAGCTTTCGTAGTGGAGAGGAAAAGCAGCCCGATGTCGATACTTTTCGCGATCCTTCCCCGTCCGCCTTGGCATGACTGCCTGCCCGACCTGCCCCCGTGTATCTCATTGTGATGACCCGAGGCTGTAGCTTGAATGGTGGAGTCCAGCTGGTGCCAGCTGGAGGAGGAAGAGTATAAATAGACAGTTGAGAAACGGTTTAGGCATGGAGGATGAATAATCAATTGTATTAGTGAGATTAGATAACTACTTTTCCAATTCCATTTTCCCTCTTCTTCTCTATACTCTGTTCTTGTTCTCGCTGGAAGTCTTAATCCGATCCAAAGTCCTTACAAGTGGTATTCAGAGCCTTTCTTCCAGCAACAATGGCGCCCGAGCAGACTCACAATACTCGTATCTCCGTTCTTGAAGAGCAAATGTCCTCTGTCGACGAACAGATGTCTTCCGTTGTCGCCTCCATCGCTGCTCTTCAGGATGCTCAGATCCGCCATTCCCAATCGTGCGATAAGATTGAAGCTTCTTTGCAAATGCTTCTCAGTCGCTCTACTCAGTCGTCTTCTCCTCGCAGTGCGGCTGAACCAAGCGATCGAAGCGGTGGCCGCCACCAGCAGCGTCGCCCTTCCATGTCCGATCACTATCCACGGATGGATCTGCCTTTCTTCAATGGCTCGGATCCTCACGCGTGGCTACGAAAGTGTGCCAAATTTTTTCAGATCCATTCCATTGCTGATGCAGAGAAGGTGGAGGTAGCTTCCATGTATTTGGACGGCCACGCGAACATCTGGTATGAAGGTTGGGTGTGCAATCGCCAGTTTTTGCAGTGGGACATCTTCGTTGGTGATCTTCTCTATCGTTTTGGCGATACCGATCAGATGAACGTCATCGGTGCTTTTAACAAACTCCGCCAGGAAGGCTCGGTTTCAGACTATCAGGAAGCTTTTGAGGATCTTCGTGCTCGTATGCTACGGTTGAATCCTACTCTTAGTGAATCATACTTCATCATGAGTTTCATCAGTGGTCTCGAGGACGAAATTCAGCCCCGAGTTCAGATGTTGATGCCTCCCAATTTATCCATTGCGTTTCACCAAGCGCGATTGGAGGAGATGTCGATCGCAGCTCGGAAGAAGAAGAATCGACCTCCTTCGAAGTGGTTACCGTCCTCGGCGCCGCCGATCTCGAAGCCAGTACAGGCGGAGTCTTCTTCCTCGCCTTCGGTTTCGAATCCCCGGCCTGTTAATCCTCGGAGTCAGGGCCTTTGTTTCAAGTGCGGAGATCGGTACTTCTACGGCCATGTGTGTGCGAAGAAGAAACAGATCCAAGTTCTGCAGGCGGACGAATCTCCGGTGGAAAGCGATGAGGAGATTGTAGATCTGGTTCAGCCTTCTCCTGCGGTGGCGGAGGTTGAGGTCTCGATGCAGGCCTTGGGATCGGGCTCAGTTGGCCGTGCTTTGCAGATTCCGGCGCGCGTTGGTCGGCAGGAGGTGGTGGTTCTCATTGACACTGGGAGCAGTCATACCTTCTTGAGTGAGTCGCGAGCTTCCGAGTTGGGGTGCCGACTCGACTCAGCGCCGCCGATGAAGGTAAAGGTCGCGAATGGGGCCGCGTTACTCAGTAACTCAGTGTGTCGCGGCTTTCGCTGGCGTATGCAAGGGACCGAGTTTGAGTTCGATGTTAGGACGTTGGACTTAAGGGCCCATGATTTGGTGTTGGGCCTGGATTGGTTAGAATCTGTTAGCCCAATTCAGTTGGACTTAAAGCAAAGGCAAATGTCTTTTGCCTGGAAAGGGAAGCAGCTCACTCTGCAGGGCTTGGTAGGGGAAGCCCATTGCAAACTCCTCTCTGGCAAATCATTCGGCCGATTGCTTAAGAGGAAAGTGGCCCAGTTTACAGGTCACCTCTTCTCCCTCTCCCCAGACCTATCATCTTCTACTTCTCTTTCTACACCTCCTTTCCTGGAGCCTTTGTTATCCCAGTTCTCTGATGTCTTCGCGACACCTACCACCCTTCCCCCTTCTCGTCCGTTTGATCACACGATACCCATTGACCCGTTGTCTAAACCCATCAATCTCCGTCCGTATCGTATCCCTCACCACCAGAAGGCTGTCGTGGACAAATTGATCGGGGAGATGTTGTCTTCCCAATTCATTCAGCCGAGCCAGAGTCCATATGCAGCCCCTGTCCTATTGATTGGTAAGAAGGACGGGACTTGGCGGTTTTGCGTTGATTATCGTCAACTCAATTCCATTACCATCAAGAACAAGTTCCCCATCCCTATTATTGACGATCTGATTGATGAGCTTCATGGGGCCAGATTTTTTTCCAAACTCGACTTGCGGGCGGGTTATCATCAGATTCGTATGCGGCCGGAGGATTGCCACAAAACTGCTTTTCAGACTGCTGAGGGGCATTACGAGTTCTTAGTCATGCCTTTCGGCTTGACAAATGCGCCGGCGACTTTTCAGGCCTTGATGAATCATGTCTTTGCTGCTCATCTCCGAAAGTTTATCCTTGTTTTCTTTGACGACATCTTGGTATACAGTCCGACAGCTGAGCTCCATCACGATCATCTTCGCCAGACACTCCTCTTACTTCGTTAACATCAGCTCTACGCCAAGCTGTCGAAGTGTTCCTTTGGGCAGCCTCAGGTTGAATACCTCGGCCATGTTATTGGAGAGTCAGGGGTTGCGACTGAACCCAGTAAGATTACTGCAATGTTGAATTGGCCCCAGCCTAAGTCTGTCAAAGCTCTACGCGGGTTTCTCGGTCTCACCGGGTACTATAGAAAGTTCATTCGACATTATGGCCTTATCAGTCGTCCTCTCACGGAATTGCTGAAGAAGAACTCTTTCAAGTGGTCCTCGGAGGTCTCTGATGCCTTCAACGCTTTAAAAACGACCATGAGTAGTGCTCCGGTGCTCGCGCTTCCGGATTTCTCTCTTCCTTTCACCCTAGAGACGCATGCTTGCGGGACAGGTGTGGGCGCTGTTCTTTCTCAGCAAGGCAGGCCTCTTGCTTACTTTAGCAAGGCTTTGGGGGTTAAAAATCAGGGCAGAAGCACGTATGAGAAGGAGTACCTGGCGGTTCTCATGGCGGTGGACCAATGGCGGCATTACTTGGAAGGGAGGCCCTTCACCATTCTGACAGACCATGAGAGCTTGAAGTACCTGTTCCAGCAGAAGATTCACACTGAGATCCAGAAGAAGGGGCTGGTCAAGCTTCTCGGTCTGGAATTTCAAATCAAGTACCGGCGTGGCAAGTTTAATGGTGCTGCCGATGCCCTCTCTCGCAGGTTCGACGGTGAGGCAGAGTTGGGGGTGCGTAGCCCTTTCTACGGTGTTGGCGGAATGGTTGGTTGAAGTGGAGCAGACTTATGCAGGGGACTCTTGGGTGACTGATAAGATTGCTGAGGCAGTCTGTGCTTCTTCTGGTCCCTCCCTCTGGTCTTATGCGCAGGGTGTATTGAGGTACAAGGGGGTGATCGTGGTGGGCGCTTCTGGGTTTTTGCGTTCTAAGCTGCTGAAATTGTTTCATTCGTCGGCTGTTGGGGGTCATTCGGGTGTTCAGGGTACGTATCAACGCCTGAAGTCCTACTTCTACTGGGTTGGCATGAAGGCTGCGGTTCAGAATTGGGTGCGGGAATGCGATGTTTGCAGCCGCTATAAGGCTGAGGCTGTGGCCTCTCCAGGTCTTCTCCAGCCTTTGCCAATTCCGGACAGAGCATGGCAGGACATCTCACTCGATTTCGTCGAAGGGCTGCCGAAGTCAAAAGGGAAGGAGGTTTTGTTGGTTGTGGTTGATCGTTTTACTAAATACGCGCACTTCTTTGCGTTATCACATCCTTACACGGCGGAGTCAGTGGCTCAAGTCTTCTTCGATGGGGTTTTTAAGCTCCATGGCATGCCAAAGTCGATAGTCTCGGATCGTGATTCTACTTTCACCAGCTCCTTTTGGACTGAGTTCTTTCGTTTGCAGGCTGTTGATCTTCATTATTCTACGGCGTACCATCCCCAAACGGACGGCCAGACGGAGCGGGTCAATCGGTGCTTGGAGGACTACCTTCGTTGTATGTCGTTTCATCGTCCTCAAGATTGGGCAGCTTGGGTAACTCTGGCTGAATGGTGTTATAACACCCATTACCAGGCCAGCCTCCGTCTCACTCCCTTCGAAGCCTTATATGGTTTTCCGCCAGCTCTGTTTGGTCTCTCTCCTTCCTGTTCGACGGCGGTAGGCGCGGTGGAGGATCGGTTGGATCGTCAGCAGCAGCTTGTTCCCCTTCTCCGCCACAATTTGACAATTGCTCAGAACAGGCAGAAGCAGTTTGCCGACAAGCGCCGTTCTGAACGTTCCTTCCAAATTGGGGATCGTGTGTATCTCCGACTTCAGCCTTATAGGCAGGGTTCGGTGGTTGGTCGCCAAGGGAACAAGTTGGGCCCTCGGTTTTTTGGTCCCTATGAGGTGTTGGGTCGAATGGGTGCGGTGGCGTACAAGTTGAAGCTTCCGGCGGATGCGAAGATCCACCCGGTGTTCCATGTTTCTCAGTTGAAGCGTTGCTGCTCTCAGTTTGTGCCTGAAGTGTCTTCTCTACCGGGTCTGGATGATAATAGTGCTTTGAAGTTGCTTCCCGAGGCTATTTTGGCTCGCCGGTTTGTGCAGCAGGATGGACGGGCTGTTACCCAGATTTTGGTTCACTGGTCTCATCAGACACCTGCCGATGCTACTTGGGAGGATTATTGGGTTTTCCGGTCCAACTTTCCTTCTTTTCCAGCTTGAGGACAAGCTGTGTTTTTAGGGGGGAGATTTGTGATGACCCGAGGCTGTAGCTTGAATGGTGGAGTCCAGCTGGTGCCAGCTGGAGGAGGAAGAGTATAAATAGACAGTTGAGAAACGGTTTAGGCATGGAGGATGAATAATCAATTGTATTAGTGAGATTAGATAGCTACTTTTCCAATTCCATTTTCCCTCTTCTTCTCTATACTCTGTTCTTGTTCTCGCTGGAAGTCTTAATCCGATCCAAAGTCCTTACACTCATACATGGAAGGGAACAGGGGATTCGATTCGTCCCATCTCGGAAACATTGTCAATCATCTCGTGCGGAGCAAGCAAGCACCGTGGAGGTCACCGGTTTGGAGGGCCCGTCTTCGCCAGCGGATCTGTTGATGGCGCCGCTGTTGCTTGGATTTCCCGAGAGCAAGTTACTTTCAGTGGGAAAGTAAAAGACTGCGAGGGTTCAACTATTGGGGTGAGGCCGAGTGGGGTAGAGTAAGGGTCTAGGGTTTAATTAGTTAGAGGATATGTTGGGAATCTCACGATTACGTGTGAGTTTAATCCGAAACTCAATTAACGTTCGTAACTTCCTCATTTTATGTCCAAATTTGACACCGCTTAAACCGAAAGTTAACATTTTTAGTCCTCATTGATATTACGGTGGAACTTGACCCAAGGGTATAATTGTCATTTTGAATTTTGGGAAGAGCGGGGTGTAACAGGATATGCACTCTTCTACAGATCGTTTGCATGCTTAAAACAAGCAGCACTCTATTGCAAATTGAAGTCCGGAACACATTAATCACTCATTGAAACCGCGAAAGTACAACACAAAGCCTAACAACTAGAGCAATTATCATCACATTCTTCATCCTGCTTTCAAGAACATCAAACACATTGCTCATTTTCCCGAACTCGGATTCTATTCTTGCGTGATCCTCCTTGGTACTGATTAGTTATTCTAAAAGCAAATTTTTAGCCTTTTTCCTCCTTTCTGCCTTCATCCGAGCAATCCTACAACTCTCCTCCATTTCAATCAGTTTGGTCTTCAGCTCATCTTCTGATTCCTTCAAATTTTGGGTTCGTACTCATCAACCCACACGAAGAACCTGCACTTTGCTTTCAAATCCTACAAAAAGAGAGCTCCTCGGACATGTACAATAGATAAATTGAAAGGCCACCAACTAAACAAATTATGTTACCTTCCAGTATCGACAACAGTAAAACTTTCGTCACGAATTCTTGTCAGTACCAGACACCTGCAAGATACATGGACAATCGTGGCATATAGGTCTCGGATCTCGAATCGTGTTAGTAGAAGAGGATGAACCATCCTTCGCAGACATGGGGATCTTATGCACCGAAGCTCGCCGGGTATTGGACAATAAAGTCGCCACGACGCAACGAGATCTGGGATGGAAGCAGTCAGGAGCCACGACTGGAGTTCTGGGACGAGGGAGAAGAATAAGTGGCGGAGAAGGAAGAGTTTTTGGCGGGGCGAGAGAGTCAGACCGGGGAGGGAATTACTTTGACGGGGAGAGGCTATCTAGACCTTGAATTAACATGATTTTTGGGCATGATACTATCCCCTAACCCTTAATGAGTGAACCCTAGGTCCTAATTATCTAAATCATAAATTATAAACTCTAAGATGGTGCATTGATTTTTTTACCTATATTTGGACGAATCACAACCGTCGATTATTGTTTCTAATTAAATTGATCTTGGGGTATAAGATTTAGAGAATTAAGTCCCAGATTTTGATATTTAAGGGATAGAGTATAGTATCATGTCCGAAAGATCCGTCAATTCAAATTATGGATAGACTTTTCTTACTCAAGTTATGCGATACCCCGAATTTCACTCTGTGTACGTAGAACGGGTATATATATGGGTATTAAATGGAGTATTTTGTTTTCTGTAGCAGTTATCTTTTATATCCGTGAGAAAACAAAAAAAGTAGCCAGCATCATCAATTTTAGGGTACGTGGTTATTCATCCCAAGGATATCCACCCATGGATAAATAAATGCCGCAGTAGGGATGGCAATTTTGCCCATACCCATGGGTATTTTACTATCCAACCCAATTGGGTTGGGTATGAAATCCAAATATATGGATATGGGTAAAGTTTGATGGGTTTGTACCCATACCCATTTACTTTGGGTTGGGTTGGGTTTATAACAAATGGATTTGGATTTGTACCCATGCCCAAATACAAATTACAGTTTGGTACCTAAACTTAATAGATATGCATATTTAGTACCTAAATTTAATTTTTTTGCATATAAGTCCTCAAAATATCGATGGAAAATTACGTTTTGGTACCTAAATTTTTTTGGTCTTACATTTTGGTACCTAAAGTTTTCAAGTTTTACAAATAAGTCCAATTTTTGCATGTATAGTTAAAACACCCTCAAGTAAATGGATATCCATATCCAACCCATACCCATTTAGATAATATCCATATCTAACCCAAACCCATATACAAACCCCAAACCCATATACACATCATCCAAACCCTACCCATAATAAATGGGTCTACTTGGGTTTGGGCAAAATTACCCATGGATGGGTAAATTGCCATCCCTATGCCGCAGCAACTTGACCAAGAAAAAGAATTCAACAGCAAATCAAGACACAAGTGCAGGAAAACGAGGCAACATAGTATGAACATTCTAGTACCTTTACAACAAGTGATCATCACTAAACCAGCAAGCCAATTTATGGCTCCACGCATTCAGCAGGAAAAGTTTCTTTGGGCAGTTCTTGTTATTTGTTGAAACAGTTGGCAATTATAGCAGAGCAGTACGAAAATTGAGGTCTTTTGGCATTTAGGGTTTCCAAATCTACCAAAAATCAAATTATTGATGGTTCCTGTCACCGTCGCTAGAAGCTAGCAAAACCATCGCCCAAAGAACCTTTTTCGTTGTGAACGAATGTCTCTACTTAATAGTTTCACTGAACTATTTGCTTCTGGATCTTATCATAGAGAGATATCCGCTCTCTAAGATTTCCAGTTTTCACACAATATCCACTACTCATCATAGACAAACAATACCATTACTCATTAGCAGCTAGCTCTGAAAGCGGCTCCATCTCCGATCTGGTTTTCAAGCCAAGGTCCACATCAGCTCTTTCTTTACCCTTGTTCTTTCTTCGTAATAGGAATCAGGTGGTAACAAATCCTCATCTATGAAAAGAAAAGATGCCTTTCGTTACGAAACAATTAGGTAACAACTCGTGACACCAACTATATGCACAAATCGTTAATTAAAAAAAAAGAGTCGATGATTGACCAGATCGACTATTTACCTTTGCAAGTTGAGTTACTACACCTCCTGAAGACGCAAATTTTATACTCGCCAAACGTCCAACACGCACAAGACACCACTGTTTGGTAAGTCTCAACGTAACTCTTACTGCTCTCATCCGACTCGTTGAAGCCTTCGAAAGTTACATAGAATATATAATAGCGACAAACACGCTGGATGCTTACGTTCAAGATGCCGAGTAGGATCAAGCCCTGACCCTGCAAACATTATTCAATTTAATTAACACGCATGTATGCTAGCTAGTGTACGTGCCCACGAATTACGTACCCACTTAGTTACCTTCTGTTGATTGTATGTGTCGATCACGAATTTTACGCACGTCTTAAGCCTCTTGTCATAGTCCCGAACACACATAGAATAATGTTCTCGTGGGTAAAGTCGGCCCCAATTTGACGATGGAGGGCAATCAACATCGAAACACTTCGCATTCGTTCACAAAGAGTCAGAATTCAGAAAACCCTAACATGGTGAAAATCGGAGTTGATTAATTATGATCAGTTTTTTTATGATGAGTTGAGTTACTTACACCGGTCACCTCACACTTCCTCCTGTAATGGATGACCCTTAGCATCAGTTCTTCGTCGCCCTGGAAATCGTCATCCTGGCATATATAATCGAGGTCATCGGGCTTGGGTTTCAGCTTCAGTTTATCGAGTTCCCGGCAGCGTTTGCACTCGCCATTCCCGTACCGGAGCTTCGGCCATTCGGGTTTCTTCTGATTAGCCATGGATCGATGAACGGCGGACGGCGGCGGCAGATCAAAGGCTGGGAACGAGAAGAAAAATGCTGCGAGTGGAAGGGGTGGCAGGGCGGAAGGAAATTAGGAAAATCGATCGGTAAAGGAATCCCGCGGCCAACTTAATGGAAGCTAAAACTTGGACCGGCCCAAGTAAATTAGCAATCCACGCAATAGGCCTGTCTATTCGGTTTCGGGTTTTCGGTTTAACCCGAACCCGAACCAATATAAACAGAGTTGGTTTCGGTTTTTTCGGGTTCAACCCGATACACACAGCGGCGGTTTCGGTTTACCAAAACCCGCAAAACCGAAAACCCGCAAAACCCGATAGCATCGCACGCTGTCGTCGTTCAGCCCTACCCTAGCCTTCAGCCATTCCGTCGCCGTCTCTTCGATTTTGGAAAACGAAACAGAGGACAGAGCCTCCTCGGCCCTCGCTTCAGCCCTTCACCTCGTGCCGTCGCCGCCATCATCGTCCTCAGCCGCGCCGCCATCATCGCTTCAGCCCTTCACCTCGTGCCGTCGCCGCCATCATCGTCCTCGCCGCGCCGCCATCATCGTTCACCACCATCAAGTATCAACTTCGCTCTTCGCGTCTGGGTTCGAAGCTTCTGTTCCTCCAACTGCAGGCACCGGCGGCCGCACAGGATACACTCCTACGACCAACCAAAGACAAAAACCAATTTCAGAAACAGGGGGATTGCGACAAAATAGACTTCAAAGGTTAACTCCAGACCTTCAATTCGATTGATATCAGAAGGATTGATCGGCGCGGCAAGCATCCTAACGCAGACTTGGTTTGATGGTGGGATTGATCAATTTGTGGTGGTGGTGGGTGGTGGATGATATTATTCCAGAGATGGGTTTGATCTATCTCCTCCAATCTCCTGATGTATAGTGGAAAAAGGGCGGTTTACTTGGGACTCTTTGATGTCAACAACACACTGGGTTCACGGGGATTAAAGCATCGTTGCCATGTTCTTCAATCAGTCTGCCTCTACACCAGTATGTGTGTGTACCTTACCTGCCAACAGAAAGCAAAATCAGAATGCAAAACAAAGGGAAAGTTGTGATCTAAAATTGAAGAACAAAGATGAATCAGAATGCAAAACAAAGGGAAAGTTCTTCAATCGTCAACCTCAGACTCTGCATGCGCCAAACAAGATAAGAAACCTCCCGTACCTTAGGTTGACGATTCCAGCAGCTGAAATTCTTCACCTCCGACGGCTCGCCTCCGCGTTCGTTTGAGAAAACTGGAGAACGATTGACGAAATTGAAAGAAGGGGTTCGATTATTGACGAACAAGAGAAAGGAAGGAAGAAAAAGGGGGAGAGACGAAAAGGACAAGGCGAAGAAGAAAGGAAAACCTCGAAGAAAAGCCAACCGAAAATGAGAAGAGGAAAAGGAAAAGAAACCCAGAAACCACCAGATTTTTTCGGGTTTCTGAACCCGCAACCCGCAAAACACAAATTCGGTTTCGGTTTCGGGTTTGTGGGAGCCGGTTTCGGGTTTCGGTTTTTTACGGTTTTCGGGTTCGGTTACCCGACCCGACCCGAACCGACAGGCCTAGCTGGAGGAGGAAGAGTATAAATAGACAGTTGAGAAACGGTTTAGGCATGGAGGATGAATAATCAATTGTATTAGTGAGATTAGATAGCTACTTTCCAATTCCATTTTCCCTCTTCTTCTCTATACTCTGTTCTTGTTCTCGCTGGAAGTCTTAATCCGATCCAAAGTCCTTACACTCATACATGGAAGGGAACAGGGGATTCGATTCGTCCCATCTCGGAAACATTGTCAATCATCTCGTGCGGAGTAAGCAAGCACCGTGGAGGTCACCGGTTTGGAGGGCCCGTCTTCGCCAGCGGATCTGTTGATGGCGCCGCTGTTGCTTGGATTTCCCGAGAGCAAGTTACTTTCAGTGGGAAAGTAAAAGACTGCGAGGGTTCAACTATTGGGGTGAGGCCGAGTGGGGTAGAGTAAGGGTCTAGGGTTTAATTAGTTAGAGGATATGTTGGGAATCTCACGATTACGTGTGAGTTTAATCCGAAACTCAATTAACGTTCGTAACTTCCTCATTTTATGTCCAAATTTGACACCGCTTAAACCGAAAGTTAACATTTTTAGTCCTCATTGATATTACGGTGGAACTTGACCCAAGGGTATAATTGTCATTTTGAATTTTGGGAAGAGCGGGGTGTAACAGGATATGCACTCTTCTACAGATCGTTTGCATGCTTAAAACAAGCAGCACTCTATTGCAAATTGAAGTCCGGAACACATTAATCACTCATTGAAACCGCGAAAGTACAACACAAAGCCTAACAACTAGAGCAATTATCATCACATTCTTCATCCTGCTTTCAAGAACATCAAACACATTGCTCATTTTCCCGAACTCGGATTCCATTCTTGCGTGATCCTCCTTGGTACTGATTAGTTATTCTAAAAGCAAATTTTTAGCCTTTTTCCTCCTTTCTGCCTTCATCCGAGCAATCCTACAACTCTCCTCCATTTCAATCAGTTTGGTCTTCAGCTCATCTTCTGATTCCTTCAAATTTTGGGTTCGTACTCATCAACCCACACGAAGAACCTGCACTTTGCTTTCAAATCCTACAAAAAGAGAGCTCCTCGGACATGTACAATAGATAAATCGAAAGGCCACCAACTAAACAAATTGTGTTACCTTCCAGTATCGACAACAGTAAAACTTTCGTCACGAATTCTTGTCAGTACCAGACACCTGCAAGATACATGGACAATCGTGGCATATAGGTCTCGGATCTCGAATCGTGTTGGTAGAAGAGGATGAACCATCCTTCGCAGACATGGGGATCTTATGCACCGAAGCTCGCCGGGTATTGGACAATAAAGTCGCCACGACGCAACGAGATCTGGGATGGAAGCAGTCAGGAGCCACGACTGGAGTTCTGGGACGAGGGAGAAGAATAAGTGGCGGAGAAGGAAGAGTTTTTGGTGGGGCGAGAGAGTCAGACCGGGGAGGGAATTACTTTGACGGGGAGAGGCTATCTAGACCTTGAATTAACATGATTTTTGGGCATGATACTATCCCCTAACCCTTAATGAGTGAACCCTAGGTCCTAATTATCTAAATCATAAATTATAAACTCTAAGATGGTGCATTGATTTTTTTACCTATATTTGGACGAATCACAACCGTCGATTATTGTTTCTAATTAAATTGATCTTGGGGTATAAGATTTAGAGAATTAAGTCCCAGATTTTGATATTTAAGGGATAGAGTATAGTATCATGTCCGAAAGATCCGTCAATTCAAATTATGGATAGACTTTTCTTACTCAAGTTATGCGATACCCCGAATTTCACTCTGTGTACGTAGAACGGGTATATATATGGGTATTAAATGGAGTATTTTGTTTTCTGTAGCAGTTATCTTTTATATCCGTGAGAAAACAAAAAAAGTAGCCAGCATCATCAATTTTAGGGTACGTGGTTATTCATCCCAAGGATATCCACCCATGGATAAATAAATGCCGCAGTAGGGATGGCAATTTTGCCCATAACCATGGGTATAGGGATGTCAATCCAACCCGTAACCATGGGTATCCTACCCGATCGTAACCGGTCAACGAGGGTAATTACCTGCTTTGACGGGTTAAGGGGCGGGTACGGGTAATATCCGGTTTCAAAATAAAGGGTAGGGTACGGGTATGGTAATCAATAATACCCGCCCGTTATACCCGCCCCGCTAACCAAAGGACCAATTTCCCTTGAGAAATTTATTTTAGCTTGAGAAATTGAGTTTAGCTACCATTATTGATGATGAAGATGTAGACGATTATTATGTTTGTGTGGATTGTAGAAGCAAGAACAATTATTATGTGTTTGCTGTTTTTATTTGTGTGGATTGTTGAAGCTAGAACAGTTACACGTATTGAAAATTTTTAATGGACAACAGTATGTATGTGCATATATGTGTATAAGTTCATAGTTTAGGATTCATACCCATGGTTACCCGAATACCCGTGGTTACCCAGTGGGTAGGGTATGGTTATATAATTTTCATACCCGGTGGTTATTTGGTCGGATATTTTAGAAAGCTCTACCCGGCGGGTTAGGAGTTGGTATAAGATAAACCCGCACCCGACCCTACCCATTGCCATCCCTACATGGGTATTTTACTACCCAACCCAATTGGGTTGGGTATGAAATCCAAATATATGGATATGGGTAAAGTTTGATGGGTTTGTACCCATACCCATTTACTTTGGGTTGGGTTGGGTTTATAACAAATGGATTTGGATTTGTACCCATGCCCAAATACAAATTACAGTTTGGTACCTAAACTTAATAGATATGCATATTTAGTACCTAAATTTAATTTTTTTTGCATATAAGTCCTCAAAATATCGATGGAAAATTACGTTTTGGTACCTAAATTTTTTTGGTCTTACATTTTGGTACCTAAAGTTTTCAAGTTTTACAAATAAGTCCAATTTTTGCATGTGTAGTTAAAACACCCTCAAGTAAATGGATATCCATATCCAACCCATACCCATTTAGATAATATCCATATCTAACCCAAACCCATATACAAACCCCAAACCCATATACACATCATCCAAACCCTACCCATAATAAATGGGTCTACTTGGGTTTGGGCAAAATTACCCATGGGTGGGTAAATTGCCATCCCTATGCCGCAGCAACTTGACCAAGAAAAAGAATTCAACAGCAAATCAAGACACAAGTGCAGGAAAACGAGGCAACATAGTATGAACATTCTAGTACCTTTACAACAAGTGATCATCACTAAACCAGCAAGCCAATTTATGGCTCCACGCATCAGCAGGAAAAGTTTCTTTGGGCAGTTCTTGTTATTTGTTGAAACAGTTGGCAATTATAGCAGAGCAGTACGAAAATTGAGGTCTTTTGGCATTTAGGGTTTCCAAATCTACCAAAAATCAAATTATTGATGGTTCCTGTCACCGTCGCTAGAAGCTAGCAAAACCATCGCCCAAAGAACCTTTTTCGTTGTGAACGAATGTCTCTACTTAATAGTTTCACTGAACTATTTGCTTCTGGATCTTATCATAGAGAGATAGCCGCTCTCTAATATTTCCAGTTTTCACACAATATCCACTACTCTCATAGACAAACAATACCATTACTCATTAGCAGCTAGCTCTGAAAGCGGCTCCATCTCCTCTGGTTCTCAAGCCAAGGTCCACATCAGCTCTTTCTTTACCCTTGTTCTTTCTTCGTAAGAGGAATCAGGTGGTAACAAATCCTCGTCTAGAAAAAGAAAAGATGCCTTTCGTTACGAAACAATTAGTTAACAACTCGCGACACCAACTATATGCACAAATCATTAATTGAAAAAAAAAAAGAGTCGATGATTGACCAGATCGACTATTTACCTTTGCAAGTTGAGTTACTACACCTCCTGAAGACGCAAATTTTATACTCGCCAAACGTCCAAGACGCACAAGACACCACTGTTTGGTAAGTCTCGACGTAACTCTTACTGCTCTCATCGGACTCATTGAAGCCTTCGAAAGTTACATAGAATATATAATAGCGACAAACACGCTGGATGCATACGTTCAAAATGCTGAGTAGGATCAAGCCCTGACCCTGCAAACATTATTCAATTTAATTTACACGCATGTATGCTAGCTCGTGTACATGACCACGAATTACGTACCCACTTAGTTACCTTCTGTTGATTGTATGTGTCGATCACGAATTTTACGCACGTCTTAAGCCTCTTGTCATAGTCCCGAACACACATGGAATAATGTTCTCGTGGGTAAAGTCGGCCCCAATCTGACGATGGAGGGCAATCAACATCGAAACACTGCTCATTCAAAAAAGAGTCAGAATTCAGAAAACCCTAACATGGTGAAAATTGGAGTTGATTAATTATGATCAGTTTTTTTATGATGAGTTGAGATACTTACACCGGTCACGTCACGCTTCCTCCTGTAGTGGATGACCCTTAGCATCAGTTCTTCGTCGCCCTGGAAATCGTCATCCTGGCATATATAATCGAGGTCATCGGGCTTGGGTTCCAGCTTCAGTTTATCGAGTTCCCGGCAGCGTTTGCACTCGCCATCCCCGTACCGGAGCTTCGGCCATTCGGGTTTCTTCTGATTAGCCATGGATCGATGAACGGCGGACGACGGCGGCGGCAGATGAAAGACTGGGAACGAGAGGAAAATGCTGCGAGTGGAAGGGGAGGGAGGGACAGGGAGGAAATTAGGAAAATCGATCGGTAAAGGAATCCCGCGGGGCCAACTTAATGGAAGCTAAAACTTGGACCGGCCCAACTAAATTAGCAATCCACGCAACTTATAAATCGTGTATACGTATCAACGAGTCAAATATTATGAAAACCATAAATAGCAAAGTAATTTGAAACTCTTAAAAATTTAAATCTAAATAGACTCGTCTAAAGAGCACACAAACCAAACACCAAATAGCTGCGTCATTTTGTAGAGTGCGGGCTAAATAGCTATTACATATAATTAGACAAAGAAGAGACAAAGAAGACGGTATGAATTCACATATTAAATAAACGGTAGAAGTTGAACCATACAGGAGAAAATGTAGTTGACAACAAATGTCTCTACTTAGTAGTTTCAGTACTAACCTATTGCTTCTCATAGAGAGACAACACACTACAACAAAAGTGCTGTTTAGTGACGGTCACACGGACTTTTAGCGACGGTCAAAACCGTCGCTAAAATATTTAATGACGGACACGTAACCGTCGCCGACCCAGCAGTCCTTAAATTTTATAGCGACGGTTTTTGTCGACCGTCGCCTTGACCGTCGACAAAGTTTAACGACGATCTGACCGACGCCATTTTCCAAATCACCGTCGCTATATAAATTTTCCATAAATTATTTAAAATTTTTAGCGACAGAATGTGACCGTCGCTAGATCCGTGACCGTCGCTAAAGGCACTGTATTTTAAAGAACCACCTGCTCTATTAATAACAGCCCTAGCCTGCTGTGATTTTCCATTATTCTAATGATCACATCTGAACATCAAATCCACAATACACTACTCTAATAATCATAAATCCAGAATTGTAAATCCATTCATAACCCTTTGAATTACCATACCAAAAATATAAACCATCAATCCTTACAAAAGTACCATCAAATCTAGAATTGTAAATCAGTCAAACCACTTACAAAAGTTCAAAGGCTACAATCTATAGTTCAATACTATCTGAAAACTAAAAACTTATATTTACCCCTGCAGCCCTTCATTAACTTGCAGCCCTGCCATTACCAAAAATAAAAAACTTGCAGCCCTGCAAATTAACAAAACAATAACAAAGATTCAGTCACAAATCCATAAATGACAGACCATCATACAACAATGCGACCGTCCAAATGAAAACTTGAATCATCCATACGATAAAATCTTAAGGAAAGCGAGGCCTTCTTCTCAAGGACAGGTTATGATAGTTCAACTTTCACTAGCAAACAGGTTTTCCTAGCACAGCATAAGAACTAGGATCCCAGAAAAGAAACAATCAAAAGTTTGGTCCAGATAAACGAAATCAAGAAACTAGATGCTAACCTTTCCTGATAGAAGGTTTGTTGAATGAAGAACAGAAGCCTGAAACACCAGAAAGATAAGAGGAACATGAGATTAGTCTTCACCGATCATTTGCTTGAATTGTAGGGAAAACTGAAGCTATTCGGATGGCTGAAGAAGCTGAGCTTGCTTTGGTAATGCACACTCATTTAAGTAGAAAAAAAGCTTGTTTTTCCCTCCATTTCTTGAGTCAGGTAGTACCTTTTAAGGAGTGCTACTCCTGCTGTCTCAGACCGTCAGTCGAAGAGTGGAAAAGTCACCGACGCCTTTCCATGGCTTATGTCTAATTAACAATGTTCAGGGAAGGAAGCCATTCCCAATCACACTACCAATAATAAATAGGCATAATCTCAGTCAGAAAATGATGAAGCCTACCTACAATCTGAAATTTCCAGTACACTACCAATAATATCATAGAGAAATGATAAGTAAACACCCCAAGATAGAAAAATGCAAGAATAGAGTAGTTTACCTATAATCTGAACTTTCCAGTACGGTCTGTGAGTAGCTTTATCATTAGTTACCATACCTGAAAATCAAAGATATGCCCATGGGATATTCATTAGAAAGTCATATACAAAAGTCAAATAAAATTCTGGAACAAAAAGTTTGATTCATGCAATTCTAGAACAACCAAATTCAGTCAAACAACAACTATTCTGGAACAAAACGTTTGATCTGCTGAGTGTATCAAAAGTTAAGGGCTAGGAGATTCCATCTCTAGTATCACCTGCACAAACCAGAATCCAGAATAACAATTGAGCAAGGGGCAAACAGTCAGTGCTCCATTTTATAACATCTAGTGACTGAAACCATCACAGAAGGAAGTAGAGGAATAAGTAAAGCTCCTGGTTGTAGGTCTGCACAAAAAGGACAAGCTGTTTGTAAAGCAGAAGCATAGCAAGATGATATTATTACCCACGAGGTCTTAGCAAGTAACATACTGCATTTCACTGACAATGGATGAAAAACAACTAGAGAACCTACAGGCTCAGGTTACAGGGGAACACTATTAATTAGCAATAATACATATAGAAAGGATTAATGCCATAAGTAAAAACTATGCATAAGCATCTTGTAAAGTGAAATCTCCCAGGAAATTCAACACATCAAAATAAAGTCAACTATGCAACCACAAATAACAACTCTTATCCTTTGCAAAGTAACGTTAAGTCGTAGGCCAGGGCAACAAAATTGGAGAAGCACTTACAAGGAATAACGACTGTTATCTACACAAGAAGCAAATCAACAAAGTTCTAAAGAGCAGCATCAACTTAACAAAATTGAACATTCAACAGAATCACATCAATTAATTAAAGATACAAATCAATAAAGTTCTAAGGAGCATCGTCAATAGAGCATTGCCCTCACCTGCATTAGATCTTATCTCCACACATGCAGTCAGTCTCCTAGAATCGCAACTCCAAATACTTCTTCCCTCAGTCATTTAAAAATGTAAGACTAAGCTTTAGTTCCAACTATGGTATACAGAAGTTGCTGACCTTTGGTATACAGAAGATGCTGACCAGACAAAGTAGTCTCGAGGGAGCAGAAGGTGCTCCAATTCTAGCAACAACCCACATAAAAATAAGTCAGGTCCAAGACACTTTAGCATGGGAAGGGGTTGTCGAAATGCAATCAATCAAGTAGAACAAGGGAATTAGAGAGATGAATGATGACCTTCATTATGCCAAGGTACCCTGCATCTAGAGCAGAGAGCACATCTTGATGAAGAGGGCACATCTAGATCATCCACTGCATAAAAAAGAACAATCTCTCTAAGAGACCACACAGAAAAGGGGTCCTTTCTCATGTTAAGAGATAATAAAGACGAGTCCGTACCCTGAGAAACACTCTTGCACTACAACTCAGTTTCCCTTCCTTTGCAATGGGTGCAAAGAGTTCGTTCCAAATCCCTGGTTCAACATAGTAATGGGAGACCAAACTCATGAGGTTTAAAAGTAAGAACCATTCTGCTGGAAGTTACATCTCCACTTACAAATTCAATTAAGAACCATGAATGCATAAACATCATATACCCAGTGAAAAAAACAGATTGAAGAAGCAACAGAGAAGAAGTTATACTTTTTTATGTCAAGGTACCCTGCTATGATGCCTATAAGAAGACTTACCCCTGCTGTGATGCAAGCAAGATAATCACCTTGACTAACCCTCTCCTGAAGATAACAGAGCAATCCATACATTTATAAGTAGGGATTTAGAATCAAATCTACTTGTACAAGGAAACAGTAGTAGCCGAAGACTTCCATCAACCTAGTAGCCCTGGGAATTGAACATGCAAAAACAACGAAAACAAATTGAACCCCAAAATGACAGATTCGCCACAGCCAGCGCTCTACCACCAATCAGTAAATACTCATCCTTGAAAAACTCGAAAGAGAGCATGCAATTATAAAAATATCAGATGCATTAGGGGTCGGCTCAGAGTCAGATCTGTGAACGATCATCTTTTAATCCCTTAGCGATTGACACTGTAAATTGCGCACGAATCCCGGTTCATAACAATGAAGTTACAAATTTAGTGAAGATATTCTGGTGGCAGTACCTTTATCGGTGGATTGTATGATGGATGCTCAAGCTGCGGCGGTGGCGGTCAATCCTCAAGCAAGAACACGGTCCGATTAGAGAACATAATCAAAACCCTAGGAAAACAAGAGGGAGAAGGAAGACATGAGAACCCTAATTTCGCCCTCTCTGTTTTCTATTTTCAGTTTTATTGGCTACGAATCTTACATCTGCGTCAGCTATGACCAAGTCACCGACAACCTCTCGCCGCCATGAGCACTGCGAAGATCTGAATCCACCGTCGTCGAGAATGTCCGGTTCTACAAGCATCGTCGTTCAGAACGTTAGCGGTGACATCGGTGGGGTCTTCTAAGAGCAGAGGGACAGGCGATCTAGATGTGACGTACGGGTGAAATAGGATCTTCTTTGATGGATCAAGAAACGTTCCCGATCGTCATCCTCTTCCCTTCCACCGCATATATCGTGCTGTCGAATAGGATCTTCTTTCGGATCTCGCCGTCGGGTGAATTTCGACGAAAAATACGTCGGACGCTCAGGACTCACCACTAAAGAGCGCGACCGAAAGGATTTCATCCACATATTGTCAGGAACTCAATGCGCTTGAGAGAAGGAAAACAGAGCCATGAATTTGGATTTCAAATAAATTTCTAGGGTTCTCCAATTTGGGGATCTCAAAAGGAAAGCAGAGAGGATTGGGACGAGAGGGTAGAGAAGACAGAGACGATCTGACGGTTTATTTCTTATATATTTATTTAATATAAAAAATTATAAAATACATTTTTTATTTATGAAATTGGCGGAACACGAAAGCATGGACAAACACTTTGCCGACGGCCTATTGACGGCCAAGTTTTGGCGTTGAAACCCGGACATTTGACGACGGGCACTTGGAATGTCACCAAGTCAATGTCGCTATATCAATTCTTTCTTGTAGTGACAGCTCTAAGATCTCCACTTATCAAAAGATAACCAGTACGCATAGACAAAACCATAGTATCACTCATCAGTAGAGCAGCTAGCTCTGAAAGCGTTGATTCTTCCGATTTATTTTCAAGTCAATGTGCATATCAACTCTTTCTTTACCCTTGTGCTTTCTTCGTAAAATGAATCATCAGGTGGTAACAATCCTCATCTATGAAAAGAGATACGCCTTTTGTTACGAATAAATCGACACCAACCATCTGCATGAATCATTCACAAAACAAAACTAAAAAAGGTTCAACAATTGACCACACGTACCTTTGCCGGTTGAGTTACTACACTTCCCGAAGATGCAAATTTCATGGTTGCCAAACATCCAACATGCACAAGGAACGACTGTTTGGTAAGTCTCGACGTAGCTCTTCCTCGCACTTTTCTCATATGCCTCATTGAAGCCTTCGAAAGTTACGTAGAATATGTAATAGCGAGAAGCAGGCTGGATGCATACGTTCAAAATATTGAGTAGGATCAAGTTCCGACCCTGCAAACTTTATTGGGCATGATTAACACGCATTTATGCTAGCTAGTGTACGTGTATATCTCTCCCTACATATGTGATGATCAGCGAATTACACCTTCTGTTGATTGTATGTGTCGATCACAAATTTTACACACATCTTAACCCGCTTGTCATAGTCACGAACACACATAGAGTAATGTTCTCGAGGGTAAATTGAAGAACAATGTGACGATGGAGGAGGGCAATCAACATCGAAACACTATTATTCAAAAAGAATCAAATTCAGAAACCCTAACGTGGTAAAAATCGGAGTTGATTAATTACGATCAGCTTTGGTGATGAATTACTTACTGTTTTCCGGCGAGGAAAAAACTTGTGTTTGATTTCATCAATGCACCTTTGACTTCTTGGAAAATGATAATTACACGGTCCACTCCTCTCCAAATAATGTTCGAACGAGGGTGTTTGATGGTTTTGATGGTTTTTTGGGAACAAACTACGTTACTCTACTCCTATGGAGGTTCAGTGAGAGCTCTGAAAACTAAAAGCTGATTTGCAGGGAAAAGATAAATTTTGACATAGTGTGTCAAATGATTGATTGTGGGACCTTTGCTTCGTTTTCGTTTATCCTATTTAAAGTCATCGCTTGTAACCGTCGTACGACCGCCTCTTGGTAACCGCTGCTCCACTGCTTGGTGCTTGATGTAGTTTGCTTGACGCCTTGACTGTCTTGCGTGCTTGCCACTTGATGACTAACCCCTTGTGCCATGGAGGTGTCTTGTTTGGTGAGTGAAGGTTTCGCACTTGGTGGTACTCATGCTAACCACCTTGACACCCTAGTGCTTGACCCCCTTGGACGGTGTCATGCATGACCCCCCTTGCGTGATGTCGTGTTTGACCCCCCTTGTGCTGGGTCTCAACACCCCTTGTGCTTGACCCCCTTGGACGGTGTCATGCATGACCCCCCTTGTGTTATGGGTCTCAACACTTAGCCAAATTTTGGCTCTCATGGTATCACGCTTGACCTCATGCATGATTTCCCTTGTGCTTGACCCCCTTGGATGGTGTCATGCATGACCCCCCTTGCGGTGTCATGCTTGACCCCCCTTGCGGTGTCATGCTTGACCCCCTACACTTAGCCAAATTTTGGCTTTCTTCGCCACCACGTCTGGGGGACTCGCTAGACTAGCGTTGCCCTTCTTCACTTGCCAACATCGACTCACCTTGGATGGCATCATGCTTGACCCCCCTTGTGCTTGACCCCCTTAGACGGTGTCATGCATGACCCCCCTTGTGCTATGGGTCTCAACACTTAGCCAATTTTCGCCTTCTTTCCCATCACGGTCTAGCGCGATGACCCCTTTTCATGACATCATGCTTGACCCCCCTGGGACGATGTCATGCATGACCCCCTTGGACGAGATCATGCATGACCCCCTTGGACGAGACCACCTTGGACGAGGTCATGCATGACCCCCCTTGTGGTTGGGTCTCCAAACTTGGTCAAATTTCATACCAAGGGGTGGAGGCATCGTCCGGCTATGGAGGCCACGGAGACGGGTCGACCATTGTACAGAGAAGAAGGGGTTTGGCCACTTAGGCCCAAAAACCCAACCCAACAAGGCCCAGCTAGCCCTTTTAATCATTAATGTTGAGCTCGCCTTATAAATCACTACCACTCCTTGAAAATAATCAATGTGGTATTGAGTGATTTTTTTATTGGTAAACACTTACACCGGTCACCTCACACTTCCTCCTGTAATGGATGACCCTTAGCATCAGTTCTTCGTCGCCCTCGTATATGTAATCGAGGTCATCGGGCTTGGGTTCCAGCTTCAGCTTATTGAGTTCCCGGCAGCGTGCGCACTCACCATAGCCGTACCGGAGCTTCGAAGATTCGGTTTTCTTCTATTTGGATCTGCTAGAGCCCAGAGTATAATATGGACTTGACCTTGATTTGTTACATGGCCCACTTCTCATTCAAAAACATTAAAAACAAAATCGAAAATTAAACTCATAAGTCATAACGGTATTTAGAGCAAACGTCAAAAGGTTCATCCATAATCCAATTTTCAAAACATGAGGGTTTGTCAATTATCACGTGGGTTTCACTTTTATGTGAGTAATTGTTAGTTTTAGTTAGCCATAACACCTTATTTTGGTATGAATTTTGATGTAAAAGATATTTTTGGTATGAACGTTCAAATAAAATAGTTTTATTTGAATTTTGAAAGAATAGATAAATTGGACCCGTAATGAGGGTTAATTGGGAATATTTTGATTGTCAAACATTTCTTTCGTCTATAACTGAATATTCAATTAAGAGGTGGTTGTGACGCGTCTTTCACATAATTTATTTACGAAAAGGGAAAATAAATTATTTTAGCTTGAACTTTGACGCAAACCTTTTTTTGGGCTGAACGTTCAAATAAGACAATTGTCTAAATTTGGAAAGAAGTAGACAAATTTGATCCGAAATTAGGGTTGGCATTGATATTAACTTTCAAACATATCTTCCATCTATGACTCAACATTCAATTATGAAGTGGTTGTGATGTGTCTTTCACGTCATTTATTTATAAAAAATAGAGAATACCTTATGTTGGCCCGAACTTTGATACAAAGGAAAATCTTGCCCTATATAAATGACGTCCTAAACGTTTTCTTGGAAACTGAGATAGATTAATAGAAAGATACTTTCACTGGAAACCATCCTGAATTTGTATGAACTTCTTCAAATATTCAAATACTTCCACTTCAAGACTTGACAACCCTGAGAATTTCCAATACACACTGCCAACAACAAAAAAGTAGTTGCATCATCCTTCTTTATCAGAGATCATGATTGCTGCTTTTTTGGCACTAAGTATCCTTCAAAGATTCCAAGTACATCTCAATAAAGTCATTGAAGGGAATCATTGCGGTGTTGGAACGACATAGATGATAGTGTTGGGTGTTGGATTGAATAGACTCTAATACCAATTGACGAGAGAGAGAATCTTGGAATTTGAGATTGATTAATAGAAAGATATGATTAGGAGAATTAGGCAAAAAATAAATAAATTATCGTATGAGAAAGAATTGGGACTGTACGATACTTGAGAATTTGGGGGTTTGGGGGGGGGGGGGGGGGGGCTACAAGAGAATTCACAAGAATTCAAGCGATGTAGTACAAAATAAGGCAGAGAAAACAAATTAGAGAGGGTTAGAGAGTAAGAACAATGAGAGATTTGAGACAATTGATTTAGTAAATCTTCTGTTTATTCTTCAATAATGTAACTGAATTAATAAAGTACCTGAATAATTAATAATATAAAATTAATTAAAAATTATTCATCGAACACTGACTTGGCAGCCTCCCAAATTGATTAGAAAATGCATCAACACAAGTAATCTCACAGCTACCCCTATAAATAAATCCATATTCCAAGAATAATTGATAACATCAAATTAGTAACTAATTGATCATTACCAGAGTAATATAATAGTGATGTTGAGAAGGAAGGACTATTTAATGGCAAAGATAGATGTTTTAGTGATGAAAATGAAGGGACTGTTATTATTGGTTATGAAGATGTTGTTTAGTCGATAAATTAGTTAGGATGTCAGATAATTTTATGATACTTTAAATTGGTATCACTGTTATTTCATGCTCTAATTTGAATTAGTTAGGATGTCAGATAATTTTATGATACTTTAAATTGGTATCACTGTTATTTCACCACCTTTCATGCTCTAATATGAAATTCGGAACCCCTCATTTCAATTTTTATTGTTATTTCAGTGCAACGCCGGACATTCTGCCGCCGTTGACCCTTACTACGGCGGTTGAAAACAGAACAGGATCAAGTGACAGGTGAGGTTTTATTATCGTACAACTTTTCGTTATCCAACTGGCACGTTGGGTTCAGATCATGCAGTATTTCTTGTTTTTCTTGTTTGTTGCATGTATAATGCAGTGGTACTTTAAATTGGTATCACTGTGGTAGTGGTACCAATAACAGTAGTCGTACATGTACCAGTACAACATGTAATTCTGGTTTACAGTAATTCTAGTTGTACATGTAAAAGTACCACTATATCTGGTACCTCGTTTGAATGATTCATCTAGTTGGTATTGTAATGTTTAATCAATATGTCTAACAATTGTAGGTTGGTTATTTTGGTACCAGGAATGGCGAGAACAAAGACTCCATGCGTCGTGTCGACGGCAATAGACCTACCGATAGAAGGAGACCATAGAGGAAAACATCTTGGTATGTACGACTCTCGGCAAGTTGTGATCCGTGAAGGGAGTCATCTAAATCTGGTTCGGGTCCAAGTAAGAAACGACAACGGGATGGGGAAACGAAGAGTGCCTGCGAGAAGACGACGAAGAATAAACAGAAAGGTGGAACAACTGCAAACGGGTTCGAGAAGAAGTGCAACCCGAATTCAGTCATTGAGATCATTGCAGTCAAAATCGCGTTTTAAAACTTAAAACCTTACGCTTTTACATTTTTAGGTCACCAAAACGCTTCTATGTAGAATCGTGATTTTTCCTTACAAATGTAGTCAAAATCTACGCTTTAAAACTTAAGAGCTTGCGGTTTTACGCTTCTAGGTCATCCAACCGCTTCTAGGTAGAATCGCGCTTTTGACTGCATTGATTGAGATACTGGACGGTAATACTACGCCGACGCGGGAGGCTATTCTGAAGAAGCTGGGTCTTGGATGTCTGCTCAATTTGAAGAAGAAGCGATTTGATATCACCTTGCTGGGGTGGATTACTAGAGTTTTTGATGTGGATTCAATGTCCATAGCAATGGAGGATGGTGGCATTTGAATTTCACTGTTGATGATGTACCGAGGGTATATGGGCTTCAACGTGGTCCGAAGATGGTTCCTGAGATTGATCCAGAGCAAGTGAAGGGGCTGCGAGATTCCCTACACGACATGGATGATGAACCAGCAAATTCGAAAAAGATTTGGAAGTTGAAAGATAAACTTGGTACGGTGGAGGATGAGAAGTTGTGGATCCGGCTTTTTGTACCCACGGCCTTTGGTTACTTATTCACTTCCAGCACAACGAATGTTGGTCATTCATTGGTGTTGGAGTTTTTGAAGGATGATGACTTCTCACAGTCTGCTGAGTACGACTTGTGCTACTATTTGTGGGATTGCATGAGGTCGACCTTCATTCTTAATAAGACCAGAAGCTACACTAATGGCGATCTGCACCTGCTGTTGGTGTGGTTCCTTGATAGGACTGTAGACAGCTTAGAACTCCCCACCGATATCCCCTCATGCAAATTATGGAACACCTCTGCCTGTAAGATACAAAGCAAAGCATTGTTGCAGAAGTATAAGATGTTTGTTGTTGTTCCATTCATTCCTCTCCCTCCTACGCCTACACTGAACCGTCCCAAAGTAATTCATCTGTAGCAGGAAAAGGCTGCAAAGAGGGAAAGAACTGCCAAATCTGAAGCTACTTTAAGTGATCCCATGCACAACACTACTTCTGCTGTTGTTTCTATCGACATTGCTCACATGGGGCTGTTAGAGGTATTTCCTACAATACCGTACCGAATTTGGTTTTTTTTTGTTATATTAGAAAACTAGAAATAAAATTGTGGTATAAGAACGAGTACCAGTAGTAATGGATGTACCAGTAATTAGTAGTGGTACATGTACCAGTAACCACTAGTGGTACAAGTACCAGTATCACTAATGGGAACGTGTACCAGTAATTTCAAGTGGTAGAACACTTATTTTTGTCAATACCACTGCAACTTCTAAATACTTATACTTTGGAAATGTATATTTTGTTACAGGTAACTGTACTTCGAAAGGGGTTTCTGGATATGGCATCTGTTATCCCTGGCAAAATAGCAGAGTGCGATGGTCGCATTAATGAAATCCATTTTGCGGAGGCCCAGGAAGGGGGCAATGATGCAGATAATGATGATGTTGTAGAGGTTGAGGACATGATGTCAAGGGACAAGAACGAGGGTGAAGAAGGTCTACGAGCTAGTGCTATAGCAGTTGATAGTGGGGAAGGTGAGGATGGGGATGATGAGGAAGAAATTGAAGGCGAGGAGGAAAACCATTGTGCTGAAGATGAAGAACCCGATGATGACGAGGAGGAAGATGAAGGTGAGGATGGGAATGGGGATGGCGAAGAGGAAGTTGAGGACACTAAAGATGGAAGTGCAGACAGGGACAATGGTGCTATGGGTGAAGGTACTGATACTAGGGAAGAGGTGGCTGGCGATGATAGAGGACACGAACCATCTAACCATGATGATGAAGTCGATGCAACCGGTATAGTAACTGGTACCACTAATGATGTTTTTCTACGAGCTAATTCTTGGTGGTGTAGACACTGGTACTTGTATGAGAACCGGTACAAGTACTACTACTATGCACAATTACATGAAGAACTAACATTGCTTATTTTGTAGAACCTGGTACTCTTGGCGTTGGGAACACTGGAAAATACACCTGACCTACTGAAGTGAACGAGGCTATTTTATCGGGAGGTGAGGTTATGTTAGATTTTCTGCATACAAAATGGGTTGGGTTTTCTATTCTTTTTGTTGACGATTATCTGTATGTTCCTGTAATTTAGATAGTGGTAACTTAAGTGAAGCGAGGGTGAAGTGTACCACTGGTGGGGACAGTGTTCAACCTCTAGGAGGTAAACAATTTACGGCTGTACTTATTTGTTGTTACCAGATATGCCCTTTAGTGACTGCCAGTAGCTTCTGATTTGTACATGTGGAGAGGAACTGGTAGTGGTACCAGTGACGCGAACCTGGTACTAGTAAATTGCGCTCAAGGTACCAGTAGCGAAAACTATTTTTTCCCGGCTTACGACCGCCCTTTATATTTTTAGAAACTTATCAAATTAGGGAGCAAGACGAAAAAGAGACTGAAATGTATCCATTTGTGACAATAGCTGAGTCTTTGGCAGACATCAAACTAGACATTGAAGCGGGAACATTGGCCATAGGGAAGGACGATGGTGACAATGATTTCCAGGAGCCATTACACCGAACCAAAGTCTACCAACTCCGCGCCAAGAGACAACCTAGTCAGTCGATGTTGTCTCCCTACCGTGCATTTGAGGGCACTTCACTTTTCCCAAAGCTAACTATAGCGGCTGGTAGGCCACTAAGTGGTCAGTCCTCTACTGCAAGTGAGAGTGCAGACATTGTAGACCCAATATCAGAAGGACAGTTAAGGTTCGAGTATGCGTGCATGAAAGATGGCGATAGGTATGGATCATTTTCTTAGACGGCCACAAGTATACATTTTCTACATTGTTTTAATTGTTACTCACGTGTACATATTTTGATTCTCAATTTCTTTTTAGGGATTACAATGAAGTGCTAAGCACCGTTGCCGGCAGCAAGTATACATTGGGCAGAGTGGATGCGATGTCAGTAGTATTTTGCAATGCTATGACTAGCAATTTGTTGACTGTTATCCGATTATCTCAACATGAAGATGGGCTTAACTGGTACAATCACAAGATGGGTTTACAACACCGAGCATGCAGTAAGAATGATGTCATTTCCTCCCACTCTCATTTATGGTTTCTATTTTTAAAAGTGATACCAGTAATTTATAAGTGATAGTTTTAAAAGTGGTACCAGTAATTTTTAAAACTGGTACAACTTCGTCGTACATCAACAACGCTCCAAATATACACAACTCGCTTGTTGAAACCAACAAATAATCCTGCATTATTTCGAATGAGGAACAAAAGTTCCATTAGTTCACTACCAATGATAGGTACCAATACCATTACACAAGCAAGTGGTATGAAAATCATAAATACCAGTAATCAACTACCAATGACACGTACCTAAAGGTCTGGAGCCTTGGTTCGTCTTGTAGGTCGTGTCGAAAGTTATTGCATCACCGAACCACTCATAATCAAACTGCATTCTACCATCCGCAATAAATACAGTCACAAGTCACATTTGGTCCTCCTCTTGAAATAGTCGTGCAGAACGCGTGCATCACCTTTCGCAATGCGCCTGTTCCTTGCCTTTTTTGTACAATTTTTCAGATCCTTCTTTGTGAACGGGAGATTCTCCTTCCCCCCGGCCGCAGCAGCAAATGAATCATAAGAGTTTTGAACAGGGATCCCCGCACAATCGTTTATTTCGGCAAACTATGCATATTCTGCCGTTACCTCACGATTTGAGCGCATAAAACGTCTTGAGAAGACATTGTGCAGTTCATGATCATGCTCGTCTATCCATCTGTAAATCCTGTACTTACCGGATGACTGCTCATACCTGAACATAGCAATAGCTTGACAACCAAAACGAGTCTCCCCCCTTTCCCTTTCTTTAGGGAGCTCTGAGTCAACGACCTCTTGATGATTTTTCGGGTCCAACCTGCTGTTTTTTCTTTACCCTCGTTTACTACACTCACCTCCAAAATAGAATATGAATGGTTCTGGAAAGTATGACCTTTTCTTCTTCACCGCACCAACAACTCTTGACGAGAATCCTCATCCATGAGCAAAACACTTGTAAAAGCGATTAAATTCTTCTTGATTTTGGAATCGAAAGTGCCCCCAAGTTGACTCATCTACTAGGACGGCAGTTGATACTGCATCTGTAATTTAAACAAAATATCGGAAGTGACATTATAGATGTACACGTACCACTATAAATATACTGCCACTACATTACTACCACTAGATTACTACCACTGGATCACTACCACTAATTCAATATTGGTACCATTATGTGCATACCACTACATGACTACCACTACTAACGACCTACCATTAAGCGACTACCACTCCTAATAAACACTATAAGATTAACTGCATCGGTTAACCCTACCAAGAATGTTACCACCGGCGACATTCATCGTGCTGTCATCATTTTCTTGAAGTGGTGCGGTGACCTAAGGCTTGAAATCGTCGGTTTTATCAACGTTGACGTACTGTTCAACGAAGAGTGGTCGGAGCAGAACGGGAAGACGGAGAACGTCAATGTTGAAATAACGGACGATTTAAAGCCTGTGGTCGTCGCACCACTTCAAGAGAATGATGACAGCACAATGAATGTTGCCGGCGCTAACATTCTTGGTAGGGTTAACCAGTGCAGTTAATTTATTGGTACAACTAACGCCAGCACATAATGGTACCACTAGTGAGTTAGTGGTAGATCGTTGGTAGTGGTATTATAGTAGTGGTAGTCATATAGTGGTACTTCATTAGTAGTATTTATTAGGAGTGTTAGTCGCTTAATGGTAGGTCGTTAGTAGTGATAGTCATGTAGTGGTATGCACATAATGGTACCGCTATTGAATTAGTGGTTGTGGCCCAGTGGTAGTAATGTAGTGGCAGTATATTTACAGTGGTACGTGTACATCTATAATGTCACTTCTGATGTTTTGTTTAAATGACAGATGCGGTATCAACTGCCATCCCAGCATATGAGTTAACTTGGGGGCACTTTCGATTCCAAAATCAAGATGAATTTAGTCGCTTTTACAAGTGTTTTGCTCATGGAAGAGGATTTTTGTCAAGAGTTGTTGGTGCGGTGAAGAAGAAAAGGTCATACTTTCAAGAACCATTCATATTCTATTTTGGAGGTGAGTGTAGTAAACGAGGGTACAGAAAAAACAGCAGGCTGGACCCGAAAAATCATCAAGAGGTCATTGACTCAGAGCTCTCTAAAGAAAGGGAAAGGGGGAGACTCATTTTGGTTGTCAAGCTGTTGTTATGTGCAGGTATGAGCAGTCATCCGGTAAGTATAGGATTTACAGATGGATAGACGAGCATGATCATGAACTGCACAATGCCTTCTCAAGACTTTTTATGCGCTCAAATCGTGAGGTAACGGCAAAATATGCATACTTTGCCGAAATACACGATTGTGTGGGGATCTATGTTCAAAACTCTTATGATTCATTTGCTGCTGCGGCCGGGGGGGGGGGGGGGGGAAGGAGAATCTCCCTTTCACAATTTCACAAATAAGGATCTGAAAAATTGTACACAAAAGGCAAGGAACAGGCGCATGACGAAAGGTGATGCACGTGTTCTGCATGACTATTTCAGGAGGAGGACCAAATGTGACCCATAATTTTTCTACGAGATGCAAGTAGATGCGGATGATGAAATTGTGACTGTATTTTTTGCGGATGGTAGAATGCGGTTTGATTATGAGTGCTTCGGTGACGCAATAAGTTTCGACACGACCTACCAGACAAACCAAGGCTCTAGACCTTTAGGTATGTGTCATTGGTAGTTCATTACTGGTATTTATAGGGCTGGTAAACGGTATGGTAACCGGTTTACCGTTTACCGTTTTACCGGTTTCGGTATTACCGGAATTACCCAAGCGCCAGCCGAACGCCGATACCGGCAGGGCATCGGTATGCCGCTTACCGTTCCACTCGGTGTCGGTAAGTTGCACGGTATTACCGAGCCACCGTGAGTCCTGTCCCTGTCCGCTGTCCGCCTGTCCTCTGTCCGCCTGTCATGACTCATGAGCAGCATACGAAAGCAAAAGGCAAATTGTAATGACTGCTCATTTCAGGGACTTGCTATTATTATATTTAGGTAATGAGCAGGCAGCAGTCAAATTGTAATGCAAATGCAACTAAAGAAAACAATAAACATAATCCAGAGTTCCAGACTGCCCCCCACAGTCCCGATGGCCAATTCCCATAGCATCAGGTCAACAGTCAACTGACTCGCTCGACCTCTCGATGTAACCAATTCTCCAAATCCAATTCCAATCAAAAGAAAATCGAGCTACCAAATGTCCAAATCATAGGGCTACCTCTACAATGGACGGAGACCGGAGACGGCGACGGCGACGGTCTCAACTCTCACGTACAACGGACAGCGGCCGGCGATGAGAGGAACTTGCAGGAAACAGAGCCTGTCTTTGGGCTGCTGTGCTGTCTGCTGCTGAGTCCTGTTCCCGGTGATGAGAGGAACTTGAACGGAGGAGGAGGGGTCGACGCCAACGACGAATCGTCGACGATGAAGTGAACGGAGGAGAAGGGATCGTCGATCGTGGACTCTTTGGTGGTCTTGCAAGTTGCAGCAGTCGGGGGCGGGCGTCGGTGAGACAGGGGAATTAGGATTTACTGATTTAGGATGGCAGGGGCAGCTAGTTTTGATCGACTAGGGCTGGGCTTTTAGGGTGGGGTGGCGCCGTGGCGGGCTTGACAAATCCCTTTACCAGTCGGTGTCGGATTATCGATTTGCCGGCGGTAAACTGATTGCCCGGTGCCGGCATACCGCCTGCCACAAAATCACTGCCGCTCACCGTTTTTTCCGGTAACCGGTTTAACCGGTAACCACGGAAACCGGTACGGTAACCGGTTAAACCGGAAACCGCAAAACCGTTTGGCAGCCCTAGGTATTTATAATTTTCATACCACTTGCTTGTGTAATGGTATTGGTACCTATCATTGGTAGTGAACTAATGGTACTTTTGTTGCTCATTCCAATTAATGCAGGATTATTTGTTGGTTTCTACAATCATAGAGAGTTGTGTATATTTGGAGCGGGGTTGATGTACGACGAAGTTGTACCAGTCTTAAAAATTATTGGTACCACTTTTAAAAATAGAAACCATAAATGAGAGTAGGAGGAAATGGCATCATTCTTACTGCATGCTCGGTGTTGTAAACCCATCTTGTGATTGTATCAGTTAAGCCCATCTTCCTATTGAGATAATCGGATAACAGTCAACAAAATTGCTAGTCATAGCATTGCGAAATACTGCTGACATCGCATCCAGCCTGCTCAATGTATACTTGTTGCCGGCAACAGTGCTTAGCACTTCATTGTAATCCCTAAAAAGAAATTGAGAATCAAAATATGTACACGTGAGTAACAATTAAGCAAATGTAGAAATCATTTAAAATGTGTGCCCGTCTAAGAAAATGATCCATACCTATCGCCATCTTTCATGCACGCATACTCGAACCTTAACTGTCCTTCTGATATTGGGTCTACAATGTCTGCACTCTCACTTGCATCAGAGGACTGACCAGTTAGTGG
The DNA here is from genome assembly GCA_946122785.1 of Linum tenue. Lineage (NCBI taxonomy): Eukaryota > Viridiplantae > Streptophyta > Magnoliopsida > Malpighiales > Linaceae > Linum > Linum tenue. Next base: position 22,372,415 of record CAMGYJ010000008.1, read on the forward strand.
CCGACCAGCCGCTATAGTTAGCTTTGGGAAAAGTGAAGTGCCATCAAATGCACGGTAGGGAGACAACATCGACTGACTAGGTTGTCTTTTGGCGCAGAGTTGGTAGACTTTGGTTCGGTGTAATTGCTCCTGGAAATCATCGTCACCATCGTCCTTCCCTATGGCCAATGTTCCCGCCTCAATGTCTAGTTTTATGCCTGACAAAGACTCAGCTATTGTCACAGATGTGTTCATTACAGTCTTTTTCCGTCTTGCTCCCTAATTTGATAAGTTTATACAAAAAAATAAAGGGCGGTCGTAAGCCGGGAAAAAATAGTTTTCGCTACTGGTACCTTGAGGGCAATTTACTGGTACCAGGTTCGCGTCACTGGTACCACTACCAGTTCCTCTCCACATGTATAAATCAGAAGCTACTAGTAGTCACTAAAGTGCTTATCTGGTAACAAAAAATAAGTAAAGCCGTATATTGTTTACCTCCTAGAGGATGAACACCGTCCCCACCAGTGGTACCCTTCACCCTCGCTTCACTTAAGTTACCGCTATATAAATTACAGGAACATACAGATAATCGTCAACAAAAAGAATAGAAAACCCAACCCATTTTGTATGCAGAAAATCTAACATAACCTCACCTCCCGATAAAATATTCTCGATCACTTCAGTAGGTCAGGTGTATTTTCCAGTGTTCCCAACTCCAAGAGTACCAGGGTCTACAAAATAAGCAATTTTAGTTCTTCATGTAATTGTGCGTAGTAGTAGTAGTACTTGTACCGGTTTCCATATGAGTACCAGTGTCTACACCACCAAGAATTAGCTCGTAGAAAAACATCATTAGTAGTACCAGTTACTATACCGGTTGCATCGACTTCATCATCATGGCTAGATGGTCAGTGTCCTCTATCATCGTCAGCCACCTCTTCCCCAGTATCAGTACCTTCACTCATAGCACCATTTTCCCCGTATGCACTTCCATCTTCAGTGTCCTCAACTTCATCTTCGCCATCCCCATGCCCATCCTCACCTTCATCTTCCTCCTCATCATCATCGGGTTCTTCATCTTCAGCACCATCGTTTTCCTCCTCACCTTCAATTTCCTCCTCGTCATCCCCATCCTCACCTTCCCCACTATCAACTACTATAGCACTAGCTCGTAGACCTTCTTCACCATCGTTCTTGTCCCTTGACATCATGTCCTTAACCTCTACAACATCATCATTATCTGCATCATTGCCCCCTTCCTGGGACTCCGCAAATGGATTTCATTAATGCGACCATCGCACTCCGCTATTCTGCCAGCTATAACATATGCCATATCCAGAAACCCCTTTCTAAGTGCAGTTACTTGTAACAAAATATACATTTCCAGAGTATAAGTATTTAGAAGTTGCAGTGGTATTGACAAAAATAAGTGTTCTACCACTGGAAATTATTGGTACACGTTCCCATTAGTGATACTGGTACTTGTACCACTAGTGGTTACTGGTACATGTACCACTTCTAATTACTGGTACATCCATTACTATTGGTACTCGTTCTTATACCACAATTATTTTCTAGTTTTCTAATATAACAAAAAAAAAACAAATTCAGTAGGGTGTTGTAGGAAATACCTCTAACAGCCCCATGCGAGTAATTTTGATAGAAACAACAGCAGAAGCAGTGTTGTGCATCTTATACTTCTGCAACAATGCTTTGCTTCGTATCATACTGGTAGAGGTGTTCCATAATTTGCATGATGGGGGTATCGGTGGGGAGTTCTAAGCTGTCTACAGTCAAATCAAGGAACCACACCAACAGCAGGTGCAGATCGCCATTAGTGTAGCTCCTGGTGTTATTAAGAATGAAGGCCGACCTCATGCAATCCCAAAAATAGTAGCACCAGTCGTACTCAGAAACTGTGAGAAGTCATCATCCTTCAAAAACTCCAACACCAACGAATGACCAACGTTCGCTATGCTCGAAGTGAATAAGTAACCAATGGCCGTGGGTACAAAAAGCCGGATCCACAACTTCTCATCCTCCACCGTACCAAGTTTATCCTTCAACTTCCAAATCTTTTTCGAATTTGCTGGTTCATCATCCATGTCGTGTAGGGAATCTCGCAGCCCCTTCACTTGCTCTGGATCAATCTCAGGAACCATCTTCGGACCACGTGGAAGCCCATATACCCTCTGTACATCATCCACAGTGAAATTCAGCTGCCCCCATCCTCCATTGCTATGGACATTGAATCCACGTCAAAAACTCTAGGCATCCTACCCAACAAGGTGATATCAAATCGCTTCATCTTCAAATTGAGCAGACATCCAAGACCCAGCTTCTTCATAATAGCTTCCCGCGCGCGTAATATTACCGTCCACTATCTCAATGACTGAATTCGGGATGCACTTCTTCCCGAACCCGCTTGCACTTGTTCTACCATTCGGTTTCTTCTTCTTCTTCGTCTTCTCGCAGTTACACTTCGTTTCCCCATCCCGTTGTCGTTTCTTACTTGGACCCGAACTAGATTTAGATGACTCCCTTCACGGATCACAACTTGCCGAGAGTTGTACATACCAAGATGTTTTCCTCTATGGTCTCCTTCTATCGGTAGGTCTATTGCCGTCGACACGACGCATGGAGTCTTTGTTCTCGCCATTCCTGGTACCAAAATAACCAACCTACAATTGTTAGACATATTGGTACTTTTACATGTACAACTAGAATTATTGGTACCAGAATCACATGTTGTACTAGTACATGTACGACTACTGTGATTAGCACCACTACCACAGTGATACCAATTTAAAGTACCACTGCATTATACATGCAACAAAAAAGGAAAACAAGAAATACTGCATGATCCGAACCCAACGTGCAAGTCGGATAACGAAAACTTGTACGATAATAAAACTTCGCCTGTCACTTGATCCTGTTCTGTTTTCAACCGCCGTAGTAAGGGCCGACGGCGGTAGAATGTCCGGAGTTGCACTGAAATAACAATAACAAAACACAAAGGTTGTAAAATGGAGAGTGGGGTAAAATAAGGACTTAGAACTTCCCCACTTGCACTTGGAGGAGTGTTATAGCCACTAATGAATAGTAACTCAAACCTAGGCTTTTATATATTAATTTAAGAAGAGAAACTTTAGAGGTCTTTGGCTTGGTTTCAACTTTTGAAACATAAAACTTCTAAAATTCTGGCCAAACATAGTATACTCTTTTGGCATAGACGAAAACCTAGCGAACAATAACAAAATACAAAGGTTGTAAAATGGAGAGTGGAGTAAAAGAAGGACTTGGAACTTCCCAACTTGCACTTGGAGGAGTGTGATAGCCACTAATGAATAGTAACTCAAACCTAGGCTTTTATATATTAATTAATATATTAATTAAGTTACGAAAAACCTTCAGTTTTTAAAAAAGCGAAACTCTAGAGGTGTTTGTCTTGGTTTCAACTTTTGAAACATAAAACTTCTAAAATACGGGTCAAACATAGTCTACTCTTTTGGCCATAGACGAAAACATAACGAACAATAACAAAACACAAAGGTTATAAAATTGAGTTCCCTCTTAGTATGTGCAGAAAACTCCTTAAAAGGAAAAGGGGAATAAGAACTTTGGCTATGAATGTTGACTTCTGCTCGCATTTGTACTTACGTAACTTAGCCACTGAGAAGGGTTAGTTGGCTGAGGTATAAATTCATTCTAATTCAGGCCATGCTCGAGTTTCTTCCCCCCGAGTAGTCAATTGATCTCTGGTTCACTTGAAACTTGAGTCTATGTTTCACTTTACTTACTAGGACCTGAAATGTGACAAAGGAACACAACCTAGTGTAAATTAGGCCAAAGTATGATAAAAACCAAGCTAAACAATCAAGAAATTAGGGGTAAAACATGTGTAATTATGTAGTCATCAAATTTCCAAACACTTAACTGTTTGCTTGTCGCCAAGCAAACCAAGTCATACACAAGGTAAGCTCAAAACGTTTTAACCATGCAATCTTCAGGGACGTATTATAGAGTCACAAAACATGTGAATCATATTGGGTACCAGACATCAACACATCAACAACTTCGACTACTACCATATATAACATTTAAGTGGAACAAAATCGGGTAAAGAAAGAGTCTCCCCTCTGTTCACCGACCAAGATAGACTCGACGAAACTCTCATTGTTAACCTTGCTGAAAATTTGGGTGTCATTATTTGTAGTTGGTGTAAAATCCCTCATTTACTAGTCTTTTTGCAGGATTTTAGAATTTAATAGCTTTGATATAAGTACAACAGATACTCTGGTGTTAGAATTAGGGAAGCAGGGTCACTGCTTTCATTGGTTGTTGAATCTATTTTTTTCTTTTTCAAATGGGTTAAAGGTATAATATGCCCCTCTGCTATGACGTTTTATCAAACATGCCCCTCTACTATTTTTTACATCAAATATGCCCCTTTACTTTGTAAAAATGATCCTTTAGTTAAAATTTTCATCCAAAAATCGTTAACCAAGGCCGAACTTTAGTTTGGGCGACACAAATGACTAAAATGTCCCTAATAAATTCACTTTAGAATTTTTTGGTTCTTTTGTATAATCAAATAATTTCACTTTGAAAAGACCCAAGGAAAAAACAGGGGACAAAACTGATATTTTCTCTCTCATTTGCCGATGTCGGGTCGTCAAAATCTCGGTTCAACCATGATTAACGATTTTTTCAATGGAAATTTTAACAGAAAGGTATGTTTGATAATTTTTTTCAAAGTACAGGGACATATTTGAGGTAAAAAAATAGTAGAGGGGCATGTTTGATAAAACGTTATAGTAGAGGGGCATATTATACCTATAACTCTTTTCAAATCAACACATGAAAGTGGTGTGCTTGATTGTTAGCTTGCCTTGCTTGTTTTCTTAGGCCAATGTGTTCTTAAATTAGTGTTGATAATTCTTTTCTATTATGAACAGGGTGCCCTAGTGCTCAAACTCCGTCTTTGGGTTCTCCAGCTTTGTGATCAAATGTCGTGAATTGCTTATATGAAGGATTTTGGGATTTTGTGATATCATGAACGTGTTATTTTTCCTTCGATTATGTTTGAATGTTTATGGTGATAATTACTTATCCATGTAAAACACCATCTTGGATGAGAATCATATCATGTTATGATTAAGGTATATGTTCTTGAATTCTAGTATTGGTTATGCATTTGTATATAATCACTAGGGTATTTGCAACCAACCTATAGCCACCAATCCTATTGCTTCAGTTTAGTAACGACCTTTAGCGACTTGGTTTCGACACAAAATATTGTCATGCTTTAGTCACAAACTATGCAAGGGTTTTGATCCTTGCAAGCAACATCTCATAGCTGATATACATATAATACCCTATAGCAAGGGTTTTGAACCTTGCTAATTTAAGCAACAAATTTATGAAGGGTTATAATCCATGTTACTAACACTTATTTACAAAATTTTACATAGGTTTGTAGCAAGGGTGTAGGAACAAATTTTTCAAGGGTTCTAACCGATGGTACTAGAATCACTTACTTAGATTTTTAAAAGACTTAAACTCTTGCTATAACCGTTGGAGGGGACATGCACCAAGGGTTGGCTAAAACCCTTGCTATACGCAGCAAGGGCAGTTTTGACAAGGGTCCGTCCAAGGGTTGCATGAACCCTTGTTGCATTCTGTAGCGAGGGTTAAAACCCTTACTACAGGTGAAAATAACTCTTGTCATAGGTCCTTTTTTTTTGTAGTGCAAGAAAAATAAAATCCCGCAGCAAATCGAGATAGTAATACTAGGAAAACGTGGCAACATAATATCGATGATGATATGTAATGGTATTGGTACCTATCATTACTGGTATTTATAATTTTCATACCACTTGCTTGTGTAATGGTATTGGTACCTATCATTGGTAGTGAACTAATGGTACTTTTGTTGCTCATTCCAATTAATGCAGGATTATTTGTTGGTTTCAACAATCATAGAGAGTTGTGTATATTTGGAGCGGGGTTGATGTACGACGAAGTTGTACCAGTTTTGAATATTACTGGTACCACTTTTAAAAAAAGAAACCATAAATGAGAGTAGGAGGAAATGGCATCATTCTTACTGCATGCTCGGTGTTGTAAACCCATCTTGTGATTGTACCAGTTATGCCCATCTTCCTGTTGAGATAATCGGATAACAGTCAACAAAATTGCTAGTCATAGCATTGCGAAATACTGCTGACATCGCATCCAGCCTGCTCAATGTATACTTGTTGCCGGCAACGGTGCTTAGCACTTCATTGTAATCCCTAAAAATAAATTGAGAATCAAAATATGTACACGTGAGTAACAATTAAGCAAATGTAGAAATCATTTAAAATGTGTGCCCGGTTAACAAAATGATCCATACATATCGCCATCTTTCATGCACGCATACTCGAACCTTAATTGTCCTTCTGATATTGGGTCTACAATGTCTGCACTCTCACTTGCAGCAGAGGTCTGACCAGTTAGTGGCCCACCAGCCGCTATAGTCAGCTTTGGGAAAAGTGAAGTGCCATCAAATGCACGGTAGGGAGACAACATCGACTGACTAAGTTGTCTTTTCGCGCGGAGTTGGTAGACTTTGGTTCGGTGTAATTGATCCTGGAAATCATCGTCACCATCGTCTTTCCCTATGGCCAGTGTTCCCGCCTCAATGTCTAGTTTTATGCCTGACAAAGACTCAGCTATTGTCACAGATGGGTTCATTACAGTCTTTTTTCCGTCTTGCTCCCTAATTTGATAAGATTCTACAAAAAAATAAAGGGCGGTCGTAAGCCGGGAAAAAATAGTTTTCGCTACTGGTACCTTGAGCAGAATTTACTGATACCAGGTTCGCGTCACTGGTACCACTACCAGTTCCTCTCCACATGTACAAATCAGAAGCTACTAGTAGTCACTAAAGTGCTTATATGGTAACAAAAAATAAGTACAGCCGTAAATTGTTTACCTCCTAGAGGATGAACACCGTCCCCACCAGTGGTACACTTCACCCTCGCTTCACTTAAGTTACCGCTATATAAATTACAGGAACATACAGATAATCGTCAACAAAAAGAATAGAAAACCAAACCCATTTTGTATGCAGAAAATCTAACATAACCTCACCTCCCGATAAAATATTCTCGATCACTTCAGTAGGTCAGGTGTATTTTCCAGTGTTCCCAACTCCAAGAGTACCAGGGTCTACAAAATAAGCAATTTTAGTTCTTCATGTACTTGTGCGTAGTAGTAGTAGTAGTACTTTTACCAGTTTCCATACGAGTACCAGTGTCTACACCACCAAGAATTAGCTCGTAGAAAAACATCATTACTGGTACCAGTTACTATACCGGTTGCTAGAATCCATATTTCGATCACTAGAAAGTTCGCGATTTAAAATCCAGGTAAAGCTAATGTAGTTGCTGATGCTCTAAGCAGAAAAGGAAAGAAGAATATAACCGATCTGGTTGATTTGAGGGCAATGAATGTTGATTTGGAAGTGGATGGTGTAACAGGGTTACTAGCTCGGTTGAACATTCGACCTTTGTTGCACGACAAAATTCGTGAGAAGCAGAAGGAGGACCCAGAGTTGGCAAAAATTATCCAAGACATTGAGGAAGGAAAAGAAAGCCCATTTGAAATGGTAGATGGCATGTTGAAGATTAATGGAAGGGCATGCGTTCCTAATGTTGATAATTTGAGGAAAGAGATCCTAGATGAAGCTCATTCTTCTGCTTATGCTATGCACCCAGGAGCAACTAAAATGTATCACACGATCAAACCATATTTTTGGTGGCGTGGGATGAAAAAGGAAGCGGCTGAACATGTTTTCACATGTCTGGTATGTCAGAAAGTTAAGGCAGAACATCAAGCTCCTGTAGGGAAACTGCAACCACTTCCAATTCCAGAATGGAAGTGGGAAAGAATCACAATGGATTTTGTATATGGTCTCCCATCATCAAGGGGAAAAGATGCAGTATGGGTTATTGTGGACCGACTGACCAAATCGGCTCACTTTTTACCCATTAGATGGAAACCATCACTGGAGACTTTGTCTCAACTATATATTAAGGAGATCGTCAGATTGCATGGTGTGCCAATTTCTATTGTCTCTGATCGAGACCCGAGCTTCACATCTCGGTTTTGGCAAAGTTTACATGATGCCTTGGGAACTAAACTGCATTTTACCTCAGCTTATCATCCTCAAACAGATGGGCAGAGTGAACGAACCATCCTAACTTTGGAGGAATTACTTCGATCATGTGTAATGCAATGGGAGGAATCATGGATTGACCATTTGCCCCTCATTGAGTTTGCTTACAACAACCAGTACCATAGTAGCTTGGGTGTTCCACCCTATGAAGCACTTTATGGGAGGAAATGTAGGACACCATTATGTTGGGATGTAGAAGGAGCAAGACAAATCTCAGGGCCAGAGATAGTTCAGATCACAGTTGATAAAGTCAAGGAAATCAGGGAGCGTCTGAGGGTGGCTCAAGATCGGCAGAAAGTTTATGTCGACACGAATAGGCGTGAAGTTAATTTCGAAGTGGGTGAGAAAGTATTTCTCAAAGTATCACCATGGAAAGGGGTGATGAGATTTGGTAAGAAAGGGAAACTTGCACCTCGATATATTGGACCATATGAAATCACAGAGAAGATTGGACCAGTGGCTTATAAGTTAGCATTGCCTCCAGAACTATCTCAAATCCACAATGTATTTCATGTTAGTATGCTGAAGAGGTACAAAGTGGATCCTTCCCATGTTATACAACCAGAGGAGATCGAGTTAGGCCCAGATTTGACTTTTGAGGAGGTTCCAGTTCAGATTGTTGATTACCAGATTAAGACTCTTCGCAGGAAAGAAATCCCAATGTTGAAAGTGGTGTGGAGAAATCAAGATAGTGAGAGTGCTACATGGGAAACTGAAGCAAGTATGCGAGAGAAGTACCCTGAGTTGGTAGCGACTTACTTTGCAGGTTAACAATCTTGCTTAGTAAGTTATGTTTTGAATTTGCTGATGTGTTTTGTTGTGATAGCCCAGTATAGGTTTTTGAAACCTAAACATGGGAACTTGAGGTGTTATGTGTTACTTTCTATGTTATGAATCGCCTAACCTAAGAGTGAGGTAATGATTTTATGTATGATAGACCATGTTAAGGGTAAGTAAGACGAGTTAGAGTACAACTCAAGGTTAGATTTCGGGGACGAAATCTTTTTAAGGAGGGGAGAATTGTAACATCTCATTTCGGCTAAATCCATATTTCGATCGCTAGAAAGTTCGCGATTTAAAATCGAGCGTTTTGATAGTATTTTGATGAAAATCGGATTATCGATCGATCGGATAGTAATCCCGTAAGTAATGCCTAATTCATCTATACATCGTGATTTATCGATTTAGAGCTTTAAAACGAGTTTTTGGTTCAGGAATTTCTTGAATTCCCGATAAGCCAAATTAGGGTTTTGGAGTATCCGGAAGCTGGATTGAGCCCAAATTTCATATACGAGCTTCCTGCAGCGAGGTAATCAATCCTCTAGTTCTAATCCCTGAATTTCGGCAATTATTTAGGTCGGGGTCCTAATCGCTGAATTTAGCTCCGGCCAGGGTTTGATGTGTTTTTATCGAGAATTTGACCCGGAGCCTAGAACTAATATTGACGGGGATACTGCAGGGGATATTAGGGCGGTCTCGGATTTTAATTTGAGGTTCGTTCGTGAAATTGACGTTTTAGTACGGGAGGCTAGAACTGGTGTTTGAACGACCAGAACTGGTGAGGGATTAGCACGGCATACCGGGTTTGTCGTATCACGATATTATATTGATGCTTAGAATTGACCTAGGCGAACTAGAATGGCATGATTAGGGGTGTATGAACTTTTGTGCTATATGTTGAACCCTGGATTGTTGTATGATATTATTGACTTGCCCTAATCGATATGAACCTTGTTTATGCTGATGATTATGTATATGTTGCAAATTGTGGGGTTGACTGTTAATATGATTTACGATGGTTCGAGAAGGTGATTAGATATGATTTTTCATGATTGTTGTATTTGGATGCACAAGTGGGAAAATATATATCCCCTGGTGATATTATGATGTTTAAGGAGGATGACTTGCACGAGAGTTTATCCCGAGGAAGTGCAATTATACGACTCCTGATTTACCTATGTTGAGCCAATTATGGCCAGGTCAAGTACATGTGCAAGTAATGAATTATGATTAAGCAAGATGAGATATGAATCATGTATAAGGATACCAAATATAAGTGTTGTGGTCTCACGGTCAACTACATAGTAATTAGGGCTCCCTATGCTATTACTCTATTATGATATGTATGATAGTCACACCTCTCATGTGGTGGTGACTGAAGATTTCTTACGAGATATGACCACACCCAGAGCGGTGTCGGGGTATGACTACACCCATAGTGGTGTGGGGTATGTATGACCACATCCGACGGGATGTTGGGGTATGTATGACTACATCCGACGGGATGTGGGGTATGTTTCCCGGGAGAGTTATTAGCATGGGAGTAGCCAGGCGCCTATAAGTAAAACATGATAAGATGCATATGCATAAGTCAATGTGGTTGAGTCTTTTGCCTATTGGGATGTCGGATGCCTGAGGTCTGATCCTAGTGCTTGGGCTTATTTGCTAGATGTATGGTAGAGGTATGCTCTGTTATGAACTCACGATGCTATGATTATCTCACTCAGCTATGAGCTTACCCTCTTTATCCTTTTTCTCTGCTTATGCCATGTGTAAGCAGATCATCATCAGCAGCAGTAGATAGGTGTATAGGTGGGAGCTGAGCAAGAGTTGAAGGCAAGATGAGGTATGGTCTTCAACTATTCTGTGCTTGGACTACTATTCGGGATTTTGGCTAGTGATCCACACCTTTTTGTAAAAATGTTTTGAGAACGTTTTTCATGTGCATACTAGCTTCTGATGTAGTGTGAGATATCCACAGGTGTGGAAAGTTGATGATATGTGTATATGTTGTGTAACTTTGTAAGTTGTGACGATTATGGTATGTATAAGTATGGTATGCAGTTGTGGAGTATGAAAAGTGTGATCATGGCTAAGAAAAGCCAATGCATATGGTTGTGAGTATATATGTTTGTGATGAATTATTTTGCAGGATAAGTTGCAAGAACTGTTAGCCCATTACGCGAGAAATTTATGTCGAAATTTTATTTGGATAAATTTTGATAATTAATGTAACACCCGAGGTTAATTCCGCTGCAATTGTATGAACAATATGATTAGGTATTACGTACAGGGTAGGGTGTTACAGTATTGACAAAAATAAGTGTTCTACCACTGGAAATTACTGGTACACGTTCCCATTAGTGATACTGGAACTTGTACCACTAGTGGTTACTGGTACATGTACCACTACTAATTACTGGTACATCCATTACTACTGGTACTCGTTCTTATACCACAATTATTTTCTAGTTTTCTAATATAACAAAAAAAAAAAATCGGTAGGGTGTTGTAGGAAATACCTCTAACAGCCCCATGCGAGCACTTTTGATAGAAACAACAGCAGAAGCAGTGTTGTGCATCTTATACTTCTGCAACAATGCTTTGCTTTGTATGATACAGGTAGAGGTGTTCCATAATTTGCACGAGGGGGTATCGGTGGGGAGCTCTAAGCTGTCTACAGTCCTATCAAGGAACCACACCAACAGCAGGTGTAGATCGCCATTAGTGTAGCTCCTGGTCTTATTAAGAATGAAGGCCGACCTCATGCAATCCCAAAAATAGTAGCACCAGTCGTACTCAGCAAACTGTGAGAAGTCATCATCCTTCAAAAACTCCAACACCAATGAATGACCAACGTTCGCTGTGCTCGAAGTGAATAAGTAACCAATGGCCGTGGGTACAAAATGCCGGATCCACAACTTGTCATCCTCCACCGTACCAAGTTTATCCTTCAACTTCCAAATCTTTTTCGAATTTGCTGGTTCATCATCCATGTCGTGTAGGGAATCTCGCAGCCCCTTCACTTGCTATGGATCAATCTCAGGAACCATCTTCGGACCACGTGGAAGCCTATATACCCTCTGTACATCATCCACAGTGAAATTCAGCTGCCCCCCATCCTCCATTGCTATGGACTTTGAATCCACGTCAAAAACTCTAGTCATCCTACCCAGCAAGGTGATATCAAATCGCTTCATCTTCAAATTGAGTAGACATCCAAGAACCAGCTTCTTTAGAATAGCCTCCCGCGCGCGTAATATTACAGTCCAGTTTCTCAATGACTGAATTCGGGCTGCACATCTTCCCGAACCCGCTTGCACTTGTTCCACCATTCTGTTTCTTCTTCGTCTTCTCGCAGGTACTCTTCGTTTCCCCTCTCGTTGTCGTTTCTTACTTGGACCCGAACCAGATTTAGATGACTCCCTTCACGGATCACAACCTGCCGAGAGTCGTACGTAACAGGATGTTTTCCTCTATGGTCTCCTTCTACCGGTAGTTCTTTTGCCGTCGACACGACGCATGGAGTCTTTGTTCTCGCCATTCCTGGTACCAAAATAACCAACCTACAATTGTTACACATATTGATTAAACATTACAATACCAACTAGATGAATCATTCAAACAAGGTACCAGATATAGTGGTACTTTTACATGTACAACTAGAATTATTGGTACCAGAATCACACGTTGTACTGGTACATGTACGACTACTGTGATTGGTACCACTACCACAGTGATACCAATTTAAAGTATCACTGCATGATCCGAACCCAACGTGCCAGTCGGATAACGAAAACTTGTACGATAATAAAACTTCGCCTGTCACTTGATCCTGTTCTGTTTTCAACCGCCGTAGTAAGGGCCGATGACGGTAGAATGTCCGGAGTTGCACTGAAATAACAATAACAAAACACACAGGTTGTAAAATTGAGAATGGGGTAAAATAAGGACTTGGAACTTCCCCACTTGCACTTGGAGGAGTGTTATAGCCACTAATGAATAGTAACTCAAACCTAGGCTTTTATATATTAAATTAATTTAAGAAGCGAAACTTTAGAGGTGTTTGGTTTGGTTTGGTTTCAACTTTTGAAACATAAAACTTCTAAAATTCTGGCCAAACATAGTCTACTCTTTTGGCCATAGACGAAAACCTAGCGAACAATAACAAAACACAAAAGTTGTAAAATAGAGAGTGGAGTAAAAGAAGGACTTGGAACTTCCCAACTTGCACTTGGAGGAGTGTGATAGCCGCTAATGAATTGTAACTCAAACCTAGGGTTTTATATATTAATTAATATATTAATTAAGTTATGAAAAACCTTCAGTTTTTAAAAAAGCGAAACTCTAGAGGTGTTTGGCTTGGTTTCAACTTTTGAAACATAAAACTTCTAAAATCCGGGTCAAACATAGTCTACTCTTTTGGCCATAGAAGAAAACATAGCGAACAATAACAAAACACAAAGTTTGTAAAATTGAGTTCCCTCTTAGTATGTGCAGAAAACTCCTTAAAAGGAAAAGGGGAATAAGAACTTTGGCTATGAATGTTGACTTCTGCTCGCATTTGTACTTACGTAACTTAGCCACTGAGAAGGGTTAGTTGGCTGAGGTATAAATTCATTCTAATTCAGGCATGCTCGAGTTTCTTCCCCCGAGTAGTCAATTGATCTCTGGTTCACTTGAAACTTGAGTCTATGTTTCACTTTACGTACTAGGACCTGAAATGTGACAAATGAACACAACCTAGTGTAAATTAGGCCAAAGTATGATAAACACCAAGCTAAACAATCAAGAAATTAGGGGTAAAACATGTATAATTATGTAGTCATCAAATTTCCAAACACTTAACTGTTTGCTTGTCGTCAAGCAAACCAAGTCATACACAAGGTAAGCTCAAAACCTTTTAACCATGCAATCTTCAGGGACGTATTATAGAGTCACAAAACATGTGAATCATATTGGGTACCAGACATCAACACATCAACAACTTCGACTACTACCATATATAACATTTAAGTGGAACAAAATCGGGTAAAGAAAGAGTCTCCCCTCTGTTCACCGACCAAGATAGACTCGACTAAACTCTCATTGTTAACCTTGCTGAAAATTTGGGTGTCATTATTTGTAGTTGGAAGGAAAATCACTCATTTACTGGTCTTTTTGCTGGCTTGTAGAATTTAATAGCTTTGATGTAAGTACAATAGATACTCTGGTGTTAGAATTAGGGAAGCAGGGCCACTGCTTTCATTGGTTGTTGAATCTATTTTATTCTTTTTCAAATGGGTTAAAGGTATAATATGCCCCTCTACTATGACGTTTTGTCAAACATGCCCCTCTACTATTTTTTACATCAAATATGCCCCTTTACTTTGTAAAAATTATCCTTTAGTTAAAATTTTCATCCAAAAATCGTTAACCAAGGCCGAACTTTAGTTTGGGCGACACAAATGACTTAAATATCCCTAATAAATTCACTTTAGAATTTTTTGGTTCTTTTGTATAATCAAATAATTTCACTTTGAAAAGACCCAAGGAAAAAACAGGGGACAAAACTTATATTTTCTCTCTCATTTGCCGATGTCGGGTCGTCAAAATCTCGATTCAACCATGATTAACGATTTTTTCAATGGAAATTTTAACAGAAAGGTATGTTTGATAATTTTTGTCAAAGTACAGGGACATATTTGAGGTAAAAAATAGTAGAGGGGCATGTTTGATAAAACGTTATAGTAGAGGGGCATATTATACCTATAACTCTTTTCAAATCAACACATGAAAGTGGTGTGCTTGATTGTTAGCTTGCTTTGCTTGTTTTCTTAGGCCAATGTGTTCTTAAATTAGTGTTGATAATTCTTTTCTATTATGAACAGGGTGCCCTAGTGCTCAAACTCCGTCTTTGGGTTCTCCAGCTTCGTGATCAAATGTCGTGAATTGCTTATATGAAGGATTTTGGGATTTTGTGATATCATGAACGTGTTATTTTTCCTTCGATTATGTTTGAATGTTTATGGTGATTATTACTTATCCATGTAAAACACCATCTTGGATGAGAATCATATCATGTTATGATTAAGGTATATGTTCTTGAATTCTAGTATTGGTTATGCATTTGTATATAATCACCAGGGTATTTGCAACCAACCTATAGCCACCAATCTTATTGCTTCAGTTTAGTAACGACCTTTAGCGACTTGGTTTCGACACAAAATATTGTCATGCTTTAGTCACAAACTATGCAAGGGTTTTGATCCTTGCAAGCAACATCTCATAGCTGATATACATATAATACCCTATAGCAAGGGTTTTGAACCTTGCTAATTTAAGCAACAAATTTATGAAGGGTTATAATCCATGTTACTAACACTTATTTACAAAATTTTACATAGGTTTGTAGCAAGGGTTCAAACCCTTGCTACGTGTAGGAACAAAATTTTCAAGGATTCTAACCGATGGTACTAGAATCACTTGCTTAGATTTTTAAAAGACTTAAACTCTTGCTATAACCGTTGGAGGGGACATGCACCAAGGGTTGGCTTAAACCCTTGCTATACGCAGCAAGGGCAGTTTTGACAAGGGCCCGTCCAAGGGTTGCATGAACCCTTGTTGCATTCTGTAGCGAGGGTTAAAACTCTTACTACAGGTGAAAATAACTCTTGCCATAGGTCTTTTTTTTTGTAGTGCAAGAAAAATAAAATCCCGCAGCAAATCGAGATAGTAGTACTAGGAAAACGTGGCAACATAATATCGATGATGATATGTACCATCATCTTAATGCTGGTGTGGTAAGAATCTAGTTATTCTGCTAACTGCATAAGTTGTTAGTATATACTAACTAATATCCAAAATGTATGAACTAATATCCAAAAACTGCATTTTATGTGGTTCACGGTTTGCAGTTGGTTCAAACCAAAAACTGCGATTTCTGATTAAAATCGCACCGCAATCAATTGAGGCTTCGCTTGTCCTGGAGGTTTAAAACTGCACTTCTCTATATAATTCATGCTATGTTTTTTCGTTTTTTGTGTTTATATAGTTCAAATGGTTGCAATTATGGGGAGTATGAAAGCCAAGCACGTAGTCATTATTCAGCGTGAGTACTCACCATAGACAAACAATAAACATTACTCATTAGCAGCTAGCTCTGAAAGCGGCTCCATCTCCGATCTGGTTCTCAAGCCAAGGTCCACATCAGCTCTTTCTTTACCCTTGTTCTTTCTTCGTAAGAGGAATCAGGTGGTAACAAATCCTCATCTATAAAAAGAAAGATGCCTTTCGTTACGAAACAATTAGGTAACAACTCGCGACACCAACTATATGCACAAATCATTAAAAAAAAGTCAATAATTGACCAGATCGACTATTTACCTTTGCCAGTTGAGTTACTACACCTCCTGAAGATGTGAATTTCATACTTACCAAACGTCCAAGACGCACAAGACACCACTGTTTGGTAAGTCTCGACATAACTCTTCCTCGCACTGCTCTCATCCGACTCATTGAAGCCCTCGAAAGTTACATAGAATATATAATAGCGACAAACACGCTGGATGCATACGTTCAAGATGCTGAGTAGGATCAAGTCCTGACCCTGCAAAACATTATTCAATTTAATTAATTAACACGCATGTATGCTAGCTAGCGTGTACGTGCCCACGAAGTACCACCACTTCATTACCTTCTGTTGATTGTATGTGTCGATCACGAATTTTACACACGTCTTAAGCCTCTTGTCATAGTCCCGAACACACATGGAATAATGTTCTCGTGGGTAAAGTCGGCCCCAATCTGACGATGGAGGGCAATCAACATCGAAACACTGCGACGTTCACAAAGAGTCAGAATTCAGAAAACCCTAACATGGTGAAAATTGGAGTTGATTAGTTATATATGATCAGTTTTTTGATGATGAGTTGAGATACTTACACCGGTCACGTCACGCTTCCTCCTGTAATGGATGACCCTTAGCATCAGTTCTTCGTCGCCCTGGAAATCGTCATCCTGGCATATATAATCGAGGTCATCGGGCTTGGGTTCCAGCTTCAGTTTATCGAGTTCCCGGCAGCGTTTGCACTCGCCATCCCCGTACCGGAGCTTCGGCCATTCGGGTTTCTTCTGATTAGCCATGGATCGATGAACGGCGGACGACGGCGGCGGCAGATGAAAGACTGGGAACGAGAGGAAAATGCTGCGAGTGGAAAGGGTGGCAGGGACAGGGAGGAAATTAGGAAAATCGATCGGTAAAGGAATCCCGCGGGGCCAACTTAATGGAAGCTAAAACTTGGACCGGCCCAAGTAAATTAGCAATCCACGCAACTTATAAATCATCCAATTGGATCAAATTGTCTCATTTAGCTATAAAGAAAACAATTTAGCCAATTGGGTTTGGGAAAATTATATTTGGTTATCCGATCGTAAAGACTACAATTTTTAGTAGGAGAGAATAAAAAACAAATCGCTATGATCGGATAACCGGGCACAAAGTTACGTTCGTTTAAAGTTTCTACGCAGTTCAGGCCTTCACCGCGGCCGGGAAACGCGGTGAAGCATTCACCGCATTTCTCTGCAGCGGTGATGCAATCACCGCCTTCTTCTGCCGCGGTGAGTGGCCAAACATGCGTAGATTGTTCAAGTGAGAGGTTGGGAGACAGGTTGTTCAAGTGTCTTATTGATTGGAATATTGATAGCAAGTTGTCATCTATTACGTTGGATAACTGTACCACCAACGATGCCATGATAACCCATCTGAAATCCAAACGTGTTATGGATGATTTGTTGTTGGATGGTATGCTGGTTCACATGAGATGTTCTGCTCATGTACTTAATCTTATTGTGCAAGATGGTTTGGATGTCATTAGGGATGGCATTGATTTGGTTAGGGAGAGTGTTGTATACTGGAACTCTACACCTAAGAGGGTTCAGACCTTCTTTGAAACTGCTAAACAGATTAAGGTGCCTTGTACAAAGAAACTTGTGCGTGTTTGTCCAACAAGGTGTAATTCCACATATGATATGTTGTTTGTTGTTATTATATACAGAGATGTGTTCTCTCGTTTGAGATAGAGGGATAGTCAGTACACTACTGTCCCTACTAGTATGCATTGGGAGTTTGCTGGCATTATCATTGACAAACTTGAAATTTTCAGTGAAATTACTAAGCTATTTTCTGGTAGCAAGTATCCCACTGCTAATCTGTTTTTTCCCAAGATCTGTGATTTAAGATTGAAATTGTTGGAATGGTGTGCTGATTCCAATACTCTTGTCTCTAGTATGGCTGAAAGCATGTGGTTGAAATTTGCCAAGTACTGGGATGAGGTACATGTTGTTCTGGCAGTTTCAGTTGTTCTTGATCCTAGATACAAGATGCATGTGGTTTAGTATTATGCTGACAAGTTTGGCAACGCTAATACTACACTGGTGGCTGATAAGATAAAGGAATGTATTTGTGGTTTGGTTCTTGACTACCAAAGGTTGAGAAGAAGAATTATGGTTCTTCATGTGCTTCTGGTGGTTCTTCTAGTCTGTAAGTGATGATCTTGTTTTGAGCTCTTTGTGAGTTAGAGGAAAAAGAGCAAAACGACTTTGATTCATACTGAGCTCGATCACTATCTTCTTGAGGACCTTATTCCCAAACGATCTAAGGACTTTGATACATTGATGTGGGGGAAACTGAATTGCCTTAAGTACCCCACTTTGCAAGCAATTGCAAGGGATTTCCTGGCCATACCAGTCACATCAGTGGCTTCTTAATGATAGTTTCAATTCTCTAATACTTTTGTTTTCTTTCTTACAGAACAAATGGAACTTGTGACAAAGGAGGAATGTTGTTCATATCAGTGGAGATCGAGGAAAGTTGGTCTCTAGCGTGGACAAGCTACATCAATGCTGCTCATTTCATTTCATCATTTCTGAACAATTAGGCTGAATGCCTTTGTGTTTTCATTTTATGTTCTTTTTAAGTTTGAACACTAGTACTAGCATGATGAACCTGATTGATGGGTTTTGGGTGGTGGGATTAAGGTTGTAGCAGTTTGTTTGCTGCAGCCTGTGACTTGAAGTCTTGAACTTGATTTTGAATTTTAGAATCTGGGTGCTGGGTGGTGGGATGGGTTACATTCCAAGATCTTTCTTTGTTTTGTTTTCTATTTCGGTGGCTTGCAGAGGTATTGTTCGGAAAGTGTTTGTTTCATTTTTTTTTTAGTCGTTGATCCGTGGGGATTCGTTGGATGCCCGAACCCGCCGGCGAACGATGACGGTAGCCAATCTACCCCCGTTTAGTCGTAAGGGACGGGAATGGGGAACGGTGACGGAAGGCATGTACCCGCCCCGATCCGCCTCGTTCACATCCCTAACCCTTACTTTACTGGATCTGAACTTCTGATTTCCGAAGGAAGAAGAAAGGTTCTCTAGGGCTCGGGCTGCGGGAGTCTCGATTAGCAGTAGCAGCATGGAGAATGGAGTGGAGCGGCTGTGACATGCAAGTTTCAATTAGGATTTTGATAAGCCAAATTACATTTTAGCCATCTTTATTTATGTTATTTACCCTTCAAGTCATTAATAATTTACAAACAGCTACTTGTATTTTTTGCATATAACAAATAAGTTTGGACGGGTGTGGGTAAGGGCGAGGGGACCTAAAACGAAACTCGCCTCATATTCATCAGATTCTTCACGGGTTTTACAGATACCCACCTTATACCCAATCAATGTGGGGATTCCTCGCGTTGACTGGACCGGAGGCAATCGTGTACCCGCGATGGTGGATATGATTGTCATCCCTAACTCTCAATGAGCAATGTCATATTCATGTCGCTCTATTCCCTGAAACCGCGAATGTACAAACAGTCTCATCCTTGATAACCACCTATGCTAGGAAGAGCCATAATCAACAACCATACCTGGTAATAAACATGTAATTTGGACATTATCAGTTCACATTGAAATACTAGCGTATGATCATTACGACATGGAGACGGAGGGAGTCTTCAGAAATGATTCTGTCTGCTCCTTTGAAGTTTGGGATCCTAAAATATGTGTAGTTTGGACATTATCAACCTTCTCTTTTATCTTTGTTGTCCTCAACAAATGTATGACTTGCTTGCAACAACATTTTATTTAAACAGTTGACAATAACAGTGGCCAACTGGCCATTGGCCAAGCAAGAGTTTTGCTACACGGCATGCATAAAGCAATAAATTAGGCTAAGATTTATAAACATAAGATGAGAAAACCCAAAAAAATCCCAAAATCAAAGGAATCCATTAAGTTGAGAAAGAGATGGTAGAGAAGTTGAGGCTAGAATTACTTTGTTAATTGCTATGGCAGGGTATTCCTTATCCAAGTTTAAGCAGAAATGAAGTCCTAGGTTTTGTATTAGCGTGTGTTTAGATACGTGTATTTTAAATGTAGGGGTGGTTTGGATACGTGTATTTAATTTGAGTGATTTTAAAGGGATTTGGTTTCAAATCTCTCGTTTAAAAACCCAGGTAATTTATATGAGAGATTTGTGCCAAATAACTTGTTTGGTTATGATTAAGGGTTTGGACTTTGCTACGGTGACATGCATGTCACGGTGACATGCACTTTTCGGTCGACCTCATATAGGATCAGGTCGACCTAATCTGTTGTTTCAGTGTAAAAACAGTTTCATGGTGCCTACTTTGGAGATTCATATCTTACAATTGGCTAGATGAAAATTGGTGATTAAAGGCTTGTTTGAAGCTGAAGTGTCCCTCTACACATTACAGTACTTGGGAGCTCAATAGAAAGTCCAGAAGACCATTTTTGAACCTGACCAAAAGGCTATGCCAAAACTGGGAAACTGCCTGAAAATGGCCAAGTCTGGCAACGTGTTTGTCAAGCCTACTTTGGAGCTCAATTTGAGAAGCATGGATGCAAGTCAAGTCCAGGGGTATTTACCACGTTAAATTACGTATTTTTTCATACAAAGGCAAGGCATTGGATGAAAGATTGAATATCTTTAAGGCTTCAAACAAAAGGCTCGAAGTTGCTACGAAGGCTGTTTTTCTGGCAACTTGCTTGTGCTCGAAGTCTGCCAGAAAAACAGCCTTCATAGCAACTTTGACCCTTTTGTTTGAAGCCTTACAGATATCCAATCTTTCATCCAATGCATTGAATTTGTATAAAAACATACATATTTAATGTGGTAGAAGCTCCTGGACTCGACTCGCATTCATGCGTCTCGAATTGAGCTCCAAAATAGGCTTCACAAACACGTTTCCAGACTTAGCCATTTTTAGGCAGTTTCCCAGTTTTGGCATAGCCTTTTGATGAGGTTCAAAAATGGTCTTCTGGACTTCCTATCGAGCTCTCAGTCACTTCAATATGTAGAGGGACACTCCAGCTTCAAAATAAGTCATTAGTCTTCAATTTTCATCTAGCCAATTGTATGATATGAATATCCAAAGTAGGCACCATGAACTGTTTTTACACTGAAACAACGGATTAGGTCGACCTGGTCCTATATGAGGTCGACCGAATCCTAAATGAGGTCGACCAGATCCTATATGAGGTCGACCGAATTCTAAATGAGGTCGACCTAATCCTAACTGAGGTCGACCGGAAAGTGCAAGTCACCGTGACATGCATGTCACCGTAGGCACACCCTAAGGGTTTTTAATAGTAAAAGTGAAATTACAAAGTTGCCAATAAGCCCCACTTCCTTTGTTCTTAATTGCCCCCAACAGAGCAACCTTCTCTTCCTCTCTTTCCGAATCTTTCTTTGCCATTGTTGCTTCCTCTTCTTCTCGGGATAGGTTCAGGTCCTTAAGCCTACTAACTTAAGAATTATCTTAAGCCATTCTTATTGGTTGATGAAAATTTATGCGGTCAATAGATTACTAGTAGTTATTGACGATTAAGAATAATTAGGGTATTAATGATATTAATTAATTAAAAATTAAAAAGCCAATAATTAGGACTGCACTCATCAATTACCCCCAATCCCTCTCAATTGGCGCCCTTGCCATTGTGAAGGATGTCAAAAGCCACAAAATCCACCGCCACAAGCTTTTCGTCGCCGGCGGTGGTTCTTTTTTTTTTTTTGTTGGCTGCCGCTTCGATACTTCCAGCAACCACCACCAGGCGAGACTCTGCTGATTTTCCTCCTCGCGAGTCAACTTGAAGAATTTGATAATGTGGAAGATGAAACGAGCACAAGATTTTACGTGTTATCCTCGATCGATTGATTGATCGAGACTAATCCACGGTGAGCTCGGAACGAGCTCACGACTGATATTTTATTAGAGACTACATTGTGACGCCTTGCTTACGACAATCTCGTAGCTAAGCTTATATAGAGATAAACATTAGGGTTAAAACCCTAATGACAACCAAGTCTCCTTCTTTTACATGGACAAGGAAACAAGGGACTTGAAGTACAATGAATTAATTTCTTGGACTAAGTAATTAATATCCTCAACACAACTCCCTCCGTGTTCATGGATCTTTTCCCGTCAGAGGCGTTGGTGGATACGGGGATGTCATCGAGGCTCATCCACAATGGAGCATCTCCGGCAATGATACTATTATTAATCATAGTATGGTAATTATTAACCGACGACTACATCGCTATGACAATCAACGAAGCCTTCAATTTGAGGTTTTTCAACAACGTTATTAACAAAATAACGTTACAATTTTAATAATATTCAACCACGTCGTCAACCAATATTATTATACATTATTAATGTCATAATGAAGATTACTAATTGTGCTACTAGCCGCTAATAATTGCTGCCGAATTGTGTTAATAACACCTTACTTTCACTTCGTGTTACTATTATTAATAAAAACTTATTCATTTTTTAATCAAAATAGTTCAATTATCAACAAAGTTAAACGTAAACATCTACACATGTAGCAAACTATTTTTTCACAAACTGCCGAACCCGTTAATAACCCGTTTAGTAATACCCTACCTTAGTACTATACAACTATTGCTAATAGGTGTATTAGGCGCCAATAAAGAGGTACAACTGTGTTAATAGCGATTCGTGTTATTGTTAACTATCCTAAGTTTATTTCATATCACGGTTATTATCATAAACTTATCCATTTTTAACCAAGAGAGAAGCTGTTATGGGATTGGGGCTTTTTTTCCGGACGAAGAGAGAAGCGGTTGTTGCAAATGGGAAGTGACGTGTTTGTACTTTGTAGTCAATTAAGCATATTCCAGAAATAAATATAATTATTAATAACATTAAATAATTAAGTAAACTTCCCCATTTGCCCTTTTAGGTAGTTACCTTCCTCCCTTCTCTCTCCTCTCCCTATTGGTGGTTCCCACTCGGTGATATTTTGTTGCGCACGTTGAGAGGTTTACGATAAAAAATGATGAGAAATCGTTAACAATGATGGATAAAAATTAACTTCATACACGCTAAGAATGATAATGTAAATCGTTAATAATTAATTGCAAAAAGTTAATAATATCATTAGAAGTCATTGTAAAAGCCATGATTGACTAGTTATGGACATAATGTGCAAACATGAATCGTTAATAAAGATATTGTAAATCAATGATAAAATTATTCAAAGTGTTAATAATAATATGACATAACTTTAATAGTTACTTCTTGATGATGAAAACATAAGTTTTCGGCTTCACATTATTATTCAAACTATTAATAATAATGTGCCAATTATTGTTAACATTTTAGTTTTAGTTTTGAATGAAATACAATATTATTTTAAATGGAATACATGATGTTATTCGAACATTATTAATAATTTTATGTTGGTTTTCAAAGAAATTCACTTTCATGATCAATGACTTGCTCATTCATTATTAACGGTCTTCAATATTCGTATTATCGACTTGATGTCATTTTTCAATGATAAATACATCATTGATAATATTGTTGTTTTAGTTTTGAACGAAATACAACATTCATATGTATGTTTTGGATGATATATGATCGAATATTGGTTTGCTTGATTGATGTTTTACACCTCCATTAACTAATGTTTGGTTGACTAAATCACATATGCAATATGTTATAGATGTCAAAGATGTTAAAAATAAGTGGTATGATATATGATCGATGTAAACGACAATGTAAACCAATATCAGTTGATTCCAAAACGTCAACAATGTCATTGAAAGTCATAGTAGGAGACCATGATTAGCTAATTATGCACAAAACATTAAAAAGTGATTCCTAATAATGAAGTTGTAAATCCATGATAATATTATTCAACCCTTTAATAATCGTTGATGGCAGAAATGTAAAAGTTAGCAATTGAACTAAAATCATTAATAATGTAACCGTAAAACATTGATAAGTATATACTGATATTGTTAACAATGATGTCGTATATAAATAATAATTCATTTCTTAAACATTGATAATGGAATTGCAAATTTTAATAATTTTATTAAAAGTTGCCACGGGAAGAGAGTGTAGACATTCTGAATTTTGAATTTTCTTTTTTAAAGCTTTAAATATTAATTACGAATTTCCATTTCAATTCTGAATTTCATTTACTATTAAATAGTAATATTTAATTAATATAACCTTATTTGCACTTTTAGGTGGTTAGACCTCACTTTCTCTCTCCTTTTCTTATTGGCCAATAAAAACTTAAGAAACTCCTTAAGTTTTAGACTTAAGGACATGATCCAACCCGCTTCTTCTCTTACTTGGACATCATTTGGATTTTAATCTCCGGTCCCTTTCCGACTCTCTCTTTAAC
The DNA here is from genome assembly GCA_946122785.1 of Linum tenue. NCBI lineage: Eukaryota > Viridiplantae > Streptophyta > Magnoliopsida > Malpighiales > Linaceae > Linum > Linum tenue. The sequence continues at coordinate 22,397,112 of CAMGYJ010000008.1, forward strand.
CTTTTTCCTATCTACGTTCAATGTGTTGATTGTGTTCTAATTCGGTTAGGAGATATTTTCTCTCCGCGGCCAACGCCAATTTTCCATCAAACTCCCGTCAACACCATATTTGAGATCGAAGCTCCCAAACAGCTCCATAAGCTTGAAGAAACCTAGAAACAATATCCTATGTCGGTGATTGATTGTTGTGGGCTTTCAATATGCCATTTGTGTAACCTCCGTTAGTTTTGCCGTTAGTTTATTACTAAAATCTCAGTCAGCGCCACATAAGCACTTAGGTGGACTCTAAGAAAAATAAAATACAAAATTGTTTGATTAGTTTTTAAGAGAAAGGAAAATAAAAAATAAATATAAATTTCTCACGGGTGGAATTCAATCTCCCCGAACCTCCCCATTTTCCCCGTGAATGGCTATTTGCCGCCAAGCAAATTGCTATTTTCCGTCAACAAAAAAAATTTTGAATTCAAAATTTGAACACTACAATTCTATAAATAAATCGTAACTAAACTCACAAACTTCACAACTCCAAACAAACTTCTGTCGCCGAGCCTAGTGCCTCCGTTGCCGGCACCATTTCCCACTCGCAGGTCACCGTCTCACCATCGCCGACAAAGGAAGAAGGTAAGTTTCTTTTCCGGCAAAATTTTCATTTTTTCGGTGAAAATACGACGGGCCGGCCAAAAATTCCGGTCAGGTGCCAGCCGAAACTTGCCTTCAACCCGGTGACGCGCCAGCCGGAAAAAAATTTCGGCCAGGCCTCGCCTGCCCGGCCCTAAACAAGCAAATAAAGCACTAAAAAACTATGAATTGCTACTACCCCTAACTCTACAGGGTCTCTCTGCCGGGCTCGTTGGCGACCACCAAGACCCACCCACAAATCTTGTACAGCCTGGAGACTGGTTCCCCACTCCGCCACCACATTGGGATGTGCTAGCCCTTACCACTGTGGATGTAGAGGCGGTATGGGAAACTGATCATGGTTGAAGTACAATCGAATGTAGTGGTTGTTCAAGTAGTGCAGTGATAAATACATGGTTGGTGGTAATGTACCTTCTTTCGCATTAATATGCAATACAGTGTAGGCATCAAGGCAGAGGTTGGGTAGTGGATTGTTTGGATTACGGGCATCGAACAACTCGTATGAGAAGACAAGGACTGCGACATTGTAGATGGTTGCAAACACATACAGGTCCTCAGAATCCATCCATCTCCCATTTGGTGCATGACCGGGCTCGAGCCAGTTGATGCGGTTCAGTGCATATGTTGTACCACCATTATACAAGTTCTCGTACTTCCAAGGATGTCGTTGGATTTCTTAGATAAGCTCTACTCTCATGAGAAGATAGTGACTATCATCCCCCATTATATAATGAGAAAGTGCCCTAAAACCACAGTTGTCGTCTGAACTAGGGTTGAAGTCGCCTATCAACAAAAGCCGAACAAACTCTGGATAAAGTTGCTCAATGAAAATGTAAGAATATTTGACCTTTGGTGCTCTGGGATGAGTAATCTAGAAACATATACCAAAAGGTCATTAATACTTGTACAAAATTTACAAACATAAATCATCTATGTTCAATAATACCAAAATATTAAAATTTTAGACTAGAAACTCACATGTATCGTGTTCGTCAGATTCAACTCCAGTCGATCGGGATCTGCCTCCAGTCGATCTGGACCTGCCTCCAGTCGATCTTGACCTACCTCCACTCGACCTGCCTCCACTCGATCTGGGCCCCCCACTCCTCGAACGAGATCGATTAGACCTCTCACAATATGAATGAATGCGACTGGTGATAGTTTGAGGCCGACCTCTCGTCGTCTCATTCATTTTTGGTTCCCTCACATTGTCCTCTGCCGGGCGAAGCCCATAGAATAGTGCATCTCTTGCCTGTCTCACTGCTTCAGGACCTCTCTCTTCCACCTCAACGATAAGACGCTTAAAATGTTGTCGTTGAAGCTCAATTTCATCAATTGTTCTTGCAACGACGGGTTTTGATAATTCAAAGTCCCAGAATACATGCAACTCCTGAGCATAGAACTTACGTCCTTTCTCCTTTGCTCTAACAACCTGGCAAGCACAGTTCAGCCTAAGTGTCGTCTGAACATGACAAGCAATATTGTCCACCAACTCCGCAGCCCCATCTAACATCAGTTTGATTGCCTCATAACTAACAACCCTCCTAAAAAACGTGCATGGAGGCTCGATTGCCCTGCCAAGATTGCGATTGAGTGACTTGTGCAGTTCATTCACCACTTCCACAAACTTATGCTCCATGTAGTTGTGGTTTCTCGCAAATCAAGTGTCAATCCCTCGTCTAGCTCCAGTTGCACGACTGGTTACTCCTACTATAACCCATGTATTTGGATCATGCTCTTGCCATAGTTCTTTAATACATATCTGAAACTGGCATCCAGTACCCTTCGAACTAGTATTCCCACGACTCTCCTTCATAGGGTCTGGTGTATAAGACTTCTCGATCCTACTGTTTCTGTCGTAATACATATATAGGGCGGTAACAGGATGCTGTGTTTCATTATCCGGTTTTCATGCCCCTTGGATAATAAAGAACCCACACGATTGAGCGATTGTTTTTGCAGCATCCTCAGCTAACTCCACACTAGCATAATGGATCCTTTTCTCAAATTCCTGTGTGTAATCATAATCGGGCGGCAACAAATCTGACATTTCTCCTACAATAACAATATAACACATCAATAATCTTATGAACCTAAAATCTAATTTCAACTCCTAAACACTAATTTCAACTCATAAACTATAAATTAAACTGTTAAAACAAGCTAAATTCAACTCTTAAACTATAAATTCAACTCTTAAACGCTAAATTCAACTCTTAAACGCTAAATTCAACTCCTAAATGAAAATTCGTCCGAAAATGTAAAAAGGCAGACGGCGGTCTGAAAAAATCCGTCGGCCAAAAAAATTTCGGCGATCGGAACCTGGCCGGGCCGACGAAAACCGGCGGCCGTAACCAGGCTGAGCCGAAGGAATTTTTTGGCTCGGCCTGGTTCCGACCGCCGATTTTTGTCGGCCCGACCATGTTCTGGCCGCCGGGATTTTCCAACCCGGCCAGGTTCCAGCCTACTGCTTTTTTTGGCCCACTGTTTGCCGTCCAAAATTGCTGGAAAATTGATCAAACTCCAAAATCGACGCACCTGCTTAGTGCTGATTCATGGATGTGTGTGCGCAGTTTAACTTTCCCGATTATCTTCCGACGAATTTTCCCGTGACCGTCGATGTTTTTCTGAGAGTTTGATATGTTCTAAGTAATGAAACTCCTCTACCAAATATATATATATATATGGCAAAGGCTAGCGTACGCCCGGACGTACCCTAGCCTACTGTACGCCCGTTGAGTTTTGCTATTTAGACAATGAATTAACCGGAGTTAGGGATTCACTCACAAAAATGAGTGCGTTCAATGCACCCAACTAAAAAACTACGCTTAAGGTGTCTGATTTTGAATTTTAATTTGTAGAATTAGTGTAATATGATGATATAACATATGTTAACAACTAATTAGCGGATTACCCTAAGCCTTAGACCTCCAATTTTGAGTTCTATCCCTAAACCCCAAATTGTAAACCCTAACCATAACCCTAAATCTCTAAACTCTAAATCCTTCAAATTAAAGTAATCTTCAATGGTTTTTGTGCAAATTCATATGCGTTATTGTTCACCACATCATAAGTGATGATTGACATCATTTTGACATAAATCGCATGTTTAAAATGACGGTTATGAAGCGGGTGCATTCAAGTGAGTGCACCGAAGACGGCACTATATATATATATATGGTGACTTCTACGGTGCCCAGGGCAAAACCCGGGTACGGGTGCCTTGGCCGATCTTAACCGTTCGTTTTCAATCTCCACGGCTCACGTTTGTTAAACCTAGCTGCGCCACTAAATAACTAAACAAATTACAAATTGCCTCCTCCGCGTTAAGTTAGTTTTCATCCTAGTCCAACTAACTGCCCCGGTTAAATTAAATGGATTAAGACCCAAACCCAATTGGGTAGACCCACTGCCGCCCAAACCAATTTCCAGTCTCCCTAACCAATTACACGATCCCTCTCTCGTGTTGGAGGGACGCCCCTTCACAGTTCCAAGAGAAGCTCCCCATCCACATTCGACGTAGATTGAATTTCCCAAAATAATTTTGTCTTGTTTCTTCTTCGCCAGTGTATTTCCCCTCGCCTATCTCTTTCTAACACGATTACGGCGACCATGTCTATTATTGTGTTCATCGAACTTTTCATTTGGAAAAGAACCCTTGAAAGAGGTTTGCTAACACTAGGGTTCATGTCACTAGTGCTTTGTCATCTTGTCTTAGCGTTATTGTGATTATATCTCTCGGTGAAATTAAGGTTTCCTGATATGCAGTGTTCGTCTCGCCCAGAGGATTGAGGAAGGAGATGAAGAAGACCTAATTTGATTCGAATCAGATGGAGAGGTCTCCTTAATTTGTGTTTATGTATTAACGCTGCGTTTAGGACTAATTCTAGTTGGACTGGGTCTGATCATTGATTTTTGCAGGCTTTTAAATAACATTCAAACGTGGGCTTGTACATGACCCATGAAATATTCAAAATTGGGCCTGGAACGTGCGAGCCCATTAGTTTTCTCCTGCGGTATCAGCGCCAACCCTAGTTTAACTAGATTTAGTTACCCTAGTTTAACCTACACGAGTTAACATCATCATTACTACATATCTTCCCAAATCTTCTAACTCTTGACATTCCAGACTCAACCGTCTCCATCACACGTCTCCACACTCAACCCCCACTTTTTCTTACACCTACAATCTCTCTTTCCCTACAATTTTTTTTCCCCCATATCTTCACCTTCCCTTGTTCCTTCTTCCTCTGACTCCATGGCAAACATGGGCATTCTAACTCTATCAAACGACGACTGCCGAACCACCACAAGTCTCGCGGACTATCTTTCATTCACGAGCAAGACAACTATTGTGGCCGAGTACGAGTTCATCAACCTGAGTCCTTTCCCTCAAGAAGTTAAGAAGTTAATTAAAAATCTTGGCTGGGAAAAGTTCATCGATCTCCGGAGTCGAGGAAGCACCAGTTACTGCCCGCATGCGGTGAGGAAGTTCTACCACAATTTAGAGCTGTCTGGTCCCTCCGATTCTCATCTCGTGTCGGTCTTCCTGGGTCATAGAGTCTGCTTCCAGCCTCATCAGTTTGCTGAGATCCTCGATCTCCCCGCCGCAGGACACCACATTGATAGCAGAAGCGATCTTCGGCGGCTGTACGATTTTGATTTTGAAGTTGAACTGGGGAAACTGACGGATGGGCGCATCCAGGCTTCTTACCTCCCAGATCCTCTTCGATTCCTCCATTGGATGATCGTCAACTGCTTCATGCCAAGGTACAGAGGTCATTCGATAATTCGTACACTTGACCTGTTTATCCTTGTGCAAGCTCAAAGAGGTGTTCCTCTTAACCTCGCATCTCTCATGTGCGTGAACATGGTTGAGGCGGCTCCTAGAGGGGAAAACTGGTACACTGCCTTTCCATATGCCACCTTCTTGACCACCTTTCTTGGAAGGGTTGGGATGGATATGGGGGTTTATGCTAGGGAGGACCATTCCGCCTATTTGCCAGTCTACCGTATCGTCGAAGTGACCAATACTTTTCATGAACTTCGGCATACGGAGCATGAAGAGACCCCTGAGGCATCCTCAAGCAAACGTCCTCGGCTTACATGAGAGTCGATTGATGCAGGGCGGGGTGGAGCAGTGCAGGGCGGGATGGAGCAGTGAAGGGGCCAGCATTGGATGTGTTTTGTTAAGAAGTTTACTGTAAGGCTTCGTTGTTTTTTTTTCCAGTCTTTTTCTCCAGCACTCAAAACTGTCAGGTACTGAGGGGAGCCAGTACATCATCTGACTAGGAAAGTCTCCCATTTTTTTAATTATCCAGACAAATATTTTTCTATGAATGCAGTATTTTGTGAATTTGCCATGGCTAATTTCCCTAAGACAGGTGACGAGATGCAGTAATGGTCATCCCTAAGCAAGGAGGTGCAATTGCATCCTACACTTGCTATGATGTGAGAAGCTATTGCAAGGGTGCAAATTTGGTTGCAATTGAAATTGGCCCACGAGTGGGGACTATTGATGAAATTGCAATGTTTTGTCAAAATTATAGAAGTGGAAGTAGGGACTACCTATGAAATTGCAAATGAATTTCATTGGGGGAGATTTTAATCCGCTTTTGTTCTAAGCAGTTCCAATTAGGTTGATTATAATGATTTTTTATCTATGGTGATTTTTTTCCCCTTTTTCATCAAGACTCATGCTTCTTTATCCCCCTGTGGATCTATCATGCTTCGTTTATAGTGAAATATCCTTTTAATTATACACAATAAAGAATCCATTAATTATGTATGCCTTTTTATTGTATTTATTACTACAATGAATTCTCTGACTAAAAGGGGAGTTAAAACATCGTTGGTGGAAATTCAAGGAATGGAATGATAAGGGCTGTGCATAAATTCAATTTCTGTAAATAATTAATTTTATTATTATTAGTTAGTAACGTCATTAGTTTTAGTTAGTGGGTTAGTGGCTCCTACTTTGTAGCTTCAATCTGTTCAAGAGTTGGTACTTAAGCCACTCTCCTCATCAATGTAAATCACTACTTTCAATCCTTTACATGGAAGCCTTTCCATATCCTAGGAACATTAAATTAATTACAAAAGAATTTTCTATCTGCCTTGTACTTGGTTTGGTCATTATTTATACTGATTGGGAGCCAATCAGTTTTACCTTTTGGGTTACCTATACATGAATGCAAATTTAATTATACGATTGGGAGCCAATCAGTTTAACTATACATGATCCCAATTAAACCTCTCTACAAGATACAATGGCTTGAAGCCTTGAACAGACGCAACCTCACTCACAAGTTGGAAGCTGGAATTTTGGCGAAGTCCCTTTGCCATTTCCACGAAAAAACAAACCAAACCAAACCAAACCAAATATAGAAAGCATTCACAATACCAAAAACCAAATATACAAAGCATTCACCAAACCAAAAACCAAACCAAAAACCAAATATTAAAACCATTCACCAAACCAAACCAAATATAAAAACCAAAAATAATAAGCATTCACCGAACCAAATTTAAAACGGTTGTCCATCATCATGAGAAAAAAAAAACATAACTGTTGTCCTTCATCAAAACCAAAAACTAAAACTCAAAATCAGGTTGTTTTGGGCTCGTTGACCGGGTTTCCTTGGGCTCTTCTCTTTCCTTTTTCCTCTTTTCATGGGTTGTCTTGTACTCTTCCACTGCAGCTTCAACTTGAGGTGCAACTCTTCTTGCTTCCGTGAGCACCATATGCCTTATGTAGTTCATGGGCTCTCGAACAAGGTACAAAGCGATCTGCATCCTCCTCACTTGAGTGCATGGCTATCAACATCAACAAACATGGTGCTTACCGCATGATTCAAAAATAACAATCAATTGTGGTTTTCTAATATGGGAATTAGAATTGTCTTTACCCAAATATAAGAGGAGTCCCAGCTTGCGCCATACATCCACATGCATACCCAGACTCCACTGTCAGACCTACATAAAATAAAAGCATTGCATGATAAGAACCAAGTTGATAAGTCGTCGTTTAATATCACAAAAAAATGGGCATACTTACCGATGAAGTTGTTGTTGCACAATTGAAGGAGTTGGGTACGAAAACTCCGCAATCCTTGGTGGCGACAATCCCGGACCTTGTTCACGATAGAGAATCTTCCACAAGGCTTGCATAAAGCACATCTGTACAAATTAAGAAACGTTTGTACTTAGAAAGAGTTATTTACATTTTGTTGCGTTATAACGGCACAATGTCACATATTTACCATTGTTTGAACAGATTGTAGTCGAAATGAATTGCGGTGTTCATTTGGTTGTGGATCCAAGATATGGACTTCTTCCTTGTCCAACTTAATGACAGCCAAGTACCAATGGGCATTATCTCTCATCGGAACACACACCTACATATGCGGAAATTGTCAACACGTATTAAAAAAATAAACTGCAAACCATGTAATATTTATTAAGACGAACAGTTTACCTTGTTCACCATATTGGTTCGACTAAGGAATTTTGATTGGTATAGGTCTAATGCCATCTTGGGTGTTATTCCACATGAAATCACTAGTTCCTGCCCATGTGGTAGTTGCACAATTGAAATTTTGTCAACACAATATGATTCACGTTAAAAAAACATGTGTTGTAATTTTTTTGGTGAGAGGAAATTGTCATTAAGTATAATCGGAACACAACCTGTAGTTCAACAGGCAGATAGCACACTCCTTTTCCGTCCTTGGAATTTGTCCACAACTCTTCTAGAGTCAAGTGGCAGGCCATCGCTGTTATAACCTAATATAACATGGACAAAAAACACTTCATGATACTATCGAGTTGTTATAAAATAATTCTATGTAAAAAGCATTGATAGTGGACATGTAAAAAAAAATTTGGAGTTCCGTTGATTACATCAGCATCTACGAATGAGCGAGGGCTTAAGGACCACAATGACTTCCTCGTACAAGAGTTGTTGGAGGTTTTGACCAATACTTCGTCAGGTGGCAGATGGGCTAAAAATATGTAGTGAGCAAGCTGGATTTGCTCATCATCGTATTCCATAGCGGTAGGTAGCTTAAACTTCAAAACAACCTGGAATAGGGGCCACAATAAACACGAGTTGAAATGCATTCGTCATGACGGAATAACGGCAAAGAACACTTCAATGGCAAACATGACACCTTTATTACCTTGTCAACAGAAGGTAGACAAATACTTTTTCCATTTGGCTTCTTTGGTGTGACCTCAGAGTCAGATTCATCGTCCGAAATAAAAACGATGACTGAAGCAGGAGTGGGTGGAGTGCTTACACCTTTGCCTTTGGGTATCCTTGGTTTCTTTGTTGGAGTCACAAATTCGGCTGTCTCCTACAATGACAGTGAACCTGCGATTAATAAATTAAGTAGAATGAATTTCAATGGTAAAAAGAGCTATTATACATACCACGAGCTTGGACGAAGAGCGAGTAAGTCTCCTATTTTCCATGTTGTGCCTGTAATCTAAGCTTTACTCTGTACTCAAAATCGCGGCAAAGAAGGATATGGAACCACTGCTCTACCGATGAAGGTTAATTATATATACAAGGTTAGGATAAATTGTGGCGCCATATTTTTCCCGCGGAAAAATAGTTAGGGTTTAGTCTAAGGTACATGAACTTGGGATAAACATGGGTAGTTATTAAACCTCAATCGAAAAAAGATACTTTCTTCGATTGAATAGAGAATTGAGTGGTATTAGTAAATATTCGCTCATATTAATATTTGATCCTTCCCCATACACGTAGTAGACACCTAGAGTCAGCTGGCGTTTGGCTTTACTACGAAAGGTTTTTCATTTTAAATATTTTCGTTATTTGTGAAAATGGTAAAGAAATCACTAAGATAAAGAACAGAAAGTGCAACTCGTTCCTACCAAAAATAAAAGATATCACAAATCGTGTTATTAATGGGGATAATTATTAAGTGGCCCGTTGAATCATTAATTCGGCCATCATTCCCAGTAGGGTTGTGTAATCTACGTCCTTGGTTCCCCAAACTTTCCAGCCGTGACAATGACGTCGGAGGCAGACTCACCATTGACGTCGGAGGGAGTCCTATTATTGACGTCGGAGGGAGTCCAAGAAAACGCTGGTGCCGGAACAAGTCACACCACCCAGGAAGATAATGTCGCCGATCTCTTATTGCTACAGCCTGAAGATATTAAAAAAATGAAGTTCGATGATACAGAAGAAGCCTATGATTTCTACATGGACTACGGGTTAGTCAAAGGCTTCGACATCAGAAAATCAGACATTGGTCGTGATAAGAACAAAGTTATGATATGGCGTGACTATGTATGCTCTGGCGAGGGAAAGAGGCGCATGAAGAGCACAGAACGAAAGAGAGAAGCAAGAGGGGAGACCAGATTTAACTGCAGAGCCAAGATGCGTGTTAAACAACACAATGTCGATGGGAAGTGGTACGTGCACCAGTTTGATGATGTACACACACATGAAACGATCCCGAGAGAATATAGACACTACATGAAAGGGAAACGTCGTATGAGTGATGCAGTCAAAGCAGCGATAAATTTTAGAAGAGCTGCAGGTATGAAAACTTCTCAAATTGTGAATCTGGCCGTATCAGAAGCAGGAGGCTACGACAATTTGGGGTACACGAGGAAGGATGCATATAATTATGTGGACAAAGAGAGGAAAGAACAAATCAGTGAAGGTGATGCCGCAACAGCCCTAGCCTACCTGCAAGCTAAATGCACCGCGGACGAGCATTTCGTTATCGAACTAAAGAAGGATGACGACGACCGGCTTATTAACATTTTCTGGGCCGATAGTATTTCTGTTGCTGATTATGCATGCTTTGGTGAATTACTGTCATTCGATGCTACTTACAAAAGGAACATTTACCAGATGCCTCTCGTGATTTTTTCAGGTACTTTTCCTTCACACATAGAATTATCCCGAGCATGCTAAAATAACCCTGAAGGTTGCATAATCTAACTTTGTTTGAACTTTTTAAGGTGTCAACCACCATTCGCAAACTTGCGTATTTGCATGTGCTTTCTTGGCTAACGAGAGAGAGGACAATTATATTTGGGTGTTGGGAGCTTTGAAGAGAAGGCTAGGCGGTGTAGATCCCAAGACTGTTATTACAGATGGGGATAGAGCAATGCGTAATGCTATTCAGAAAGTATTTCCCGATGCAACACATCGTCTATGTTCCTGGCATATAGACAAGACTATAACCAGAAATGTGAAGAATCATCCAACTTTTTTGCCCCGATGGAAGCATTTTGTGTCAGCTGACTGGGAACCTTCAGAATTCGAAGAAAAGTGGAAAACAGTGGTTGAGGAATGCTCCCTTCAGCACAACAATTGGGTCTCCAATTTATTTGACCAAAGACATGAATGGGGGTATGCATATTTGCGTTCGAAGTTCTTCGCAGGCTTGAGTACAACATCAAGATGTGAAGGACTGAACTCTCAACTTGCCAACTATATCGAGAAGGATAAAAATCTCCTTGAGTTCTTTATTCACTTTGATCGTTGGACTAGGGATATGAGGGAGAATGAGCGTCATGCTGATTTTGAATCCATTCATCGAGAACGAACCATCACAAGCAATGTCTTAGTCTCACTTCAGAAGAGTGGAGCGGCGGTTTTCACAAAGAACGCATTCTTCTTATTCAGAGACGAGGTTGAAAAGTCGGCATGTTGCATAAGGTTGGAGACAGAGCAATCGGAAATTGAGCATGTGTACAAGGTCAAGGTGTCTGGCATGGCTAAGGTATTTCAAGTCACGTACGCAGTTGAACCCTTTGCAATGGAATGTTGTTGTAATCACTACAATTATATGGGAATACCATGTCGTCATATGATTTTTGTACTGAAAGAAGAGAGCATACTGGAACTTCCTGAAGGCCTAGTACGTCGAAGATGGTCAAAGAAGCCGAAGACACTAGAGAGCTTGGACGAACCGGGCAGACTAGATGAATCGCAACTTTTCGCATTGAGGTTTGCCATGACTATCACTTTTAAATTTTTTTTTTTAGTATTGGTTCGAAGCTAGGTGAACATTAATTTTACTCACTTTGTATAAAATCTTGTGTCAATCAGGTATGGTACTATTCAACAACACAGCTTACAACTAATGTTAAAAGGGGCAAAATCTAGTGAGTGCTTCAAGATTGCTCGTGAGGGAATTCAATCATTATGTGAACAGTTGGACATGGTGGACACTGGCAACGTGGACATACCCGGCATTAATAGGCCGAAGGCGAATGAAATTTTGTTGGATCCATTACAAGTCAAAGCTAAAGGTTCGGGGGCTAAAAAATCTAAACGGAAGAAAGGAGAACCACGACAGTGTAGCAATTGCCAGGAATTTGGCCACTATAGGACCCGATGCCCACATCCTGTTGGCTATGTGAAGCCAACCTCAAACGGTGATGCCCCGAATGATGGTGTTTCGGAAGAAGGTGGCGGTGGCGATGACAACGATGTTGATCCTCCCACCACTCAAGATCAGTCGGAAACAGTACAGAAGAGAAGGCAAAAGCATTGCAGTAAGTGCGGTTCTACCAATCATAATGCAAGAACATGTACTGGGTCAGGACCATCGGATGATGAAAATGACGATGATGAAAATGACGATGACGACGATTATGAGCAACCTAGGGTAAGAATAAGATATAATTGTTCGTGTCTACACAATGCAGTTGCATCCAATATTTGTGTACGTCTAAAATCGTCGTTATCGATTTTGCAGAAGAGGCCTGTTACAAGAAGTAGCAAACTAAGGATTGTTGAAAACTTGGAGTGAAGATGGACGTCCTTATCCTATTCGGATTAGGACTAATGGACTATGTGAAGACTGCCAGTATCAGCTTGAAGCGGCGTCGTTTGATTTATAAGAAGACTGTTGCCATCTGCGGTGTCGTTTTACTTGTGTATCATTTTAACGGTGTGTCTCTTTGGTTTATAAGAAGACTACTGCCTGCTACGGTGTCGTTTTATTTAGTTCGGATGGATTTGATTGAATTCGACCTGGAGGTTTTTCCCTAAATATATCATGTGCAACATTTCAGTTGAATTATTTTTCTCACTCGTTTTTTTTATTGAATTATTAGATCGGATTTTTTACTTGTTTATAAATTTACTTACTTTTGGCCACTAAAATTATGACATGTAATTTGGGCGTGAAATGACAAGAGCATGCGCCGACAGAGGACTTCTGAAAATGGAGGCAGTAATCAAGAAATAAAATACAGTATGTTTATTTAGTGAAATATCCCTCACCGATATATTATTAAGATCTCAAACACTAAAAGTACAAATCTTGAAAAACAAAACAATTTACTTTCCCTCCTCCCACTTTTATACTATACATATGGCAACTTTTCCCTCTTGTATATATTTTGGGAGCATGATCAACAAGTACGCGTCAATGTCGCACAAAAGAACCATCATATGACGTAGGGTTCCACAACACCTATTATGGAATCGCAACAACATATGATGATTCTTCAGGCGATATTGAAACGGCGACTTATTGTCATTGCTCCCCTCCCTGCCTCTAACAAAGACCCTGCATGGAGCGAAAAGGAGAAACAATACAACGAAGGATTTAGTTTAACAGTCATAACAATTACATAACTAAAGGAACTGAGATCTAAAATAATACGCAGTCTCATCTTTACCACTGCACCCGAAAATAAAGCATGGACAGGAGGACGAAGAGGCGGATGGGGATGATTTTCGGGGTTGAGAAGATGGGAGAAAGGGGTCTTTTCAGGGATTTGAGAGGAGGAACGGACAACAGCAGGAGATGAGTGCCTCTTGGGTTTCGGAGCATGGTCTCTCCCTCTCTGATTAAAGAATTTATAAATGAGCTCATAAATTTACTTTGCCTTCCCAGCCCTTCCCATTTACTGAAAATCACACTCCCTACCGCTGCCTCGGCCTTGGTAACGTCAGCACTGGTTAGGGGCAAATGCGACTTTCCGAAAACGGCGATATCTGATTGGGTGACACGCCGCGGTTAGGATTGAAGCTCTTTCACCATCGGATTAAACGAAAATTTAGGAATTGACGGCGGGAGATGGGGATGTGCTTTTAGACTGGCTTTGTAGATTAAATAACTTTTTCGTTTACCAAAATTAATCTAGAGATTTGGTACATGTAATTGTAACCCTAAACCCTAAACCCTAAACCCTAAACCCTAAACCCTAAACCCGAACCAATCAATACCATATACTCTACAACAATAACACCTTAGAGCATCTCCATCCCATTGCTAAACCAACCTTTAGCAATTGGCAATGCCAAACCCTAATACACGAACCAATCAATAACATATACACTAAACCATCAACACCTTACATAATTCGAATAAAACAACGACAAAAAACAATCACTCAAAAATTAAGTCGTTTTTTTGGTTCACTTTGAGTTATAATACATGCATTACCTTTTTGTTGGGCCCACCAACAATCACTCAAAAATGAATGATTATAAATCTCTACTAAAAGGTGAGATTGTTAATGAGGGATTGTCTACCCTACCCTACTTTTTGTTTCATCGTTACCCTTCCAAACAAAGTATTTTCCTAATACATGCATTGAATCAATACATCAAATGATAATACACTAATTGGCCTAATACATCAATTTGAAGAATCACAACTTCCAAACGATTAAAGTTGCTAAAGTGGCATTTGGGACCATATATTTGCTCGGTGTTGGAAACTTGAACTGAAACTGGAAGTCCTCCTATGCCGAGTCGTTTGGTATATAAGAAGACTGTTGGCTCTTGCGGTGTCGTTTAATTTATGCACTCATTAATGGTCACTTGATGGCAATTTGTAAGCACTTGATGGTAATTGAGAATACTACACCTCCCCCTAGTAATTTGACATTACCACGTTTTCTTACTTCTTTTTCCAAATTCCATACCATCAATTCTCACAAACTAAACCTTATCCAAACGTGAGTTTTTTTTTCAATTTCCACAAGTCAATTCCTTGGTTTTGTAAAACATGGAAATTCAGACAAATTTCAACGTTTTAAAATTTCCACATCCAAACGACCCTAAATAAATCATGTGCAACATTTCAGTTGAATAATCTTGAGAACTATTTTTTTTTATTCAATTATTACATAGTATTTTTTGCACTAATTTTGAGCACTCACTAAATGTGTAGAGCATGTGGCTATAGAGGAGCAGAGTTCGAAATCCGGCAAAAAATCCGGTTGGCCCAATCGTAAAGACTTCTAAAAATGGAGTCAGTAGTCAACAAATAAAGTACAGTATTTTTATTGGGACTGTAGGATTCCCTCCAAATTTTAGAAGATCTCAAACGCTAAAGTACAAAGTACAGTATTTTTATTGGGAGTGTAGGATCCCCTGCAGATTTAGAAGATCTCAAACGCTAATAGTACAAAGTACAGTATTTTTATTGGGAGTGGAGGATCCCTCGCATATTTAGAAGATCTCAAACACTTTTGGAAGCCGCCATGGAAGCGAAGAGAGAAGCAGAAGAAAAAATAACAAAACAGTATACAAACATAAACAAATGTTACATAGAGTCGAACAAAAACAAAAAGCTGTACTTTCCCTAACTATTTTATCCTATTATACATATGGCAACTTTCCTATCTTGTATACATTTTGGGAGCATGATCAACAAGTACGCGTCAATATGGCGCAGAAGAATCACCACATGAAGTAGGGTTCCACAACACCTATTATGGAATCGCAACAACATGTGATGATTCTTCTGGCTATATTCAGACGGCGACTTATTGTCATTGCTCCCCTCCCTGCCTCTAACAAAGACCCTGCATGGAGAGAAAAGGAGAAACAATACAACGAAGGATTTAGTTTAACAGTCACGATCTAACAATGACATAATGAAAGGAAATGAGATCTAAAATAATACGCAGTCTCATCATTACCACTGCACCCGAAAATAAAGCATGGGATAGGAGGACGAGAGGCGGATGGAGTTGATTTTCGGGGTTTCATATTGAGAAGATGGAAGAAAGGGTTCTTTTCAGGGATTGAGAGGAGGAGGAACGAACAGCAGCAGGAGTGGTTTTCGGAGTCTCATATTGGGAAGATGGAAGAAAGGGTTCTTTTCAAGGATCGGAGCACGGTCTCTCCTTCACTGATTAACGAATTTAAAGATTGACTCGTAATTACTTTTACTTTCCCTCCCTTCACATTTACTGAAAATTACAGTCCCTACCACTGCCTCGGCCTTGGTAACGCCAGCATTGGTTATGGGCAAAAGCGACTTTTCGAATTCGGCAATATCTGATTGGGTGACACGCACGCGACGAGGATCGAAGGTATTTCACCATCGGATCAAGGGAAAAGTTTAGGAATTGACGGTGGGAAATGGGGATGTACTTTTTTAAATAGTCTGAATTTGTAGATTAACTAACTTTTTCGTTTACCAACATTACTCTATTGATCTGGTTTATGTTATTCTAACTTGAAACCCTAAACCCTAAACCCTAAACCAAACCCTAATACACGAACCAATCAATATCATATACTCTACAACAATAAGAACACCTTATAGGCTTATACCGTAACCAATCAATAACATATATACTTTAAACCATCAACACCTTGCTCCTCCCTTATACGTCCATAACCTTCAAGACCTTATACTGTATACCAACAACACCTTCTTCTATCTCCATCCCCAACTTTCAATTTATAATAAGTGTTTCCTTTGAAATATAAAATGGAACCCACCTTGGCAATTACTAGCATAATGTAGGGATGTAGATGAATAGAAATTGTTAAGTGATGAATTGCTAAAATTGATGATGTGGCGGTAGGGACCTCGTTTAGAAATTGTTGTTCAATTTTAGGGATGAAGATGATCAATATACTAACCCAATACCATATACTCTAAACCATCAAAACCTTATACAATATCTTATTTTAGGGATGGAGATGATCAATACACTAACCCAATACCATGTACTCTAAACCATCAACACCTTATACAATATCGTATACCTATACGCTGATAAATTAAAATTATAACTTGCTTTTCAAAACATAAATTAAAAATTGATACCTCACTAAGTATCGAACCACAAACCTCTACTAATTTGACTAAGCAAATAAGAGACAATTAACCAATTAAGCTACATCACATTGATGACCATCTTGCATAATTTCGCTTTCTTATTAAGTGAAGGGTTAAAATGATCGATAAATATATCACAGGGGATTGTTTCAACTTCGCCGGGGACTGAGAGAGTGGAAAAGGGGTAATTATTCTACCAAAACAGAAAAGAAAAGGGGAAATTAATGAAGAGTTAAATTGGACGGATTGTCTTTACCACGCCACTACAAAATCATTCGGAGCAAAAACACGCAGGTTCAAATCAAACAATAAATTATCAGCATTTATAAGCAGATATAAAGCATTTATAAGCAGATATAACGAATTATGTCTTAGTAATAAGGCATGATCAGCATTTATAAGCAAATATAAAGAAAATATATAATCGAGAAAAAATAAGACAGCACCTACCCTCACCCTTTAACCAATCGATACCATATGCTCTAAACCATCAACACCTTATAACCTACCCATATAACATATACTCTATACCATCAACAACCTAATACCCTAAGCAGTCAGTACCCATTTCCTCTAACATCAACACCTTATACAACAATCGTATACCTATACGCTGATAAAATTTTACATTTTGAAAATACTTGCCCAACTAAAGTACATAGGTACTTCAAAAGTGAAACTCTAACTTTCGTTTCAAAACATAAATTCAAAAAATATCCTCACTCAGTATCCAACCACAAGCCTCTAATTAGTCTACAAGAGGTTTGTTATGTACGAGTGCATTGCATAAAGAGGGGAAATCGGTGAGAGAGTGGAATGGGATCTCAATTAATGAAGAGTTAAATTGGGCGGATTGTAGTTTACCTCGTACCGCTAAATGTGTAAAGAGACACGCTAGCATTTACCAAATTCCAAAAAAGATGGAACACAGAATTATGTTTAAATTGCGTGAACTCAATGAATGATCAGGATTTTAGAAGCAGAAGCAGATGAAAATAAGTAAAACAAAGAATCGCCACTGAGAGTCTGAGATAGACAATTATCAAAGGCCCAACCTAATGACAATCCGGAACTCAGTATCTATTATCAACAAACTAGGTGTCATGGGTCCATGTACAAGCCCACGTTTGAATGTTATTTAAAAGCCTGCAAAAATCAATGATCAGACCCAGTCCAACTAGAATTAGTCCTAAACGCAGCGTTAATACATAAACACAAATTAAGGAGACCTCTCCATCTGATTCGAATCAAATTAGGTCTTCTTCATCTCCTTCCTCAATCCTCTGGGCGAGACGAACACTGCATATCAGGAAACCTTAATTTCACCGAGTGATAGAAGTTTCGAGAAAATGACAATAACGCTAAGACAAGATGACAAAGCACTAGCGACATGAACCCTAGGGTTAGCAAATCTCTTTCAAGGGTTCTTTTGGAAACGAAAAGTTTGATGAACACAATAATAGACATGGTCGCCGTAATCGTGTTAGAAAGAGTAAGGCGAGTAAATTCCGCACGAAAATAAAATGGCGATGAACAAAACGTCGATTTGTGGATAAAAGGATTTGGGGTTCTAAACGATGATTATGTGAGGATTTCATATTGGATGGGGATCTTCTCTTCGAATGTGGATACATAGATTTGGCGTATGAAACATGATGATGTTGGGGATTTGAGATTGGATAGGGAGCTAAATCGAATGTGGATCAAATAATAAAAGGATTTGGGTTTCGAAACGATGATTTTGTTGGAGATTTCAGATTTGATAGGCAGCTTATGATCGAACTTCGAACTTAGAGTTAGAGGGGACCCTCCAAGGCGAATGAGGGATCGTAGAAGGGAGACTGGAAATTGGTTAGGGCGGCGGGTCGTATCCATAGGGTTTAACCTCTTAATCGCTATCATTAAACCGGGTACAGTTAGGTTGAAGTCCGTAGAAGTCACCATAAACGCTTCGTGATGCATTTGGTAATTTTCCTTGCCCCCGGTTACCCGTACCCCGGATTTTGCCCTGGGCACCGTAGAACTGCCCATATATATATATATATATATATAATTTTGATTTATATTTTTTTTTTTGGCGGCAAATAGCATGTCCTTTTTCCCCTCTTCTTCCTCTGCACACAATCATCACCGCCGCCCTTCTCTCCATTCAATCCCGATCCAAATATGGCGTAATCCACATCAATGACCACTCAATCTCCTTCTTTTTGACCTCCACAAAACCCTCGACCATACTCTCTCATCTTCTTCGAGCCATGTTTTCTGGATTTTTTGGGGCGGAGTCGCCGGTGGGTCAGAGGTTCAGGTCGTCCATGAGACAAGCCCCGCGTGGGCTATTGAAGTCGATGAGTACAAGAACGAGCTCGAGTAGCAGCAGGAGCAACAACCGATTTCCCACCCTCGTCGCCGCAGTCGCCGATCTGAAGTAGTCCAGATATGCTTCCTCGATACAACCGACGAGAGCCCTCAATAATCGATTCGATGGATCGAAGCTCCTGACTGCTTCTGCTTCCACCTCTGGAACGCGTGAGAGGAGCCGGGGACCGACTAGGTCGTCGTGATTGATTCCTGCATGAATCTGCGGGACTCCATTTTCAACGAGAGCGACGAGCAATGGACAAGTGTCCTCTTGAAAATCTGCCTCAATTTGACCACGGGGAAATCCACCCGCCGCCCGATCGCCTCCGAGCAGGTGAACCAGGAGGCAGGAATGGTGAACCGGAACCTGCTTGTGGAGAAAGACACACGGGAGAAGTCGACCGGTCAGTCACAAGAAACGAGATCTCAGCGAGTCCGCCACGAAAACGGAATCCACTATCAAGAAGTTACTCGGCTCGAAGCGTCCGTTCTATTTCCCTCTCGATGCGGAGGTCGTTCCGTTCTCTGGATTCGACAGCAGGGAAACTACCGCCACCGCTGATACTAACAAAGAAGTGAACGAGGAGGCAAAGTGGGAAACTTTTTTCTTTTTCTTACAATTCATTTTATTTGATTTATTTATTTTAATTTAAGTAATATTTTCTTTTGTGGCACATACGTGGGTGCCACCTAAGCATTACTTCAAATATGGTCAAACGAAAGCTGAACAATGTTTGGCCAATAGTTAATTCCAACGGAGAACAAAAATTCTTTTTTTTTTATGAAAGGGTGCAAAGCACCACAACCTCTTATTCAATTATCGAGCGAACGGTAAAACCGCCAACAGAGTCAAAAAGGGCCCAACGGCTTACATCAAGGTCAGAAAGAGCAATAGGATGATAGCCTGGAGACAACGAGTGTCCCTTATGAGCGAGGCAATCGGCCAAGAAGTTGGCCTCTCTATAAATGTGTGTGATCCGGACTTCCCACTCCCGGCGCAACAGAGACTGAAACGCCAAGGTGAGACTAGCGTGCTGGTGACTATGGCTTCCGGTGTCCTGAAGAAGCGTGATAGCTGTCTGTGAGTCCAGTTGCAACTCCACCCTGCGGTATCCTGCATCCCACGCAATCTCGAGGCCCTTGAGTGCCCCCCAAATTTCTGCTCTGGTAATGGTACATTTCCCCAGGTTCATCGCATAGGCCCCTAACAAGCGACCCTGCCAGTCTCTAAGCACTCCTCCTGCAGCGGTAGACCCTGACGGGCGCAGAAGCGACCCGTCGGAGTTCACTGTGATCCACCCTGTCGGGGCCGGTCTCCACCCCACGGCCATGTCTCGACGCGACCCCGACCTCCCCAGTGATAAGTTGTTTTCCGCCTGCTTACTCTGCTGAGCGACGACCTCCCAGGCTAGGATACTTTGCGCTAACTTGTTAGGGGTTTCTGCGATGCCTGAAAAAATGAAACCATTCCGAGCACGCCAAAGGAACCAACAGGTAAAACCAAATCGGACCTGGCTTTGGGGGCACCTTGAGAGATCAGTAAACCATTCTTGAAACTGACGAGCATCATCCGGAGCTATGGCCGCTGGAAGCATCTCCCTCCAAACCTGTCTCGCGAACTGACACCGGCGCAGGACATGCTCGAGCGACTCTGTGTTCGTCTGACAGCGAGGACAAGCTGCATGATCGGCTAAGTGTCGCCGGGTTCGCTCCATGTTGGTGAGAAGTTTGCCGTGCGCTGCAAGCCACAGAAAGTGGCGTATTCGGCTCGGTCCTGGCCAACTCCAAAGGGACTTCCAGCTGTTATCCGCCTCCGCGTCATCCACTTCGGCCACCAAGTTGTAAGCAGACTTTATAGAAAAGTCCCCTTTAGGCTCCAACCCCCAGACAAGCTCATCAGCACCGAGATCCCCCTTTGGAACGGGCATACCCACAACCTGCAACAACAACTCAGGTGGTATGTAGCGGGAAAACAAAGAAACATCCCACTCACCTGTGGACGTCACCATGTCTGCAACGCTAGCTCCTCCGTTGAAGTTGTCGTCGATGTTGATGATATGATCAGCAAGACACACGCAGCTATCAAGCCAAACCGCATCCCAGAAGCTCGACGATTTCCCATCCCGAATACTCCAACGGGCACCTCATCCAGTCTTCCTGCGTGCACGAACAACACCGTTAGGCCCCTCCTTTAGGTACTTTTCTGTTAGGATACGTACCCAAAGCTCATCGGGGCATTTCAAAATGGTCCAAGCAAGCTTGACAAGATAGGCGCTATTGAGGTCCCGAGCTTTACGCAGTCCTAGTCCTCCTTGGTCCTTCGGGCGGCAGACAGTCTCCCAATCAACCAAATGGATTCTTCGCCTCCCCTGTTGAGATCCCCAGATGAAACCCCGAATCCGCCTATCAATGGTATCACAAACGGCCGCCGGGAGGACTGAAGTTTGCATGGCGTACGACGGAATGGCATTCAGGACGGACAAAGCCAGGGTAACCCGTCCTGCCAGGGAGAGGTTTTCCGCCTTCCAACCTGCAAGCTTCTGATCCACCCGGTCAATGAGATACTGGTAAGTCTTCTTCATGATCCTCCCATGAAGCACTGGTACCCCTAGATACCGGCCAAGATCTTGGGTCATGGGGATCCCAAGGTTTTGGCTGATATCCCGGCTTAACTCCCGCTTCACATTACGAGAGAAATAAACTCTCGACTTCTCCTTGCTAACCATCTCTCCCGATGCTTCACAGAACTGCTTCAGACAATCCATAATAATGTTCACCTGTTCCTGCGAGGCTTCAGCAAACAACACAAGATCGTCAGCAAAAAAGAGATGGGAAAGTTTCGTACCACCTCGAACCAGCTGGATAGGTTTCCACTTCCCGTTGCTCACTGCCTCCTCTATCAGGTGGCTCAGCCTTTCAATGCAGAGGGTGAAAAGGTAGGGAGACAGAGGGCACCCTTGCCGAATTCCTCTGGTAGGCTTGAACTTCTCAGTTGCTGCTCCCTCCCACAAGATCTCCATGGCCGGAGTAGAGACGCAGCTCATCACCGCTCTAGAAAACTCCGCTGGTAGCCCTGCCTGATCCAACGTGTCGGCAATGCTCCATTTCAGGCGGTCATAGGCCTTCGCAAGGTCGATTTTGAGAACAATATGCCTCTTGTTGCCCTGTTTGGAGTGCATGGAGTGCACTACCTCCTGCAGAATGATGATGTTGTCCTGGATATGTCTACCTGGTACAAAGCTCGTCTGAGTAGGGGCCACCAACTGATGCATCAAGGGTTTCAAACGCTCCGCCAAGCACTTTGTAAACGCTTTATACACAACGTTGCAAAGGCTGATGGGTCTGAAGTCGGCCACTCTCTCTGGTTGCGTGACCTTGGGAATGAGGACCAGGAGGGTCTCGTTGATCTCTGCCACACGTTCCGGGTTTCTGAAGCATTCGGTCAGGAAGACAACAACCTTGTCACCCACGGTGCTCCAGCATTTTTGGAAGAATAGCGGTTGAAAACCGTCTTTCCCGGGAGCCTTAAAGGCGCCCATCGACTTGAGAGCACTCAGCACTTCAGCAGCTTCCAGCTCCCTCGCAGTAGAGTTAAAATCACCATCCCCAATTGGGAACTCATCATTCAAGGGTGACCCAGTTTCCACGGAGTCCGTATAGAGGTCTTTAAAGAACTCACGGACTAGCCTCTGCAGCTCCGATGGGTTATCAACCCACTCATTGGCATCATTCTTGAGTTTCCGGATTCGATTTCTGCACCGGCGCTTGATTGTGGATAGGTGAAAAAATTTGGTGTTACGGTCTCCATCCACAAACCATATCGCCCTCGACTTTTGGTACCATAACAGCTCTTCATGCTTCAGGACTTCTGACAAGGCCTAGCGGACATTCGCTTGATCTTGGAGGCTCGCTTGAGAGGGATTAAGCTCGTTGCGGATTTCCAGTCTTTGAAGCCTAGCAATCAGCTTCTACTTCTTCGCCAGTATGTTCCCAAACACCTCTTTATTCCACTTGCTGAGCGCTGCGGAGAGGCCGGAGATAGCATCACAGAAGCTAGTATCGATAGCCCAGCTCTCCTGCAAAACCCGAGAGAAGTCGTCGTGCAACAACCAGGGGGCCAGAAAACGAAATGGCTTACCGGACCGAGCCGAATTCCCAGGTCCCTCGGAGTTTGTGAGGATCGGACGATGATCGGACTTGATCCGGGGGAGATGGGAAGTATGTGTCTCCGGGAATCTTTGTAACCATTGGGTATTGCAGAGGGCACGATCAAGCCGTTCCCTCAGGTTGCCCCGCTG
Source organism: Linum tenue (assembly GCA_946122785.1). NCBI lineage: Eukaryota > Viridiplantae > Streptophyta > Magnoliopsida > Malpighiales > Linaceae > Linum > Linum tenue. The sequence continues at coordinate 22,420,501 of CAMGYJ010000008.1, forward strand.
CCAAGTGAATTTCGGACCTGTGAACGCTACATCCACCAACCCACAGTCGTCGACGCAACTCCGAAATTCCCTGCTCGGGGCTGCAGCGAAAACAGCTCCTCCTTGCTTGTCCTGAGGGCCAAGAAGCGCATTAAAATCCCCCGTCAGAAGCCATGGGCTCGTGATGGTGGCTGCTAAACGCCGACAATCCTCCCACAGTCCCCGTCGCGTACTCTGGACCGGGCTACCATAAACTGCAGTAACAAATCCTTCTTCCCCGTTGTCGAGTTTGAGTCGCACGTGAAGCATCTGGTTTGAACGAAAGGACTCCTCCAAGGAGACTTCTCCTTTATTCCAAAGGACCCATATACCGCCAGCAAACCCATTAGCCTCCACACACAAATTGCTATCGAAACCCATTCTCCTTAGGACACCGGCAGTCGTTGTCCCGCTAATTTTGGGCTCAGTAATCACCACAATGTTCGGCCGATGAAGCCTGCAAAACTCCTTGAAAGCTGTGAGAAAATCGGGGTCAGCAGCTCCCCGACAATTCCAAGCAAAGATCTTAACCATAAATAAAAATTAGAGAGAAAGAGAGAAAAACAAAGACACAAAAGGAAAAAGCACGAAAAAGGAAGAGCTAGGGCAAGAGAAGCTCCCTCGAGGCAAGCCTCAACGCTTGTTGCATGCATGCACGTCCAAGTTAGACGTGGCCTGCACCCCTTTCTTCGACTCCGCTTCACTCACCATGAACCTAACGTCCTCTACTGCGGACGACAAAGTAGCAGGAGGGATCTGGTGAGTGTTTCCCACTGCCTCAGGAGTGTCGTTTAAGTCCAAGCTCCGTGCCGCCCCTTTCCTTCCTGTGGACTGGCTCGCCCGACTAGAAAAGGGAGGAGTGGATGGGAGTGGTTGGCGCGGCCCCTTAGCATGCTGTTTCGCTTGTTTCTTGGCCTCGGTCTTATCACCTCCCTTGTTCTTATTGTGAGTCTTGTCTGTACCAGTCTGTTTTCCTCCTTTTGTTGTAGCCCCAACACTCTTTTCTATCCCCGCCTTGCCAGTCACCTCGCCATCAATACCCGCCACTGTACCCTCTCCATTTGGCTTCCCCTTGTTTGACTTTTCTGGCGCTATGCTTGGATGAGGAGCTAGAAGAGGGTTTGTTTGGTTGATAGCTTGCGAAACAACACCCGTAATTGAGGCCTCCCCTATCTCCTCAGCCATGACTGTGTCACTGTCCTCGGCGCTTCCATCTACACCCTTCTTGGCCGCCAGGGCGAGTGAACTCGGGTGCTCCATCAGCTCATCATTAAGGTCGTTAAGCACGGCAAAACGAGACCCTGAGTGGGTTGGTGCGGATAGCACATTATTGGCATTCCTTGGTGTACCATTGGTTGCTGCCGAAGTACGAGGGTTGCGCTTCCGGTTGCGGGATGCCAGCATCCAAGGACCAAAATCTTCAAAGATCTCTGGCCGTTCCTCCTCAATTTTCCGTTGAGTGGCTGGGTTTTGGGCTTGGCGGAAGTCCTCGTCCGTAGGGGATGGAGACGCATTCTTAGGGCAAGCTTCAGCAGCGTGACCGAATCGCCCGCATTCAAAACACACGTTATGGAGACCCTCATATTGCAAACGACGAATGCGCCTTTCCAACCGATATTTGACGATCAATGGTTTGGAGAGGTCCACCTCCACGCATATCCTTGCATAATGTCCCCGCGAAGCATCACGTGTTGCTGCATCCATCTTGATATAGCGCCCTATGGAATTCCCAATGTCTTTTAAAATTTCAGAGTCATAGTAGTCCATGGGAAGCTTGGGCAGCCGAACCCACACAAGCAGGTTGGTTAGGACGTCATCGCCCTCCTCAGGATCAAATCCTCTCTTCCAACGGCGTGTGAGGACGTAATGGTCCTCGACCATCCATGGGCCTTCGTATAGAGCTCTGTCATAGTCCCGTTCCGTGGTGAAACGAACGGAGTAGAACCCTTGTCCCATGCTTGCAACCGTAATCGTTCCGGTCTTAGCCCATAGGTATTGAAGCCTTCGCTGGAGGAAGAGGAAGGGAAAGGATCGACCTAGGATCCGAACAATAATGGCCCTACGCCACTCATTCCCCAGCCGCTGCTTCGTATCACGAGTGATGCGGATGTTCGGACAGTCGGGCTCTCCTTCCCCATCGCTCTCCATATCATCCTCAGGTTCCTCTAAAGTCTCATTCGATTGGTTTCCCTCTCCAGTCACAAGATCTTTATATGACCGTACTGGGACAGCGTTAGGTGAACTCTGATCCGGGTTGCTAACCGTCTCTGTAACTGTAGGCGGAGCGGCCGCTTGGGTAGCATGTACGGCCGGCTCCACTTGCATCGCAACGCTGCCTGTAAACTCACCATCAGTGATGGGTTTCGCCTTTTTGGAGGGTTGGGCGGGAGACAGCTGTTCCGCCGTAACTAGCTGGGTGGGGGGGGAGCCCCCAGTGGCCTCCGGCGTGCCGCCGGCGGCGCTCATCACAGGTTTGCGGGAGAAACCCTAGCAGCGGCGCACTCTTGGGATCCGAAAATTGCGGAGCTCTTTTGCTCTTCTGAATTAGGAGAACAAAAATTCTTGCAACACAAATGACGCAAATACCTAATAAGTTGGAATATTTTTGTATTTATTAAGTTACGTAATATAAATGGCAATTCTACTAAAAGGTTAGATATTTCCAATATTGTTAAGTAACTACCCAGTAATAGGAAAGACGTTGGACACGGAGTACTTACAGTTGAGTACTCTTATTAATGATTCGTCGAGAAAATACAAACTTAATTGATTGCAGAAGGTCAGAGCTGAACATACATTTTTTGGACCCAATCATAAAATACATTGATAATATTCAAGTGAGATGATAAACGTACTTGAACTTTCAGTTCCTAGCAATGACAAGATGAACACAATGAAAGCTTAAGAAAGATTATTTAAAAAAAACAAATAAGATTATAGAACTCAAGTCGGACTTGACTACGCCTAGGAAGACCTAATTATAGGAGAATCAAGACAAGTAGTCATTGACTAATCTTTTAGAATACTAAAGTCATACTAAGAAATTGGTACAACTAATCCACCTAATATGAATTAACAGAATGGTTCATTAATCAAGCTCATACTTACTAACTAATCTGGAGGAACCGACATGCAACAAACACCTCTAAACCCACAAGAGAATCACATAAGAAACCAACACATACTCCAAGGGAACTTCGGACCTATAAAGAACCAAAAATGTTTCACTCAGGCATTAGTATGTCTATCTTACCTTTGAATACTCCCTATACGAAATAATGAAGCAAAACACACCGCATTCGTAGATGGATCTTCCTAATTCAATACAAAAAATACCAAACTGAGGAAGCTACACAAAAAAAGTCTGATCAAACTTATGAAGCAAAGACTCAGAAAGTCACAGATAATTCTTCAACTCCAAAACAACGCTAATTTGCAACCGCATTCTTCAAGAGATCTTCCAATTCCATAAAAACATCACTAAATTGACGTCTTAAACAAAAAATGTATCATCAAACTCATGAAGCAAAGACTAAAAGTCACAGATAATTCTTGAACTCCAAAACATTGTTACTTGCCACCATTGAGCCGCATCACCAACACTACCTTCATTGAGAGAATCGACTACAACCATTTCAAGTTGTCCTCCAATAACAACGAAGTTAATCCAAGAGAGGGACCTCTGCTAAAGCCTAACGGACCATAAACGGCCCATGCAGCAGCCCTAATCTGCAAAATAAAAGAAATCTATTAGTATTAACATATAAGCATATAAGTATTGCAAATAATAATGTACAAAAATGACTTACCAGTGGGTCTAGGTTAACCCCTGCAAACAAAGGCATCATGGTTACCATGTCATTAACCAACATCCTCACAGTCAGTAAATCAGCAGGGACCAATCCACCGCCAGGATTGTGAGTATGAAAGTCTTTTTCAACCAAGAATTGCTTAAACAATTTCACAACGAAGACGTGCTCAGATCTTGGTTCAGGCAACGCTATGGCACCTACACCACCTCCATTGAGAGAATCTACTGCAACCATTTCAAGGTGTCCTCCAATTGAACCACCTCCAATAACAACAAAATTAATCCAAGAGAGGGACCAGCTTCTAAATCCAAACGGATCGTAAACGGCCCGTGCAGCAACCCTAATCTGCAAAATATCAATAACTTATGTCTATTCAAATAAAATGATACAAGTATTGCAAATAATGATGTACAAAAATGACTTACCAGTGGGTCAAGGTTAACCCCTGCAAAAAAAGGCACCCTGGTTACCATGTCATTAACCAGCATCCTCCCAGTTAGTAAATAAGTAGGGAGCAATCCACCGCCAGGATTGTGATTGTGAGCATGAAAGTCGTTTTCAGCCAAGAATTTATTAAACAACTTCACAACGAAGACTTGCTCATATCTTGGTTTAGGCAACGCTATGGCACCTGCACCACCTCCATTGAGAGAATCGACTGCAACCATTTCAAGTTCTTCTCCAATATCACCACCTTCAATACAAACGAAGTTAATCCAAGAGAGGGACATGCGGCTAAAGCGAACGGACCATAAACGGCCCGTGCAGCAGCCCTAATTTGCAAAATATAAGAAACCTATTAGTATTCACATACAAGCATACAAGTATTACAAATAATGATACAAAAATGACTTACCAGTGGGCCTAGGTTAACCCCTGCAAACGAATGCACCATGGTTACCATGTAATTAACCAACATCCTCCCAGTTAGTAGCTTAGCAGGGAGCAATCTACCGCTAGGATTGTGATTGTTAGTATGAAAGTCTTTTTCAACCAAGAATTGTTTAAACAACTTCACAATGAAGACGTGCTCAGATCTCGGTTCAGGCAACGCTATGGCACCTGCACCACCTCCATTGAGAGAATCGACTGCAACCATTTCAAACTGTCCTCCGATAGCACCACATCCAATAACAACGAAGTTAATCCAAGATAGGGACATGCAGCTATTGGAGGTGGTGCTATTGGAGGACAGCTTGAAATGGTTGCAGTCGATTCTCTCAATGGAGGTGGTGCAGGTGTCATAGCGTTGCCTGAACCAAGATCTGAGCACGTCTTCGTTGTGAAGTTGTTTAAGCAATTCTTGGCTGAAAAAGACTTTCATACTCACACTCACAATCCTGGAGGTGGATTGCTCACTGTTGAGTTACTAACTGCGAGGATGTTGGTTAATGACATGGTAACCAGGGTGCCTTCTTTTGCAGGGTTAACCTAGGCCCATTGGTAAGTCATTTTTGTACATCATTATTTGCAATACTTGTATCCTTGTATTTGAATACTGATAGGTTATTGATATTTTGTAAATTAGGCTGCTGCACGGGCCGTTTACGGTCCATTTGGATTTATCACCAAGTCCCTCTCTTGAATTAACTTCGTTGTTATTGGAGGTGGTGCTATTGGAGGACAACTTGAAATTGTTGCAGTCGATTCTCTCAATGGAGGTGGTGCAAGTGTCATAGCATTGCCTGAACCAAGATCTGAGCACGTCATCGTTGTGAATTTGTTTAAGCAATTCTTGGCTAAAAAAGACTTTCATACTCACAATCACAATCCTAGCGGTGAATTGCTCCCTGCTGAGTTACTAACTTGGAGGATGTTGGTTAATGACAAGGTAACCAAGGTGCCTTCTTTTGCATTGGTTAACCTAGGCCCACTGGTAAGTCATTTTTGTACATCATTATTTGCAATACTTGTATCCTTGTATTTGAATACTGATAGGTTATTAATATTTTGCAGATTAGGGCTGCTGCAAGGGACGTTTACGGTCCATTTGGATTTAGCCGCAGGTCCCTCTCTTTGATTAACTTCGTTGTTATTGGAGGTGATGTTATTGGAGGACAGCTTGAAATAGTTGTAGTCGATTCTCTCAATGGAGATGGTGCAGGTGCCATAGCGTTGCCAGAACCAAGATCTAAGCACGTCTTCCTTGTGAAGTTGTTTAAGCAATTCTTGGCTGAAAAAGACTTTCATACTCAAAATCACAATCCTGGCGGTGGATTGCTCCCTGCTGAGTTACTCACTGGGAGGATGTTGGTTAATGACGTGGTAACCATTGTACCTTCTTTTGCAGGGGTTAACCTAGGCCCACTGGTAAGTCATTTTTGTACATCATTATTTGCAATACTTGTATGCTTATATGTGAATACTGTTAGGTTTCTTATATTTTGCATATTAGGGCTGCTGCACGGGCCGTTTATGGTCCGTTTGGCTTTAGTCGCAGGTCCCTCTCTTGGATTAACTTTGTTGTTATTAGAGAACAACTTGAAATGGTTGAAATCGATTCTCTAGATGGAGGTGGTTCTGGTGATGCGGCTGAAGGTGGCAAGACAATGTTTTGGAGTTCAAGGGTTATCTGTGACTTTCAGTCTTTGCTTCATAAGTTTGATGAGACCTTTTTGTTTAGGACGTCAATTTAGTGATGTTTTTATGGAATTAGAAGATCTCTTGAAGAATGCGGTTGCAAATTAGCATTGTTTTGGAGTTGAAGAATTATATGTGACTTTCTGAGTCTTTGCTTCATAAGTTTGATCAGACTTTTTTGTGAAGCTTCCTCAGTTTGGTGTTTTTTGTATTGAATTAGGAAGATCCATTTAAGAATATGGTGTGTTTTGGTTCATTATTTCGTGAAGAGAGTGTTCAAAGGTAAGATAGACGTACTAATGTCTAAGTGAAACCTTTTTGGTTATTTATAGGTCTGTCGTTCCCTTAGGGCAAACAGTAAATGATGTTGTAGATATAATAGCTGAAGATTCCAAGATGGTTTCAACATAATAAACCACTTACGTGCATTGTATGAGTCTTTCCGCTCCTAGTAACTCCATAAGCAAAAATTGTACCTAAAAGGAGAAAGGTAAATACCGATTAGTCATGGTTAGTCATTTAACAATCACAATACAGAGGGGCAGTATGACAATAAAGACCCAAGCTCACCAGCATCACTACAATGTTACGATACAAAATTATTCATCAAAATATAAAATTTTATCATGTGGCCTGGCCAAGCAGCACTGAACTACTAGTTACAACTTACAAGGACAAATTTCCCAACAAAAAACACAAAGAAATTTTGCAAAGTCACAAGGCAAGCTTTCTGTTTAGGATTACCGCTGCCTGCTGAAGAGTAAGGAGACAGAGATTGGGCTTCCACACAGCTACAAACAAATATTTGCAACTTGAAGTAGTAATGTTGGTGCTGGACCATTTATAGTATTATACCCTGCATTGCACTACTAACAACCTCCCGAGCACCAACATCATATACATGACGAGTTGTTGCCGTTGGACCAAAGACTCTATCTGCACAGAGCCAGAAAAGCAATAAAAGAGTATTAAGAAAAAGGAGTTGCAGATCAAGTGACCCAGACAGAACAGATGGGATATATATCGGCAAGTTTCCAGCACATTTTTATCCAAGTTACTATGCATACTGCATTTGGCTCTCAAGCAAGCTTCTGTCACCTAAGTCATTGTCAGCACAAATTGTTTCATACATTGGTCACATTATTTTACAATACAAGAACATACACTGGAGCAAACATTTTTAGCTTTGGAATCCTGTCAATGATCTGAAACAACCAAATCAAACACAAACTCTGCCACAACAACTGCAAGACAGCTATTTAGACAGTGTACATGCACTAGCTTTGAGGAGCAAGTTTTGGTAAATTTATACGTATAGCAAGTTGAATTCTTTAGATGTAGTAACATGTCGCCAAAACCATTTTCGCTCTCAACAATTTGTTACCACCAGTATAGCTTTCCAAGACGTTTATCCTGAAGGATGTACCATTTACAGTAGCAATAAATCAGGTTAAACTTTCAGGGTTCAAAATCTACCCTACTATACTTTACAATTCGGCGTGTCAGTTATCTCTTTGTCCTGGTTTGATACTTAGGAAACTCAAAGCACAATATAGCCAAGGATGCAAGTTCCAACAGAACCCATTTCAAAAGCACCAATTTCACTAATAGAACTGAAAACTGAGTTTAGAGGAGAGGGGAGGAAATTAACATGTTTGTACTAACCAAAACCATAAGCAATTGAATGATTGTACTCATTTCTGACATTGTAGTCCCCATCGGCATACCAAGCTATCTCGTCTCCCTTACCAGGCTCCCTAGCAGGCTAGCACTGCACCAAAAACACCGCCACCAATCACCAAAATTAAGCAAACCAAGAACGATAATCCCAAAGTCAACACCAAACAGGCAATTCTACATTTTCTGCGTTGTTTCTCTACCTGAGAGGCCGAAACCTAACCGTGACCGCCACATTTTCCCTGGACTTATTAGCATCAAGCCGGTCGGGAGTCTGACCGGCGGGAGATGAACTGGGACCGGCCGTGGAGCTGGACAACCTCGAGGGGGGCCTGGACGAAGAAGAAGTAACTGATTGAGGAGTTGAAGGCCTTCCACCATGCTTCAACCCCGGAGCCGGCGAGGAGAAACGCTGAGCAGGAGACTTGCGGGAACGGAACGGCGAGATGGAGGATCGGAGTGACCTGCTGCTGCTGGATGACGATGACATGGAGAGAAGAGAGGAAAATCGGTAGCGGGGAAGAGGAAACTAGGGCTCGGCGGCGACGGTCAGGATCCGAGCCGGGGTGGGGGAAAAGGAAGTTTTTGTGGCTGCTTGGTCTTCGTCTTGATCTGGTCCTGTCCTGTCTTTTTGCCGCTTTTTGGACTTTGTTTAGCTGTCCCAGGAAATTACTATCTTTTTCCTCCTCCTGCAGGCGGCTTCACCGGACGGCCACCGGTCGCCAGTGGTTTTAATGCAGAAACAGAGCCTGTACCACTCGTGGAAAACAAAGGGGAATCCTGTCTGAGGCTCTTTCCTGCCCAAGATCCTCCTATGTCACCCGCCGCTTCCGGGACCTCGACTCCTCCAGCTGCTCGGAGTGCGTCGCCCCCATCTCCTCCCTCTTCTCTAAGGTCACCAGGTCGTCGTTCTCCTCCGCCTTCCTCAAGGCGCTGAGCGAGGCCGTGTTCACGGAGCAGGATTTGAACGCGCAAGCTGGATCCGCTATCTGTTTGGCTCCAGCGATCGATTCCGCGGCGGATCCACTCGTCTCCTTTCCCCAGAGCTGCGAAAATTGCCACTACCACTCTCAAATCTGCAAAAAAACCGAAAACTGCCGCTCCAGGAAGAACATCTATTCCCATAAGCAAATCCTCTCCGCATCGATCTTCGTTGGCGGCTATGACGCTCAAGGCAACTGCTCTGTCACTCGAGACCACGCTTCCCTCAAAGGCTTCTCCGGCTTCCCCTCCGTGCTTGAACGAGCCGAGATCTGGGGATTCGATTTTGCCGAGGAGGAGGAGGTGGTGTTGTCATTGGACGCTCCGATTGGCGGCTGATTGCAGGATTGGATCGATTTTGCTTAGGGATAGCAACAAAACCCGAACCCACGGATACCCATCCCATCCAACCCGGTCAACGCGAGCAAAATCCGTGTTGACGGATTTTGGGCTGGGTTTGGATTTAAACCTGTTTACTATTCACCGGGTTGGATTGGGTTTGAGTTTAGATAAACTCGGTCCATGGCTACCCGCCCACACTCATATAATTAATTTTCTCGGTATATTTAATATCTAAACAACTAATCTTCAGTGGTGGCCACCCCGGTCTCCGGTCCAGTCCTCCTCTGGATCCGGTGTTAATATAGTCCTTATTAATTTTTTGATTTTAGGCATTCGGTCTAGTGTTATTTTACAATAAGATTGGGTATAACTAGAAAAATGATTCAAATGAACATATTCAAATCTCTCCTCTAAATTTAGCCTACAAGTTCTAGCCCTAAAGATTATTCGTCTAAAAAAAATAACGAAACCTAAAAGTCTAAAAGTCTAAAACGTAAAAGACTCAAAGAAATACGAGGTTTGTTCCCTTGAAATTTACTAGAGCAGCTGGTGGATATAGGGATAGATACACAATGCAAATTGATAAGTCGATTGATTTGTCTGGTGTTGATGCTACTCGTTTCAACAGCTACTACGGAGAGAACCTTTTCAACAATGAAACATGTGAGAACTGATTTGCGCAACAAAATGAGTGATGAATTTTTCGCTGATTGCTCAAGTATTTTATTTGAAACGATGTATACTATTGGTCGCTAAATTAAAATATCGTAATATACAATTGACATTGTAAAAAAAATTATATAATTTTTTTTTTACTGTTCTAATTTTCAAATGAAATGCGACCAAGTGCTCTTCTGTGAAAAGGATTCGTCGCTGCTAATCTTATTTATGTTTGTGGAGACATGTCTAATTTTTTCTTTGTAATTGTGTAGAATGAAGTTGATGTTATCGAGTGGAGAGTGAAAAAACTTAATTGAAAGGAAGAAGCTTTCAATTAATCATATTATTTATGGATAATTTGTGATTGACTTCAATTTTCTTGAGTTTTCTCGATTGGTGTTGAACAATTTGTATAGTTAATTTGTGATTTGCTTGAAGTTTCTAGGATGGTGTTTTATATATAGATAATTTGTATTGAGAGATTGATATTTGACTTTAATTTTGATAGGAACTTGTTATTGTAAATTTTTTACGACAAAAACCCGTGGGTACCCATGAACCCGCGGATACCCAGCGGGTTGGGTTGGGTTTGAGTTTTTCAAACCCAATGGGTTTTACCCTGGGTTTTTTCACTGATAACGATCAATTTTAGAGTTGACCGCCACGTGAGCAAAAGTTAAGGAATTGGACGGAGAGTGACCAAACGTGAATGATTTCAGTAAACTAAAGTACCACCAATGGATTTAAATTTTTCGAGTGACCAAACTTGAACATTTTTTGCTATCTCAGTGACCAACCATGCAATTAACTCAATAAATAACATGGTATAGAAACCGGGAGTTAATATTTGACGCCCTAGATTTTTAAATTTATCGCCCTAAATCTACCATATTGACGATTTTACCCCAACTTAAACTTAATTCTAGAATGCAATTCCCCCGTCCTTCCCCTGTCTTCACCGCCTTCCGAGAAACACAACCGCCCGGAGTTATGATTTTACAACCGATCTGTGCTGCGCTAAACAAGCCGCCTACCCACCACAATCCGTCGAGAAACAGATCGTCTCCCCACCCCGACCCTTCTCCAAATGCGTTCGTCACCCTCTGCCAGTTAAATTGCCAATCCCTTCGGTCGCCGGTGATTAATCCCTAACCCAGAATGGCCAATCCCGTCGGTCGCTGGCGTTAATCCTTCTCAGGGGCGTTTTCTTCTTCATCTATCCCGTCGCCGGCGAAATTGACTTTGCTGCTGCTCCGCCTCGTCGCTGTTGAGGATGGAGGCGCTGAAGGAGAGAGAAAGCCCGAGCGGCTGGCTGCTGCTGCTCAGCCCGTCGGCGGTGAGGAAGGAGACGGAAGGCCGAAATGACTGACTGTTGTTGCTCCGCCCATCAAAAGTTGAGAAAGGAGAGAGTTATCCGCCTCTGCTGCTGCTCCGGCCCCTTCGTTGAGAAAGGAGAGAGAAGGGAGTTGCCACGGCGGCGTTGCAGCAACACTCGGAAGGGAGTCTTCACGGCGGCGGCGAAGACTGCATTGGCGAAGAGCTTAATGCTAGGGCGATAATTTGTTAGGGATTGGGAATTGTGTGGACAAAAACGTCAAATTACAAAGTTAGGGCGATAAATTTTAAAAAACTTAGGGCGTTAAATAGGAATCCAGTAGAAACCTAGTTGTTAAGAACTACAAAATGGAAGTGCCTCCCTACAAAGCGGATCTAAGTTTGAGGGGTCGTTTGGAGAATATGATTTTAAATCTATAGATTGTCAACAACCTAAAGATTCTAACTCTTCGGATTGTTGAAAATAGATTTTAAAATGTTTAATGTTTGGTAACTGTGATTGTTAACATCCAATGAAAATAAAAAAAATTAATTTTATATTAAATAACATGTTTATCCTTGATAAATAATTAGAGTGATTCGAGAAATATTAAAAACTTTGTTAATAAATATATTTAATATGATAAATAAATAAAAGAAAAAGTAGGAGAAAAAAATATCACGAATCAAGATATAGAATCTCTATGGTTGTGAGAGATTTGATATCCGTAGATTTTAGAGATTTGAAATCTCTAAAGCTAAAGTCCACACTACAAAAAGTAACAAAAAAACATAACTTTCTACAAAATCTACGGATTCAATGAATCCACCCTCTAAATCTCGTTCTCCAAACGACCCCTGAATATTTTCCTATTTTGTTTTTGTTTTTTTGAACGGTATTGTGTATTCCATCATAAACCAAGTACTTATTTCCCCAAGGCCGGAAGAGCACTGTCTGTCCTGGACAGTGGCGGAGCTAGCCCATTAGTGGGCAGGTCCCCGGACCTACCTTGGGTTTGGTCTAGAAAGGCAAAAATATATACATATGTTTGTGTTGCACGTGGGCTTTGAGCCTTGTCCTTTTCAGAATTGGAATGAGTTCCTTTCTTTCACTAAGCTATACAAAGCCCTTTAGTTTTTGCTATTCATGTAGCAGACAATTTTATATTATATTTATTTTTAGCATATTTTAATTAACTAACAGAATAGAAAGACCCAACAAATTGTTTAATCTTGAGATGTCAATCCCTAATTGTTGCTATCGAAAGACTTCTCTCTTGTTCGTTGACTTACCTCTCCAACCAGCAACAAAAGGCCGCCTGCGTACTCTCACATCTTGATCTTCATCAACTAGATGCTTATATATTTGATTTGAAGACTGTGGAAAGGTTTGCAGGATTAAAAGGAATTGCTGAGCTTTCTAGGGAAATGGTTGTGTAAAAAAGACATCGAGTGTATAGACTTCTGATGTTGGCATTGTTGCTACCTGTTGCCACTGCAAGTGTTGAAAGAACATTTTCTGCAATGAACTTCGTGAAGAACACGCTTCGGAATCGGATGAGTGATGAAATCATGAATGATTTTTTAGTTGGTTACATTGAGAGCGACATTCTTGATAGTTTAGATGATGAATGTATTTTACATACTTTTCAGAATATGAAAACACGACGTGGGTCTTTGTAAAACATTAATATAAGTTATTTTATTATTATTTTTAGTCGTTGGACCCACCTTAGAAAAATTCCTGGCTACACCACTGGTCTTGGGGTGCTAAAGAATTACTTCTTAAGGCAGTTGCTAATGTGTTACCAGTCTATGGTATGTCTTGTTTCCTGCTACCTCTTTTCTTATGCCGCTCGTTAGATAGACATCTGGTTAGGTTTTAGTGGGGAGTCAAGAAAGGAAAAAGGCGGATTCACTGGTTTCTTAGAAGGTGATGTGCCTGAGTAAACGTGAGGGTAGGTTGGTTTTCCACTGATTTGAAGAGTTTAACCAAGCTTTGTTGGCTAAGGTGGCTTGGCGAATCTGGAAGGATCCCAACTCGTTGTTAGCTTGTGTGTATAAAGGGAAATATTTTTCGAACTCCACTATTCTACGTGCCATGACTGGGTCCCTACCCTCATGGGGTTGGCGGAGGATACTCCGAGGTCATGATCTGTTGCTTCAAGGGGTTAGATGGCAAATTGGTTCAGGGGAGTCAGTTGAGGTGCTCACTAATAATGTGGTGCCGGCTCTACACCCTTTGCCTCCAAAACCTCGTCAGGGTATTATTGGGGTGGAGGGGAAAGTGGCATCTTTGATTAGTCCTAATCAGGGTGTCTGGAGGGTTGATTGACTCCGCCAAATCTTCGAAGAGGACACTGTCAAAGCTATTTTGGCTATCCCGTTACCCCTTATATGGTCATCTTCAACCTTAGACAGACAAGGTCGTGTACATGTTTAGAAGCACAAAGTTAAATTATCCCGTTACCCCTTACCAAACCAAAAACCCTAACCACCTTAAGACTAACTCCAACCCACAAAGTTAAATTTGGCTCTCCAAATAGGTAAATATGGTTTTTTAGCTTCTCAAACCCCATTTTCACACCAACCCTACAAAAAGAGATTCCCACCACCCTTTTTCAATCTATTTCAATAAACCATACTTATTTGGCCTCTAATTTTTATATTTCACTTTAATTTTTTATAGTTCGCTATTACTTTTGAAACCAAATTTTTTGATGTATTTATTTTTAAATTTCGAGATAGAAATATTTTTATAAAATTAGTCGTTAATTTGTTATCGTTAACTTTGGAACCACTCCAAAACATTTTTCTTCAACTCATTTGAAACTTCTTTCCATTTCTAAAACAAACACATTCGTCACTAGGTCAATTGATTCTCATTTAAATTTGAATCACACACCAACAAAGCAACAACCAATCACAAATGAGGAAGGAGAAGGGGAAAAAAATGCCTGACACTTTGGGCGGGCCGGGCGGCTGGGTTCACCCCCGCGGTAGGAAGTTTCCTTCTGCGCACGTGCGCCCCAACCGCTCGGGTCTGTCCGTCCCATGTGGCGGGAGACCCACTTTTGTCCAGCCATAAATGGCTTTTCTTCCCAAAACTAAGTCAAATTTGACTCCCAAAACCCCAATATCCATATTTGATTCCCTCTTTTTTTTGAGTTGGAGTAAGAAAAAAAAATACGACTATTTAGCTTTTTTGCTCCCTGGGTTGGAGCCAGGCTAAGGCCCAAGCCTAGCTCTCCATATTCCCCAATTGTTTGAGTGATGAGCTCACACTCATAGCAAATGGAGAGCTATCTATCGGAGATAAAGAGAGAAAGAACCATGCATTTCATTGCATACTCCAAAATTTGAACTCTCTTCAGTCCCATCCATAGAATTAGGGCTGGCTATTTGGACCGGGACCGGATGAAAAACCAGAAACCGGACCGTATAACCCGGACTGAGACCGGACCGGGACCGGATAGTAAACAATCCAATCTAATCTTTGGGCCTAGATTTGAGGTAAAAAATCGGATAAAGACCAGATAAGAGAGCTCAACACCCAAAACTCAAGGGTAATTTGCATAAACGGTCACAAACCTTTACACTTAGTACAAAACTTAACCAACTCCTCACCCTTTTAGGCCTTAGGCCACTCAAATTCTCACAATCTTAATATAAAATCAAGACCGAATTGGGACCAGACCGGACCGAATCAAGACCGGACCGTATCCAATCCAATCTTCGGTCCTTATATTTTCAAAAAACCCGGACTGGACCGGATCAATTTGGGCCAATTTAACCGGACCGGACCGTATAGCCACCCCTACATAGAATGACAACATAGATACACTAAAATAATACCCGTGGAAGGGGTACCTGTTTACATCAAAATAATTTTCATTAATTATCACGTATAAACAGCTTGGCCACTTTAAGTAGATGGTCCATGTGTACATGGATTGTCCAATTTATCAAGTCGGGTCGTAGGTTTGGTGGATGGTAGCTAGGTATATGGATACCATCCAAATTCTATTATGGATGGTAGTGTTCAACATTAAGGATACCATCCAAATCCTATTATGGATGGTAGTGTCCAACATAATGGATACCATCCAAACCCTATTATGGATGGTACCTTCCAAGATCATGGATACCATCCAAGTCCTATTATGGATGGTAGTGTCCAACATCATGGATACCATCCAAATCCTATTATGGATGGTGTCATCCAACAACATGGATACCATCCAAGTTATTTGGTGTATGGTGACCATCTAATTTCTCATCTATGGTACGTAGGGTTGATTGTTCAGTGACATGATGACGTGTTGATGATGGTTACCGGGAGCAACAACTGGCTTGCAAAGGACGCTCAGAGAGGAGTTATAGGATGCTATGTGGAGC
Organism: Linum tenue; assembly: GCA_946122785.1. Classification (NCBI taxonomy): domain Eukaryota; kingdom Viridiplantae; phylum Streptophyta; class Magnoliopsida; order Malpighiales; family Linaceae; genus Linum; species Linum tenue. The sequence continues at coordinate 22,436,283 of CAMGYJ010000008.1, forward strand.
TGATTTTTGGGAAGAGAGAGAGAAGGCGGCTAGATGGTGATGCACAACAAAACTTGCAACAAGGCTCTAGATGAAGGACAAACAAATCAAACAACAACAAGTCTCGTCAAAACTTTATCTTTCTCTCTCTAGAATCGTAGTCGTAGCAATAGCACCAGGGACCCTCCAATGAGGCTTCTCTGTAACGTAGTCAGTAGTTGCGGAGCTCTCAAGGAATCTCCATAGAAGTAGAGGTAACAGTAAGTAGATCCTTGGATGTATGCATTGAACACCCTCGTTCGAACAGTGTTTGAAGAGGTGTGAATCGAGTAACATCGTTCTCTGTTTTCTTGAAGTCAGGGTGCGAAATTCCACCTAAAACAGTACCCTTTTCACCAAGGAAGACTTGAGTTGCATTGATGGAGACCCCACTCCGCCATCACATAAAGTTTCAAATGGATGGTTGGTTTAGAAAGTGAGGAGGGATGGATGGCAGTGAGGAGAGCACAATTGACAAGGCAAAGGAGGACGAAGGAAGAGAAGGGAGAGATGAACTAACAGATCCACCACCTGAGCTTGAGAAGATTCTGCAGGAGAACATTATTGGAGCTAGCTTCCCTAGGATGGTTTCCCATTGGGGTAGATGATAGAGTGGTCTTAAGCTGCTATTGAGTTTCTCTATTTTTGCAGTTCTGTTTTCTAGTTTTGATATTGATTCTGTCTAGGCATCCATCTGGTCTGCTGCGCCTGTGCAACTGGTTTGGGTGAAGCTGTGACTTGACTTTTGTTTCGTTCCTTGGCCTTGTGCCTCCCTTTAATAAAAAAAAAATATATGAAAATTGGTGTATTGTAGTATACATTGTTTGGTTATTGTGTTATTTAAATAAGTTATATTACTTTTTGGATAAAATGTCACTTTCACCTTTTGTTTTTAATATAAAAAAATTCAATACACATGAAAGGTAGGGACATAGTTGGAAAAATAAAAAACAACAATCTCAATCAAACAATCACCAAAGTATGCATGTATTGTTTGTACAAAAAATTCAAAAAGAAGATGCATTATGGACAATGCATGTATTGTGACAATCACTAAAATTAAACAACCCCTAAAACAATGTTTGATTCGAATTCAATCTATGATAATGTCGAGCATTTTGTTTGATTTTGGTGAAGTTCAGTTCAATTTTGACCAAGTTGGCCTAACGTCCATCCCTACTACCAAATTCACTTTCCTTTTAAACTTTTCGGGTTAATTGCAAGGATAGTCATTGTGATTACTAAAAACGTTCATGTTTAGTCACTAAAAATATTTAATTCCAATCGTGGTCACTAAAATTAATAAAATAGTTTAAGTTTGGTCACTCTCCGTCCAACTCCGTTAACTTTGTCTGATGTGGCAGTCAACTCTCATAGTTGACCGTTAAATGTATGACGTGGCAATTAAAACATAATATAAAAAATAAAATTTAACCTATTTTAAATTTCCAACTCATTATCACATTAAAAAATTAAAAAAAACTAATTTCATTCTCATCCATAAATCTAATTTGTTCGGCAGCATCCCCACCCTAGCCTTCTCCGGTGGATATCACCCCTCTCAGCTTCCCCTTCGCCCACCTCTACACAACCTTCAGCCTCTTCGACTGCCGTCATCGTCGCCAATTACTTTGCTCGGTGGCCTTGATGAACAGATTCCCTCCGTTCTAGGGTTTTGCTCGAAACTCACGAGCGAGAGAACGACGTTGGTGTCGATAAACCTTAAGTTTATTGATTGATACGGAACTAATGCCCAAGTTACATATTTATAGACTCACAAAAGCCTAATGCGTAGCCTAGTCCTACCCCTATTCGGCTACCCCTTCCCAAACACAAAAGGAAAACTTGACCCAAAAGGGAAAACACCCTAGCCCAACCGAAAAATACCCAAAAGCCCAATACCGAAAAATATTCTCATCAATCCATCCCCCTCAAAGAAACTTGGTCCCCAAGGTTCCTTCCAATGTCGAGACGCGGTGGTCGACGGCGAAAACAACAGCAGCTCTTGCAGTGACGTTGATGCTTCCGTCGCTTTCGAAACTTCCAGCTTTTCGTTTGGCCTCGAATCTTCTCCATTGTAGCGGCTGGAATTCCAAACCTGGCCGCTTGCACATAGGCACAAAAACTCTCTTCGGTAAAATATTTTGAGCTTGGACTAAATAGAAACAGGCATGAGAGCCCTCCACCATCGCCATTATTTTGATCCCAGGAAAGAGCATGCCATGTATGCACAATTAGAGGGACGAATATTGGCTGCAGCAAAACAACATCAACATCGTCACCAATATGCTTGGTTTGCCTCTTTGACCCAATCAAAGGAGCGTCAGCTCTACCCCGCCTCTCTTGCGGCTTCTTCTTTTCAACCGGTGGCTTGCATGGCGGCCCTTGGAACAGCCCCAAAACTCCCCTGCCGCACACAACGATCCCGTCCTCCGTAGATTGAGCCCTGATATCAATCTCCTCCTCACAGCTTGCAAATCGATAGGTGAGAGCCTCGTCGAGGTGGTGACCACCGCGGCGCACCGCTTCCTTCCTGTCGATCTTGTTGACGGAGATCTCCATCTTCTCCGTCGCCCTGACTTCATTGGCGACGACGCGAGCCATGTCGTCGTCGTTGCGCTTCCCTTGCAGGATTGTTGCGCGATCATCGTTCAGCTCCCACTCGCGGCATCGTGCCTTGAGTTGCTTCAATGTTGCGGCCGCTTCTGCACAAGTATCCCGGCGAAGTGCTATCGATCGTAACTTCAGCTCACGGATTGTGGCTAGGTCGAGGACCATGGCTCTGATACCAATTGATGAACAGATTCCCTCCGCTCTAGGATTTTTGCTCGAAACTCACGAGCGAGAGAACGATGTTGGTGTCGATAAACCTTAACTTTATTGATTAATACGGAACTAATGCCCAAGTTACATATTTATAGACTCACAAAAGCCTAATACGTAACCTAGTCCTACCCCTATTCGGCTACCCCTTTCCAAACACAAAAGGAAAACTTGACCCAAAAGGAAAAACACCCTAGCCTAACCGAAAAATACCCAAAAGCCCAATACCCAAAAATACTCTCATCAGGCCTTCTCCGATGTAGTGTGGCGTCGTTGACGAAGGGGGCTTCCTGGTTTCCTCAGATCTGGAGCGAATCATTTCTGGGTAGAGCCGTAGAGGTAAAGTTGGGTGAGGAAGAAGGAGCAGCGCCGCAATCTAGAAGCAGAATTGAGGGCGAAGTGGTGGCTGGATATTATGGCCAAACTTCGGTTCCCTCTTGGCGTTCGGCTGCTGATTCCCCTTTGTTTCCGGAAAAGGTCAAAGCAGCGAAATACGCAGGACTCCCCGTGGAAGACAGACAAAATTGAAGCTTTAAGCTGGGTGGGGACATCGAAGGCGCTTCTTTGGTGCTTGACTCGGCAGTCAAATTTTGGTCAAACGCCATGATCGACGACACGTCCAAGCTAACTATCATAATGCAAGAGGCGGCATCGTTCAAGGTCAGACACGGGCAGGAAGCAGAAGCTGCCCGAATTTCAGGAGAAGATGGTGATTCCCGCCTTATTCGACCGGGTTAAGCCCTCTCCTTCTTTTCTCCGGCCTGGGCCGCAACCCTCTCATCTCCTTTCTTTTCTTCCTTTCCGGAAACGAATGATGACGGAGGAATTCGAGGCGGCGGAGGTGGTTTTGGTGTTTGGAAGGCGGGTGAAGGCATACACATGTAGGGTTTTGGTGTCAAGGCATAATCAAGGAAACACTAATTTGGTTGAATTAGAAGCCCTCTACCTACCCGTGAATATACAATATATACAGTCCACTCCAATAAAAAGTAGCTTATAAGAGATTAAATTTTATATTTTTTAATAGTTGTAAAAATGAGATGGAAAAGTTAAAATTATTATTTTATTATTATTTAATTGCCACATCACACATTTAACGGTCAACTATAAAAGTTGACTGTCACGTCAGACAAAGTTAACGGAGTTGTACGAAGAGTGACCAAATTTAAACTATTTTACTAATTTTAGTGACTAGTATTGGAATTAAATATTTCTAGTGATCAAACATGGACGTTTTTAACCATCAATAACTAACCTTGTAATTAACCCTAAAATTTCTTATTCTTATTATTTTTTTTTTAACAAAAGGAGTAAGTGGTCTGAACCATCCTGCACATGACACGGATCAGGTCAAGCCTGGCCCGCAACTGCCTTGTGCCCACCTTGATCCATGACAAGAACAACTTCCATATGGGTATATAATACTAGCATTGTGCCCGGCCCGTTGGCCGGGTGTCGTACAGAACCTGTAGGTGAAATTTGTTTTCTTCAATCTGAAGAACAAAGGAAGCATTGAACAACATAATTTGTAGCTAATGGTTCAACTTATTCATGTTTTACCTTGTGAGATTCTATTTCATAGAGAAAACGAACTCAAATAGCAGCAAAGAGTACTCTCACCTCATAAAAACATCAATTTTAGTAGTTTGTCTTCAACGGCGGCTAACAACAGAAGTGAGCTAATGACACTGATGTAATGTTAACTCTTATCTTTGAAGAACTGATGGAGGGTTAAAAAAAGTGTAAGTAATGGTCCAGGTTAACTTAAATTTTACTTTATGAGATTATATTTAAAGGTTTCAACCCTAAATTGTGTCAAAATAAGAGCACTATCAAGTAGTTGTTCAAAAAGTTGTTTTGAAATGATTGTAGAAAAACAAAATACATTCATGGAATGAATGAAATAAACAAACTGGTCGAAACAGATACCAACTGTAAACTATGCAAAAAGCATAGGTGCACAACAACAACAATTAGAAACAGATACCAGTCCTGTATCCACCAAGGCCAAAAATCCAAATGTAAACCTATAACTAAATCTTGAAGTTTAACAGAGGAGGGAAGTATTTATGCTTGCAGCCGAACACAACAATTAAATTCATACATGGATCAGGTTATCAAAGGCTACTGCTGCATATTACCTTCTGCAGCTGGGAGTAATCTGTTCTTTAGTCAGAACAGCCATTTTTAACATGTTCCTCTATATACTTTTGATAGCATTCAATAACAGCAAGAACAAAGTTCTACTCAACCTATTTAACAGTGTTCCTAAGATTACAGTGCCTTACCTTTTGGAAGCTAATAATCAAACTTATTCTGACCAGAAAAAAAAGACAGCAAACACCTGTATGACCAGATTATCTAAAAAGCAGCTAAGTTTGGCAATATTTTACACTTCATTATTTGTTTCATGGATGTACAACAGTTCAAATTTGGCGTTTCTCCATCAACAGGAACTAAGCCTCCTATACAGTGATAGATTTGCCCTCCAATTGAATAAACATACACACTATGACCATCATTTATACCATGATCCACCTTACCACGCAGAGAAATAAAACTGAATAGATTATTATACTGTCGAATATATATTTTCTAAAGTGGCGAGCGACAACAGAATCAGACTCCAATAACATCTTCAAATACTCTAGAGGATCACAACGCTGAGGAAGTTTCACTTTCCCACCCTTACAACATAATGTAAATTGGGGGTATACACTTCCTCTACTTGGTCGGGTGCTTTCATATCTCCAAAAACAGCACTACAATATTGACAGAAACAATCAGGATGTTCGATGGAGAATTCCGATACAATGGATGCATTAAGTAACATTCTTCGGTACCCAAATATCACAAAGTCAAACCAATTTTCTATAATATGGACTCACCATGACGATAAAATGCTCTAGGCACTCCAAATTGCTTCCGTTTTTTTCACAAATTTGAATCATTCTCATAGCTCAGTTATGCTTAGCTTGAAAGACTTTCAAAGGAACATCGTACACTGCACATGGAAAAGCATAGTCAATATACAGGAGTGAAAGTTAGAGAAAGGAAATGAATTTGAGATCATAGCTATGACAACCCCGCTACAAATATACACAACTCGCTAGTTGAAACCAACAACCAATACCATTACACAAGCAAGTGGTATGAAAATTATAAATACCAGTAATCAACTACCAATGACACGTACCTAAAGGTCTGGAGCCTTGGTTTGTCTTGTAGGTCGTGTTGAAACTTATTGCATCACCGAAGAACTCATAATCAAACCGCATTCTACCATCCACAAAAAATACAGTCACAAGTCACATTTGGTCCTCCTCCTGAAATAGTCGTGCAGAACGCATGCATCACCTTTCGCCATGCGCCTGTTCCTTGCCTTTTGTGTACAATTTTTCAGATCCTTTTTTGTGAACGGGAGATTCTCCTTCCCCTCCGGCCGCAGCAGCAAATGAATCATAAGAGTTTTGAACAGGGATCCCCGCACAATCGTTTATTTCGGCAAAGTATGCATATTCTGCCGTTACCTCACGATTTGAGCGCATAAAACGTCTTGAGAAGGCATTGTGCAGTTCATGATCATGCTCGTCTATCCATCTATAAATCCTGTACTTACCGGATGACTGCTCATACCAATAGCTTGACAACCAAAACGAGTCTCCCCCTTTCCCTTTCTTTAGGGAGCTCTGAGTCAACGACCTCTTGATGATTTTTCGGGTCCAACCTGCTGTTTTTTCTTTACCCTCGTTTACTACACTCACCTCCAAAATAGAATATGAATGGTTCTGGAAAGTATGACCTTTTCTTCTTCACCGCACCAACAACTCTTGACGAGAATCCTCATCCATGAGCAAAACACTTGTAAAAGCGATTAAATTCTTCTTGATTTTGGAATCGAAAGTGCCCCCAAGTTGACTCATCTACTGGGACGGCAGTTGATACTGCATCTGTAATTTAAACAAAATATCGGAAGTGACATTATAGATGTACACGTACCACTATAAATATACTGCCACTACATTACTACCACTAGATTACTACCACTGGATCACTACCACTAATTCAATATTGGTACCATTATGTGCATACCACTACATGACTACCACTACTAACGACCTACCATTAAGCGACTACCACTCCTAATAAACACTATAAGATTAACTGCATCGGTTAACCCTACCAAGAATGTTACCACCGGCGACATTCATCGTGCTGTCATCATTTTCTTGAAGTGGTGCGGTGACCTAAGGCTTGAAATCGTCGGTTTTATCAACGTTGACGTACTGTTCAATGAAGAGTGGTCGGAGCAGAACGGGAAGACGGAGAACGTCAATGTTGAAAAAACGGACGATTTAAAGCCTGTGGTCGTCGCACCACTTCAAGAGAATGATGACAGCACAATGAATGTTGCCGGCGCTAACATTCTTGGTAGGGTTAACCAGTGCAGTTAATTTATTAGTACAACTAACGCCAGCACATAATGGTACCACTAGTGAGTTAGTGGTAGATCGTTGGTAGTGGTATTATAGTAGTGGTAGTCATATAGTGGTACTTCATTAGTAGTATTTATTAGGAGTGTTAGTCGCTTAATGCTAGGTCGTAGTAGTGATAGTCATGTAGTGGTATGCACATAATGGCACCGCTATTGAATTAGTGGTTGTGGCCCAGTGGTAGTAATGTAGTGGCAGTATATTTACAGTGGTACGTGTACATCTATAATGTCACTTCTGATATTTTGTTTAAATGACAGATGCGGTATCAACTGCCATCCCAGCATATGAGTTAACTTGGGGGCACTTTCGATTCCAAAATCAAGATGAATTTAGTCGCTTTTACAAGTGTTTTGCTCATGGAAGAGGATTTTTGTCAAGAGTTGTTGGTGCGGTGAAGTAGAAAAGGTCATACTTTCAAGAATTATTCATATTCTATTTTGGAGGTGAGTGTAGTAAACGAGGGTACAGAAAAAACAGCAGGCTGGACCCGAAAAATCATCAAGAGGTCATTGACTCAGAGCTCTCTAAAGAAAGGGAAAGGGGGAGACTCATTTTGGTTGTCAAGCTGTTGTTATGTGCGGGTATGAGCAGTCATCCGGTAAGTATAGGATTTACAGATGGATAGACGAGCATGATCATGAACTGCACAATGCCTTCTCAAGACTTTTTATGCGCTCAAATCGTGAGGTAACGGCAAAATATGCATACTTTGCCGAAATAAACGATTGTGTGGAGATCTGTGTTCAAAACTCTTATGATTCATTTGCTCCTGGAAATCATCGTCACCATCGTCCTTCCCTATGGCCAATGTTCCCGCCTCAATGTCTAGTTCTATGCCTGACAAAGACTCAGCTATTGTCACAGATGGGTTCATTACAGTCTTTTTCCGTCTTGCTCCCTAATTTGATAAGTTTATACCAAAAAAAAGGGCGGTCGTAAGCCGGGAAAAAATAGTTTTCGCTACTGGTACCTTGAGGGCAATTTATTTGTACCAGGTTCGCGTCACTGGTACCACTACCAGTTCCTCTCCAGATGTACAAATCAGAAGCTACTAGTAGTCACTAAAGTGCTTATCTGGTAACAAAAAATAAGTACAGCCGTAAATTGTTTACCTCCTAGAGGATGAACACCGTCCCCACCAGTGGTACCCTTCACCCTCGCTTCACTTAAGTTACCGCTATATAAATTACAGGAACATACAGATAATCGTCAACAAAAAGAATAGAAAACCCAACCCATTTTGTATGCAGAAAATCTAACATAACCTCACCTCCCGATAAAATATTCTCGATCACTTCAGTAGGTCAGGTGTATTTTCCAGTGTTCCCAACTCCAAGAGTACCAGGGTCTACAAAATAAGCAATTTTAGTTCTTCATGTAATTGTGCGTAGTAGTAGTACTTTTACCAGTTTCCATACGAGTACCAGTGTCTACACCACCAAGAATTAGCTCGTAGAAAAACATCATTAGTGGTACCAGTTACTATACCGGTTGCATCGACTTCATCATCATGGTTAGATGGTCAGTTTCCTCTATCATCGTCAGCCACCTCTTCCCCAGTAACAATACCTTCACCCATAGCACCATTTTCCCCGTCTGCACTTCCATCTTCAGTGTCCTCAACTTCATCTTCGCCATCCCCATCCCCATCCTCACCTTCATCTTCCTCCTCGTCATCATCGGGTTCTTCATCTTCAGCACCATCATTTTCCTCCTCACCTTCAATTTCCTCCTCGTCATCCCCATCCTCACCTTCCCCACTATCAACTACTATAACACTAGCTCGTAGACCTTCTTCACCATCGTTCTTGTCCCTTGGCATCATGTCCTTAACCTCTACAACATCATCATTATCTGCATCATTGCCCCATTCCTGGGCCTCCGCAAATGGATTTCATTAATGGGACCATCGCACTCCGCTATTCTGCCAGCTATAACAGATGTCATATCCAGAAACCCCTTTCTAATTGCAGTTACTTGTAACAAAATATACATTTCCAGAGTATAAGTATTTGGAAGTTGCAATGGTATTGACAAAAATAAGTGTTCTACCACTGGAAATTACTGGTACACGTTCCCATTAGTGATACTGGAACTTGTACCACTAGTGGTTACTGGTACATGTACCACTACTAATTACTGGTACATCCATTACTACTGGTACTCGTTCTTATACCACAATTATTTTCTAGTTTTCTAATATAACAAAAAAAAAAATCGGTAGGGTGTTGTAGGAAATACCTTTAACAGCCCATGCGAGCAATTTTGATAGAAACAACAGCAGAAGCAGTGTTGTGCGTCTTATACTTCTGCAACAATGCTTTGCTTTGTATCATACAGGTAGAGGTGTTCCATAATTTGCACGAAGGGGTATCGGTGGGGAGCTCTAAGCTGTCTACAGTCCTATCAAGGAACCACACCAACAGCAGGTGTAGATCGCCATTAGTGTAGCTCCTGGTCTTATTAAGAATGAAGGCCGACCTCATGCAATCCCAAAAATAGTAGCACCAGTCGTACTCAGCAAACTGTGAGAAGTCATCATCCTTCAAAAACTCCAACACCAATGAATGACCAACGTTCGCTGTGCTCGAAGTGAATAAGTAACCAATGGACGTGGGTACAAAATGCCGAATCCACAACTTGTCATCCTCCACCGTACCAAGTTTATCCTTCAACTTCCAAATCTTTTTCGAATTTGCTGGTTCATCATCCATGTCGTGTAGGGAATCTCGCAGCCCCTTCACTTGCTCTGGATCAATCTCAGGAACCATCTTCGGACCACGTGGAAGCCCATATACCCTCTGTACATCATCCACAGTGAAATTCAGCTGCCCCCCATCCTCCATTGCTATGGACATTGAATCCACGTCAAAAACTCTAGTCATCCTACCCAGCAAGGTGATATCAAATCGCTTCATCTTCAAATTGAGCAGACATCCAAGAACCAGCTTCTTTAGAATAGCCTCCCGCGCGCGTAATATTACCGTCCAGTATCTCAATGACTGAATTCGGGCTGCACATCTTCCCAAACCCGCTTGCACTTGTTCCACCATTCTGTTTCTTCTTCGTCTTCTCGCAGGTACTCTTCGTTTCCCCTCTCGTTGTCGTTTCTTACTTGGACCCGAACCATATTTAGATGACTCCCTTCACGGATCACAACCTGCCGAGAGTCGTACGTAACAGGATGTTTTCCTCTATGGTCTCCTTCTGCCGGTAGTTCTTTTGCCGTCGACACGACGCATGGAGTCTTTGTTCTCGCCATTCCTGGTACCAAAATAACCAACCTACAATTGTTACACATATTGATTAAACATTACAATACCAACTAGATGAATCATTCAAACAAGGTACCAGATATAGTGGTACTTTTACATGTACAACTAGAATTATTGATACCAGAATCACACGTTGTACTGGTACATGTACGACTACTGTGATTGGTACCACTACCACAGTGATACCAATTTAAAGTATCACTGCATGATCCGAACCCAACGTGCCAGTCGGATAACGAAAACTTGTACGATAATAAAACTTCGCCTGTCACTTGATCCTGTTCTGTTTTCAACCGTCGTAGTAAGGGCCGATGACGGTAGAATGTCCGGAGTTGCACTGAAATAACAATAACAAAATACACAGGTTGTAAAATTGAGAGTGGGGTAAAATAAGGACTTGGAACTTCCCCACTTGCACTTGGAGGAGTGTTATAGCCACTAATGAATAGTAACTCAAACCTAGGCTTTTATATATTAAATTAATTTAAGAAGCGAAACTTTAGAGGTGTTTGGTTTGGTTTGGTTTCAACTTTTGAAACATAAAACTTCTAAAATTCTGGCCAAACATAGTCTACTCTTTTGGCCATAGACGAAAACTTAGCGAACAATAACAAAACACAAAAGTTGTAAAATAGAGAGTGGAGTAAAAGAAGGACTTGGAACTTCCCAACTTGCACTTGGAGGAGTGTGATAGCCACTAATGAATAGTAACTCAAACCTAGGCTTTTATATATTAATTAATATATTAATTAAGTTACGAAAAACCTTCAGTTTTTAAAAAAGCGAAACTCTAGAGGTGTTTGGCTTGGTTTCAACTTTTGAAACATAAAACTTCTAAAATCCGGGTCAAACATAGTCTACTCTTTTGGCCATAGAAGAAAACATAGCGAACAATAACAAAACACAAAGTTTGTAAAATTGAGTTCCCTCTTAGTATGTGCAGAAAACTCCTTAAAAGGAAAAGGGGAATAAGAACTTTGGCTATGAATGTTGACTTCTGCTCGCATTTGTACTTACGTAACATAGCCACTGAGAAGGGTTAGTTGGCTGAGGTATAAATTCATTCTAATTCAGGCATGCTCGAGTTTCTTCCCCCGAGTAGTCAATTGATCTCTGGTTCACTTGAAACTTGAGTCTATGTTTCACTTTACGTACTAGGACCTGAAATGTGACAAATGAACACAACCTAGTGTAAATTAGGCCAAAGTATGATAAACACCAAGCTAAACAATCAAGAAATTAGGGGTAAAACATGTATAATTATGTAGTCATCAAATTTCCAAACACTTAACTGTTTGCTTGTCGCCAAGCAAACCAAGTCATACACAAGGTAAGCTCAAAACCTTTTAACCATGCAATCTTCAGGGACGTATTATAGAGTCACAAAACATGTGAATCATATTGGGTACCAGACATCAACACATCAACAACTTCGACTACTACCATATATAACATTTAAGTGGAACAAAATCGGGTAAAGAAAGAGTCTCCCCTTTGTTCACCGACCAAGATAGACTCGACTAAACTCTCATTGTTAACCTTGCTGAAAATTTGGGTGTCATTATTTGTAGTTGGAAGGAAAATCACTCATTTACTGGTCTTTTTGCTGGCTTGTAGAATTTAATAGCTTTGATGTAAGTACAATAGATACTCTGGTGTTAGAATTAGGGAAGCAGGGTCACTGCTTTCATTGGTCGTTGAATCTATTTTATTCTTTTTCAAATGGGTTAAAGGTATAATATGCCCCTCTACTATGACGTTTTGTCAAACATGCCCCTCTGCTATTTTTTATATCAAATATGCCCCTTTACTTTGTAAAAATGATCCTTTAGTTAAAATTTTCATCCAAAAATCGTTAACCAAGGCCGAACTTTAGTTTGGGCGACACAAATGACTTAAATATCCCTAATAAATTCACTTTAGAATTTTTTGGTTCTTTTGTATAATCAAATAATTTCACTTTGAAAAGACCCAAGGAAAAAACAGGGGACAAAACTGATATTTTCTCTCTCATTTGCCGTTGTCGGGTCGTCAAAATCTTGATTCAACCATGATTAACGATTTTTTCAATGGAAATTTTAACAGAAAGGTATGTTTGATAATTTTTGTCAAAGTACAGGGACATATTTGAGGTAAAAAATAGTAGAGGGGCATGTTTGATAAAACGTTATAGTAGAGGGGCATATTATACCTATAACTCTTTTCAAATCAACACATGAAATTGGTGTGCTTGATTGTTAGCTTGCCTTGCTTGTTTTCTTAGGCCAATGTGTTCTTAAATTAGTGTTGATAATTCTTTTCTATTATGAACAGGGTGCCCTAGTGCTCAAACTCCGTCTTTGGGTTCTCCAGCTTCGTGATCAAATGTCGTGAATTGCTTATATGAAGGATTTTGGGATTTTGTGATATCATGAACGTGTTATTTTTCTTTCGATTATGTTTGAATGTTTATGGTGATTATTACTTATCCATGTAAAACACCATCTTGGATGAGAATCATATCATGTTATGATTAAGGTATATGTTCTTGAATTCTAGTATTGGTTATGCATTTGTATACACCAGGGTATTTGCAACCAACCTATAGCCACCAATCCTATTGCTTCAGTTTAGTAACGACCTTTAGCCACTTGGTTTCGACACAAAATATTGTCATCCTTTAGTCACAAACTATGCAAGCGTTTTGATCCTTGCAAGCAACATCTCATAGCTGATATACATATAATACCCTATAGCAAGGATTTTGAACCTTGCTAATTTAAGCAACAAATTTATGAAGGGTTATAATCCATGTTACTAACACTTATTTACAAAATTTTACATAGGTTTGTAGCAAGGGTTCAAACCATTGCTACGTGTAGGAACAAATATTTCAAGGGTTCTAACTGATGGTACTAGAATCACTTGCTTAGATTTTTAAAAGACTTAAACTCTTGCTATAACCGTTGGAGGGGACATGCACCAAGGGTTGGCTAAAACCCTTGCTATACGCAGCAAGGACCGTTTTGACAAGGGTCCGTCCAAGGGTTGCATGAACCCTTGTTGCATTCTGTAGCGAGGGTTAAAACCCTTACTACAGGTGAAAATAACTCTTGTCATAGGTCTTTTTTTTTGTAGTGCAAGAAAAATAAAATCCTGCAGCAAATCGAGATAGTAGTACTAGGAAAACGTGGCAACATAATATCGATGATGATATGTACCATCATCTTCTAATGCTGGTGTGGTAACAACCTAGTTATTCTGCTAACCGCATAAGTTGTTAGTATATACTAACTAATATCCAAAATGTATGAACTAGTATCCAAAAACTGCATTTTATGTGGTTCACGGTTTGCAGTTGGTTCAAACCAAAAACTGCGATTTCTGATTAAAATCGCACCGCAATCAATTGAGGCTTCGCTTGTCCTGGAGGTTTAAAACTGCACATCTCTATATAATTCATGCTATGTTTTTTCATTTTTTGTGTTTATATAGTTCAAATCGTTGCAATGATGGGGAGTATGAAAGCCAAGCACGTAGTCATTATTCAGCGTGAGTACTCATCATAGACAAACAATAAACATTACTCATTAGCAGCTAGCTCTGAAAGCGGCTCCATCTCCGATCTGGTTCTCAAGCCAAGGTCCACATCAGCTCTTTCTTTACCCTTGTTCTTTCTTCGTAAGAGGAATCAGGTGGTAACAAATCCTCATCTATGAAAAGAAAAGATGCCTTTCGTTACTAAACAATTACGTAACAACTCGCGACATCAACTATATGCACAAAACATTAATTGAAAAAAAAAAAAGAGTTGATGATTGACCAGATCGACTATTTACCTTTGCAAGTTGAGTTACTACACCTCCTGAAGACGCGAATTTTATACTCGCCAAACGTCCAAGACGCACAAGACACCATTGTTTGGTAAGTCTCGACATAACTCTTCCTCACACTGCTCTCATCCGACTCATTGAAGCCCTCGAAAGTTACATAGAATATATAATAGCGACAAACACGCTGGATGCATACGTTCATGATGCTGAGTAGGATCAAGTCCTGACCCTGCAAAACATTATTCAATTTAATTAATTAACACGCATGTATGCTAGCTAGCTAGTGTACGTGCCCACGAAGTACCACCACTTAATTACCTTCTGTTGATTGTATGTGTCGATCACGAATTTTACGCACGTCTTAAGCCTCTTGTCATAGTCCCGAACACACCTAGAGTAATGTTCTCGTGGGTAAAGTCGGCCCCAATCTGACGATGGAGGACAATCAACATCGAAACACTGCGCATTCAAAAAGAGTCGAATTCAGAAAACCCTAACATGGTGAAAATCGGAGTTGATTAATTATGATAAGTTTTTTGATGATGAGTTGAGTTACTTACACCGGTCACGTCACGCTTCCTCCTGTAATGGATGACCCTTAGCATCAGTTCTTCGTCGCCCTGGAAATCGTCATCCTGGCATATATAATCGAGGTCATCGGGCTTGGGTTTCAGCTTCAGCTTATCGAGTTCCCGGCAGCGTTTGCACTCGCCATCCCCGTACCGGAGCTTCGGCCATTCGGGTTTCTTCTGATTAGCCATGGATCGATGAACGGCGGACGACGGCGGCGGCAGATGAAAGGCTGGGAACGAGAAGAAAAATGCTGCGAGTGGGAGGGGTGGGAGGGAGAAAGGAAATTAGGAAAATCGATCGGTAAAGGAATCCCGCGGCCAACTTAATGGAAGCTAAAACTTGGACCGGCCCAAGTAAATTAGATCATATTGTCTCATTTCGCTATAAATAAATAAAAAAAACAATTTAGCCATAAAGAAGGTGGATGAAGCAATTGGATTTGGGGAAATTGTATTTGGTTTATTTCGGGGCAATTCAAATTGTTTGTGTTGAAGAGTCCTAATTAGTAGTGGTTAGTGGAAGGATGGATGATCTTACTATGCATGACTTTGGTAATGAAGACGTAAATGATCTGAGATTTTTTTATGTTGATGGTTTACCGAGAGATAGATCGAAGGGAGAGTAAAAGAGTAATTTGGACAAAATATCGCATTTCCATGTTCTCATCGCAAATAGTCAAATACTAACCAAACAAGACAATTTCAAACAAATTTCTTAGATAAATACTCATCTTTTAAAATGAGACAATTGGGTCAAATTGCTTCATGCACCAATTGTTCAATCCAAACGACCCATTCCCATTGTACGATTTTTAAGATTCTATTTTTCACCATTCAAAAAATGAAGCTACGAAAGTAAAGTTCGGTGGGGAACTTTTGTTCATTTTGAACCTTTTTAATTCAGTCCACATGTAGCGTTTTTGGAAGATGTTCTTTTATTTTTGTATTTATAGTTTGTACACTGTTCATTTAACATCTCGAATCTTTTTCAGACTAAGATATTGTCTGCTTTGAATTCATATCAAAACAATTAGTATCTGGGGGACTTTGTACATGTATATAGAGTGCAGGCTAAATAGCTAGTACATATAATTAGACAAAGAAGATGTCATGAATTCACATATTGAATAAGCTGTAGAAGTTGAACCATACAGAAAGTGTAGTTGACAACAAATGTCTCTACTTAATAGTTTCAGTACTAACCTATTTGCTTCTCATAGAGAGACAACAGTTCTAAGATCTCCACTTGTCAAAAGATAACCAGTACGCTGAGACAAACCCATAATATTACTCATCAGCAGAGCAGCTAGCTAGCTAGCTCTGAAAGCGTTGATTCTTCCTGTTTTTCAAGCCAAGGTCCACATCAACTCTTTCTTTACCTTGCTTTCTTCGTAAAAGGAATCAGGTGGTAACAAATCCTCATCTATGAAAAGAGATATGCCTTTTGTTACGAATAAATCGACACCAGCCATCTGCATAAATCATTCACAAAACAACAACAACAAAAAGATTCAACAATTGATCACACGTACCTTTGCCGGTTGAGTTACTACACTTCCTGAAGATGCAAACTTGATACTTGCCGAATTTCCAACATGCAAAAGACACCACCGTTTGGTAAGTCTCGACATAACTCTTCCTCGCACTGTTCTCATCGGACTCATTGAAGCCTTCGAAAGTTATGTAGAATGTATAATAGCCAGAAACAGGCTGGATGCGTACGTTCAAAATGCTGAGAAGGATCAAGTTCTGACCCTGCAAATATTATTCAGTTTAATTAACACGCATGTATGCTAGCTAGCTAGTGTACGTGTATTTCTCGTACTACATATGTGATGATTAGCAAATTTTAGTTACCTTCTGTTGATTGTATGTGTCGATCACGAACTTTACACACATCTTAACCCGCTTGTCATAGTCACGAATGAACACACATAGAGTAATGTTGTCGAGGGTAAATTGAAGAACAATGTGACGATGGAGGACAATCAACATCGAAACACTGTGATTCAAAAAGAATCAAATTCAGAAACCCTAACATAGAGAAAATCGGAGTTGATTAATTATAATCAGTTTTGGTGATGAGTTACTTACGCCGGTCACCTCACACTTCCTCCTGTAGTGGATGACCCTTAGCATCAGTTCTTCGTCTCCTTCGAAATCGTCACCCTCGGATATATAATCGAGGTCATCGGGCTTGGGTTCTAGCTTCAGCTTTTATCGAGTTCCCGGCAGCGTGCGCACTCACCATCGCCGTACCGGAGCTTCGAACATTCGGTTTTCTTCTGACTAGCGGCGCCAGATGAAAGGCTGAGAACGAGAAGAAAAATTATCCGAGTGTGTGCGAGTCCCAATACTATATGTACGTTCCCCGTCAGAACTTACCGAACCGAAAAATGCGGCTTCCTGTACAACTAATGGAAGGGCTTTATGGTCTTTTTTGGAGACTTCGACCAATCATTTGTATGCGCAAAGTGCAATCCCTCTTCCGGCCCATGCTTCACTCTGCTTCTTTTTCTATTTGGATCTGCTATAGCCCAGAGT
Organism: Linum tenue; assembly: GCA_946122785.1. NCBI lineage: Eukaryota > Viridiplantae > Streptophyta > Magnoliopsida > Malpighiales > Linaceae > Linum > Linum tenue. The sequence goes on from CAMGYJ010000008.1 coordinate 22,453,823, forward strand.
ATAATATGGACTTGACCTTGATTTGTTACATGGCCCACTTCTCATCCAAAAACATTAAAAACAAAACCTAAAATTAAACTCTTAACGGTATTTAGAGCAAACGTCAAAGGTCCGTCCATAATCCAATTTTCAAAACGTTAGGATTTGTCAATTATCACGTGGGTTTCACTTTTATGTGAGTAATTGTTAGTTTTAGTTAGCCATAACACCTTATTTTGGTATGAATTTTGATGTAAAAGATATTTTTGGTATGCACGTTCAAATAAAATAGTTTTATTTGAATTTTGACGCAAACCTTTTTTAGGGCTGAACGTTCAAATAAGACAATTGTCTAAATTTTGAAAGAAATAGACAAATTTGATCCGAAATTAGGGTTGGCATTGATATTAACTTTCAAACATATCTTCCATCTATGACTCAACATTCAATTATGAAGTGGTTGTGATGTGTCTTTCACGTTATTTATTTATAAAAAATGGAGAATACCTTATGTTGGCCCGAACTTTGATACAAAGGAAAATCTTGCCCTATATAAATGACGTCCTAAACGTCTTCTTAGAAACTGAGATAGATTAATAGAAAGATACTTTCACTGGAAATCAGCCTGAATTTGTATGAACTTCTTCAAATATTCAAATACTTCCACTTCAAGACTTGACAACCCTGAAAATTTCCTATACACACTGCCAACAACAAAAAAGTAGTTGCATCATCCTTCTTTATCAGAGATCATGATTGCTGCTTTTTTGGCACTGAATATCCTTCAAAGCTTCCAAGTACATCTCAATAAAGTCATTGAAGGGAATCATTGCGGTGTTGGAACGACATAGATGATAGTGTTGGGTATTGGATTGAATAGACTCTGATACCAATTGACAAGAGAGAGAATCTTGGAATTTGAGATTGATTACTAGAAAGATATGATTAGGAGAATTAGGCAAAAAAAAAAAGGAAATAAATTATCGGATGAGAAAGAATTGGGACTGTACGATACTTGAGAATTTGGGGGTAGGGGGGGGGGGGCTACAAGAGAATTCACAAGAATTCAAGCGATGTAGTACAAAATAAGGTAGAGAAAACAAATTAGAGAGGGTTAGAGAGTAAGAACAATGAGAGATTTGAGACAATTGATTTAGTAAATCTTCTGTTTATTCTTCAGTAATGCAACTCAATGAATAAAGTACATGAATAATTAATAATATCAAATTAATTAAAAATTATTCATCGAACACTGACTTGGCAGCCTCCCAAATTGATTAGAAAATGCATCAACACAAGTAATCTCACAGCTACCCCTTTAAATAAATCCATATTCCAAGAATAATTAATAACATCAAATTAGTAACTAATTCATCATTACCAGAGTAAGATAATAGTGATGTTGAGAAGGAAGGACTGTTTAATGGCAAAAATAGATGTTTTAGTGATGAAAATGAAGGGACTGTTATTAGTGGGTATGAAGATGTTGTTTAGTCGATGAATTAGTTAGGATGTCAGATAATTTTATGATACTTTAAATTGGTATCACTGTTATTTCATGCTCTAATTTGAATTAGTTAGGATGTCAGATAATTTTATGATACTTTAAATTGGTATCACTGTTATTTCACCACCTTTCATGCTCTAATATGGAATTCGGAACCCCTCATTTCAATTTTTATTGTTATTTCAGTGCAACACCGGACATTCTGCTGCCGTCGACCCTTACTACGGCGGTTTAAAACAGAACAGGATCAAGTGACAGGTGAGGTTTTATTATCGTACAACTTTTCGTTATCCGACTGGCACGTTGGGTTCAGATCATGCAGTATTTCTTGTTTTTCTTGTTTGTTGCATGTATAATGCAGTGGTACTTTAAATTGGTATCACTGTGGTAGTGGTACCAATAACAGTAGTCGTACATGTACCAGTACAACATGTGATTCTGGTTTACAGTAATTCTAGTTGTACATGTAAAAGTACCACTATATCTGGTACCTCGTTTGAATGATTCATCTAGTTGGTATTGTAATGTTTAATCAATATGTCTAACAATTGTAGGTTGGTTATTTTGGTACCAGGAATGGCGAGAACAAAGACTCCATGCGTCGTGTCGACGGCAAAAGACCTACCGATAGAAGGAGACCATAGAGGAAAACATCCTGTTACGTACGACTCTCGGCAGGTTGTGATCCGTGAAGGGAGTCATCTAAATCTGGTTCGGGTCCAAGTAAGAAACGACAACGGGATGGGGAAACGAAGAGTACCTGCGAGAAGATGACGAAGAAGAAACAGAAAGGTGGAACAAGTGCAAGCGGGTTCGAGAAGAAGTGCAACCCGAATTCAGTCATTGAGATACTGGACGGTAATATTAAGCCGGCGCGGGAGGCTATTCTGAAGAAGCTGGGTCTTGGATGTCTGCTCAATTTGAAGATGAAGCGATTTGATATCACCTTGCTGGGGTGGATGACTAGAGTTTTTGACGTGGATTCAATGTCCATAGCAATGGAGGATGGTGGCATTTGAATTTCACTGTGAATGATGTACCGAGGGTATATGGGCTTCCACGTGGTCTGAAGATGGTTCTTGAGATTGATCCAGAGCAAGTGAAGGGGCTGCGAGATTCCCTACACGACATGGATGATGAACCAGCAAATTCGAAAAAGATTTGGAAGTTGAAGGATAAACTTGGTACGGTGGAGGATGAGAAGTTGTGGATCCGGCTTTTCGTACCCACGGCCTTTGGTTACTTATTCACTTCCAGCACAACGAAAGTTGGTCATTCGTTGGTGTTGGAGTTTTTGAAGGATGATGACTTCTCACAGTTTGCTGAGTACGACTGGTGCTACTATTTGTGGGATTGCATGAGCTCGACCTTAATTCTTAATAAGACCAGAAGCTACCCTAATGGCGATCTGCACCTGCTGTTGGTGTGGTTCCTTGATAGGACTGTAGACAGCTTAGAGCTCCCCACCGATATCCCCTCATGCAAATTATGGAACACCTCTGCTTGTAAGATACAAAGCAAAGCATTGTTGTAGAAGTATAAGATGTTTGTTGTTGTTCCATTCATTCCTCTCCCTCCTACGCCTACACTGAACCATCCCAAAGCAATTCATCTGTAGCAGGAAAAGGCTGCAAAGAGGGAAAGAACTGCCAAAGCTGAAGCTACTTCAAGTGATCCCATGCACAACACTACTTCTGCTGTTGTTTCTATCGACATTGCTCACATGGGGCTGTTAGAGGTATTTCCTACAATACCCTACCGAATTTGTTTTTTTTTTTTGTTGTTGTTATATTAGAAAACTAGAAAATAATTGTGGCATAAGAACGAGTACCAGTAGTAATGGATGTACCAGTAATTAGTAGTGGTACATGTACCAGTAACCACAAGTGGTACAAGTACCAGTATAACTAATGGGAACGTGTACCAGTAATTTCAAGTGGTAGAACACTTATTTTTGTCAATACCACTGCAACTTCTAAATACTTATACTTTGGAAATGTATATTTTGTTACAGGTAACTGCACTTCGAAAGGGGTTTCTGGATATGGCATCTGTTATCGCTGACAGAAAAGCGGAGTGCGATGGTTGCATTAATGAAATCCATTTTGAGGGGGCCCAGGAAGGGGGCAATGATGCAGATAATGATGATGTTGTAGAGGTTGAGGACATTATGTTAAGGGACAAGAACGATGGTGAAGAAGGTCTACGAGCTAGTGCTATAGCAGTTGATAGTGGGGAAGGTGAGGATGGGGATGATGAGGAAGAAATTGAAGGTGAGGAGGAAAACCATTGTGCTGAAGATGAAGAACCCGATGATGACGAGGAGGAAGATGAAGGTGAGGATGGGGATGGGGATGGGGATGGCGAAGAGGAAGTTGAGGACACTAAAGATGGAAGTGTAGACAGGGACAATGGTGCTATGGGTGAAGGTACTGGAACTGGGGAAGAGGTGGCTGACGATGATAGAGGACACGAACCATCTAACCATGATGATGAAGTCGATGCAACCGATATAGTAACTGGTACCACTAATGATGTTTTTCTACGAGCTAATTCTTGGTGGTGTAGACACTGGTACTCGTATGAGAACCGGTACAAGTACTACTACTACGCACAATTACATGAAGAACTAACATTGCTTATTTTGTAGACCCTGGTACTCTTGGCGTTGGGAACACTAGAAAATACACCTGACCTGCTGAAGTGAACGAGGCTATTTTATCGGGAGGTGAGGTTATGTTAGATTTTCTGCATACAAAATGGGTTGGGTTTTCTATTCTTTTTGTTGATGATTATCTGTATGTTCCTGTAATTTAGATAGTGGTAACTTAAGTGAAGCGAGGGTGAAGTGTACCACTGGTGGGGATGGTGTTCAACCTCTAGGAGGTAAACAATTTACGGCTGTACTTACTTGTTACCAGATATGCCCTTTAGTGACTGCCAGTAGCTTCTAATTTGTACATGTGGAGAGGAATTGGTAGTGGTACTAGTGACGCGACGCTCAAGGTACCAGTAGCGAAAACTATTTTTTCCCGCCTTACGACCGCCCTTTTTTTTTTTTGGAAACTTATCAAATTAGGGAGCAAGACGAAAAAGAGACTGAAATTGATCCATCTGTGACAATAGCTGAGTCTTTGGCAGACATCAAACCAGACATTGAGGCGGGAACACTGGCCATAGGGAAGGACGATGGTGACGATGATTTCCAGGAGCCATTACACCGAACCAAAGTCTACCAACTCTGCGCCAAGAGACAACCTAGTCAGTCGTTGTTGTCTCCCTACCGTGCATTTGATGGCACTTCACTTTTCCCAAAGCTAACTATAGCGGCTGGTAGGCCACTAAGTGGTCAGTCCTCTACTACAAGTGAGAGTGCAGACATGTAGACCCAATATCAGAAGGACAGTTAAGCTTCGAGTATGCGTGCATGAAAGATGGCGATAGGTATGGATCATTTTCTTAGACGACCACACATTTTAAGTGATTTATACATTTGTTTAATTTTTACTAACGTGTACATATTTTGATTCTCAATTTCTTTTTAGGGATTACAATGAAGTGCTAAGCACCATTGCTGGCAGCAAGTATACATTGAGCAGGGTGGATGCGATGTCAGTAGTATTTTGCAATGCTATGACTAGCAATTTGTTGACTGTTATCCGATTATCTCAACATGAAGATGGGCTTAACTGGTACAATCACAAGATGGGTTTACAACACCGAGCATGCAATAAGAATGATGTCATTTCCTCCCACTCTCATTTATGGTTTCGATTTTTAAAAGTGGTACCAGTAATTAATAAGTGATAGTTTTAAAAGTGGTACCATTAATTTTTAAAACCGGTACAACTTCGTCATACATCAACCCCGCTCCAAATATACACAACTCGCTTGTTGAAACCAACAAATAATCCTGCATTAATTGGAATGAAGAATAGAAGTACCATTAGTTCACTACCAATGATAGGTACCAATACCATTACACAAGCATGTGGTATGAAAATCGGAAATACCAGTAATCAACTACCAATGACACGTACCTAAAGGTCTGGAGCCTTGGTTCGTCTTGTAGGTCGTGTCGAAACTTATTGCATCACCGAAGCACTCATAATCAAACCGCATTCTACCATCCTCAAAAAATACAGTCACAAGTCACATTTGGTCCTCCTCCTGAAATAGTCGTGCAGAACACGTGCATCACCTTTCGCCATGCGCTTGTTCCTTGCCTTTTGTGTACAATTTTTCATATCCTTCTTTGTGAATGGGAGATTCTCCTTCCCCCCGGCCGCAGCAGCAAATGAATCATAAGATTTTTGAACAGGGATCCCCGCACAATCGTTTATTTCGGTAAAGTATGCATATTTTGCATTACCTCACGATTTGAGCGCATAAAACGTCTTGAGAAGGCATTGTGCAGTTCATGATCATGCTCGTCTATCCATCTGTAAATCCTGTACTTACCGGATGACTGCTCATACCTGAACATAGCAATAGCTTGACAACAAAAACGAGTCTCCCCCCTTTCCCTTTCTTTAGAGAGCTCTAAGTCAACGACCTCTTGATGATTTTTCGGGTCCAACCTGCTATTTTTTCTTTACCCTCGTTTACTACACTCACCTCGAAAATAGAATATGAATGGTTCTGGAAAGTATGACATTTTCTTCTTCACCGCACCAACAACTCTTGACGAGAATCCTCATCCATGAGCAAAACACTTGTAAAAGCGATTAAATTCATCTTGATTTTGGAATCGAAAGTGCCCCCAAGTTGACTCATCTGCTGGGACGGCAGTTGATACTGCATCTGTAATTTAAACAAAATATCGGAAGTGACATTATAGATGTACACGTACCACTATAAATATACTGCCACTACATTACTACCACTGGGCCACTACCACTAATTCAATATTGGTACCATTATGTGCATACCACTACATGACTACCACTACTAACGACCTACCATTAAGCAACTACCACTCCTAATAAACACTATAAGATTAACTGCATCGGTTAACCCTACCAAGAATGTTACCGCCGGCGACATTCATCATGCTGTCATCATTCTCTTGAAGTGGTGCGACGACCTCGGACTTTAAATCGTCGGTTTTTTCAACGTTGACGTTCTCCGTCTTCCCGTTCTGCTCCGACCACTCTTCGTTGAACAATACGTCAACGTTGATAAAACCGACGATTTCAAGCCTTAGGTCGTCGCACCACTTCAAGAGAATGATGGCAGCACGATGAATGTTGCCGGCGATAACATTCTTGGTAGGGTTAACCAGTGCAGTTAATTTATTGGTACAACTAACGCTAGCACATAATGGTACCACTAGTGAGTTAGTGGTAGATCGTTGGTAGTGGTATTATAGTAGTGGTGGTCATATAGTGGTACTTCATTAGTAGTATTTATTAGGAGTGTTAGTCGCTTAATGGTAGGTCGTTAGTAGTGGTAGTCATGTAGTGGTATGCACATAATGGTACCACTATTGAATTAGTGGTTGTGGCCCAGTGGTAGTAATGTAGTGGCAGTATATTTACAGTGGTACGTGTACATCTATAATGTCACTTCTGATGTTTTATTTAAATGACAGCTGCGGTATCAACTGCCGTCCCAGCAGATGAGTCAACTTGGGGGCACTTTCGATTCCAAAAATCAAGATGATTTAGTCGCTTTTACAAGTGTTTTGCTCATGGAAGAGGATTCTCGTCAAGAGTTGTTGGTGCGGTGAAGAAGAAAAGGTCATACTTTCCAGAACCATTCATATTCTATTTTGGAGGTGAGTCTAGTAAACGAGGGTACAGAAAAAACAGCAGGCTGGACCCGAAAAATCATCAAATGTGACCCATAATTTTTCAGGAGGATGACCAAATGTGACCCATAATTTTTCTACGAGATGCAAGTAGATGCGGATGATGAAATTGTGACTGTATTTTTTGCGGATGGTAGAATGCGGTTTGATTATGAGTGCTTCGTTGACGCAATAAGTTTCGACACGACCTACAAGACGAACCAAGGCTCTAGACCTTTATGTACGTGTCATTGGTAGTTCATTACTGGTATTTATAATTTTCATACCACTTGCTTGTGTAATGGTATTGGTACCTATCATTGGTAGTGAACTAATGGTACTTTTGTTGCTCATTCCAATTAATGCAGGATTATTTGTTGGTTTCAACAATCATAGAGAGTTGTGTATATTTGGAGCGGGGTTGATGTACGACGAAGTTGTACCAGTTTTAAAAATTACTGGTACCACTTTTAAAAATAGAAACCATAAATGAGAGTAGGAAGAAATGGCATCATTCTTACTGCATGCTCGGTGTTGTAAACCCATCTTGTGATTGTACCAGTTAAGCCCATCTTCCTGTTGAGATAATCGGATAACAGTCAACAAAATTGCTAGTCATAGCATTGCGAAATACTGCTGACATCGCATCCAGCCTGCTCAATGTATACTTGCTGCTGGCAACGGTGCTTAGCACTTCATTGTAATCCCTAAAAAGAAATTGAGAATCAAAATATGTACACGTGGGTAACAATTAAGCAAATGTAAAAATCATTTAAAATGTGTGCCCATCTAAGAAAATGATCCATACCTATCGCCATCTTTCATGCACGCATACTCGAACCTTAATTGTCCTTACGATATTGGGTCTACAATGTCTGCACTCTCACTTGCAGCAGAGGACTGACCAGTTAGTGGCCCACCAGCCGCTATAGTCAGCTTTGGGAAAAGTGAAGTGCCATCAAATGCACGGTAGGGAGACAACATCGACTAACTAGGTTGTCTTTTGGCGCGGAGTTGGTAGACTTTGGTTCGGTGTAATTGCTCCTGGAAATCATCATCACCATCGTCCTTCCCTATGGCCAGTGTTCCCGCCTCAATGTCTAGTTTTATGCTTGACAAAGACTCAGCTATTGTCAAAGATGGGCTCATTACAGTCTTTTTTCCGTCTTGCTCCCTAATTTGATAAGTTTCTACAAAAAAATAAAGGGCGGTCGTAAGCCAGGAAAAAATAGTTTTCGCTACTGGTACCTTGAGCCAATTTACTGGTACCAGGTTTGCGTCACTGGTACCACTACCAATTCCTCTCCACATGTACAAATCAGAAGCTACTAGTAGTCACTAAAGTGCTTATCTGGTAACAAAAAATAAGTACAGCCGTAAATTGTTTACCTCCTAGAGGTTGAACACCGTCCCCACCAGTGGTACACTTCACCCTCGCTTCACTTAAGTTACCGCTATATAAATTACAGGAACATACAGATAATCGTCAACAAAAAGAATAGATAACCCAACCCATTTTGTATGCAGAAAATCTAATATAACCTCACCTCCCGATAAAATATTCTCGATCACTTCAGTAGGTCAGGTGTATTTTCCAGTGTTCCCAACTCCAAGAGTACCAGGGTCTACAAAATAAGCAATTTTAGTTCTTCATGTAATTGTGCATAGTAGTAGTACTTGTACCGGTTTCCATACGAGTACCAGTGTCTACACTACCAAGAATTAGCTCGTAGAAAAACATCATTAGTGGTATCAGTTACTATACCAGTTGCATCGACTTCATCATCATGGTTAGATGGTTAGTGTCCTCTATCATCGTCAACCACCTCTTCCCCAGTATCAGTACCTTCACCCATAGCACCATTTTCCCCGTCTGCACTTCCATCTTCAGTGTCCTCAACTTCATCTTCGCCATCCCCATCCTCACCTTCATCTTCCTCCTCGTCATCATTGGGTTCTTCATCTTCAGCACCATAGTTTTCCTCCAGACCTTCAATTTCCTCCTCGCCATCCCCATCATCACCTTCCCCACTATCAACTACTATAGCACTAGCTCGTAGACCTTCTTCACCATCGTTCTTGTCCCTTGACATCATGTCCTTAACCTCTACAACATCATCATTATCTGCATCATTGCCCCCTTCCTGGGCCTCCGCAAATGGATTTCATTAAAGCGACCATCGCACTCCGCTATTCTTCCAGCTATAACAGATGCCATATCCAGAAACCCCTTTCTAAGTGCAGTTACTTGTAACAAAATATACATTTCCAGAGTATAAGTATTTAGAAGTTGCAGTGGTATTGACAAAAATAAGTGTTCTACCACTGGAAATTACTGGTACACGTTCCCATTAGGGAAACTGGTACTTGTACCACTAGTGGTTACTGACTTACTGGTACATGTACCACTACTAACTGGTACATCCATTAGTACTGGTACTCGTTCTTATACCACAATTATTTTCTAGTTTTCTAATATAACAAAAAGAAAAATTCAGTAGGGTGTTGTAGGAAATACCTCTAACAGCCCCATGCGAGCAATTTTGATAGAAACAACAGTAGAAGCAGTGTTGTGCATCTTATACTTCTGCAACAATGCTTTGCTTCGTATCATACAGGTAGAGGTGTTCCATAATTTGCATGAGGGGGTATCGGTGGGGAGCTCTAAGCTGTCTACAGTCCTATCAAGGAACCACACCAACAGCAGATGCAGATTGCCATTAGTGTAGCTCCTGGTCTTATTAAGAATGAAGGTCGACCTCATGCAATCCCAAAAATAGTAGCACCAGTCGTACTCAGCAAACTGTGAGAAGTCATCATCCTTCAAAAACTCCAACACCAACGAATGACCAGCGTTCGCTGTGCTGGAAGTGAATAAGTAACCAATGGTCGTGGGTACAAAAAGCCGGATCCACAACTTGTCATCCTCCACCGTACCAAGTTTATCCTTCAACTTCCAAATCTTTTTGGAATTTGCTGGTTCATCATCCATGACGTGTAGGGAATCTCGCAGCCCATTCACTTGGTTTGGATCAATCTCAGGAACCATCTTCGGACCACGTGGAAGCCCATATACCCTCTGTACATCATCCACAGTGAAATTCAGCTGCCCCCCATCCTCCATTGCTATGGACATTGAATCCACGTCAAAAACTCTAGTCATCCTACCCAACAAGGTGTTATCAAATCGCTTCATCTTCAAATTGAGCAGACATCCAAGACCCAACTTCTTCAGAATAGCCTCCCGCGCGCGTAATATTACCGTCCAGTATCTCAATGACTGAACTCGGGCTGCACTTCTTCCCGAACCCGCTTGCACTTGTTCCACCATTCTGTTTCTTCTTCTTCTTCGTCTTCTCGCAGGTACTCTTCGTTTCCCCATCCCGTTGTCGTTTCTTACTTGGACCCGAACCAGATTTAGATGACTCCCTTCACGGATCACAACCTGCCGAGAGTCGTACGTAACAGGATGTTTTCCTCTATGGTCTCCTTCTACCGGTAGTTCTTTTGCCGTCGACACGATGCATGGAGTCTTTGTTCTCGCCATTCCTGGTACCAAAATAACCAACGTACAATTGTTAGACATATTGATTAAACATTACAATACCAACTAGACGAATCATTCAAACAAGGTACCAGATACAGTGGTACGTTTACATGTACAACTAGAATTATTGGTACCAGAATCACATGTTGTACTGGTACATGTACGACTACTGTGATTGGTACCACTACCACAGTGATACCAGTTTAAAGTACCACTGCATTATACATGCAACAAACAAGGAAAACAAGAAATATTGCATGATCCGAACCCAACGTGCCAGTCGGATAACGAAAACTTGTACGATAATATCGCCTGTCACTTGATCCTGTTCTGTTTTCAACCGCCGTAGTAAGAGCCGACGGTGGTACAATTTCTGGAGTTGCACTGAAATAACAATAACAAAACACAAAGGTTGTAAAATGGAGAGTGAGGTAAAATAAGGACTTGGAACTTCCCCACTTGCACTTGGAGGAGTGTTATAGCCACTAATGAATACTAACTCAAACCTACGCTTTTATATATTAATTAATTTAAGAAGCGAAACTTTAGAGGTGTTTGGCTTGGTTTCAACTTTTGAAACATAAAACTTCTAAAATTCTGGCCAAACATAGTCTACTCTTTTGGCCATAGACGAAAATCTAGCGAACAATAACAAAACACAAAGGTTGTAAAATGGAGAGTGGAGTAAAAGAAGGACTTGGAACTTCCCAACTTGCACTTGGAGGAGTGTGATAGCCACTAATGAATAGTAACTCAAACCTAGGCTTTATATATTAATTAAGTTACGAAAAACCTTCAGTTTTTAAAAAAGAAAAACTCTAGAGGTGTTTGGCTTGGTTTCAACTTTTGAAACATAAAACTTCTAAAATCCGGGTCAAACATAGTCTACTCTTTTGGCCATAGACGAAAACATAGCGAACAATAACAAAACACAAAGGTTGTAAAATTGAGTTCCCTCTTAGTATGTGCAGAAAACTCCTTAAAAGGAAAAGGGTATAAGAACTTTGGCTATGAATGTTGACTTCTGCTCGCATTTGTACTTACGTAACTTAGCCACTGAGAAGGGTTAGTTGGCTGAGGTATAAATTCATTCTAATTCAGGCCATGCTCGAGTTTCTTCCCCCGAGTAGTCAATTGATCTCTGGTTCACTTGAAACTTGAGTCTATGTTTCACTTTACGTGCTAGGACCTGAAATATGACAAAGGAACACAACCTAGCGTAAATTAGGCCAAAGTATGATAAACACCAAGCTAAACAATCAAGAAATTAGGGGTAAAACATGTGTAATTATGTAGTCATCAAATTTCCAAACACTTAACTGTTTGCTTGTCGCCAAGCAAACCAAGTCATACACAAGGTAAGCTCAAAACGTTTTAACCATGCAATCTTCAGGGACGTATTATAGAGTCACAAAACATGTGAATCATATTGGGTACCAGACATCAACACATCAACAACTTCGACTACTACCATATATAACATTTAAGTGGAACAAAATCGGGTAAAGAAAGAGTCTCCCCTCTGTTCACCGACTAAGATAGACTCGACTAAACTCTCATTGTTAACCTTGCTGAAAATTTTGGTGTCATTATTTGTAGTTGGAAGGAAAATCCCTCATTTACTGGTCTTTTTGCTGGCTTTTAGAATTTAATAGTTTTGATGTAAGTACAATAGATGTAACCCTGCTTTCATTGGCTGTTGACTCTATTTTTTCTTTTTCAAATGGGTTAAAGGTATAATATGCCCCTCTACTATGACGTTTTATCAAACATGCCCCTCTACTATTTTTTACATCAAATATGCCCCTTTACTTTGTAAAAATGATCCTTTAGTTAAAATTTTCATCCAAAAATCGTTAACCAAGGCCGAACTTTAGTTTGGGCGACACAAATGACTAAAATATCCCTAATAAATTCACTTTAGAATTTTTTTGGTTCTTTTGTATAATCAAATAATTTCACTTTGAAAAGATCTAAGGAAAAAAACAGGGGACAAAACTTATATTTTCTCTCTCATTTGCCGATGTCGGGTTGTCAAAATCTCGGTTCAACCATGATTAACGATTTTTTCAATGAAAATTTTAACAGAAAGGTATGTTTGATAATTTTTTTCAAAGTACAGGGACATATTTGAGGTAAAAAATAGTAGAGGGGCATGTTTGATAAAACGTTATAGTAGATGGCCATATTATACTTATAACTCTTTTCAAATCAACACATGAAAGTGGTGTGCTTGATTGTTAGCTTGCCTTGCTTGTTTTCTTAGGCCAATGTGTTCTTAAATTAGTGTTGATTATTCTTTTCTATTATGAACAGGGTGCCCTAGTGCTCAAACTCCGTCTTTGGGTTCTCCAGCTTCGTGATCAAATGTCGTGAATTGCTTATATGAAGGATTTTGGGATTTTGAGATATCATGAACGTGTTATTTTTCCTTCGATTATGTTTGAATGTTTATGGTGATTATTACTTATCCATGTAAAACACCATCTTGGATGAGAATCATATCATGTTATGATTAAGGTATATGTTCTTGAATTCTAGTAACGAATTTGGTTATGCATTTGTATATAATCACCACGGTATTTGCAACCAACCTATAGCCACCAATCCTATTGCTTCAGTTTAGTAACGACCTTTAGCGATTTGGTTTCGACACAAAATATTGTCATGCCTTAGTCACAAACTATGCAAGGGTTTTGATCCTTGCAAGCAACATCTCATAGCTGATATACATATAATACCCTATAGCAAGGGTTTTGAACCTTGCTAATTTAAGCAACAAATTTATGAAGGGTTATAATCCATGTTACTAACACTTATTTACAAAATTTTACATAGGTTTGTAGCAAGGGTCAAACCATTGCTACGTGTAGGAACAAATTTTTAAGGGTTCTCACCGATGGTACTAGAATCACTTGCTTAGATTTTTAAAAGACTTAAACTCTTGCTATAACCGTTGGAGGGGACATGCACCAAGGGTTGGCTAAAACCCTTGCTATACGCAGCAAGGGCAGTTTTGACAAGGGTCCGTCCAAGGGTTGCATGAACCCTTGTTGCATTCTGTAGCGAGGGTTAAAACCCTTACTACAGGTGAAAATAACTCTTGCCATAGGTCCTTTTTTTTTGTAGTGCAAGAAAAATAAAATCCCGCAGCAAATCGAGATAGTAGTACTAGGAAACGTGGCAACATAATATCGATGATGATATGTACCATCATCTTCTAATGCTGGTGTGGTAACAACCTAGTTATTCTGCTAACTGCATAAGTTGTTAGTATATACTAACTAATATCCAAAATGTATGAACTAGTATCCAAAAACGGCATTTTATATGTTTCCCGGTTTGCAGTTGGTTCAAACCAAAAACTGCGATTTCTGATTAAAATCGCGCCGCAATCAATTGAGGCTTCGCTTGTCCTGGAGGTTTAAAACGGCACATCTCTATATAATTCATGCTATGTTTTTTCGTTTTTTGTGTTTATATAGTTCAAATGGTTGCAATGATGGAGAGTATGAAAGCCAAGCACGTAGTCATTATTTAGCGTGAGTACTCATCATAGACAAACAATAAACATTACTCATTAGCAGCTAGCTCGGAAAGCGGCTCCATCTCCTCTGGTTTTCAAGCCAAGGTCCCCATCAGCTCTTTCTTTACCCTTGTTCTTTCTTCGTAAGAGGAATCAGGTGGTAACAAATCCTCATCTATGAAAAGAGGGATGGATGCTTTCGTTACGAACCAATTAGTTAATAAATCGACACCAACCATCTGCATAAATCATTCACCAAAAGAGAAAAAAGACCATATCGACTGTATACCTTTGCCAGTTGAGTTACTACACCTCCTGAAGATGTGAATTTCATACTTACCAAATTTCCAAGACGCACAAGACCCCACTGTTTGGTAAGGCTCGACATAACTCTTCCTCGCACTGCTCTCATCGGACTCATTGAAGCCTTCGAAAGTTACATAGAATATATAATAGCGACAAACACGCTGGATGCATACGTTGAAGATGCCGAGTAGGATCAAGTCCTGACCCTGCAAAACATTATTCAATTTAATTAATTAACACGCATGTATGGTAGCTAGCTAGTGTACGTGCCCACGAAGTACCACCACTTAATTACCTTCTGTTGATTGTATGTGTCGATCAGACGATCACGAATTTTACACACGTCTTAATTAAGCCTCTTGTCATAGTCCCGAACACACCTGGAATAATGTTCTCGGGGGTAAAGTCGGCCCCAATCTGACGATGGAGGGCAATCAACATCGAAACACTGCGCATTCGTTCACAAAGAGTCAGAATTCAGAAAACCCTAACATGGTGAAAGTCGGGGTTGATTAATTATGATCAGTTTTTTTATGATGAGTTGAGATACTTACACCGGTCACGTCACGCTTCCTCCTGTAATGGATGACCCTTAGCATCAGTTCTTCGTCGCCCTTGAAATCGTCATCCTGGCATATATAATCGAGGTCATCGGGCTTGGGTTTCAGCTTCAGCTTATCGAGTTCCCGGCAGCGTTTGCACTCGCCATCCCCGTACCGGAGCTTCGGCCATTCGGGTTTCTTCTGATTAGCCATGGATCGATGGACGGCGGACGACGGCGGCAGATCAAAGGCTGGGAACGAGAAGAAAAATGCTGCGAGTGGAAGGGGTGGGAGGGAGGAAGGAAATTAGGAAAATCGATCGGTAAAGGAATCCCGCGGCCAACTTAATGGAAGCTAAAATTTGGACCGGCCCAAGTAAATTAGCAATCCACGCAAGTAAATTGGATCATATTGTCTCATTTCGCTATAAAAAAACAATTTAGCCATAAAGAAGGTGGATGAAGCAATTGGATTTGGGGAAATTGTATTTGGTTTATTTCGGGGCAATTCAAATTGTTTGTGTTGATTGAGTCCTAATTAGTAGTGGTTAGTGGAAGGATGGATGATCTTACTATGCATGACGATGGTAATGAAGACGTTAATGATCTGAGATTTTTTTTTTTTTATGCTGATGGTTTACCGAGAGATAGAGAGAAAGGAGAGTAAAAGTGTAATTTGGACAAAATGTCTCATTTTCATGTTCTCGTCCCAAATACTAACCAAATAAGATAATTTCAGACAAATCCCTCACATATATACTCATCTTTTAAAATGAGACAATTGGATCAAATTGCTTCATGTCCCAATTGTTCCATCCAAACGATCCATAGTACATTTTTAAGATTCTACTTTTCACCATTCAAAAAATGAAGGGTTAATACCTTATTTTGGCCCGAACTATGACCATATAATCAACTTTGGCTCGTGGTTTCAGAAATTAACATCCTGGCCTCAACTATGCAGCATATAGACTCAATTGGCCCGACACATAGTTTTACCGTCAATTTGGACGGTCAACTCCGTTGACCGTTAGTCAACACGTCATGTCATTGCCTAATCAGCCTAAAAATCATTAAAAAAATGCAAATTTCAAATTATTTTTCTAATTTTTCTTATTTATTAATAAATTAACCAAAAATAAATTATAAAAAACATAAAATAAATTTGATTTTTTATTTTTTGGATAATTTGAAAAATGACAAATTTAATAAATTAACCAAAAATTATCAAATTATTTTATATTTTTAAAACTTCCCACCAAAATATAATTTATATCATAAATTTTAAATTTATAAAATTTAATTTGATAATTTTTGGTTAATTTATAAAATTTAATTTGATAATTTTTGGTTAATTTATAAAATTTCAAATATCACAAAAAAATTATTTTATATTTTTAGAATTTTATTTTTTGGTTAATTGTAAAATGATAAATAATAGAAATTAGGAAAATAATTTGAATTTAATTTTTTTTAATAATTTTTAGGCTGACTAGGCAATGACATGGCATGTTGACTAACGGTCAACGGAGTTGACCGTCCAAATTGACGGTCAAACTATGTGTCGGGCCAATTGAGTCTATATGTTGCATAGTTGAGGCCATGATGTTAATTTCTGAAACCACGGGCCAAAGTTAATTATATGGTCATAGTTCGGGCCAAAATAAGGTATTAACCCAAAAATGAAAGCTATGAAAGTAAAGTTCGGTGGGGAACTTCGGTCATTTTGAACCTTTTTAATTCACCGTACATACGTAGTGTTTTTAGGAGACGTTTTTTTTGCTTTTGTCATTTTGGTATTTACAGTTTGTACAATGTTTATGTAACATCTCGAATCTTTTTCAGATCAAGATATTATCTGCTTTGAATCCAAATCAAAGCAGTTATTATTTGAGAGGAGGGAAACTTTGTACATGAGTATGCCTCTAGAATTGTTTTGTTCTTTTTAAATCGTGTATCCACGAGTCAAATATTTTGAAAACCTTGACATATTAGTAAATAACCATAAACAACGAAGTAATTTGGAACTCTAAAAAAATTAAATCTAAATAGAATCTAAAGAGCACACAAACCAAACACCAAATAGCTACGTCGTTTCATCAGATTCCCTCGGAGGTCCGGTGCTACGTGATTGCTTCCAGCTCCTGTCTTTAGTTTATGTTTCCTTAGAGTTTAGCGCAGTTCCTAAAACTGCTAACAGGGCTGCCCATAGAATGGTGCAAAAAGCCCTGTTACTTTCTCCTCTTGAGATCGGTTCCTTCGACTTTGTAGGGTGGCTTTACTGATGTATTGGTTTGGGAGGGTTTTGGGGTAGATTGTATAGTTTTTTCTCTCTTGACATTTCTTGAAAAAAAAAATAGCTACGTCGTTTTGTAGAACGCGGGCTAAATAGCTAGTACATATAGTTAGACAAAGAAGACGGTATGAATTCACATTATTACATTATTATTATTATATACTTAAAAGAGAAGTTTAAGGTTACTGTTTATTAGGGTCAAATCAATAGGGTATTAAAACTTTGGGTTAATATTTTTGTATGGCCTAAACTTTGACCAAAATAAACATCCTGGCCAATCTTTTTGATCTATAACATCCTGGCCCGAACTATCCATCAAAATAAATAATTTGGCCAGATCCGACTTTTGACCGTTAACTTGGACGGTCAAACGCGGTCAAACGCGTTGACTAACAGTCAACGCGCCATGTCATCACCCAATCAACTTAAATTAACTTAAAAAATTCACATATTTCTCAAATTTTGAATTTTAACTATTAAAACCTAGAAAAATTATTTAAAAAATCGGAAAAAAACAAAAAAAAAACAAATTGGATTCCCTCCCTTCCGCTAACCACCCATTCTTTAACCCAATAAAATTAAAATAAGAATGAAATCCTAAGTCAAAATCTAATCCCTTCCCCCACCGCCATGTTCCGAGCTGTTAACCCGCCGCCGCGGGATTCTGCGGAACCCTCTTCGCCATCTTTTCAGCTTCCACCCCCGAAATCGACGGAACCGCTTCAGCTCCACGATCTTGTTTGGCAAAACCAGAAACAAAATCCCAACCTCCTCCTCCGCCGCTTCTCGCTATAAACCCCCAGAACAACCGCCTCTCGAACGGTAAAACAATGGCGATGCTCCGACGATCTATTCAGCTCCTCTCTCGAACTTGCCATTTCAGATCTGCTATCAAAACCGACCTTCTCATCCTCCTCCTCCTCCTCCCATTCCATCGAACTCTCCCCACCGACTATTTCTCCAAATCGGCTTCCTTTTCCAAAATCAGAAGAACCTCCCTTAATTTCGAATCGCTCGACTAGTCTTGTCCCGCGCCGCCGCCTGATTCTTCCTTCCAGCCCCGAAACCTAAGTACAACATCATCAGGAAGAATCTCAACATGATTCGAGTCGGAGCGCCGCCGCCACCAGTCAAATTGCGGAAGTGCAGCGGTGGTAGCGAAGACCTCACGAAGCCTGAGATTTTACTCGAGAGTAGAGGCGAACCGGATGGTGTAGGGAGACGGGAGGATTACGATGGCGGCGACGAGTTTAGAAGAATGCCCGCCGATGCATTTTCGTCAGACGGAGGAGGAAGATTGTTGTCAGAAGGGAGGGGCTCCTGGGTTTTTTTGTGTGGTTGGGGTTAGGGATAAGTTGATGATAGGGTTAATGAAGGGAAGCCGACAATTTTTTTTTTTTTTTGCTTTTTTTTTAATAATTTTTCTAGGTTTTAATAGTTAAAATTCAAAATTTGAGAAATATGTGAATTTTTTTAGTTTATTTAAGTTGATTGGGTGATGACATGGCGCGTTGACCGTTAGTCAATGCGTTTGACCGTCCAAGTTAACGGTCAAAAGTCGAATCTGGCCAAATTGTTTATTTTGATGTATAGTTCGGGCCAGGATGTTATAGATCAAAAAGATTGGCCAGGATGTTTATTTTGGTCAAAGTTCAGGCCATACAAAAATATTAACCCTAAAAAATTAATTTATCATCAATGGGGATTGTTTCTGCCATTTCTTGCTTGCCATGGTTTGCTGGTTTCTCCCTTCAATTTTTATGCTCTCTTTTAATTGTAGAGAAGTTGCATGGATACTAACTCTAGAGACTAGAGGCAAATCAATGGGGACATTAAAATTTTGAAAAAGGGACTAATTTTTTGTGATTGTCCGCCTTTCAAATAAAAGAATTTATGTCATCTTTTAGTTTGAGAAGTGAAAACCTTCATATTTTATGCCCTCTTTTAATTATGGGTCAAATCAACAGGACTTTTTTAATTTCATTTTTTTCCTTCCTTAATTCCTTATACGCTTCCTCTCTTCCATAATCAAAGTCACAAATTTTCTTCCATCTGTTTCATCCATCTGGATCTTTCCCTTTCTCTAACGGGAAGGAGAAGATCAGGTAGGTTGCATGGATACAAAATCAATGGGGACATTAAAATTTTGAAAAAAGGATTAACTTTTTTGTGACTGTCCGCCTTTCAAATAAAATAATTTATGCCCTCTTTTAATTATGGGTCAAATCAGTGGGACTTTTTTAATTTCATTTTTTTTCCTTCCTTAATTCCATATGTGTTTCCTCTCTTCCATAATCAAAGTCACAAATTTTATTTCATCTGGATCTTTCCCTTTCTCTAACGGGAAGGAGATGATCGGGAAGGAGGAAGAAGGGGAAAAACGTCCACCTCGATTGTTCTCTCCTGTCTCTTTCTCTTTCACAATCTCCCATCTCCCAAATTGGACGATGAAACAACTAGCGTACTAAGAAAGGAAGATGGCATTGACAATAGGAAGGTCGGCAATAGACGCCGGTGATGGTTCCAGCAATGGAGACTTAGGTGAAAACCGTTTCCTTTGGATGACCAGAACCCATATTTCGCATGATTGTATTGCTGCTATACCAATAAAAGATTCAGAGAGGCAGACTGAAATTGTGAGCGATCAGTGCTTGATCTCAAGCAAGAATGATGCATGACTATTACAATGTTCCCCAGAAGGGTCTTTTCTGTCTATTTTTTTTCCTTTTAGTTGTTGATGAATATGCTAGAGGAAGAGTTATTTCAACTAATCCCTATAATAAGTATATACTTACCCATAATATCATTAGTCTGATGTCAGTTCACTTTTCATGGGTCGTTGACGATATCTACATGCATGGTCTTACTTGAACATCGATTGATTACATGTTACTTGGGATGTCTTTCGTGTCATAGAGGATATCTACATGCATAGTCTTACTTGAACATCGATTGATTATATGTCACTTGGGATGTCTTTCGTGTCATTCTAACTCATGAATCGCAAGTTACTATCCACTAGCCAAAATTGCAGTCGGCTGGCAAAAGGTGTGTTCTTCAAGTGCCGTCATTTAGTCCAAACATTGCATTGTGATTTGCTTGGGTAAGAGCCTTTAATGTTCCATTTATCATCTTCTTTTCATTTTGGTGTTTGTTTAGTTCATGCTTAGAATTAGTTTTTGTTCCCCGCAGTGGTTTCAAATTCTCACAACCTTTTAGCTATTTCCCCTACAAATTCTCCTCGAAAGACGAAAATCAAAAGGTTTATGTTTGTCTTATGTAGGGTGTTAGCATCTCTCGAAATGTATTCTTTAATAAACATGACGATTTATTGACTTAATTAATCTATAATGACTCTATATAATAATAATCATGAACAAACTAGAGAGATGCTAACACCCTACTGTTAGTGCCCTCATTCTTATGATCATTATTAAGATATGAAACAATGAGTAGGGATGGCAATGGGTCGAGTTTGGGGTGGATTGTACTAAACCCATCCCAATATCCATTTTCAATTATCAAATCCATACCCTCCCCATCCCCATGCGGGGGGAGATTTTGCATCCCCATCCCCGCGAGTTTCGGATACCCGAGAGTAATCCCCGCCCCGTACATCTGATTATGATTATAACTAAATTAACACACTTGAATTCAATAAAACATACAACTATTGGGTTGAAACATTAAACCTAGTCAATGATGAACCTAATAAAGAACCATTGGTAATCTTAATTAGTTCCATAAACAAAGTACCAATAAATAATCCAACACCAAATTATTCATCTCCAAAACACCTCCTAAACAATAAAAATCCACACATAAAAGTCAAATTATCCTCCAAATTTCTTCTTTCGTAGAGAAACATATTCTATTAATCATTATACCAAACAAAAGTATATTAATGATGAAAGAACATAAAAATTGCCAACTACAACTCCTGCGTTACAATAGTTATAGTTTATAATATATGACATAAGTAATGATGGGGCGAATATGGGTATGGGTATGGGGCGGAGGCACTCAAATCCATCCCCGCCCCATACCCACAAACTTCTTTGCGGGTATTATCCGTATTCGCCCCATACCCAGTCAATGCGGAGATTCCCCTCATTAATCGAGTTGGGTAGGGTCGAATACTCGCGGTTACGGCTATAAATGCCATCCCTAACAATGAGGCATCTCTTTACTAGAATTTCCAGATACCAACCGCAACACTTTTCATTCTTTTTCAGTTGGTTGTTGTGGTGTTTTCAATTTCAGTTTAATGCTCTCAAACTAATTGCCCTTTTTTGGCCGATTAAGCGATTGTGTATGAAGATGAGACTTAAGTAAAGCATGTTATTTGTTTGTTTGCAAGGACCACGAAGCACGATTTTGAGAGAGAGATTCCACTCTCATATGTGACACCAGCTACCAAGGCATCCAAATGTGGATCGGACATTTATTTATTGTTATCGTTCTTCTCTATGACGATCGTACAACTCTTTCACAGCTTTTTGTTAATTAATTTGGTCACGCCATCTTTTTTATCCAGATTTGTGTTATTGAATTGGGTCTCCAGTCTCCACCACTCGGGTTTATCAAACGTTAGAGGAGAAAGACCAAGCTAACTTGAAACTTGCCATGTCATTGCAGGGGTTGTGAACAGAGGTACTTGGAGGGTTATTGAAGCTCCACTCATAATTTGTTTCTTTGTTGAGTGTTGGTGCTAATTTACGAGAGCTCCTGGAAGAAAAACAAAGGGCTGAGACTGATGGAAGGTGCCATAACTGTGATTATCTATGACGAAATTCACAGTCCGCCACGTAGCGTGGGCTTCCTTGCTAATATTAAATAAGCTGTAGAAGTTGAACCATACAGGAGAAAGTTTAATTGACAACAAATTTCTCTACTTAATAGTTTCAACAATAGGGGTACTAGGACCCCCCTTGGGAAAACGTTGATTCTTCCGGTTTTTCAAGCCAAGGTCCACATCAACTCTTTCTTTACCCTTGTGCTTTCTTCGTAATAGGAATCAGGTGGTAACAAATCCTCATCTACGAAAGGAGATACACCTTTTGTTACGAGTAAATCGACACCAACCATCTGCATAAATCATTCACAAAACCAAAAAAAAATATTCAACAATTGACCGCACATACCTCTGCCGGTTGAGTTACTACACTTCCTGAAGGTGCAAATTTCATACTTGCCAAACATCCAACATGCACAAGACACGACTGTTTGGTAAGTCTCGACGTAACTCTTCCTCACACTCTTCTCATCCGACTCATTGAAGCCTTCGAAAGTTACGTAGAATGCAGAGAGAGAGAAGCGCGAAATGTATCCATCTCCATGAATACTGTTCAAGATTCACTGAAGAGTGGATTATGTCCATGCTCGATAATTACCTCTCGGCTTTAGCTCCAAAGCTCCTCCGTCGAGCAATCTGTTTCAAATTAATTCCGATCGTTTGCTTTGCTAATAGTAGGATCGTATATCCATCAAAAGCAATTAGCAATTTTGGTTTGTCAATGGAAGAATCTTATATCCATCAAAAGCATTCGGTTAAAACTAATTATTATATTATTGTTTTTAGTTAGGTAAGATGGTTGCGTGTATAAAAGTTGAGTTTCTTCATTTTTTTTTCTTTTATTTTAAGGTTTAGTGTTTGGGGCAAATTTTCATATGTGTGACTTTGCTAAATAATTAATTTTTAATAACATCATAATTATTAGTTTATTCCTCGGTTTTTCTTTTAGGTATTGGTTCTCTCTTAAACCAATGAAATGTATATCACAATCCTCATCTAAAGACTAGAAGTTCAAAATTTATAATCAATACCCAGATAAAAAATTTTTCAGAATCTTTTTTTGAACAATGATAACAAAATTAATAGATCGGACCACCTTAAATCTAGGTTTGTGATGTATAGTTTTCTTTTACCATAACGGCAAACAAACAACTTCATTTTTCATAACTTTGCATGGTTTTGACCAAATATTAGTGGTTATATTAGTGCAATGGTAATTCTTATCAAACTTCATTTGACACTGGCATTATTTTGTTCTTCTATGAATATTTCAATAGTATTTTTATTTTTCAATTAATTCATGTGGTTAGTAAATATTATATTTATTAATTTTATGTCTCGAAAATATGTTCACCTTGGAGAATCATTTAATTGACAAAACAGTTCTCCAGTACGATCTTCAAACAACCAGTAAAAAGGATGGAATTTCGGTGCATAACCTCCTTTTAGTTACAGCTGTCACAAATTTCAAGAGCTATAGTCACAAGTTTTTCCATTTCTCATAAATTCAGCTGACTATATCTAATTTGTTTCAACACTAATTTAAAATAATTTGGGTTGAAAAACCATACTAATTGAAACTTGCTGAAGAAAAGTTGAAGAAGACTACAATGGGTAATTTTATAAGGTTTATACAACAATATCAAAGACAATAGTAGTTAAGTAATAATTTACCTCTACTCTTCTGTTGTTTTCAACTTCAAGGTCATTCATTCAAGAGAAAACAAAATATCCACTAAAACAAAAGGTTTCCGACTTAATAGTGCATCTCAAGTTGTTATTTTATAGATTCAAGACTAGCTACGAGTTGTAGACAACATGGATTAATATAACGTTATTTGTTTGTATAGCGAGGGAGCTAGATTTTTGGAATGTATACTGAGAAACTACTCAAAGGTACTGACAAAATGAAAGAACTTTCACCTCATCATCGCATCCGAACTAAGAGCATGAAGTTAAATTTTTAAGCTCACTGATTACAACATCACGAACCCCATAAGTGGGTACATAGTTTTGAAGATAATGAAGGACGAAAAACAGTAATCTCAGACAAGTTCATGACATGTACTTGGTAATTTTAAGTTCTTGAGACAAAGGAAGCGATTATTGATGGTAGATCTAGAAATTTCAAAGATGGGAGGAAATAGTGAATGGTTGATCATGTTTATGATTTGGATGGTTTGAAATTTTACTAACCTGAAAAGATGTTTCACATTTTCAAACATTTGAACATTAAAATTTGGTTTTAGTATAATGCATGGGAAGAAGGAAGATACTATCGATGATAAATATAAAGTTTCATTAACGATGATGAAGTTGTGCGGAGAAGATGGTTTTGATGGCGGAGCAATAAAAATAAATCCAACAAGAAATTTGTAGCAATTTATTACATCAAAGAGTAAAATGAAGTGCGTTTTGAATATTAAGTTTTTTAAAATCGATTTCCACCTTTCCTTTTGATAAGGAATTTTGCGCATGAATGATGATGATGTTGTAAAACTTATGATGTCTATTATTTGTTATACTTTTAGTAATTAAATAATTTGGATTATTTCATGGTAACAAATAAAGAGGAAAGGAAGAACACAAAACAATTGGATGGCAGAGTGGCGGTCCTTGAGAACAATCAGGGCCGCCCAGCTCAATGAATATAATAAGCTACAACTGTCGTGAGTTGGGGAATCCCACGACAGTTGCACGAGTAGCGGAGCTGCTCAGAGAACAAGACCCCAGTTTAGTCTTCCTCGTGGAGACTAAGAAGCAGGAGCATAAACTGGAAGATATCATCTAGAAATTGGGATGGACTAAAGGGAAAGGAGTTGGATCTATAGATAGGGCAGGTGGTCTGCTACTATCATGGAAGAAAGATATCCAAGTGACTATTAAGAACATAACCCGTAACTATATTGATGCCTGGATTACTGATGGCCCAGAGGAGAACACTTAGAGACTCACTGATATCTATGGTTAGCCTGAGCAAGAGAATAAGCCCCAAACTTGGGACTTAATTCAAAGACTACATGGGCAAGAAACCATGTCGTGGATCTTGTGTGGAGATTTCAATCAAGTCCAAAGCAATGAAGAGAAAAATGGCCAAAATTTACCAGATATTCCAAACATGGAGGAGTTCCTAGCCACATTAGACGAATGTCATCTGGAGGACTTATACTATTTTGGTAACACATTCACATGGGATAATGGAAGAGTTGACGAGACATTTCTGGAACAAATATTAGACAGGACAGTGGCGAATGGGGAATGGAAAGAATGGTTCCCTGAAGCAAGAGTTTATCACCTTGAGAGATCAGACCATCTACCTATAAGAGTGGAACTGAATTTACAAGAAGAAAAGATGAAATGGTGTTGGAATTTTAAGTTTGAAGCATATTGGCAGACACATGAAGAATACAAACCCCTCTTAGAGGCAGAATGGATGCGAGATCCAAACAAAACCTTAGAAGAGACAATTAAGAGCTGTGATAAGGTGTTACTAGAGTGGAGTAAAAAGACTTTTGGAAGTCTTAGAGCAAGGAAGAGAAGAATTGAATGAGCCCTAGCAAAGATAGCAAAACAAAAAAAGAACAAGGTTGTATTCTTCAACACCGAGCTCTACAACAAGAACTGAATGAGGTGATATTGCAAGAAGAACATAAATGGAAACAGAGATCTAGGATAGACTGGATAAAGGAGGGTGACAGGAACAAGAGAATCTTCCATCAAAAAGTATCAAACAGACAAAAAATAAACACAGTAAA
Source organism: Linum tenue (assembly GCA_946122785.1). Taxonomy (NCBI): domain Eukaryota; kingdom Viridiplantae; phylum Streptophyta; class Magnoliopsida; order Malpighiales; family Linaceae; genus Linum; species Linum tenue. The sequence continues at coordinate 22,479,866 of CAMGYJ010000008.1, forward strand.
AGCATTGAAGGGGGATGATGGAACAGAATTCAAGGGACAGGAAGAGGTAATGAGCTGCTTTTTGCATCATCTAAGGAAGTTGTACCAAGATGGCCCAACACTAGCTATCATGGAAGTATTGGAAGCGGTGGAAACAAAGGTCGCACCAGAGATGAACACTGAACTCATGCGCCCTTTTACACAGGAGGAGATTTGGGAAGCACTAAAATTAATGGCTCCAACAAAATCCCCTGGTTCTGATGGAATGTCGACTTTGTTTTATCAAAAGAACTGCGCATTGGTGGATGATGCAGTGTGTGAAGAACTACAAAGAATCCTCCTAACATGGATAGTCCCTCAAAGCCTAAATCACACGCTGTTGGCACTCACACCAAAACAAAGACTCCAACCACCCCCTATGGAGTTCATACCTATAGCCCTTTGCAAGGTCCTATACAATATCTTATCATAGGTACTTGTGAATAGGCTAAAAAGGATACTTGATGAAGTGGTAACTGAAACTCAAAGTGCTTTCGTACCCGGGAGGAATATAACAGACAACATAATGGTGGGTTTTGACTTTTGAGTGTTTCCATGCTATGAAGAATAGAAGAGAAGGAAAAAATTGGTATGTAGCAGCGAAGCTCGATATTACAAAAGCATACGATAGAGTAGAATGAGATTTTCTAGAATGAATCATGCTAAAGCTAGGCTTTAACGAGGACTGGGTCAAAATCATCATGAGTTGTGTGACCACAATAAGCTACTTAGTCCTGGTTAATGGCCACCAAACTGAGACTTTTATGTCATCAAGGGCACTGAGACTCTTTCTCCTCTGTGTAGAGGGATTGTCAGTCCTAAGTCCTAACGAAGAAAGCAGTAGTAGAAGGAGCCCTAAAAGGAATCAATGTTAGTAATGATGGACGTATGATTTCCCACCTGTTCTTTGCGGATGATAGCATCTTTTTCTCCGAGAACAAGAAATCTGAGGGAGAAGCTCTAAGGACAATCCTAACTACCTATGAAAGAGCTTCAGGACAACAGATCCACCTAAACAAGCCATAGATATCTTTTAGCACAAATGTCATTGAAGAAGATAGAAGTGCTATGGCTGAGATTTTGGGGATGACAGTGATGCATCATGACAAATATTTAACACTGCCCATAGTTATTGGAAGAGCGAAAAAAGCAGTTTTTGCGCAGATAATTGATCGAGTTAGAAACAAAATAAAGATGTGTAAGGGCAAACTTCTATCAAACTTGGCCAATGAAGTACTAATTAAAGTTGTAGCTCAAGCACAGACTTTGTATGCCACGTCGATATTCCTAATACCACAAGGAGTAATACAAGAAATACAAAGCCGAATTGCAAGCTTCTGGTGGGGAAAGAAAAAAGAAGAACGGCGTATCCATTGGATGAGCTGGAAAAAACTATGTCGACCCAAGTACGAGGGAGGTATGGGATTCAGGAACCTATAAAGAGAGGAAGAAGGAAAAGCAGCCAAAAAGTTTTAAAAAACCTTAAATTTTCATTCAATTACAAAATGGTCACTATAGTCCAACGACCCTAAACATGAACAATAATCGAAAAACATTTGCAAGGCCGACGCAATGATAAAATAATGGTCCAACGACCCTAAGCATGACTGTAACCCAAAACCATTTGCAAGTCCGGCATAACGTGGAAAAAAAATGGTAGAATGACCCTAAGAGCGATCAATAACTCAGCATAAAACCCAAAACTATATGCAAGTCCGGAAAAATTCGACGATACCGGGTTCAACTCGTTTTGACTGGCGAATGGGCA